>OY856410.1:1209841848-1211041848 GCA_963693085.1 Alisma plantago-aquatica | reverse complement strand
TCATTTCCGCTAATGTTTACGGTTCCCATCCCATGCTTGTCATCAACATGTTGAGGCCGACAGCTAGCCAGGTCTTATGAAGCTCTATCTTGACCAGAAGTTAGATCGAACGGCAATGTCCTCAGAAAATGGTCGGAAAGAGGTAGGGTGGCGCCGTATCCACTGTTGCCGGCCGCCTGCATGTCATCCGGTGGCAAATTGGCAAGGGGAGCAGCTAACGTTGCCGGGGCGTCTGCGGAGAAGCCGCCACCACATCCATTTTCAGCGCCCGTTATCACGCCATTCCCCATAGCCTGGACGGACGTCCCGCCGTAGTCGCCGTTGGAGGCCGCTTGTATATACCATTCTTGGTCGAAGACGTAGTTGTGCTGCACTATTTCTAGCGGCGGAAGAGAAGGATCGGGATCATATATGGACGGCGGTAGGTTCTGGCTCTCGTGAACGCTTAACGAGGAATTTTGCGGCAGAAAGAACGGACATGGGTTTTGAATACCATAGAAATAATCTTCATATATGCCTGTGTCCCCCATGATTTGCATGTCAGCGCCGTAAAGATCCTGGGGCGGGAAGTAATTTTCGAGCTGTTGGGCGGGGTTCGCCGGCACATACGATGGTTGTACGGGCTCTTCCTGCTGGACTGGGTGCGATGGAATAAAGGGCTGCTGTTCCTGCATGTACGGCATACCGCCGGCGTTCTCAGCGCCGTGAAGATCCTGCTCGGGCGAGAAGTACTGATGTTCTTGTGGATATGTAGGGTGGTGCGCCTGCACATACGGTGCTTGTAGCGGCTCTTCCTGAAGGTTTGGTTGCGTTATATCAACAAAGGGCTGCAATTCCTGCATGTTCTGTGCATCAACGACGGCGGGCGGCGGTGGCGGTGGCGGCGGGACAGGGTTGTTGTCTGCTCTTTTCTTCTCCTGCCTAGAGCTGATGTAGATCTTGCAAAGTACTATGTTGGAGTAGACTACACGGTACTCCGTCATCAGCCACTTCGTCTTCTCCCCATTGACTCTGTACTCAAACTTGCTCCTGAAACCAATGTTCGCGCTGTCTTTGTCGTCCGGATCCTCCTTCACGATCTCCCTCGTTTCCGTCGCACGCCATCTTGACACGCCGGGACCCGCTCGGCCGGTTTTGGCCCCCTTGTCTGCTTTTGATTTCTTAGGCATCTCGCAGAAAACGTACCACTCACCGGGCTCCTTCTCCGCTGTCATTGCCACCACCTGCTCGGGGCTGTAGCTGTAAAGTTGCACGGGGTGGATGAAGGACATGTCGTAGTTCATCTGCCAGTGCCGTAACTTAGGTGTGAGGTACCATTTGATTAGTTCGACGTCCGTCGGGGTGAACCTGTAACCCGGCGGCAAGGGAGCGGCTGGCTGTATCGCTGGCGGCGGGGCCTGTTCCATGACCGATACCGACATAGAGTGTCGCGCAGCAGAACCTCAACCCAGAGAAAGAGAGAAAGAGAGAGGGAGGGAGAGTCGCTACTCACAAGTGACGGCAAGTACTGAAAACAAAGATCACGGACGTCTAATATATAGGCTTTGGTATTTCTGTACACCTAATCATACTTGAATTTGTTTTCGTATGTATGCATACTCGTATTCGGTTTGTAAAACAAGTTGAAAGAACAACCAGACATATCCATCTAATTTATCCAAGAAAGAATTTACCGCCTTTATAAAAATACGCTTTCGACCAAAAAATTAATAATTTACAGCCTCCACTGGTCAAGTAAGAGAAATAATTAAGCGTCTACGTTAGCTATATGAGAGAAATAATTAGCAGTCTTGCTTGCGGGTCTAAATCTTTTGGACCTAACCTATGTGTCTACCTCTATATCCACAACATCTCATCCATAGACTTGTGGGGGACATGATCTATAGAAACTTAATTGGCAGGATCTTATAGAATTGTATTATAGTGTTAAGTTGGAGTTTCTCTCTTCTTATTACTTTTAGGAGTTTGGGTTTTGAAGAGGAGTGAAAAGAAAATAACTCATTGTGATTGACTGTCATATAGAATAAGTATAGAATGTGTCATGTGCTATTGACTACGGATTATGTTGGCCATGCGAGAGAAATATTCAACGATGCCCCCTCTTCGGGACCCACATATAATAATGTGTACAACTATATGGTCTATAATAATGGTTATTCTATCTTGTGGGTTTTGGATAGACTTATTAAATGGGTAGGTTGGCTTTGGGTTGGGTCATTACGGATTTTGATCATATTAATTCGGATAAAAAAGGTCTTAGTTTTAAACAGGTGGAACAAAAAACACAATCAAATCCAACCTCACACACTGTGGGTCGAATTACAAATGTCCATCTAAAATATGTTTATTAAAACAAATTATTATTTGTTGGAAAAAAAAACTAAAATGGCTCGGTGTTATGTTTCTTATGTTGAATATTGTATTAATAAAACATCTAAGTACAATGTTTGACTTCAAACATAGAGTATTAGTTGTTACTTATTTTTATATGCTACTGATTTTCTTTGACATAAGTTGGTTAAAATAATATAGTTGCTATAACTAATATTTCACATAAATAAATATTATTTTTTCACTCAACAATATGCATTTTGAGTATTATAAATATTTTTGGTTAGCTACTACACAACGCAAAATAAAGAGAATACAATATGCGGTAATTAAATCTAAACATTAACTTACTTTAAATTGACAACATTACTTAATAAGTATATATGTATATATATATATATATATATATTATAATAACATATTAACATTTATTAACTGGTCAATAGTGTGTAATCAAGGATCACCCGTAAAACTAGCTAATTAAACATGTTGATATAGGTATGGGTGATTATAAGAAGATAACAAATTTTGTTCAAAGTTCAATGGATCAACCTTGGATGCTCGTGATTTGACATGTAAAGTTTGGAGGTGAAATGTTGCATCCTCATTAACTTTCCTATGTTTCATATTGTAAGATATGTCCTATGTTACCATCTCTCCCCTTTTAAACCCATAACTCCTTGTATCTTCCCTTCTCGAAGATCTCTTCGCATCATAGGGCATGAGCAATGCCTGTCTTAGCAAGCCCGAGATAACAAAATCCATTTGCTTGTATTTTTATTCAAAGACCTTGATTTCGGGATGCTATTCAAAGAGATCTTAATTTTGTTTATAACCTTCATAAATATACAAGATAGTAAAAAAACAAGCCAAGTATGCTCAAAATATACACAAACAAAGAAAGCTAATACACAAAAGAATTTTAGAGGTGTCCTAACCATGCAACGAGGGAAACATGAGTTTGTGAACACAAGTATGTGGGTGTGAGATTTCCTTAGGCAAACCTACCAAGGTTCAAAATGAAATCAAGTTATGTGTATGTGTTGGATATTGTTATTGACAAACCTATTTCATAAATGATGAAGAGAATAGGTTAGAACAACGGTTGAAGGATCATGGGTGATTGTCTCATCGTCAACAACATGCACTATCAACATCTTAGGATCAGAGAAGGACTGACTACCTGGGAGGACTCTCCATATCGACATCATTTACAAAGTTGAGGACTCCAGTTAGAAAGGAAGCTTCGTCAACCTGTATTAAAGAGAAGGCACAGTGGGAGCCCCTTGCTTTGTGTGATGAGCCTTCAACACCTGTTAAAGAGAAAAAAACTCCTTAGTCTATAAGCGGAATACTTGTTTGTGAATCAAATATTTGGTTGATTCTATAGAATTGAAGATTCCGTTGCTATGTGATTTCAAAGGATACAAGCTTCCATTTCCTTTCCATGATCTTCAAAAGTAATGCCCCAACAAGCCTCAACATCATAGATATGATAAAGAATATAATATCATTATTGTGGTTGTTTTTGTTATTTGGATACAGATAAAAAAATGACCCAATATATTGAGGCAAGCAAACAATATAAAAATGTTGAGAACTGTATGAATAGTGTCGAAACATAAAATACCAGAGGGGTCTTAAAACCCTCTGTTCATATGTTCATGGCCTACATAAATGCTTATTATGTCAATGATCCATGGAAGAATATGTACCTAATTTAGTGGACACTTGATCTTCTAAAAAGCATCCCCTTTCTCTAAATGTGAGGAGGGGTGTGGTAGTGTTCTTGAGGGCTGTACAATTATGTTAGGGTATTTATAGAAGTGTGATAAATTTTTTGTTTTCTTCCCAAAGTGCCCTAGTTTATATCTTTGTTTGATATAGTGTGACCAAGGGGTACTTTATTGTTTGTTTGTTACGCTAGTCTATAGAGAAATTCTCTTATAACTTGTCGATCTGCAATGCAACTTTTTTTTGTTAGATAGATACACTAAGAAAATATGAAGGGATAAATGTGAGGGATTCATTAAGAAGTGTGAGTCTACTCACCCTATTAATGCATGTAGATGGGCAACTAGACAATCTCATAGTCATTTTGTCTTGAATGGGTTGCCAAAATGATATCAGTAGTTTTAAAGGTGATAGGGGAAGACCCTGATAATTGAGGGGGAAGCCATCAACTTTAGACTGATGATATGGTTGTATATATTTATTATATCTTAATCAATACAAGTTCTGACGAACATGAATTTAGAAAAAACATTTTTTGCCTAAAAGATTTTGAAAAATGCTCAAAATCCTAATGGTGTTGATAACATTTGTGTCTTCAAGATGTAATGAAATGATTGTGTCATTGGCAAAATGTATGACTTTGTTGTCATGAAAGTTATTTACTAGTTGGAGAAGTCTATCTTTAACACCCAATTGAGACATTGAGGGCAATGTAAAAGTGAAAATGACAAATAAGTAAGACAATCAGAGAACACCTTCTCTAAGCTTGTTTGTGCATGTGAAGTACCCAAAGGGGGATCCATTGACAAGAACTGGAGAATGATCATATTTGAGAGAGACTTCTATATATTTGTCCATTTGTGGGGCGGGGGACTAATATCCCTTGATGCAAAGGATAAGAGCCTTCTAGTCAAAATTTTAAAGGGTTAATATGTTCACATAAAGAGGATGTTCTAAGACGCTATGCTAGGGTTTAGCAGATATTTACGCTTTGTGAGGCGGAGGCGACAACTATAGAGGTCGCAATGGTAGAAAAGGCTACTTCAACACGTCCCACCTACTAGATGATGGGGATGGTAAGGCCCCCCTGCCAACTCCAACAAGGGCAAGGCTCCTGTCAACGACGCAAATGCAGAAACCATGGATGATGGCAACCTCGACATGGGTAACGTATCAGTTGTGGAAGGTTCCACCCCACCAGTATCAAACCATGATGGCACGCTGACTCCTCCAGAAGTAACTCCCGGGCAATTGGGCTTGTATAACCTAACACCCCGAAGGCCACAAATATCCATGTGGATCAAATCGGCATCCTCCCCAAGATCACTGTCAACCCAAAGGTCCTACCACCACTCCTGGAACCTTGGAGGTTCACAATAGTCATCAAAGTAGTTTGCATTAATGTCAGCTTTATTGCCTTGGTGAATCGGGTCATGTCCCTCTAGAGGTAGACAGATCAATTTAGAGTAGTTGACCTTGAGATGGGGTACTTATCATTCAACTAGGAAACATGATGACTACATGTGCGCCATGATAGAGGGTCCATGGACCATCTTTGGCGATTATCTACTTGTCCAATCTTGATCGTCGTCCTTTCTTCCTATAGATAATATCCCAAGGAAGTTAGTAGTATGGTTGAGAATTCCAGATATACCAGTCCTTTTATACCAGAACCAATTGCTCACTAGTATTGGGGATCTAGTGAGGAATACAATCAAAGTGGATACAATAATCCTATTTGTCCATACAGGGAAGTTTGCATGTTTGGTGATGGAAGTTGAAACCACAAAGCCACTGCTACCAGCAATTTATCTTAATGAAGAGAATTATAGGCTAGAATATGAGAACCTAGCAGTTGTCTACATGAAATGTAGAAGGGTTGACCATGCTGACAAGGAGTGTACCTTCGTCACTTCCTTCACCCTCACAAATCCATGACTGTCATCGGGTCCAACCCTTTTGAATTCAGCTACATACACTCAGCGAATCATGCCAACAAGCCTGAAAGACATCCACATCATTCAAAGAAATCCACCCAGGGGCAAGCAAATATTAGGCGTGATCAGGTACCTACAGGTCATGATGGCCAACCCAAGGGCTCCACGATCCCTCAGCATGATGAAGAGGATAAGAAGACAATTCACAGCAAGAAATAGAAGAAGAAGGGGCATATGCCTCAACAAGCTAGATCTATGGAGACGAGCAATGTTCCGCCTCCTAAGCCACCACCTTCTAAGGGTAGTAGAAATTTCTAGGGCAACACTACTATAACCTTGGTAGATGATGAGGTCATCCAAGGAAGGCAGAAGGAAGCACCCCCAGCCCACCCTTCTAGTTTGTGGTGAGGGAGGAACCTATGACACTAAGTCAATCAACAACTCTTTCAATGGGATGAAAAAGGAGGGGGTGGCGACGTCATCCTCCACAATAGGAAGATCATATATTAGAATGGCAGTCCAGGTAAGGAGAGGAAGAAAGGTAAACTCGCCTAGATGGTCAAAAATTTGAACCAAGATTTGGAGGTGAAGTAAGGTCTACATTTCAAACACGAGACTGAGGTGGTCATCGGATATGAGATGGTCGAGGACACATTTTTCGGCCTCTGTGCAGTCATCGCCTGATGTCTATCTCAATATTTCTCCTTGTCCAATGATCAAGTTCCTCTGTTGGAATATTCAAGGAGCTTGTTTCAAGAAGAAAATTAGACTCCTCAAAGACTATAAATGCCAGTATAGATTTTAGATGATCGCCATCATCGAACCTCATGTTAGTGGTTCCAAGGCAGCAGACATCGTCAAGCAAATTGCTTTCCCTCCTTCTCACTATGTTGAAGTTGTTGGCTTTTTTAGAGGCATCTGGATACTCTGGGATGATGCCCACTGCACAGTCAACATCATCCAGAATCAAGGTCATCTCATTCACTGTCAACTAAATGGTGCTTACCATCTCACCATAGTATATGGAAGCCCTAACCCCTATAAAAAGGATCTTTTGTGGAAGTGTTTGTATGAAATCTCGCCTGCTTTCCAAGGTGCCTGGATAGTAGCTAGGAATTTGAACACGATGTTGGACACATATGAGACGAAGGGTGGTCATCACTTTGATCGACTATCAAGTAAAAGTTTCAACTCCCATCTTATGCATACTGGTCTTGTAGACATGAAGGTTGATGGTTTGTTCTTCACTTTCAAATGCCTCCAGCTTCTGGAGAAATTGGATAGAGTCATCACAAATGCTCAATGTCGATCTATTACTACTGGAACCTCGATCGAGGTCCTTCCCCACCTATGCAATGACCACAACCCTCTCTTAATACATAGCCACTCAGATCAATGCACTTGTCATAGTCCTTTCCAGACTAAGGCGAGCTCAGCACTGACCCCATCCTTCAAAGATGTTCTCCTCCAAGCCTGGGACTCGAGCAAGTCTTTCCTTGATTCCCTTCCCTCCTTCCTTACTACTGTAATTTAAAGGGGTGTGAAGCATACAAACAAACATAATCAGTTGAAAAGAAACATCATGCATAAGCTAAACACATGTGAGGTACATCCTAATCTCACGAATACTTTCAACCTTGAGCTATCCTCTATTTGCCTACGAGAACAATATAGTAGCATACTTCTCGAAGAACAGGCAGATTGGCGGCAACATGCTAATATTAATTGGCTCATCTTAGGTGACGAGAACACTAAGTTCTTCATCACCTATGTCAAATCTAGGCATTGTTTCAACAAAATCTCCCGTCTTAAAGATAAATCTAGTGAATGGAGAGACTCTCCAGAACCAATTAAATTGTTGATGTGCACCTTCTTCCAGGAGCTCATGACTGCTCCAACTGTTAGGCTTGGTGATCAAGCCACTAAGACTACCTTTGCTGGCACCTTCCTTCTCCTCGACACAGCCACCTACCTCATCATCTAGAATACACCAACAACATAGGAAATTAAGTACATAAGGTTCATTATGGTGCCTGAGAAAGTGATAGGGTTGGATGGTGTCTATAAATCCTTCATTTAGAAGAACTGAGATACCGTTGGTTCATCAGTTAGTCACATCATACAAGAGTCTTTCATCTCTGGTGTGAGTGATGATTGTTTAGTTGATTCCTATATGGTTCTGATTCTGAAAAACAAGCAACCTCAACATTGTGGTGACCTCCGACCCATCTCCCTGAATAATTCCTGCTTCAAGCTCATCTCAAAAATTATTGTTGAACGTTTATAGTCGTTTCTCAATGATTGGGTGTCTGAAGCTCAGTCTCACTACATTCCTGATAGGTGAATCACTAACAATATTATACTTGTACAAGAGGTTATCCATACTCTCATCATCTTTATCATCATCATCAACTAAGCCTCAATCCCAACTATGTTGGGGTCAGCTACATGGATCCTTCTTTTCCATTCAGCTCTATCATGGGTCATATTCTGGTTGAGATGTAGAGATTCAAAATCTCTCTTTATAAGCTCTTCTCATGTTAATTTAGGCCTTCCTATTCTTCTATTAATTGTGTTTTCATCAATAGTATTACTTTTTATAGGTACATTAGTCGATATGTGTTGCACGTCCATACCATTTGAGTCGTCTATCACACGACTTGTCCCTAATGCTCGCCACCCCCACTTTATTTTCTGATATAGTCATTTCTCAAGCGATCTTTTCTTGTCTTCTCACACATCCATCTCAACATATGCATTTCAGCCACGTTCAGCTTGTTGAGTCCTTGTTTCTTCAATGCCCAACATTCACTCCCATAGAGCATGGTTGCACGTATAGTAGTTTTATAAAACTTGCTTTTTAGTCTGAGATGGATCTTCTGATCACATAATACTCCAGTTTCGCTCCCCCATTTCAACCATCCTATAGTGATCCTATGACAAATGTCATTTTGGAGATCGCCATTTGTTTGAATGACAGAGCCCAAGTAATGAAATTTATCACATTTTGGTATATCTACTCCGTCCAACTTGGCTCCATCATTCACATTGCAGGATTGGCTGAAATTCCAATGCATATATTCAGTTTTGCTCCTACTAATCATCAATCCATTTGATTCCAGTTCCTTTCTCCAAAGTTCAACTTTACCATTAAAACCATCTTTAATTTCGTCAATCAAAACAATATCATCAATAAAAAACATACACCGAGGAACATCATCCTGAACATTCTTTGTCAATTCATCCATAATAAGAACGAATAGATATAGGTTGAGTGTTGATCCTTGGTATACCCCAACTGTGACGAGAACTGTTGGTGTCTCTCCCCCAGGAGTCTTCACACTTGCAGTAGAGCTACCATACATGTCTTTAATCAAGGCAATGTATTGGATTTGGACATCGTTTTTCCTTGAAACCATCCATAACACTTCTTTGGGTACTCTATCATAAGCCTTTTCCAAATCAATAAAAACCGTGTGAAGATCTCTTTTTCTTTCCCTATACTTCTCCATAAGCCTCCTTATCAGAAAAATAACATATGTTGTTGATCTACCATGCATGAAACCAAATTGGTTGTTTGATATGTGCATTATAGATCTTAGCCTTTGCTCAATAATCCTCTCCCAAAGCTTCATTGTGTGACTCGTCAACTTGATACCTCTATAGTTTTTGCAGCTCTAAACATCACCTTTGTTCTTATAGATGGATACTATAGTACTATTTATCCACTCATTTAACATCTTCTTTGTCTTCATGATCTTGTTAAATAAAAATTTTAACCACATAACTCCTTCACCCCCCATACTCTTCCATACATCAATGGGAATACAGTCTGGTCCGCATGACTTTCTCATTTTCATCTTTTTCAAGGCATTCATGACCTCAAAATGTGTAACTCATTGTTTTTAAATGATATCTCTTATATCCTTGTCACACGAGTCTCTAACATTATTTACAGTATCTCCATTAAAAAGTGTATGGAAGTAATTCCTCCATTGATTCTTGATATCATCGTCATTTACCAGCACTCTACCATCTTCATTCTTGATGCATTTTACTTGACTCAAGTCTCTTTCTTTCCTTTCTCTTATACGAGCCACTTTATATATATCTTTTTCCCCTTCTATAGTGTCCAACTTCTTATAAATATCATCAAAGTATCTAGACCTTGCCTCCTGAACAACCTTTTTCTCTTCTTTCTTTGCTTGTTTGTATCTCTGGAATGTTGCATCATCTCGAGATTTAGGTAAGCTCCTATATATATCTCTTTTTAGTTTAATATCCTTCTGTACTTCATCATTCCACCACTAAGTCTCTTTTTTGGGAGGCCCACAACCTTTGGACTCCCCCAAAACATCTTCTGCAACTTTTGTTATGCAGGAGCTTATGTTATTCCACATAGTGTTGACATCAGACACTAAGTTCTAAGTTCCCTCCTTGATGAGTTTATCATAAAAGATTAATTTCTTTTCTCCTTTAAGATTCCACCACTTGATCCTACTATCTTGATTTTTGTTATGCTTGCCTTTATTGATCTTCATGTTAATATCCAAAACCACCAAGCTATGTTGGGTCGTGAGTTCTTTGCCAGGAATCACTTTATAGTCCTTGCATACTTTACAATCCTCCCGCCTTGTAAGGAGGTAATCAATTTGGCTACAATTGTGCCCACTCTTGAAAGTAATCTTATGAGATTCTCTTTTCTTGAAATGGGTGTTTTCCAAAATCATATCATGTGCAACTGCAAAATCTAATATCCTCTCTCCTTCTGTATTTGTGTTGCCATATCTAAAACCACCATGAACTCTTTCATATCCATCATTGATACTCCCCACATGGCCATTTAAATCACTCCCAATTATGATCTTCTCCTCTATTGGTATTCCTTGCATCAATGCATCCATGTTATCCCAAAAATCATGTTTAGTCTCCTCGCTAAGGCCAAAAATCCTTCTTATCCATACTATGTGGAGAAAAAATTGGGGAAAACAATGGTCTGTATCAAATTAGACCTTGTGTATGCGGTGGTAATTCATTTTGACACATTGAACAGAACTGGACTTTGTGGGGAAATCATCAGTATGATAATGCAAATAATCACGAAGGATCACACATCCATTCTTTGGGAGGGTTGTCCTATGGAGTTCTTCAAGGCTACTCAGGGTGTTTGCCAGGGTGATCCTATTAGCCAGTATATCTTTATTATCTAGATGGATAAGCTTATCCAAGCCATCACTCGCTCAGTGTCAGCTGGTGAATGTTAACATGTTCAGTTATCTCACTATGCCCCCTGCCTCACGTGTTTTTTGTTGATGACATTTTCCTAATGCCTGAGGCATCTAGCAAGCAAGATCAAATAATAAATAGGATTATGAAGAGCTTCATCTATGCGTTCGGGTAGACTATCTCCAAAGCAAAATCATACTATTTCTTTTCACTTAATACATCTCTGCCGATGGGTTCTTCTTTCTATAGGAAACTAGGCATTCAGTGCATGACTGACTTGGGTCGTTATCTGGGGGTCCCTATTCTGCATCATTGAGTTAACAAGTACAGACATGCTTCCATTACTTCATCCATTAAGGATTGCAAGACCAGCTGGTCCACTCATCAATTGTCACTCGCTGGCTGGATAACACTAGAAAAGTCGACCCTCTAGGTCATACCAAGCTACACCATGCAATATGTACAGCTATTGCCCACCCTTTGTGATGATATAAATAAGCATGCAAAGAACTTTATTTGGTTCGGGGGAAGAGCTCACAAAAACCTTTTCCTAGTCTCCTGGAAAATTGTTACCTTGCCTAAGGCAGTTGGAGGGCTGGGAATTAAAGATGCATGCACTCAAACAACACTATGATGTTGAAAAATGTATATCATTTCCTTAACAAGCCTTACTCCCTTTGGGTCCATGTTATGCATGAGAAATACATGTCAAAAGGCACTCTTGTCAATAACCTTAACTCTTCGGTCTGGTCTTTCATCATGAAAAACATCACAGCCATCAAAAATATTTCATCGATCACCATTAACTCGGGCACTTGCTCTAATGTATGGACTAGTAAATATATACAAGGTTCGTTTATCAAAGATCTAGAACTGAACTTTACACCATCACCTGAATTTTCTGACTTATTTGCAGTGTCAACGGCTATGGAGGACGAAACCTAGGATAGGTCCTTCATTCATTATTACATACCACAACCTGTCTCGTAGTGGATTCAAAATATCTATCCACCGGACCCTGTTGCTAGTTTGGACACTTGGCGTTATCCATTGACAACCTCAGGTGATCTATCCAAAAAGCCTTCCTATCAGTGGTTGCAGTAAGACTCTTACATGGCAATGGATGGGGAATGGAATACTATTTGGAAGATGCACATTCCGACGAGGATAAAGACCTTCATTTGGCTTCTATAACACAAGGCCCTCCTTACAAACATTGAAAGCTCAGAGACACATCCCAATGAATAAAACATGCCCAGTTTATTTAAATGCAAGAGATACACTTTTGCATTGTCTGTGGGATTGCCCTTCTAGAAAGCAAATTTGGGTGGCACTGGCCACTAAATCTACCTATTTCCTCCTCTATGAAGAGAATTGGATTCTTGACCTCACTACTTCTGAATGTGATGATATGACTACTCTGGTCCATATGGGGAAGAGCCAATCCATATCACAATGTATCTCCTTCATCATAGTGAGAACTAGTGCCATCCTTAACCTTGCAAAGTAACAGGTGTCGCACCCTACTTTTACTCCAATTTCAGAAAGACCTTCGAGTATCCATCAGGTCATTATGTGTGTTGATGCCTCCTACAAATCTCAGTCTTCAAGGGAAGGATTTGGAGTTCATGTTGTAGATGACCAAGGAAATTTCCTTATGGGCTATGGTTCGCCCATCCACGCCACCTCGATATTGGAAGCAGAAATCCAAGATATCATCAATGACTTGAAAATTTGCAAAACTACGAGATGGTGTTCCCCCGCTATCTTGTTGGATTCAACCTCAACAATATAAGATGTTATCGATGTTAGTCTCTCAACAAATAGATTTTCTCCATACATCATGTGTACAAGGAAGCTCTATGTTGATGTTGGTAGGCCGCATATATCTTTCATCCCAAGGTCACATAATGGTGTGGTAGACAATATTGCTAGTTGCCATTTCAAATCTACCTCCCCATCTGTGGGAGATTGAGATTTTTAGAGGCATTGCTCATTCAATCGGGGCCACTCTCCAATACATTAGCCCAGAAACGCTTCACCCTACTCAATACATCAAAGCTTACTGCCTCTTCTCAGTCAAAGCCACCATCTCCCTACCGCCATCCATCAACATTAGAATTGGCGAGTCCATCTATCATCTAAAGCTTGCAGCTGAACATCCTAAAATAAACAACACTGCCTTCTCTGACCTTACTTCTCATCCACCATCTTGGTATATCCCAAATAAAGATAAAATCCCTATCTCGCATTCCAGAGCTCCTCCTGACAGAAACCATGTTTGGATTAGGAAAACCTCAAACTACACTGAAAACCCCTATCACCTCCCAAATAAGAAAAGAACCAGATCCCCAGAATCCTCTCTCCCTACAAACAATTTCAAACCTAGTAGCAACACTTTCCCATCACCTTCTTCTACGAAGGAAAGCTGTCATTCACCAAACAAAAATAAGCAAACAACCTTGTTTCAAGACTCATCTCAACACAAGAATGAAAACTCTTTGCAGAGTTCGGAATAGGAGAGCCCTCAGTAGAAGCCCAACTCCAGTTACCTTCAAAAGATATTGCAGCCTAATCAATTCGACTCCAAAGGCTCCAGCATCATCAACAGATCAAAGAAAGGTAACACCCCTCCTTACTCTTTTAGTAATGTTTCCTCTGCGTCTTCATTATCTTCAACTCCTTCTTATAAAAAAAACAAATAAAGATTTCGATACAATAGAAGATCTAGCTTCTTGGTCAAACATAAAAAGTTTCACATCTTTTGCAAATAAGATAGGCATTCACCTTGAAGAGGACAAAGACGCACACAATGTTCTTAACAATCTTGAAACTTTCATGGGATGGACGAAGAAAAGGTGTTAACCGGCTAGCACTTTATCTGTGTCTTTCTGTTTAAGCTTTTTGTCTTTACCTTCGTCATGAAAATTTCTTCTTGGAATATTTGTGGTGCTGCAAACCTTCAAAGAAGAAAAAAAATACGCTCCCACATCTATAAAAATAAAATCGATCTCATTTCCATCCAAGAAACTAAAACCTTTCTTACCCCTTTTGCCCTCAAAACTATCGGTGGTAATAGAATCACAAACTGGATTCAACTACCCCCTAAGGGCTTCAAAGGTGGTATCATTGTTGGCATTAATAACCAGGTCCTAATCCTACAAAAGTCTTCCATCCTAAACTTCTCCATAACTATTGATTTTAAAAATCTCTCTGACGGTTATCTTTGGTCTTTCTCTGGTATCTATGGGGAACCAGGGTACAATAAATCCCTTTTCCTTGAGGAACTAAACTACCTCATTACAAATTATCACCTGTCTCCCTAGGTTCTTGGTGGTGATTTTAATCTTATCACCCAGATCTCAGATAGGCATAATTCAAATCCTTCTTCCTCATCGATGTCAGTGGCTGATAAAAAGTTTAGTCAGATGCTAACAAACCACTCTCTTATTGACTTTTTACCCTCAAATGCCTTATATACGTGGTCAAGAAACCAGTCTTTTGCTAGACTTCATCATTTCATTTGTACAAATCTTTGGGAAGACAAGCACCCTCTCTCATCTGTCTATATCTCCCATAGAACCATTTCAGACCACTTTCCTTTAATTCTTGAAACTTCTTCTTGCTCTTGGGGTTCTCGACCCTTCAAATTTGAAAACATCTGGCTCTCCATGGAAAATTTCTCCAGATCCTGTCTTGAAGCTTGGACGCTTGCCAACCCGCAAACAACAAACATTGGTCTTCATATCCTAAACAACACAAAACATATCAAAAATCACATAAAAAATGGAAACTTCAAAATCCTTTGAACTTATCTGAACTTCAAAAAAATCTTGAAGACCAACTTCTCTTTGTTGAAAAAGACCCATCTACTGATCTTGCTCTGGTCCTTTCTATAAAAGCTGATCTTGACCACATAAACAACAGCATTGATACAAGATGGAGACAAAGGGCTAAGATCTCTTGGGCTAAAGAAGGAGATAAAAACACAACATTTTTCCACAAAATTTGTAACCAAAACTTTAGAAACAATGCCATAACTCATCTAATGATAAATGGCAGACTCACTTCTCATAAACAATCCATCATAACACATATAAAAAACCATTTCAAAAAAATCTTTAATAACAACCACAGCCCAATTTGTCTAAATAACCTTCAATGGAACACCATTTGTCAAAAGAAAATAAAAAACCCTCAAGATCTCATCAAACCCTTCACCCTTGATGAATTACAATCTGCTATCTCTGACCTCGGTAAAAATAAATCCCCTGGACCTGATGGACTCAATGTGGAATTCTATTTGGCTAACTGGAACCATTATAAACACGATTTTCTTGCTTTTTTATCTGCCTTCCACGCCAGTTCAAACCCACAAAACATCATCAAATACATTAACAAAACTTTCATCACTCTGATAAAAAAATAGTCAGCCTGAAATCATCTCCCACTTCAGACCTATCAGCCTCATAAACACCTCATACAAAATCATCACAAAAACTTTAGCAAACAGGATCAAACCTCTCATGGAGGACATCATCCCTCTTAACCAATCTGCCTTCCTCAAAAATAGAAGCATACAAGATGCCTTCTTAATGGTCAATGAAATGATCCATCTTTGCCACACAAAAGAATCCCCTCTCCTAGCCATTAAACTGGACTTTGAAAAAGCTTTTGACTTTGTAAACTGGCAATGCCTGTTAAATACTCTCAAGGGCTTTGATTTTCCTGAAAGATGGATTTCTTGGATCCATGCTTGTATATCAACAAATCATTTCTCCACTATCATTAATGGTGTTCCTTTTGGCTATTTCCATAATTCAAATGGACTTAGACAGGGGGACCCTCTCTCTCCATACCTCTTCATCATCTTAACCACTATTCTCTCCCACATGATTCAGATGGGAAAACAAAATGGACTTATCTCAGCTCCAGATGTCTGCAAGGAAAACATCATTCAATTCGCAGATGACACCATCATCTTCTCCTCCCCAAAAAAATCCTCAGTTCAGAATATCTTTAGGATCATAGGTATCTTCTCATATATCTCTGGGCTAAAGGTAAATATACAAAAATCTTCCATCTTCGGGGTAAAAATTCATATATCTTCTTTGGACCACCTCAAAGACTTCCTAAAATGCAAGACTGAAGATTTCCCAATCAAATACCTGGGTCTCCCCATCACCCCTTATAACATTACAAATGCAATTTGGAATCCCATAATTTCAAAAATAAACTCTAAACTCACAAACTGGGCAAACAACTTCCTCAACCTCTCGGGTAGGCTCACCCTTCTAAACAGTGTCATCACACCAATAACTACCCACTACTTGAGCTGCATTCCCTTTCCCTAAAAAACTAAGTCCATTCTAGATAAAATTCGAAGAAATTTTCTTTGGAACAACTACCAGAAACTAGACAAACCAGGGAAACATTACCATCTAGTAAATTGGAAAATGATTTCTGCTCCTCTGAATCAAGGAGGTTGGGGAATTATAAACATTGAAACGCACTCGCTCTGCCTCATTGCCAAAATCATTGACTGCATAATTCAAAACAAAAAGAAAATCTGGACCAATCTCATCAAACACAAATATTATGAAAACTCACCACTATGGCACCAAATCCATCTGAAGACAGCCTCCCCGCTTTGGAAATTCATCAATAAAAATATACAAACGATTTCAAAAATCTTAAACACTCCTCCTCATTCACACAAAATTATCTCCTTCTGGTTTGATCCATGGTTTGAAAACAACTCTGTCTTAAATCTCAAACCATCATGGTCTATTCCAAATAATCTCCTCAACCTAAGGATTGATAAAGCCCTTTCGCTAATCACCAACAATAGATCAAATTCCTTTAAAATATGTATCCTATCCCAGGTTAGTCAAAATGAATTCAGACATCTTTCATGTTCTATGGAAAACAACACCTCAAATATCATCACTTGGAAATGGGGGAAAGATTATTCGGTTAAACTTGCTACAATTTTCTCTCTTTCAGAGGTATTTCCCCATTATCATCAAAGATTTGGAAACAAAAATGGCCACAAAAATACAAAAATTTCTTATGGCTTCTTTTACACAACAAACTTCTTTCAGGTGAAAACATCACAAAAAAAGGTTTCATTGGCCCGTTTAGATGTGCTCTTTGTGAAAACAATAGTGACTCAGTCAGCCACATCTTCTTTAAATGCTCTTTTTCTCAAACTATCTTTTCACATTTCTTGAGAAACTGCCTTCCTGATCTCCAGGAATCCACTTTCCCCATCCAAACAACACCTTTAAGACTTTACAAGAATTTCAAGAGCAGCGATCTTTTCACCACAATCTGCTGGAATCTTTGGAAAGAAAGAAACAATAGAACTTTCAACAACAAGAAAAATTTGGCAAAAAATATTATAACTCAAATAGATGTCGATCTTCACATCCTTACAAAACTGTAGGAAAATTAGCAGAAGGGAGGCAGGATGATTCAGAGGAAGGAGAATCAGAAGCTGCATTTCTTTGTGACCTAAAAGCTATGGTGGACGATGAGACCGGTGTCAGCTTAGTACAACAACAATTGTGACTTGTCTTTCTGGACCAAGGGAAGCTCAAACAGCAAACTCTCTAGGATGCTTATCTTTTTTAAAATCCAAGGGGCTTGTTAAGGGGTGCCTCCCCCAAGTTAGCAAAACAATACTCTCATCAGCTTTATTTCCCTTTCAGTTTTTTCATTTTGTTGCTGTTTTCAAACTTTTTGTAGGTTTCTCACATAAGCGGGTTTCGTTTGCTTGATGTGCTTTTAATATATAACACTACTTTTCCTTAAAAAAAAGACAATATTGCTAGTTTTTTTGTTAATGCAAACTCTTCCTTTACTTTTATGTCCCATAAACCACCTTGCCTTATCAAGGATGTCAAGGCATGCTTTGCTGAACTTTGGCATGTAGTGGAGTGTGGGATGAATGATACTTAATTCATAAGATTCACCAATTTTTTTTGTAAAAAGTGTCTTGAATTTGAGTTTGAGAGCAAGCATAGTGATATGTTTGGATAGGTAGAAGTGCAATATTTTATTTTCCATAACGTGTTCATTTTAAACATTGTGATATTATATGAAACCAATTTGTTTTGCACTAACCATACGATCCATATGCTTTTTCAATCTAGAGCTATGGATTTGGCCATCAATTTGTATGAGTTATTGATCAGACTAATAATCCTATAGTGGTTAATTCATAAGGTTATTAACCTTTTTAATGTGAGTAATGTGTGCATTTTTTAAATGGCTAATATCAAGCATTTCATACTCATGTTAAGCTTTTTCTATATTATAGATTTGGCCCTCTATAGTATCCCAATTATATATATAAAAGGTGATATCATAACTGTCAGGTCCTGGTGATTATCAAACCCCAAGGAAAAATAGCCTTTTTTGCCTCTTCTTGGGTGAAGGTAAGAACAAGTTCTTGGTTATGCCTAACATTCTTATGACAAAGGCATCTCACTCAAATTTGATCTCCTGGATAAATGTTTTGTTGTGGTTGAAGATCTTTTTACTATATCTTGTAATGTTTTATGATACTTATCAAGTTTTTGTGATACCAAAATCATAGTCAAGCATGTGGATCAAACTATTCCTTCTATGTTCATTACATATGTTTTGAATTTTGTGTGTGAAGATCACATTCTTGTATTTATTATTTCTTACAACTTTGCTTTGAAATTATTTCTTAGACACTGAGTAACTACTACATTTGAGATTTGATATGATTCATTTCTAACCCATTTCTGTCAACCATGATGTCGTCTATGATAAGTTCCTCATGGAAAACATTCTGTTAGTGACATGTATTTCCCACAGTGTTCTTACATTCCTTAAGCTTGTGTGATTTTTAACTTTTTTTGTTCTAGGTTCTTGAATCCTTTAAAATAGTGATTCTTGGACTATGTACATGTGACAATATAAATATTTTTAATGTTAGTTAATCCAAACCACCCAAAGCAAACCAACTTCATCATATATGGAGTGATTATGGGTCTCGCATAGTCTTAAAAATTTCAAGCATGGTCTTGGTTCTCTAGTGTGTTAGAAGGATTGATCAGACCGTACAAACATGACACTATACTAAAATATTATATTATATTTGTCTATACATAACTTATACATATATATAGATATATGAGAGTAAATCTATAACAATTGATCATTAATGTATAACTCCAAAAGGGAACCACTTTATACATCACGTAAAGACTAATTAACTAACAAAAACGTATTATTAATATAACTCCATCATATAAACATTACTTAGGAAACTTGATAAGTTTAATAGATATTTAAAAAGCATCGCAATAAGGGTACCATCATCCACTACATGGTGCATGCGGGCCTAGTGATTATACCCATGATAAACTAGTGTAACAACTTATTTTTTCTCTGTAACCATGTCAAC
The DNA here is from genome assembly GCA_963693085.1 of Alisma plantago-aquatica. NCBI lineage: Eukaryota > Viridiplantae > Streptophyta > Magnoliopsida > Alismatales > Alismataceae > Alisma > Alisma plantago-aquatica. Next base: position 1,211,022,177 of record OY856410.1, on the reverse strand, counting down.
AACCTTGTTTTACTCGGTTTTTATTTTATCTCGTTGCTATTTTTCTGCCACTATTTCGTTTTTCATTTTATTTCACATTTCAAATAAGTTGGATTTTGGAAGTCTACATCTTTCAAACACAAAATCTGTATGCAAATAACACATCCATACTCATTAACCTAATCATGTATGACCTACAAAGACTAGTGATGTGATTAAGTTTTCACAACCCATGCATGTTCTGGGTTACGAAAAAAGTGAAATTGGGGTTGAGTCAGTTAAGGTTCTAATTTTCATAATCTGGTCGACTCTTAGTGATAGAAAAATATGGGTTAGGGTCAAATCTGGGTTATACCAGCAAATGATCTAGGTTAAGCAAATTATAATTTTGATACACTTAACTTATAGCTTCTAGTTTCGGAAAATGTGGTTCTATTCCCAACTAAATAGGCTAATATAAAACCATGTTAGGATTGCTTTTAAGTTCTAAGTTTAACAATTTGGTAAGTTTTGATTTTAATAAAGTGATTGGAATCTTGGTATTTGTTGGTTTTGTTCTAACTATAAACAATGTCTAGCCTTTTCTCTCCCAAAATCAACCTAGAGGTAGAAATTTTGCAACCCTACCAAAATAGTCATTGTTCTAGATTTTAATAATTCATATCCATAATCAAACTTAGTTAGAACCATTCTACAACCTAGACCAATAATTTAAAAATCCCTATCAGAATTGTCATCGTTCAACATTCCAACTTAATTTGATATCAATAACAAACTATCAATAAACACCTGAATCTAGACTTCTATGAAATTTAACAGTTACTTAGATTTCAGTAGTTCTCCAAAGAAAAAATTAAGGTATTAGCAAATTTATGCCCCAAATTTGACCTAAATGTAACATCATATCATACTAAATTTTTAGTAAAAATTTATAAGCCGAATTGGCATAACCATAAATATGATGTCCATGTATTTTTAGCAAAGCTTTAATACTTGAAGTAAAATATTTTGGACATCATTTTTTCATTTCTTATTTCAAAACTATCACATACATAGAAGTTGTCACTAGATATATTTAAACAAATTTTATAACGACACATAACTTGGTTTGTAAATTTTATGTGAGAATTTAATGCAAGAGTGACAACTATACTCAAATCCGCAACTAGATTTGACATTGAACCAACCTAGAAATGTAATAATTGTGTTGGGTTTCAACAATTTGAATTTTTGTAGCAATAGATGATATTTTGTGTACTACTTTTCTATTTTATGTATGTTGGTTAGATATAAAAATGTGTAACACAAAAGAATAGTGATACACACTGACATACATCCTCAGAACAATCATTAGTGGCCTAATAACATGTGACAACGTGGTTGTAATAGTTAATGCTTCTATGTAGTCATTTGTAATATTTGTGTACCAATTGTATATAATTTTTGCACTAATATTTATATAAATTTGTAGAGATAAAATTCAACTATTATGACCTAGAAATTCAATATGAACATAGTAGCACTCTATACTTCTTCATTTTTGTATTGTAATGTCATACTTAGGTACTATCCATGTATATTTCATGTACTTTTCTTTGTATCATTGTTTACTTCAAAAAAATATATTGAAACTCGATAGTTATGAGCTAGAAACTCAATTATAAAATAATAACATTTTGCAAATTTGATACCCTCAAACATTTTTATTTTTAATTGCAATATAACTTAATTTGATGAATATGAGAATAATGAGAACTATGAATTTACATTGATAAAAAATGGAAGTTGTGACTTTATGATTGTAAATTATTTGATGAATTCAATTATTTACATGGTATTAGGCTTAGTTGCAAAAGTATATTGAGATCAGATTTTGTTTGAGGTACCTATAGCAAACTATGCCTGAAATAAGACATTAGGAATAATGTGAAGTTCTTGGATATATTAGAGAACCTTGATATGAACTAGGGTCTCTAGATTTCAAAGAAACCCTACACTAGACTAAGTTGGTATTGATGTTGAGTTCCTAGAATGCAATTTCTAAAATAAGTATTTTGTGCCATACTAAATTTTAATTTGAGTACTAATTGAACTTAAAATAATGGAGAAGTTTGAGAAAAATATTAGTTTCTTTGTGATGTATATAACTAAATATTGAGTTAATGAATTGTTTCTCAGAAGCCAAGTATATAGTTGTTAATGGACCTTTATGACCATATTTTTTGCCAAAGTCATATATTGGCTGAGTCAATATTATATCAAATTCTGGTTAAGTTTGGGATTAAATGAGCTTAGATACTAATTTTAGAATTTTAAGTTTTATGTAAAAGGAAAAGATAAGTTGTTTGTGTGGATTTTATGAGCATGGTCCTTCCGACCCTAACATGTGAACCTAGGGAAAACCCCAAGAAAGGATTTCATTTTCCTCTCGAAGACTTTTTTCATTTAGAAGGAAAAGATAAGTTGCTCACTTGTAGTGGATGAGCATGCTCCACCCAAACCAGACTCATGAACCCAAGAAAAAACCCAAAGAAAGGATTTCATCTTTCTCTCCTAGAGTTTGGTAGAGTCACAGACTCATTGAATAACCTTGTCCCTTAATCCTTTTCTTTCTTGTCCAACTAAAAAATCCCCACAAATTTCTTATCCTTTGATTTCAAGAGATCAAGATAGACTCAACAAACCCCAATATCATAGTTATCTTAGAATATTTCAATAACAACCAATTTCCTAACCAACCTAATCCTCATGGTGTTGTCGTCCGTTGAAAGCTTGATAAGAGTATTTTATATCTCGTTTCATAGCTTGAATGAGTGCTTATCATTTGATTTTATCACCTTTAGACACTAAATTGTGACTAGCTATGCATTTTTATGGTTTTCTCCTCGTGGTTTTGATTTAGATACCATATTTTTAGTATATCTCCCACTTGATGAGATTTAAATATGATTATATTAAAGAAACATCTGATTTTTTGAAGATTGGAGGACATTTGTATTGAAATAGAGAATTACACATTGTGTTTCCAAATTACACAGTGTGTTAGCCAAGACAAAAGGTTGTAGAACTCACATGATGTATAGCTTACTTTATGGCATGTCATAAATTCTCCACTTACTAAACTATTAATTACAAATCCTTATTCCCCACTACACATCTTGTATCTTGTAAAACCTTTCCTACACTTCCACTGGTTGATCCACTACATGGCGTATAATTTGACTACACAATGTGTAATTCTCTTCCTGAAGAGATACCAAAATGTATGGAATTCCCATCATAAAAATAAAATTTTCTTCCATATGAGGGAATATTGTAAGTTATATTAGGTCAAGGGAGATGGAACATGTGCAAAAAAATAGAGGAGTATGACTTGTGCCCAATAAGAACATGGGAAAAGAAGAGGGGGAGGATGTTCTCCACTAGAGTACTTTTCTCATGCAATTTCAAGAAGAAGTGGAGAAAGGACCCTCTTACTGCCTCCAAGATGCTTGAAGAATTAGAAGAGTCTTACTCCGGACTCTAAATGGAGGAGCTTGTGGGAGTTGACCCCACATTAGAATAGATTTCTTTTAAGTTTTTCGAGTTAGATACACTCTTTAATTTCATTAATAGGCCTGTCATGGATGAATGTAATAATCTAGACTTAATTTCCACCCTATCCATATTCGTTTACTACTGAATGACTGTAATTTTCTACAGAAATCGCAAAGTGCACAGCGTGTCTTTTGAAGACACGAAGTGCACTTCAGTAAAAATTGTAGCAGAATATGTTCTGGAAACTCGCACAGTGTGCGATATCCATATGCATGTCGTGCATCTGGGAATTGGAGATTTTGAAAACTTTCTGGAAATAGACACGGCGTGCACTACCAATATGCACGATGTGCACCTGGGAAATGGAAATTTCGGCAACTCTCTGGAAACTTGCACGACGTGCATTTCATATCTGCACACCGTGTACTTGGTATTCAAAACTTGCAGCAAACTTTCTGGAAACTTGCACGGCGTGCACATCCTCAGCGCACGTCGTGCACCTGGTCATAAAGGAGAATTCAAAAATAAAAATTTAGAGAAGTACACGTCGTGCGTCATGCACTTTCTCGTAAAGTTTAGACAAAAAGGGGCTGGAGTGTACGACCTAATTTCTCTCCACCCGAACAGCCATGCACTCCAACCCTAGCAGTCGTGTGAGTCGCCGTCCACCCGAGCCTGAGCAAACGCACGTCGTTCTGCTACTCAACTGGCCGTGTGCCCCTTTCTTCCACCTTCTGACGCCGTCGTGCACCCTTGTGGTGGTGCAGCCCGTGCACCCGACTTCTTCTCCATCTCGACAGCAACCATTGTGCACCTTACCGTCGTGCACCCTGCAACCCTAGAAGCCCTTGTCGCCGTCGTCCACCGGAGTTCAAGAACAGCTACAGCCAAGTTCCGCACACCTCGCCCAGAAATTTGCCTCACCGCCTCCTTCTTCCTCACGCCAGCGCCCGTAGCAACTCTGAAAGCAGTCGTGCACCTCGCCGCTAGCTTCACGGCTAGCTGTACATCATTTTCTCCACACGTCAGTGCTTTTCTACACTCACCATCACAGCAGCAGTGACACGCCCCTATCACCCCCAAAATCACAGCCATGCAGATTTCAGAATTGCTGCAAATTTGTAGGTACACGTCGTGCAGTAGCTTTGCACGTCGTGCGTCAACCTGTCTGAAGAAGAAGAACAGTGCACTTTGCACGCCGTGCACCATCTTTTCATGTCGTGCACTAGCTGCTGACCAAATGGCACCAATTAAGCAAAAGGCAGGTCGACGCCATGGAGTAGCTTCTTCATCTTCTGCACCTCCCGCCACTGATGCACCACCTTCCGCGGAAGCACCTGTAGCTTTTGTACCATCTACACAGTTCGGGGTCAGACCCGAGGAGGACGCCGACTACCAGTTCCTCATCACCAGGTGTGTTCTGCCCTCCCGCTACATGTGCGAGGAAACCCTTAACAAATTGGTCTTCAAGAATGAGGTAGTAGGCCATTTAACGCTCTTGGGTTTGCACTACCTTTGCACCAGAGTTGCTAAAACTTATCCCCGTCTAGTCTACGAGTTTCTCACAACTTTCAAGGCTGAGAATGACCCACAAAACCGCAGTGCACCTTATCTGAAAATCAATTTTCAACTTTTGAACAAATCATTTTCTATGGATCTTCAGCGGTTTTATGTTTTGCCTAAATGCAATTATGGCGGCTACACTGATTATCCTCCCGCTTTCCATAGCGACTCTTTCTAGTCTGATATCACTTGTGAAATGGTGCATAGAGCAAGAAACACTCGTGCTTCAGCAATCCATAATCCAGTTTTCTAAGTTATGCATCGTCTTCTTAGCACAGGGCCTTTCGCTAAAAATGAAACTCAAGGAAATACTGATCTATTCTTCTTATGGTGCTTGGTGAACAATGAGAAAATCAGTATTGGCTACTACATTGTTAATAAGCTTCTTGACACAAAAAGAAGAAGAAAAGGAAGGCTGGTGACATTATGTGCGAGGGGGGCGATAAGCATTCTTGCAATGCAGTTGAGATTAGATGTAGGTGATTTAGAACCTGCACTGGGAAAGAACCTTGTTGATATCAACTATCTCATCTCTTATAGTCTGATCTCAAGACATGGAAATAGAAAGTTTAGCAAAGATGTCCCAGCAGAATCCATTAAGGTAGTCAAGGTAAAGAGAGAAGGTGAACTCGGGCTTTAGCATTATGCTTTGGGATCTCACTCTCAGGTTTGGCATTCGAACTGAGCACTTGCGTGCCCATATAAGGGGATAATGGAAGAAGTGAATCAACTCTCCATTACATCTAAATTCAAAGTTTTTATCACCAAGAAGCAGTTCATAACCATTCCCGATGCAGATCGAAATGACATCAAGAATAAGGCCACCTGGAAGGTGGAATTACAGCCAGAGGCAGATGAGGAGACACCCACTCGAGGTGCCAGTAGCTCTACACCTGTGCCTACACCAGCAGCCCCTACTCCTCTTCCACCGTCCACCAGTACTCAGACAGAGTACATTTGGACGATGTCAGACGTGCATCACCTTTACAGCTACATGCAGTAGAGATTTGACCACATCGACACCCACCTTGACCAGATGGGCGCACAATACGACACCCGGTTCGACCACTTAAGTGTGCAGTGCACTACTACGTACGACATGGTCAATAGGATGGATGTGTGGAACATCTCTCAAGGCCACTACCCTGCACCACATACTTTCCAGACTCCTCCCCGGCAGCAGACCGAAGTTCCAGAAGTTCCACAACATGATTATTCCCAGCACCAACCACAGCCTGCAGATCACCAACCACAGCAGTTCTAGCAGTAGTAGCCCGACTCATCTGCCCAGCCGATGGACATTCCTGATATCGTCATTCAGTTCTTCCCTGAGCAGGGGAGCGGCAAATCCTGTTTCTGATTCCATTCACGATAGGTATCCGGTTGTGAATTTCGTAAGTTTGATTGACGTAGTGAGGACACTGCTGAGTTCAAACTTAGGGGGGCACAACCGGCCAGTAGTGGTAGTTTTCATTTAGCATTTCCTTTTTCGATTCAGTTGTGTCAGCTGTTTTTCCTTTTTTCCATTTTATTCCATGTTCTTTTCCATGATGGCAAAAATCTATATGATTTGAAACTATCTTATTAAGAATGAACCCCCTCTAGCATGCTGAAATTTTCTATCCTCTATATCTTTTGGCTATATTTAAGAGAGAGAAATTAAGAGCATGTTTGAATGAAATGGAAGTTGAAAATTCCCATGTACTTTTATGTGATTTGTGTTTGTGGTTTGATATCTCAAATTTTTACATCTTGGACTACTCAATACATGTAACAGTTTCAAATTTTTGTGGATTGATTAACTTGCAGCACTTTTTAGAATACAGGATACTCTTGCCAAATTTTTAGTCCATTTGCAATCGATTTTTTAGTAAAAAAATTTCAAAAGAATGATCAAAATCTTGCTAACTTTAACATTCTTGTTGACTCTTTGGTGTTACACCATCAATACTTTATCTTCACCCAATAAAAGATGGCATATGGCCCACATATTATGCTAGCCTAGTGTGAGTTCGATCTCGCAACGATGGTTAGGTGATATGAAAATCAAAAGAGGGTAAAAACAACACCCCAACCGGCATTCCTCATGAGCATAAGCCTAAATTAGCAGCCGAATGTCAAAAACCCAAAAATTTCATCATCATATCCTTATGAAAAAGAGTGCAACTAAGTTTTGTTAATGTTAACATCGGTTTGATCATCTTATATCTATAGTAGCTGAAAACTTGTAATGTACATGCACTGACTTTTTGGCTTGATTATCCAAATTTTATTTAGTGTTGTCTCGTTGAGCTTTTCGTTTAATTTGAAATCAACCATGTTGAACTTAATTTATCTATCTAATATGTTGAAAATTTTGAGATGATAACAATGAACACAAGCACAAAGTACATAGTTTACTGAGCTAATTGCATATTTTCTTTTCATTTCATCCATGCATGAACTAATTTTTCTCCTTGAAAATAGCATTGTTCCTTTTTGCTTGAGGACAAGCAATAGTTCAAGCTTAGGGAGATTTGTTGTGTGATTTATATATCATCTTTTCACATGCTATCACACACAAATTTGGTTAATTGTGATATAATTCAGTCTCTTTTCATATTACTTTTGCCATCTTTTTGTTATTCTACTTATTTCATAACTTGCATTGCAGATTTGCCACAAAAAGAATTGAATTTGAAGTTCATTCTGCTGAAACAGCAGAATGCATGGTGTGCAGGACAGACGCACGTCGTGCACCTTTCCAAAGAAAAATTGGTTCACCCAGCCAGGAGAACGCACAACGTGCACGGAGAAAATGCATGGCGTGTGAGTTTCCATAAGTGCACACAAAGGCAAATGCATGGCATGCATACCGATGCACAGCGTGCACTTGGAGCGTAAACAACCAAAGAAAAGTTCTGGAAAGTCGCACGGCGTGCAGATCCTCAGCGCACGCCATGCGCAGTTCAGCTCGATGCAAATTGCACTGCAGGTGCACGGCGTGCACCTGACAGTTTCAGAAATACAAAAATTCAGAATTCGGTTTTAAAACAAGGAGGGAAGGCAAGGGACGGTTATGTTCAGTCATTTGAAGAGTTTTCTCTCATCCCAGAGCTAGAGGAGACCAGAGGAGGGCGATCTCAGAGAGATCCAAGGTGGTTTCTTGCATAAGGAGACCATTTCTTCTTCTCTACTTCTCCATTGTCTTCTTCATGGTGCAACCAAGCTTCCCCAACTTCGAGCAACTTATTAGGAAAGGAGTTAGTCTGTCTTGGAGCAACTAAAGAAGGAGAATTTCATCCTCAAGCCGGAATTCTTCCTTCTTGTGGTTACATCTTTAGTTCTCTTTGTCTTTTCCCCTCTAAATCATGTTTAGAACTGAAATTTCTGTAACAAATCTACAAGACATGGTTATGGATGAGTAATTCTTCTTTTCTTGGTCATGGGAGAGTAGCTCCCATGTCATAGCATGTATGTAACAAGTAATTTTGTATTAAATACTATGTTTCTTATTTCTTTACCATGAAAGTACCAGTTTACTCTTTCTTGCATGTATTGCTGGCCACTTTATGTGCATATTTTCTGCTTTCTTACTTGATCTGGGAAGATAAGTAGGAATGTATGGAGGTGATCTTCTTGGAAACTCTTCCTCTTCTATGAGAGTAGAGAGGAATGAGTTGAGGAACAGGTTGTGATCAAAAGCGAAATTCATACACGAGAGTGTTGTTTTACGTTGCGATCGTTGCATTTATACAGGGAGGTGAAATGTAACACAGCCCTTCCTTAAAATAAGAACTTATGTATGTTTAAATTATTGTGTTCCATTGATTTCTATGATGTGTGAACGAAATCCTAATGTCCAAGATTCCCTATATTTCTAAAATCAAACTTCTTTTAGTAGTTTTTACTTGCTAGTTAAAATCTGAATTCTCTGCGTTTAGACAAACTTTTTCATCTCCTTAAAACCGATCTAGATTGTTGAACTTTAGTGTTGTTGCACTCAATTAAATTAGTTAAGCTCCTTGTGTTTGACCTTGAATATACTACCTCCGTATACTTGTGGAGATTGGTTGATTTGGGTAAACTATCCTTTGCTTGGATTGAAACTCGTTAGCCTAAATTGCCAACAAGTTTTTGCAACTCAACTAGCTATATCCCGCAAGTATATGAGAGTAGTTGTAGTCCAGGTCGAACACAAGGAGCGTTAGTTAGTTAGGCGCAAGGGTTATGATTTTCAATAATCTAGATCGTTGTACACAAGATGATTGGATTAGAACAACTAAATTATAGATTTAAAATAAAATAGTAAATTATCACTTAAGAAAGGTTAAGATTCAGATTTGCAAGGATCTTAGACTTGGGATTTTACTATCACATCATAGCTTATATTAAAATATGAATTTAAACATGTTAATTAACTTACAAAGGAGGTTTGTAGTCATCACTCACCTCCCAGTGAAGTGATGATGATTTTAACTCCATACATCACTCTCGTGTATGTATTTCATTTCAAATCACAAACCTTGCTCCTCAACATAATCCCAACCACTCTCACGGTCAAGGACAAGTTGCCAAAAGAGTAACTCCAAACTCTCAAACACATCTTCTTAGATTATGAAAGAAAGCATAAAACGTGCAAGTATGATGTCCAATCACACAAACAAGCATTTCAGATCTAAAACAACTCTTGGAACATGCAAGAAACTAACATTTAGTACAAAATTCATATGTTCATACAAGCTATGACATAGGAGTCACTCTCCCATGCCCAAGAAAAAGGGTCTACTCGTCCATAATGATGTACACCAAAAAATGTGCAGAAATTTCAGAGTTTAACTTGGTTTAGAGAAGGAAAAGCTAAGGAATCCCAAGGTGTAATCAAAGAAAAGTAGAATTCCGACTTGAGGACGAAATACCACTTCCATAGCTACTCCAAACCGGACAAACTTCCCTCCTGAGAAGCTTTGTAGAGTGAAGAAGCTCTGCTACACCTCCGGACAAGAAAATATAGAAGAAGAGAAGAAGAAATGGACTCCTTTGGCAAGAAACCACCTCTTTCCTCCTCCAAATCACCCTCCTCTACTCTAGGCTTGCTCTGGGATGAGGGAACTGAAACAAATGACCGAGCATAGCCGCCCATTAAGTTCCCACTTCGTTTTAAACAAAAACTCGTATTTTTCAAAATACTGAAACTGCCAGGTGCACGCCGTGCACCCAAAGTGCATGACGTGCAACTTTCCAGAAACTTTTAGTTTGCTCCAAAATGCACTGCGCACGACGTGCGCTGAAGTAATGCATGTCGTGCAACTTTCCAGAAACTTTCAGTCTGCTCCAGAATGCACTACGCACGGCGTGCGCTGAAGTAATGCACGTTGTGCAACTTTCTAGAAACTTTGGTCTGCTTGATGCTCCCAGGTGCACGACGTGCACTTTTGGTGCACAGCGTGCACCCGGCTGTTCTGGGTTGTTGTGTATTCTGCTCGTAACTTTCAGTGTGTAGGTCTAATTTATATGCTGTAAGAAGTGGTATTTACGCACTTTTGAACCCTAAAACATGTAGATACTTGAGGAGTGATCCAATAAGTAATAATATGATATATTCCTCATCATTTCATTGCAAAATGTAGTACCTACAATTCAAACTATGAGACAAGTAAGAATAGCAAAAAAATAGAATCTAGCATGAATGAGAGTGATAATTGAGTCAAAAAACATGGAAATGCAACCAAACATGATCCAAAAGATGATATGATTTGTGCACATCAAATCCCCCTAAGCTTAAACCATTGCTTGTCCTCAAGAAAAAAGAGCATAGATTCATAAATGAAATATTGTCAAGTTCATAAATAGATCAAATGAAATGAAAGATGTGTATAAGACAAAACCAACCATGATCAACATGTTTATGCTCATAGCCATAAATTCAACCTAAACACACATGAAAGAGATTTTTAGTTCAACAAGGGTGGTCACAATTAAATAAATCAATCAATTAAACAACACTCAGTAGAATTTACATGACCAAACCAAACAATTAGTAGATCTACAACTCAAACTCTCAACTATTAAGGATACAAATGATGAAATCTTAGTTAAAATTGACAATTTTAGTTGTACTCTCCTTCTTTCCCAAAAATGATATGACAATGTATTATGGGTTCCGACACTCGGCTGCTAATGTAGGCTTATGCACACATGGAATGTCGGTTGGGGTATTTTACCCTCTTTTAAGACATACCACCTAACCACCATGGCCAGATCAGACTTACACTAGGCTAGCATGATATGTGGGTGGTTTAGCCATCTTTTATGGGGTATAAAGATGAGATAAGCCAAAAGAAATTTTAAAATTTTTCCAAAACATAGGAGAGTCATCTAATTTGCAACATTAGCTAGATTTCATTCATTTGTTTTGAAAAAATTTCATTGAAAGAGTGGTTGAAAATGCACTAAGAGCTTGGCAAGGGCATCCCATATTCCAAATGATGTTGTAAAGTTGATTTACTCACAAAAATTGAAACCATTACATGTTTTAAGCAATCAAGGATGTGAAAGATGAATGTTCAGGCTAGAAGCATAAACTAGAGTTAAGCACATGTTGATGGCCAAAAGATTTCATTTGATTAATGCATGCCTTTTACAATTTCTCCAAATGATATTTCTCATCAAAAGAGGACAATCAATTAAGCATAGGAGTTCTATCCACGTATAAAAGATAAACCTCATATCATACTAGATTTTCCACCAGAAGAGGAGCACTGAAAACAACAACTGAAATGTGAACACAAAACAAAAGAAAATGACAAGAAGCAAATAACATGAAAGGGTAAAGCTAAAAGAACTAGGTTACCATCTGGTTGCTCCCCCCTAAGCTTGAAATTTGTAGTGTCCTCACTGCATAAATCAAACTAAAAAGGTTGCAACTAGGTACCTCATCATGGTGGAAACATCAAAGTCCATGGAGGACCAGTGCTCTGATTTGAAGCTGGAAATTGTTGTGCTAAAGATTTATGCCTTGCAAATATGTCCTTGATTTGGGGCAAGCGAAAGCACCTATGAGCTGTAACAAGAATAGTCTTTTATACGCCAATACTATTTGTCTTTTCATTCTCCTTTGAAGCATCATCAAAATATGAGCTGGGAAAAGTGTTCTCATTATAAAGCAATGTGTCATCTAGAGTGTGAGGAGGAAAGACATGTGGCTTGCTTGAAGAATCAACATGTAGAGCATGTGTTGTAGATTTCTCCCCGTTAGTTGCAACTTCATAATCATCATGGATATCAACATCATCATACTTTGAAGGATATAACTCTATAACAACTCCATTCTTCAATGTCATTGGCCTGAAATATGTAGGATTTGTCTCTGGTGGACTAGGCAAGAAAGGTGGGAATGCTTCTTTGCTAGGAAGAGCTTGTTGGGCAATTTGTTTCTCCAAGATGTGTGCATGAGTGGCTATAGTCTCCACGTTAGAAGAGAGTTGGAAAATGGCACCCTTCATTGATTGTCTTTGTTGATGGAACTCCTCATTTTGCTACATTTGAGCTGAAATAAATGTTGTAAGCATGGACTCTAATCTAGAAGTTACTTGTGGTTGTTGTGGTTGAATAAAATATGGGTTTGCATTGTTGTAGAAGCCCGATGGAGTTTAGCCCATTGGAGAATATATATAGAAGAAGCATAACATGTAGAAGATGAGTGTCCAAGCAACCCAAATGCATCAGAAATATTGTTGGTTGTTTGAATTAGTTGTGTGCTTAGATTCTCAAACCTTTGTGACAAAGTGTCTAGCCTTACTACAATCAAGTCTATAGCATCAACCATGTGATCTTCCACTTGCATTTTGGAAGTAGTATGTGAAAAGGATGGGTGGTAGCTTGTAACCGGACTCCATTGGCAATGATTTGATGTCATATCTTCAATAATAGCATATGCTTCTCTATAAGATTTGTTCATTAGAGCTCCATTTGCAGCTGCATCAAGAGACATCCTTGTATTGTAGCGCAAACCATTATAGAAAGATTGCAATAGAAGCCAATTGCATAGACAGTGATGTGGATAAAGATGTTGAAGATCTTTGAACCTCTCTCATGTATCATACAAGGTCTCTCCATCCCTTTCAGAATAATTGATGAGTTGAATCCTCAGTTGTAAAGTTTTGCTAGGTGGAAAATATCTTGCCAAAAAAATCTTTAGAAGCTCCTCCCAAGTGTTGATTGACTTCTTTGGCAAAGTATAGAGCCATGCCTTGGCTCTATCTTTAAGAGAGAATGGAAAAAGAATTAGGCATATCCCATCAGTAGGAACACCATATATCTTCATGGTGGTTAGCAACTGTAGAAATTCAGCAATGTGGAGGTTTGGAACCTCCGTTGGTGTCCCTCCAAATGCATTCAGCTATAGCAATTGTATGATGGATGGGCTGATAGAAAGCTCCTCTACCTCAAATTGTAAAATATTAATAGGCCCACTCATGTGCATTGCAGTTGTAACAACATAGCCCTATATTTCAGCTGTAATTTTGCATAAGATGATTGGATTAGAACAACTAAATTATATATTTAAAACAAAATAGTAAATTATCACTTAAGAAAGGTTAAGATTCAGATTTAGGAGGATCTTAGACTTGGGATTTCACTATCACGTCATGGCTTTTATTAAAATACGAATTTAAATATATTAATTAACTTGCAAAGGAGGTTTGTAGTCATCACTCACCTCCCGGTGAAGTGATGATGATTTTAACTCCATACATCACTCTCGTGTATGTATTTCATTTCAAATCACAAACCTTGCTCCTCAACATAATCCCATCCACTCTCACGGTCAAGGACAAGTTTCCATAAGAGTAACTTCATACTCTCAAACACATCTTCTCATATTATGAAAGAAAGCATAAAACATGAAAGTATGATGGACAATCACACAAACAAGCATTTTAGATCTGAAACAACTCTTGGAACATGCAAGAAACTAACATTTAGTACAAAATTCATATGTTCATACAAGTTATGACATGGGAATTACTCTCCCATGCCCAAGAAAAAGAGTCTACTCGTCCATAATGATGTACAATAGAAAATGTGCAGAAATTTCTGAGTTTAACATGGTTTAGAGAAGGAAAAGTTAAGCAATCTCAAGGTGTAACCAAAGAAAGGTAGAATTCTGACTTTAGGATGAAATCCCACTTCTACAGCTGCTCCAAACTGGATAAACTTCCCTCCCGAAAAGATTTGTAGAGTGAAGAAGCTCTGCTGCACCTCCGGAGAAGAAGAGAAGAAGAAATAGACTCATTTGGCAAGAAACCACCTCTTTTCTTCTCCAAATCGCCCACCTCTTCTCTAGGCTTGCTCTGGGATGAGGGAACTGACACAAATGACTGAGCCTAACCGCCCATTAAGTTCCCACTTCATTTTAAATAAAAACTCATATTTTTCAAAATGTTGAACTACCAGGTGCACACCGTGCAACTTTCCAGAAACTTTTAGTTTGCTCCAGAATGCACTGTGCATGGCGTGCACGGAAGAAATGCACGTCGTGCAACTTTCCATAAACCTTTATCTCCAAGGTGCACGACGTGTGCTGAAGAAATGCACGTCGTGCAACTTTCCAAAAACTTTTATCTCCCAGATGCACTCCGTGTAATTGCATGCACGCCGTGCAACTTTCTAGAAACTTTGGTCTGCTTGACGCTCCCAGGTGCACGGCGTGCACTTTTGGTGCACGGCATGCACCTGGCTGTTCTGGGCTGTTGTGTATTCTGCTCATAACTTTCAGTGTGTAGGTCCGATTTACATGCTGTAAAAAGTGGTATTTGCGCACTTTCGAACCCCAAAACATGTAGATACTTGAGGAGTAGTCCAATAAGTGATAATATGATATATTCATCATCATTTCATTGTAAAATGTAGTACCTACAATTCAAACCATGAGACAAGTAAGAATAGTAAAAAATATAGAATCTAGCATGAATGAGAGTGATAATTGAGTCAAAACAACATGGAAATGCAACCAAACATGATACAAAAGATGATATGATTTGTGCACATCAAATCCCCCTAAGCTTAAACAATTGCTTGTCCTCAAGCAAAAAGAGCATAGAAACACAAATGAAGAATTGTCAAATTCATGAATAGATCAAATGAAATGAAAGATGTGTATGAAACCAAACCAACCATGATCAACATGTTTATGCTCATAGCCATTAATTCAACTTAAACACCCAAGAAAGAGATTTTTAGTTCAGCAGGGGTGGTCACAATTAAATAAATCAATCAATTAAACAACACTAAGTAGAATTTGGATGACCAAGCCAAGCAATTAGTGGATGTGCAACTCAAACTCTCAACTATTAAGGATACAAATGATGAAATCTTAGTTAAAATTGACAATTTTAGTTGTACTCTCCTTCTTTCCCAAAAATGATATGACAATGGATTATGGGTTCCGACACTCGGCTGCTAATGTAGGCTTATGCACACGTGGAGTGTCAGTTGGGGTATTTTACCCTCTTTTAAGACATACCACCTAACCATCGTGGCCAGATCGGACTTACACTAGGCTAGCATGATATGTGGGTAGTGTAGACATCTTTTGTGGGGTATACATATGAGATAAGTCAAAAGAAATTTTAATTTTTTTTAAAACATAGGAGAGTCAACTAAATTGCAACATTAGCTAGATTTCATTCATTTGTTTTGAAAAAATTTCATTGAAAGAGTGGTTGAAAATGCACTAAGAGCTTGGCAAAGGCATCTTGTAATCCAAATGATGTTGTAAAGTTGATTTACTCACAAAAATTGGAACCATTACATGTTTTAAGAAATCAAGGATGTGAAAGATGAATGTTCAGGCTAGAAGCATAAACCAGAGTTAAGCACATGTTGATGGCCAAAATGTTTCATTTGATTAATGCATGCCTTTTACAATTTCTCCAAATGATATTTCTCATCAAAAGAGGACAATCAGTTAAGCATAGAAGTTCTATCCACATATAAAAGATAAACCTCATATCATACTAGACTTTCCACTAGAAGAGCAGAATTGAAAACAAAAGACTGAAATGTGAACACAAAACAAAAGCAAATGACAAGAAGCAAATAACATGAAAGGGAAAAGCTAAAAGAACTAGGTTACCATCAGGTTGCTCCCCCTAATCTTGAAATCTGCAGTGTCTTCACTGCATAAATCAAACTAAAAAGGTTGCAACCGGGTACCTCATCATGGTGGAAACATCAAAGTCCATGGAGGACCGGTGCTCTGATTTGCAGCTGGAAATTGTTGTGGTAAAGATTTATGCCTCCTTAGAAATATGTCCTTGATTTGGGGCAAGCGAAAACACCTATGAGCTGCAGCAAGAATAGTCTTTTGTATACCAATATGATTTGTCTTTTTATTCCCCTTTGAAGCATCATCAAAATATGAGTTGGGAAGAGTGTTCTCATTATAAAGCAATGTGTGATCTAGAGTGTGAGGAGGAAGGACATGTGGCTTGCTTGAAGAATCAACATATAGAGCATGTGTTGTAGCTTTCTCCCCGTTAGTTGCAACTTCATAATCATCATGGATATCAACATCATCATACTTTGAAGGATATACTTCTATAACAACACCATTCTTTAATGTCACCGGCCTGAAATACGTAGGATTCATCTCTGGTGGACTAGGCAAGAAAGGTGGAAATGCTTCTTTGCTAGAAAGAGCTTGTTGGGCAATTTGATTCTCCAAGATGTGTGCATGAGTGGAAATATCATCCACCTTAGAAGAGAGTTGGCAAATGGCACCCTTCATTGATTGTCTTTGTTGATAGAACTCCTCATTTTGCTACATTTGAGCTGAAATAAATGTTGCAAGCATCGACTCTAATCTAGAAGTTACTTGTGGTTGTTGTGGCTGAATGAAATCTGGGTTTGCATTGCTGTAGAAGCCCGGTGGAGTGTAGCCCATTGGAGAATAAATAGAAGAAGCATAACATGTAGAAGATGAGTGTCCAAGCAACCCACATGCATCACAAATATTGTTGGTTGTTTGAATTAGTTGTGTGCTTAGATTCTCAAACCTTTGTGACAAAGTGTCTAGCCTTGCTACAATCAAGTCTATAGCATCAACCATGTGATCTTCCACTTGCATTTTGGAAGTAGTATGTGAAAAGGATGGGTGGTAGCTTGTAGCTGGACTCCATTGGCAATGATTTGCTGACATATCTTCAATAATACAATAAGCTTCTCTATAAGATTTGTTCATTAGAGCTCCATTTGCAGCAGCATCAATAGACATCCTTGTATTGCAACGCAAACCATTATAGAAAGATTGCAATAGAAGACAATTGCTTAGACCGTGATGTGGACAAATATGTTGAAGATCTTTGAACCTCTCCCATGTATCATACAAGGTCTCTCCATCCCTTTGAGAATAATTGATGAGTTGAATCCTCAGCTGTAAAGTTTTTCTAGTTGGAAAATATCTTGCCAAAAAAACCTTTAGAAGCTCCTCCCAAGTGCTGATTGACTTCTTTGGCAAAGTATAGAGCCACTCCTTGGCTCTATCTTTAAGAGAGAATGGAAAAAGAATTAGGTGTATCCCATCAATAGGAACACCATATATCTTTATGGTGCTTAGCAACTGCAGAAATTCAGCAATGTGGAGGTTTGGATCCTCCATTGGTGTCCCTCCAAATGCATTCAATTGTAGCAATTGTATGATGGATGGGCTGATATAATACTCCTCTGCCTCAAATTCTGAAATATTAATAGGCCCACTCATGTGCATTGTAGCTGTACCAAAGTAGTCCTTAAGAGGAAGGTCATCCTCCTTGACTAGTTCTTCATGAGGATCTGGAGGATTAGGTGGATGTGGCGTAGATGGTGGTGGTGTATGTGGTATGGATGAAGGTGGTGGATATGAGGGTGTGGAAGAATGTGGTATGGGTGTTGGTGGTGTATATGATGGTGGTGAATTAGGTGTGAATGATGGTGGTGTGGATGAGGGATGCATGGATGAATGTTGTTTGGATGATGGTGACATAGATGATGGTAGTGTGGGTTGTGATTCCTCCATACATGTTTGGGTTTCACTCCTTCTTGCTCTATGAGGGTTGCAAACAGTTTATTCATTTTCTAAATGTAGATATATGCATGGTTCAAGGATCTTTTTATGAACACCCCATATGCTCCTGCAGATAAACAAGGTGAGTGAGATACAAAAACAAACATGGAAGATACAATAAATTATGATGATCATGATAAATTATGATTCATGGATATGATGGTGGATATGAAGGTTGTGATCTAGTCTCATTTACTTATCAACAACTCTTACTCTAACAGGAATATCGATGCTCCCCGGCAACAGAGACAAAAACTTGTTGGCTATTTAGGCTAATGAGTTTCAATCATTAAGAATGATCTTTTACTCAACCAGCTATATCCCGCAAGTATACGAGAGTAGTTGTAGTCGAGGTCGAACACAATGAGTGTTGGTTAGTTAGACACAAGAGTTGTGATTTTCAATAATCTAGATCATTATACACAAGATGATTGGATTAGAACAACTAAATTATATATTTAAAACAAAACAGTAAATTATCACTTAAGAAAGGTTAAGATTCAGATTTAGGAGGATCTTATACTTGGGATTTCACTATCACATCATAGCTTATATCAAAATACGAATTTAAACATGTTAATTAACTTGTAAAGGAGGTTTGTAGTCATCACTCACCTCCCAGTGAAGTGATGACGATTTTAACTCCATACATCACTCTCGTGTATGTATTTCATTTCAAATCACAAACCTTTCTCCTCAACATAATCTTAGCCACTCTCGCGGTCAAGGACAAGTTGTCAAAAGATTAACTCCATACTCTCAAACACATCTTCTCAGATTATGAAAGAAAGCATAAAACATGCAAGTATGATGGCCAATCACACAAACAAGCATTTCAGATCAGAAACAACTCTTGGACCATGCAAGAAACTAACATTTAGTACAAAATTCATATTTTCATACAATCTATGACATGGGAGTTATTCTCCCATGCCCAAGAAAAAGAGTCTACTCGTCCATAATGATGTACAACAGAAAATGTACAGAAATTTCAGAGTTTAACATGGTTTAGAGAAGGAAAAGTTAAGCAATCCCAAGGTGTAACCAAAGAAAGGTAGAATTCTGACTTGAGGATGAAATCCCACTTCTACAGCTACTCCAAACCGGACAAACTTCCCTCCCAAGAAGATTTGTAGAGTGAAGAAGCTCTGTTGCACCTCCGAAGAAGAAAATGGAGAAGAGAAGAAGAAATGGACTCATTTGGCAAGAAATCACCTCTTTTCTCCTTCAAATCATCCTCCTCTACTCTAGGCTTGCTCTGGGACGAGGGAACTGACACAAATGACTGAGCCTAACCTCCCATTAAGTTCCCACTTCCTTTTAAATAAAAACTCGTATTTTTCAAAATGCTGAAACTGCCAGGTGCACGCCGTGCTCTCAAACTGCACGCCGTGCAACTTTCCAGAAACTTTCAGTTTACTCCAGAATGCACTGTGCACAGCGTGCACTAAAGAAATGCACGCAGTGAAACTTTCCATAAACATTTAGCTCCCAGGTGCACAGCGTGCGCTGAAGAAATGCACGCCGTGCAACTTTCCAGAAACTTTCAGCTCCCAGGTGCATGTCGTGCAACTTTCTAGAAACTTTGGTTTGCTTGACGCTCCCAGGTGCACGGCGTGCACCTGGCTGTTCTGGGTTGTTGTGTATTCTGCTCATAACTTTTAGTGTGTAGGTCTGATTTACATGCTGTAAAAAGTGGTATTTGTGCACTTTCAAACCCCAAAACATGTAGATACTTGAGTAGTGGTCCAATAAGTGATAATATGATATATTCCTCATAATTTCATTGTAAAATGTAGTACCTACAATTCAAACCATGAGACAAGTAAGAATAGCAAAAAATATAGAATCTAGCATGAATGAGAGTGATAATTGAGTCAAAACAACATGGAAATGCAACCAAACATGATACAAAAGATGATATGATTTGTGCTCATTAGTTCTTATCTATCGTTTCTATATATCAAGACAAAGAAGGAAGACTTAGTTTCTATGTTCTTCCATCAACATGTCATGTTTCAATTGGTTTCCAAATCATCTCTCTACCATTCTATGCATATTGATTGTGATTTGTCAATCCAATAATGTATTAGTTGGGAAAACTTATTCTATGCATTGATGATGTCATGTGCTAGTAGTAGCTTCTCTTAAGATTGAGGGAGTATCCCCCATTCTATTTTTTAATGATCTTTTTAATGAACTATGTGTATTTTACCATTCCTACTCAATCTATTGATAAGAGTATCTAGGTTATGTGGGTTATACCATGAGGTTTAGAACTTTCCTAGTTGTCAGAGAGTTAAGTGTATACTAGGATAATCCATGCATTTCGAAGAGTGTTTTGTACACTTCTTGTTTCCCTATATAAATGATTGTGCTTATTCACTTTTTGGTTGTTTAATGTGAGATGTTCAGTTAGATTAAACCCATTTTCATTTATATCAAAAATTGGTGAATCTTAGTTTTAATTTTTTATTTAGATATATTTTAATTCTTACAAACCACCGACAATTATTTCAAAAGATACATCTTGTAAAAACATTAGAAGTTATGTGCCTAATAACTTACGGTTCCTATGGAAAAACTCTTCCACTTCGATCCCATATACTTTTGAGCTGAACAAGATGAGTATGTTATATATTAAAAAAAGTTGTGCAAATAGAGAAACAATTTTTTGGTGTCATTGTCAAGGAGGGTTGTGGTCCAACTACAATAGAGATTCTAATTAGTAAGTGAGACTAGGAAATATCACACTACAATATCCATTCACCATTGTTCATTTATTTCATGCATTATGTATTTACCATTCCATAGTTTTTTTCTTCACATTGCACTTCATATTCATCTTGATCACATCTTTGGTTTCCTTCTTGTAGTAATAAACCTTGCTTATCTAGGAAATAAAGATGACAAATATATATATACTAAAGGAGTTAGGAATGATAATGTCCACAAATTTGAGTGGGGTCGTCAAATACCAAAATTTGAATGAAAATTGATTTTCCATTAGCCCACATGTACTTCATATGATGCAACATAATTGCTTTGGAGGGACATCCAGAGAGGATCAAAACCTCTACATGGAAGAATATCTAATTTTTTTGTTGTTAGAAATTGTGGAGGTGACAGGTGCATTAGAAGTAACAAAATAATAAACCACATACCCATGAGCAGATCTCGTCAAAAATAATATATTTGAAAGAAAGGGATGATGATGCTTGCAATAAATATAGGCATGTAGAAGATGTCTCCCAGCATAGTCACTAGACGACAACATCTCTACACAGTCCACTCAGATGATAGAAACTTCATGTTGTGCTTCTAGAGTCTCTAGGGAAGGAGAAGCCTTTCTATCAGTAATGTGATACCATTACACAATATCTTATATGTCTGTCTTGCATTTTGGGTAATGACAGTTAGGGTTCATGTATCCAATAGTATAACTAAAATCTTAGTCATCATGTCCCTTTATATATAAGATGCAAGGAAGATGTGATAACCTAGACTTCTCTCTTTCCTCATGTATGTGCTATTCACTTCATATTTGCACTTATTTCACACTATAACCCTTGATTTCTTGTTTCAAGTTGTTTTGATGACTTTTGAGGTAATCTTATATTGACATGAGAAGTGGTGACACTCTTTTTGATATAAAATTAATATTGTACCTATATTGCGAATCATCCTCTCTCATCCCCTTCTGATCTAATGTATCTATCTTACTCTACAACTATTTTTTTTATCATTGTGTAGAGGACTCTCTAACGTTTCCAGATCATCAAAATTTTCCCAATTCCGAGTTATTATGAGAGAGTTATGCCTATTTGAAGTTTTCCCTTGCTTTAGCCTTACATTAGCGCTTTTAATCATATTTTGAACCAATTTGGGACAAAGGGAGAGGGCCCACTTAGACCAATACATTTTTTCATCACATGCCTTTGACCAATCAAAATTTTGTGCCTATATTCCCTTAATTTTGGACCTTCTGGTCCAAAGTACATGGATCCCAACACTATCTAATAGGTGTCCATCCATCTTCTACCTTTTTGTAGCATGACAGGGTGTGATAGTTGTTTTGATTGGTTGGGACACCCAACGCCCCACCTAATCCCAGTTTCGCATGCCCTATCCCATTGACATAAATCTTTTCTCATGGCCCTCAATTTTTAGTTGAAATTTCAGCTACCCCTCATCCCTCTCTTCTTCATGCTCCTGTGGTGCGGCATCGTCGCCTAGCTCGTTTTGGGCATTCTCCTTTTGCACCTACCTGGAATGATCTGGGTGCTCAGACACCCTCAGGCAGACCTAATGGTTATAGCTCGAACCTTCTTTTATCATGACGAGCCCTCCTTCCCTCCAGTAGAGTCACCTGTGGTGAGCACAACCTTGGGTGTCGTCGCAAAGCCAAAATTTGGAGCATGAGCTCCTGGCTTCGAGTGCCTGGACGCACTGCCATTGGATATCTATCCTTTAGTTTAGAGCATGAAGCGGGTCCCAACTTCCCCACACCTCATGCTCACCTCAAGCAGTAGTGCACAATGACACTCAATGATGGGTGGAGACCATCAAGTGTGGGCAACAACTATCGGGTGGTGTGGAGTGGTGGCTAGCCACAACGACCTGGAGCCATCCTCAGGGCACAACAGACTGGTGGTCTTCATGGTGTAAGGCCCAAGAGGCCCATATCAAGGGAGTGATATCCAAGCCTTCCCTTTTATTCCCTACAATCTAGAATCAAGGGTCCTAATCGGCCAAATAAAGGTAGACTTTTGAAAAATTGTAACTTTACCATGCTAGCTCCAAATATGGACTTCCAATATACTATTTTGATCGAAAAAATGACACCTTTGAAAAAAAAACACTTCCACCTTCTAAATCTTCTTTCTCTTCTATGAATATCCCCTAAAGCATGTTTTGATGTCTTTTTTAGATGTGTATCCCTTTGAATACATGATCTTGACGTTTTATGTCCCAAATCTTAATGTCAGCCTATAATTAGTCTCTTGAACACCTTTATGTATCATGATTCAAACTTTATCCATTCTAGCATGCTAATATGGTCTTATGTTGATGTGATGACCTAAAATGAGCTTTTATTCTAAAGATCAGCCTTGTAATGTTGAATCTTGCTCAAAGGTGTTTTAGACCTCTATGAATGCTTTACATTAGTACTTTTCATCCTCAAATGTGATCTTTCTTGGACACTAAGGATGATCTTGTGATACTTAGAGTGTCTTAACATGACTTGATGTGTACTTTTGTGATGGATGTTAACTTTTGTGATTTTATTGATCTAATGGTACTTGATATATATTTTGTGAGATCTAAAATAGTAACCTCTCATGACTTGTATCCTTAAGTTCCTAATGGAACATTCTTGTGAACTTATGTGGGTATATTTCCTAAGCATGACTTGAATTGTGATCTAATGGACATGTTGATACCTAGATCTCTAATCTGGCATGAATCTTTCCCTAATGATCATTTATTCTATCTTATGCTTTGAAATCAGTAACTTATTGATGTTTATAACACCTAATCCAAGTAAAAGTCATCTATACTCTAATGATGATTAGCATGCATGATTATGACTCAATATGACTTGTTATGCCAATGTTAATGCTAGTGTTGACTAAGCTAGCTTTAATCTTATGATTGATCTATTTAGGATCTTGAAGCTCTAATCATGTATCCCTGATCTTGGATGTGATGTGTCACCCTAAGCTCTAGATGAATCAGTGATGGATGATGTAACTTTATAATGAACATGCATGACCTAGTTGAAATATTGAAATTAATGATAAAAGATATGATACCCAGACTTAGGTGACACATCCAACCACCATGACTATGATTAATAAACCTAAGTTTGCTGATGTTAATCCAATTATACTCATTTGTAATGTCGGGATCTCTATGATGACCCAATTTCCAAGATCTAGTCTAAGTTTCCACTTATGGTTTTCTAATCAACAGTTAATCTTGTACTCACCTTGCAAGGTATGCTTAATCTTGTGACCCTACTATGTTATTGTCTTGTTGGTATGTATGCTCATATGAATGCTTGTCTAGATAATTACTTGTTTGAGCTATTGTTCCCTATGAGTAGTGCATTCATTTTGCTTGATATGTGTTGAATAAACCTTGAACCTAATTGAATGTGTCCATTATACAAACCTTGTGTGTCTACCTATATTCTCAGGGTAAGGACACAAGGTTGAGCATCTTACTTGAGATGTCAAGATAAGGTGAACCATGTCGGTAGAAGGGTTAGCTAATCTTGAGCACCCTTATGGACCCTTCCAATCGGAAGTTGGCCAATGGCCATAATATGTTGTTGAGTATAAAAGTTTCTTGGCCATTATACTCAACAACATATTATGGCCATTGACCAGCTTCCGATTGGAAGAGTCAACAACATATTATGGCCATTAGGTGTATCCCATCAGTAGGAACACCATGTATATTTATGGTGCTTAGCAATTGCAGAAATTCAGCAATGTGGAGGTTTGGATCCTCCATTGGTGTCCCTCCAAATGCATTCAATTTTAGCAATTGTATGATGGATGGGCTGATAGAAAACTCATCTGCCTCAAATTCTGAAATATTAATAGGCCCACTCATGTGCATTGTAGCTGTACCAAAGTAGTCCTTAAGAGGAAGGTCATCCTCCTTGACTAGTTCTTCATGTGGATCTGGAGGATTAGTGTGGGCTCTGATCTCCAAACCACGATATAATCACGATTTAAACTTAGCGGAAGCGATTCGATAAACAGCGGAAGACAAAAATCATGGGAAATTAAAACTTTTTGGAACAAGAGCTTGAATCCATTAAAAGCTTCTTTCATAACAAGAGATAAACTGTTTACATCTCATGATAATTACTTATTGAGTAATTATATACATCAAGATACAAAATCTCAAGAACTCATAACAAAAGACTCCAAGACCTAAGAGTACAGAGGACACATAGGACTGACTCTAACTACACCACATGGCAGGCTAAATCTCCACCTGAGATTTATTACTGCTCCTGGTGCTGCTGCTGCTGCTGGGACTGGTCACCTGTAGACTGGTTCCTCCGTCTCCGACGTCCACCTAAAGAGTTGAAGTCTACGGGGTGAGACAATTTTTCACAATTGTCCCAGCGAGAGTTATAACTCTCCGCCAGAAGCTTTATTATAACATCAAAGAATAACTTAAGCAGTAAAGCTTTCAAAGTATTCAATAGCAGTTGCAGCTATAAACAAGAGCTTAACATTTATGAGATATGAAGAAATATAAGCACTATCACAGTGTATCATCAATCCACTAACTCGTAGTTATCTCTAACAGGTATACTATGTGGTTGATTATGTTTTACAAACAACATTATGCCCCGTGGAGATGAGGCATACCACTCATACTCCAACTGATTGCTAAGAAGTCACATCAGTATCATACATAGGTCATTAAGAGAGTCGGATTCTCATGACCTTCACCTTCCTCAGTCAGTAAGAGGATCACTTGTAGGACATCTTGTGTCTATACTATTATAGCTCACCAGGGTAAACTGGTCCTTCGCTATTTTAGAGTTACAGTGGCGTTATGTACTCTCTTCGTCATCAGGAGATTTCATGTTTATCTCCACTGATACGGATATCTATGTTCTCTTCATCATCAGGAGGTTTCATGTTTACCTACTACTGATACGGTATGGGATTGTAGTGAAGGATTGACGGATTACATATCTACATCAAATTCCTACACTAGGATGTAAGGCTATACACATCCATATACCCCACATACTCAATAGTATGTGATCCAGGAGTTCCCTTAGGAAAACCTGTTTCACCATCATTTGATCTCTGACAATGATGGGTCTATGATCAGGGCTCTACATTATACTTGATTAGTTAGGTACATTCAGTATTCATTTAACATCACACATTGTTCTTCAAACAATAATAGTAGCATAATAGCTATAAAAGGAGAATACTAAATGTAACAAGCCTAACTCACATCAATCATCATTTCTCATTATACTCATCAGAAGTCATCTCTAAAGCATGACCTTGATGGTATTCATGGCTTTCACAGCCCATTATTATCATAGAATGCCATTGACAAGGCATCAAGATACTTTACTTATTCATAAAGCTATCAATATGCCTTTAATGAATATAGTATCATCATCCATACCTGGATATGATCACCTCCATATCAGAACCTGCATGGTTAATTCAACTAATAAAGGTAATTCAAAACAATGATTATACTTTCCACTCTGGTCATAAGAGCTAAGTTCTTTGATTCTTATCAAATAGAGTTTCATACTCATATAACATGTAATCACCTTTGAATTAGGGTTTACTATTCACATCACATGTCATTACCCTTGAATTAGGGTTTACTATTCACATCACATGTCATTACCCTTGAATTAGGGTTTACTATTCACATCACATGTCATTACCCTTGAATTAGGGTTTACTATTCACATCACATGGTGGATTGAACTCATAACATCATCATGTATGAGGAACATCATCATTGATGCTCTCAGATTAGCTTAAGATTCATCATATATTATAATTAGGGTTTCCATGATCTCACATAGGTGGATCATACCCTAATCATGCACATTCATGTGTATTGAAGGTTCTTTACTTGAGTTTCCACCCTAAAAGGGTACTTTCTCTCTCTTAAGGTACTTTCTCTCTCCTCATATTAGTAGATGGTGATAACACCTCTCTAGATCAGGTTGGGTTAAGTCCTCATGGGCTAACATAAGCCAAAACATCACTATCATGTGATTAGGGTTTGATTTGAACAAGGTTTTACTCAATTGAACCCCTCAAGGGTATTTTGGTAATTCACCCCATTGATCACCATCATGGGTTAATTCATTAGTCACTTAGTCCCCTAATGTCCTAGGTTACCATTAGGGTTTAGATTTGAGCATCATCAAACTAGTTAAGCCTTCAAGGCATAAGGCAGACTTATCCTCAAAAGTCTTTGTTAGGTTTCACACCTTCAACCTTTATACGATCTGGAGATCGTATAAAGTTGCAAACCGTTTAAGCTTTGTAGACCGTTTGAGCTTGGGTTGACTTCAAGACCGTATAACATTCAAGACTGTTTACCCTCATTGGGTCTTGAGGTCGAGAGACCTCACACGGTCTTGAGGTCGAGAGACCTCACACGGTCTTGAGGTCGAGAGACCTCACACGGTCTTGAGGTCGAGAGACCTCACCCGGTCTTGAGGTCGAGAGACCTCACGCGGTCTTGAGGTCGAGAGACCTCACGCGGTCTTGAGGTCGAGTGCCCTCAAAAACTCAAGATCGTATAGACCTCCAAGGTGATCCAAAGGGTAAAAATCGATTAGGGTTCCTATGTTGAAGCCATCCATTGGTCTCAAGATTGCTAACCACTTACCAATTGAGACAATTAGGGTTATCCTTAACCAATTGGTCACTCAATTGACCCTCAATTGTTATCCAATTAGGGTTGAAGTTGGTTCAATTAAGGTTCATCAACGTTCAACCATCAACACTCAACAATGTGAATCAACGCAAGGTTGAACCCTTCAATTGAGCTCCAATTGGGCCCAAACTTGGCCCAAACGGTCTTGAGATCGTTTGGATGAACTCCACACGGTCTTGAGACCGTTTTCCCAAGATTTCATCAAAATATAATGTGATTTGATAGGGGTTGAACCTTGATTGAGTCTCAAATCAGTATTTTAATTAATTCGATAACCTATTGCAATTGGGCTCTCAATTGATCAAATTACCTTAACCCTAGACCTCCAAACGGTCTTGGGTTGTCACCACACGGTCTTGAGACCGTTTGGATGAGTTCCAAACGGTCTTGAGACCGTTTGCCCATCCAACTTTTGGATTCTAGTGAAAATTCTTCAAGGTTGGATCCATTGAGTTGATAATCATATCAATACTTAATTGCAATGTAATTTGGTATGTTTGTACCTTCAATTGGTCAACTATACTTGACCCCAGACCTCAATACGGTCTTGGGTGATCCCCCACACGGTCTTGAGACCGTTTGGTTGATCCCCAAATGGTCTTGAGACCGTTTAGGTCAATCAACCCCAAAAACACTAAGATATCCATTGGGATTTCAGTACTGATTTCAATTAGGGTTTGCCCTAGTAATCACCCTTCAACTCTTAGCTCGTTTGGAATTAGTCCATCAAATTTGGTGAGTTGTTAATCAACATTATTTTGAACAGTAATATCATACGGTCAATGCTTGGTCAACGTTCTTACACGGTCTTGAGACCGTTTGCCCAAAAAAGGGCGATTTCAACAGATTGGAAATCAGGAGTAAATTCAATTAAAGTTGTTGATTAAAAAGGCCATATCTCACGATTCCTTTGGAGTTATCATCTCAAATTTTGTGGGTGATTAGCCTACATAATTACGAACAGAAATCTTATATGGTACACGCTCGGTCAACGTGGCTAAACGGTCTTGAAGACCGTTTTCCCTTACACGGTCTTGAGACTGTTTGCTCACCACACGGTCTTAAGACCGAGAGAGCAATTTGTGGAGACCGTTTGGTAAAGTAAAAAGTAGTGGATTAACTTTGTAAATAACGTATTCATCTCCTAGATCAAGAACAGCAAGGGTTTCTCACGGATTTTCTTGCAAGGTAGCAAAGGAAAGTAGAGAAGAAGAAGAACTATAATCTAAAAGCATGAACAAGATGTATATAACAAAGCATGGGTTTAGAGTTATAAAACCCGCCTAAAGCTTTCTCTTTGAGCTCCAAGCTTTAATGGCGTCCTTGAGCTTCCACAGGTCGGCCAAGTGATCCTTCCAAGGAAAGTTGAGAAAAGATGGCTAGAAAGGTAGAATTAAGGGAGCTAGTCATCAATTTGGCCTTGAATTCGAGTTCTAACCATGAAATTAGGCAAAAGGAGGGATCCAAACCTACCTTGCACACCTTTGGTCGTCCTCCTGAGCTACAAGCTCTCCTTAGTCGGTTTGGTTGAAAAGAACAGTGAAAGGAACGAAGGGAGAGGTTCCTTGCTAAGTGAAGTTGAGGGTATATATACTTGGGGTGGGATTTTCAACATTAGCTCATGAGTTTCCCATAATTTCAACTAAGTCCCTCCATCCTTCTTTGCTCGTCCTATCTTATTAATTCTAAGGACAACTTTTCTTATAGGGCCAAGAAATAAGGGCAAAGAAGATCAACCTATTACTAAAGCACACACATAAAAAGGGCTATAGAACATACACCCTGATTATTCAATCACAAAGGTGTTTTTCATAACTTGATTAATCAATTGAAGTGACTTTTCATCATTTATTCTTCAAATGATGATAAGAGTCTTAAAAGATACATTAGATGATGTATTTTACAAATTGCATCCCTAAATTTGGGTAAATTGCATTTTACTCCAAATTAGGGTTTCAAGCACCGGGATTGCTTCCAGAGCTGCACCTTGGTGCCCAAGCTTGGGAAATCCCTCCAACTTTACCAAAATGATTCTCATGATGTCTCAACATCAGAGGAACATTTCAACATGTGAAAATTGCAAGTTAACCCTTCTAATTGGGTAAATTTCACATAGGTCCCTGTATTACAAAACAATGCTACAACTTTATATAAAAAGGAGCAAAAACTGAAATATATGTTTCTGAGAAACTTAATTACATGCCCAAAGTTAATCACAAGGACTTAATTACATATTTAGGCAAAACACCTAGGGTTAACTCATAACCCAGGACAGGGATGTTACAATTAGGTGGATGTGGCGTAGATGGTGGTGATGTATGTGGTATGGATGAAGGTGGTGGATATGAGGGTGTGGAAGAATGTGGTATGGGTGTTGGTGGTGTATATGATGGTGGTGAATTAGGTGTAAATGATGGTGGTGTGGATGAAGGATGCATGGATGAATGTTGTTTGGATGATGGTGACATGGATGATGGTTGTGTGGGTTGTGATTCCTCCATACATGTTTGGGTTTCACTCCTTCTTGCTCTATGAGGGCTGCAAACAGTGTATTCATTTCTGAATGTAGATATATGCACAATTCAAGGATCTTTTTATGAACACCCCATATGCTCCTGCAGATAAACAAGGTGAGTGAGATACAAAAACAAACATGGAAGATACAACAAATTAGGATGATCATGATGAATTATGATTTATGGATATGATGGTGGATATGAAGGTTGTGATCTAGTCTCATTTACTTATCAACAACTCTTACTCTAACACGAATATCGATGCTCCCCGGCAACGGCGCCAAAAACTTGTTGGCTATTTAGGCTAACGAGTTTCAATCATTAAGAATGATCTTTTACTCAACCAGCTATATCCCGCAAGTATACGAGAGTAGTTGTAGTTGAGGTCGAACACAATGAGTGTTGGTTAGTTAGACGCAAGAGTTGTGATTTTCAATAATCTAGATCATTATACACAAGATGATTGGATTAGAACAACTAAATTATATATTTAAAACAAAACATTAAATTATCACTTAAGAAAGGTTAAGATTCAGATTTAGGAGGATCTTATACTTGGGATTTCACTATCACATCATAGCTTATATCAAAATATGAATTTAAACATGTTAATTAACTTGTAAAGGAGGTTTGTAGTCATCACTCACCTCCCAGTGAAGTGATGATGATTTTAACTCCATACATCACTCTGGTGTATGCATTTCATTTCAAATCACAAACCTTGCTCCTCAACATAATCTTAGCCACTCTCGTGATCAAGGACAAGTTGCCAAAAGATTAACTCCATACTCTCAAACACATCTTCTCAGAATATGAAAGAAAGCATAAAACTTGAAAGTATGATGGCCAATCACACAAACAAACATTTCAAATCAGAAACAACTCTTGGAACATGCAAGAAACTAACATTTAGTACAAAATTCATATTTTAATACAAGCTATGACATGGGAGGTACTCTCCCATGCCCAAGAAAAAGAGTCTACTCATCCATAATGATGTACAACAGAAAATGTACAGAAATTTAAGAGTTTAACATGGTTTAGAGAAGGAAAAGTTAAGCAATCCCAAGGTGTAACCAGAGAAAGGTAGAATTCTGACATGAGGACGAAATCCCACTTCTACAGCTACTCCAAACTGGACAAACTTCCCTCCCAAGAAGATTTGTAGAGTGAAGAAGCTCTGTTGCACCTCCGGAGAAGAAAATGGAAAAGAAGAGAAGAAGAAATGGACTCATTTGGCGAGAAACCACCTCTTTTCTCCTTCAAATCATCCTCCTCTTCTCTAGGCTTGCTCTGGGATGAGGGAACTTACACAAATGACCGAGCCTAACCGCCCATTAAGTTCCCACTTCCTTTTAAATAAAAACTCATATTTTTCAAAATGTTGAAACTGCCAGGTGCACGTCGTGCTCTCAAAGTGCACGCCGTGTAACTTTCCAGAAACTTTCAGTTTACTCCAGAATGCACTGTGCACAGCATGCACTAAAGAAATGCACACCGTGCAACTTTCCATAAACCTTTAGCTCCTAGGTGCACAGCGTGCGCTGTAGAAATACACGCCGTACAACTTTCCAGAAACGTTCAGCTCCTAGGTGCATGCCGTGCAACTTTCTAGAAACTTTGGTTTGCTTGACGCTCCCAGGTGCACGGCATGCACCTGGCTGTTCTGGGTTGTTATGTATTCTGCTCATAACTCTCAGTGTGTAGGTCTGATTTACATGCTGTAAAAAGTGGTATTTGTGCACTTTCGAACCCCAAAACATGTTGATACATAAGGAGTGGTCCAATAAGTGATAATATGATATATTCCTCATCATTTCATTGTAAAATGTAGTACCTACAATTCAAACCATGAGACAAGTAAGAATAGCAAAAAATATAGAATCTAGCATGAATGAGAGTCATAATTGAGTCAAAACAACATGGAAATGCAACCAAACATGATACAAAAGATGATATGATTTGTGCACATTAGTTCTTATCTATCATTTCTAGATATCAAGACAAAGAAGGAAGACTTAGTGTTTGTGTTCTTCCATCAACATGTCATGTTTCAATTGGTTTCCAAATCATCTCTCTGCCATTCTATGCATATTGATTGTGATTTGTCAATCCAATAATGTATTAGTTGGGAAAACTTATTCTATGCATTGATGATGTCATGTGCTAGTAGTAGCTTCTCTTAAGATTGAGGGAGTATCCCCCAATCTATTTTTTAATGATCTTTTTAATGAACTATGTGTATTTTACCATTCCTACTCAATCTATTGATAAGAGTATCTAGGTTATGTGGGGTATACCATGAGGTTTAGAACTTTCCTAGTTGTCAGAGAGTTAAGTGTATACTAGGATAATCCATACATTTTGAAGAGTGTTTTGTACATTTCTTGCTTCCCTATATAAATGATTATGCTTATTCACTTTTTGGTTGTTTAATGTGAGATGTTCAATTAGGTTAAACCCACTTCCATTTATATCAAAAATTGGTGAATCTTAGTTTTAATTTTTTATTTAGATAGATTTTAATTCTTACAAACCACCGACAAGTATTTCAAAAGATACATTTTGTAAAAACATTAGAAGTTATGTGCCTAATAACTTAAGGTTCCTATGGAAAAACTCTTCCACTTCGATCCCATATACTTTTGAGCTGAACAAGATGAGTATGTTATATATTAAAAAAAGTTGTCTAAATAGAGAAACAAATTTTTGGTGTCATTGTCAAGGAGGGTTGTGGTCCAACTACAATAGAGATTCTAATTAGTAAGTGAGACTAGGAAATATCACACTACAATATCCATTCACCATTATTCATTTATTTCATGCATTATGTATTTACCATTCCATAGTTTTTTTCTTCACATTGCACTTCATATTCATCTTGATCACATCTTTGGTTTCCTTCTTGTAGTAATAAACCTTACTTATCTAGGAAATAAAGATGACAAATATATATATACTAAAGGAGTTAGGAATGATAATGTCCACAAATTTGAGTGGGGTCATCAAATACCAAAATTTGAATGAAAAATGATTTTCCATTAGCCCACATGTACTTCATATGGTGCAACATAATTGCTTTGGGGGGACATCCAGAGAGGATCAAAACCTCTACATGGAAGAATATCTAAATTTTTTGTTGTTAGAAATTGTGGAGGTGACAGATGCATTAGAAGTAACAAAATAATAAACCACATACCCATGAGCAGATCTCGTCAAAAATAATATATTTGAAAGAAAGGGATGATGATGCTTGCAATAAATATAGGCATGTAGAAGATGTCTCCCAGCATAGTCACTAGACGACAACATCTCTACACAGTCCACTCAGATGATAGAAACTTCATGTTGTGCTTCTAGAGTCGCTAGGGAAGGAGAAGCCTTTCTGTCAGTAATGTGATACCATTACACAATATATTATATGTCTGTCTTGCATTTTGGGTAATGACACTTAGGGTTCATGTATCCAATAGTGTAACTAAAATCTTAGTCATCATGTCCCTTTATATAGAAGATGCGAGGAAGATGTGATAACCTGGACTTCTCTCTTTCCTCATGTATGTGCTATTCACTTCATATTTGCACTAATTTCACACTATAACCCTTGATTTCTTGTTTCAAGTTGTTTTGATGACTTTTGAGGTAATCTTATCTTGACATGAGAAGTGGTGACACTCTTTTTGATATAAAATTAATATTGTACCTATATTGCAAATCATCCTCTCTCATCTCCTTCTGATCTAATGTATGTACCTTACTCTACAACTATTTTTTTGATCATTGTGTAGAGGACTCTCTAACGTTTCCAGATCATCAAAATTTTCCCAATTCTGAGTTAGTATGAGAGAGTTATGCCTATTTGAAGTTTTCCCTTGCTTTAGCCTTACTTTAGCGCTTTTAATCATATTTTGAACCAATTTGGGCCAAAGGGAGCAGGGCCCACTTAGACAAATACATTTTTTCATCACATGCCTTTGACCAATCAAAATTGTGTGCCTATATTCCCTTAATTTTGGACCTTCTGGTCCAAAGTACATGGATCCCAACACTATCTAATAGGTGTCCATCCATCTTCTACCTTTTTGTATCATGACAGGGTATGACGGTTGTTTTGATTGGTTGGGACACCCAACGCCCCACCTAATCCCAGTTTCGCATGCCCTATCCTGTTGACATAAATCTTTCCTCATGGCCCTCAATTTTTAGTTGAAATTTCAGCTACCCCTCATCCCTCTCTTCTTCATGCTCATGTGGTGCGGCATCGTCGCCTAGATCGTTTTGGGCATTCTCCTTTCGCACCTACCTGGAACGATCTGGGTGCTCAGACACCCTCAGGCGGACCTAATGGTTATAGCTGGAACCTTCTTCTATCATGACGAGACATCCTTCCCTCCAGTAGAGTCACATGTGGTGAGCACAACCTTGGGTGTCGTCGCAAAGCCAAAATTTGGAGCATGAGCTCCTGGCTTCGAGCGCTTGGATGCACTTCCATCGGATCTCTATCCTTTGGTTTAGAGCATGAAGCGGGTCCCAACTTCCCCACACCTCATGCTCACCTCAAGCAGTAGTGCACAATGACACTCAATGATGGGTGGAGACCATCAAGTGTGGGCAACAACTATCGGGTGGTGTGGAGCGGTGGCTAGCCACAACGACCTGGAGCCATCCTCAGGGCACAATAGACTGGTGGTCTTCATGGTGTAAGGCCCAAGAGGCCCATGTCAAGGGAGTGATATCCAAGCCTTCCCTTTTAATCCCTACGATCTAGAATCAAGGGTCCTAATCGGCCAAATAAAGGTAGACTTTTGAAAAATTGTAACTTTACCATGCTAGCTCCAAATATGGACTTCCAATATACTATTTTGATCACAATAATGACACCTTTGAAAAAAAAACACTTCCCTCTTCTAAATCTTCTTTCTCTTCTATGAATATCCCCTAAAGCATGTTTTGATGTCTTTTTTAGATGTGTATCCCTTTGAATACATGATCTTGACGTTTTATGTCCCAAATCTTACTGTCAGCCTAAAATTAGTCTCTTGAACACCTTTATGTATCATGATTCAAACTTTATCCATTCTAGCATGCTAATATGGTCTTATGTTGATGTGATGACCTAAAATGAGCTTTTATTCTAAAGATCAGCCTTGTAATGTTGAATCTTGCTCAAAGGTGTTTTAGACCTCTATGAATGCTTTACATTAGTACTTTTCATCCTCAAATGTGATCTTTCTTGGACACTAAGGATGATCTTGTGATACTTAGAGTGTCTTAACATGACTTTATGTGTACTTTTGTGATGGATGTTAACTTTTGTGATTTTATTGATCTAATGGTACTTGAAATATATTTTGTGAGACCTAAAATAGTAACCTCTAATGACTTGTATCCTGAAGTTCATTATGGAACATTCTTGTGAACTTATGTGGGTAAATTTCCTAAGTATGACTTGAATTGTGATCTAATGGACATGTTGATACCTAGATCTCTAATATGGCATGAATCTTTCCCTAATGATCATTTATTCTATCTTATGCTTTGAAACCAGTAACTTATTGATGTTTATAACACCTAATCCAAGTAAAAGTCATCTATACTCTAATGATGATTAGCATGCATGATTATGACTCAATATGACTTGTTATGCCAATGTTAATGCTAGTGTTGACTAATCTAGCTTTAATCTTATGATTGATGTATTTAGGATCTTGAAGCTCTAATCATGAATCCCTGATCTTGGATGTGATGTGTCACCCTAAGCTCTAGATGAATCAGTGATGGATGATGTAACTTTATAATGAACATGCATCACCTAGTTGAAATATTGAAATTAATGATAAAATATATGATACCCAGACTTAGGTGACACATCCAACCACCATGATTATGATTAATAAACCTAAGTTTGCTGATGTTAATCCAATTATACTCATTTGTAATGTCGGGATCTCTATGATGACCCAATTTCCAAGATCTAGTCTAAGTTTCCACTTATGGTTTTTTAATCAACAGTTAATCTTGTACTCACCTTGCAAGGTATGCTTAATCTTGTGACCCTACTATGTTATTGGCTTGTTGGTATGTATGCTCATATGAATGCTTGTATAGATAATTACTTGTTTGAGCTATTGTTCCCTATGAGTAGTGCATTCATTTTGCTTGATATGTGTTGAATAAACCTTGAACCTAATTGAATGTGTCCATTATACAAACCTTGTGTGCCTACCTATATTCTCAGGGTAAGGACACAAGGTTGAGCGTCTTACTTGAGATGTCAAGATAAGGTGAACCATGTCGGTAGAAGGGTTAGCTAATCTTGAGCACCCTTATGGACCCTTCCAATCGGAATCTGGTCAATGGCCATAATATGTTGTTGAGTATAAAAGTTTCTTGGCCATTGTACTCAACAACATATTATGGCCATTGACCAGCTTCCGATTGGAAGGGTCAACAACATATTATGGCCATTAGGTGTATCTCATCAGAAGGAACACCATATATATTTATGGTGCTTAGCAACTGTAGAAATTCAGCAATGTGGAGGTTTGGATCCTCCACCGGTGTCCCTCCAAATGCATTCAATTGTAGCAATTGTATGATGTATGGGCTGATAGAAAACTCCTCTGCCTCAAATTCTGAAATATTAATAGGCCCACTCATGTGCATTGTATATGTACCAAAGTAGTCCTTAAGAGGAAGGTCATCCTCCTTGACTAGTTCATCATGTGGATCTGGAGGATTAGGTGGATGTGGTGTAGATGGTGGTGGTGTATGTGGTATGGATGAAGGTGGTGGATATGAGGGTGTGGAAGAA
Organism: Alisma plantago-aquatica; assembly: GCA_963693085.1. Lineage (NCBI taxonomy): Eukaryota > Viridiplantae > Streptophyta > Magnoliopsida > Alismatales > Alismataceae > Alisma > Alisma plantago-aquatica. Next base: position 1,210,985,216 of record OY856410.1, on the reverse strand, counting down.
TGTGGTATGGGTGTCAGTGGTGCATATGATGGTGGTGAATTAGGTGTGATTGATGGTGGTGTGGATGAAGGATGCATGGATGAATGTTGTTTGGATGATGGTGACATGGATGATGGTTGTGTGGGTTGTGATTCCTCCATACATGTTTGGGTTTCACTCCTTCTTGCTCTATGAGGGCTGCAAACAGTGTATTCATTTTATGAATGTAGATATATGCACGGTTCAAGGATCTTTTTATGAACACCCCATATGCTCCTGCAGATAAACAAGGTGAGTGAGATACAAAAACAAACATGGAAGATACAACAAATTATGATGATCATGATGAATTATGATTTATGGATATGATGGTGGATATGAAGGTTGTGATCTAGTCTCATTTACTTATCAACAACTCTTACTCTAATAGGAATATCGATGCTCCCCGGCAACGGCACCAAAAACTTGTTGTCTATTTAGGCTAACGAGTTTCAATCATTAAGAATGATCTTTTACTCAACCAGCTATATCCTGCAAGTATACGAGAGTAGTTGTAGTCGAGGTCGAACACAATGAGTGTTGGTTAGTTAGATGCAAGAGTTGTGATTTTCAATAATCTAGATCATTATATACAAGATGATTGAATTAGAACAACTAAATTATATATTTAAAACAAAACAGTAAATTATCACATAAGAAAGGTTAAGATTCAGATTTAGGATGATCTTATGCTTGGAATTTCACTATCACATCATAGCTTATATCAAAATATGAATTTAAACATGTTAATTAACTTGTAAAGGAGGTTTGTAGTCATCACTCACCTCCCAGTGAAGTGATGACAATTTTAACTCCATACATCACTCTCGTGTATGTATTTCATTTCAAATCACAAACCTTGTTCCTCAACATAATCTTAGCCACTCTCGCGGTCAAGGACAAGTTGCCAAAAGATTAACTCCATACTCTCAAACACATCTTCTCAGATTATGAAAGAAAGCATAAAACATGCAAGTATGATGGCCAATCACACAAACAAGCATTTCAGATCAGAAACAACTCTTGGAACATGCAAGAAACTAACATTTAGTACAAAATTCATATTTTCATACAAGCTATGACATGGGAGTTACTCTCCCATGCCCAAGAAAAAGAGTCTACTCATCCATAATGATGTACAACAGAAAATGTACAAAAATTTCAGAGTTTAACATGGTTTAGAGAAGGAAAAGTTAAGCAATCCCAAGGTGTAACCAAAGAAAGGTAGAATTCTGACTTGAGGATGAAATCCCACTTCTACAGCTACTCCAAACCGGACAAACTTCCCTCCCGAGAAGATTTGTAGAGTGAAGAAGCTCTGTTGCACCTCCGGAGAAGAAAATGGAGAAGAAGAGAAGAAGAAATGGACTCATTTGGCAAGAAACCACCTCTTTTCTCCTTCAAATCATCCTCCTCTGCTCTAGGCTTGCTCTGGGATGAGGGAACTGACAAAAATGACCGAGCCTAACCGCCCATTAAGTTCCCACTTCCTTTTAAATAAAAACTCGTATTTTTCAAAATGTTGAAACTGCCAGGTGCACGTCGTGCAACTTTCCAGAAACTTTTACTTTACTCCAGAATGCACTGTGCACAGCGTGCACTAAAGAAATGCACAGCGTGGAACTTTCCATAAACCTTTAGCTCCCAGGTGCACAGCGTGCGCTGAAGAAATGCACGTCGTGCAACTTTCCAGAAACTTTTAGCTCCCGGGTGCATGCCATGCAACTTTCTAGAAACTTTGGTTTGCTTGACGCTCCCAGGTGCACGGCGTGTATTTTGAGATGGTAAAAATTGCAAAAATATGTTTTGGAATGGGAAAATTTGATTTTTCTAAAATTAGGGTTTCTAACCTGTTATGTTGTATTAAACCCTAATCTATGTGAATAACTTGAATTAGGCAAAGAATATATTGGAATCAACTAGGTTGGTGAAAAAACTAGGAATCTGAATTAGGTATGTTCAATTTTATCCCTTAAGTTGGGATTTTGATATCCAAACCCAAATTTTCCAAGAGGCATGGATTAAAATCTTTATTTTTGTTATTGTTCTTTTCACCACAATCTACATTATTTGCTTGGGTTTTGAACCCCACGTGCAATATTTCTATAATTTCAACTTGTCATATTATTTCTTTTAGCACGATGATTCGTTTGATTTATTAGCTAATGTATTGGTAGATATGTACAACCACCCATAGTTTGGGCAAGTGTTATTTCACCCTAGGGAATGTGTTTACTCTCCCCCTTAGTATATATTTTATAGGTGACTGGGAATGTGTTTACTCTCCCCTAACCTATTGGTTGGGGTCTGGTAGGTGCCTCAACCCTACTTAGTCAATTTAGTCTAACTTAATCATTCATGTATAATTTCTTATTATTTGACATGGCAAGATTCCTTTTGATATGTGCCTCATACTTTTGACTCTCTTAATTTCTTTGTTATTCTTTACCCTTTTTATTACCTTGTTGTTATATTCTTTGCTCTTATTCCTTTTATTGACACATACCTTGTTTCTTTCTCTTCCTGGGTGATCCCAAACACCTGACCTAGGACAAGGAGAGGAACAAGAGCAAGGAGGACTTGTCAAGGAGTAGATTCAAAAGACCTTTGTTGAGATGTCTAGGTTGCTACTGCTAGATCCTTAGTTTTCCTTTACAGTTTGAATCCATAAAAATCATGTAGTAAACTTGGATCATATTCATGTAATAACTTAGTTTTTTCCTTTCTGTTGTTTCTATTGACATTTTTGTATCTGGTTCATGCTTATTTGAATGGAATTATTATGCAGGCATCCTTCATAATCTAAGTTTTTTGAAAAATATATGGATGTGGTGTACTTTTTGTTAAATTTTAGTAAGGGGTGATCTCGCCTCCTTATAGGAGATGTGATCATTTGGACTCTTAGATTAGTCTATCATGTCCTCTACATATACCTCCATCTTTCTATGAATCATGTCTTGGAATAGGGTGATCGTCTCTATTAATGAATGGTCCTAAAAAAATTTAGGCTGAAAGACATGACCCAATAGAAGAAAAGTTATCATCCATTGATGAAGTAAGACTTCTCCTTGTATTACTTATCCATATATATTTTATTGTATCAATTGAAACCATCCATAAAGCTTAGAAGTACATGGCCATATTTGTTGTCAACTAGTATGTCAATGTGTGGTAGTGGAATATTATTTTTGGGAGATGCTTAATTGAGATCATGATAGTCCATGTAGATTCTTACTTTTCTATCCTTCTTTGATACAGGTACAATGTTGGTGAGACAAATTGTAAAGTTAAGTGTCTCTAAGAAACCAACAATGTATTTTTCATGGACTTCCTCTTAGATCTTGAGGCTGCATTCTAGTCACAGTCATATAGCTTTCTATTTGACTAGGAGAATATTGGGCATGATAGGTAGGTGATGGGTAGTGATATTCAAATCCAATCCTATCATGTCAGTGAAACTCCATGTGAATACATCAACGTATTTTTGTGGGATCTCTATCAATTGATACTTGATAAGTAGAGGTAGACATTACCCAATTCTGAGTTTTCAAGGCTTAAGGCCCTAACTGAGGTTGAGTGTCTCCATTTCATCTTCAATGTGAAAGGGATGATTCTCTTTCATCATGTAGTCTGGGATAGTCATATTATCAAACTATGCATCCTCATAGTTCAATATCGATATACTTCTATGAAACAATCATCAAACTCCTAGAGATCAAGAATCTTTGATTCTTTTTCAATTTTATTCATTTTGTGGTTTTTTGAGGTTTGGTGATTGAAACTAGAAACATTTTGGAGCATGGCTAGATAGATAGTCTACAATTTCTAGAATGTAAGAGTGTCATTCTTACAATTGTCTCTTTTTATAGGAAGCAGAGGGGCCTTTTCCTTCAAGACATTTGACTCCTCTGCATGCCAGTTCTATACTTCATTTGTGGTTTGCATGGGGAAAATGAGTCTTTGTAGATATTCTACCACTTCAAATATTATTTTGATCCCTCATACTTCAAACATTTCATAGGCATCACATTATTTGTCATATAGGACACCATAATCTTACTCCATGTCTTCATCACTCCACTCTTTGGAATCAATCAGCATGGTGAATCAGAGATGGTCATTTGCTTGGAGAAGTTGGCCACATTGAATGATCTCTTCATTTCCTTAAGTGTTGGATCTATGACCTCCCCCATATAGTCTCCACAAACTTCATCCTCTTAATCATCATAAGGTCCTCTATAGTCTTCCTCCTTCTCCTTCTATTCGGGTGCTTTGAGCATGTCATGACAACCATAGACATGAATTTAGATCTAATTGCTTCGTCATTGGGAGGGATGATCATGTCCTCAAACCCTTGGTTGTTTGGGTAGTTTATATGTACTTAAGAACTTCAAGGATGAGGGTGACATGCTCAATGTTGGATTAAATACTAGGATGTTTGTCCTAGTATTCCTCATCAACCTCCTGGATGAATTACAATATTGTCACAAGGATGATGGCCATGAAGGTGTTGGTGGTGTCTTCTATGGTATCAACAGTACAAGGGAGGTAAGGATGGGGACTATTTCACTTAGAGCCTAGGTCCCATTTTTTAGAAACCCTGATGTGGCTCTCCTCATGGAGGTGCATTTTTTAGCCTTCCTATGTAGATTTTGGATGGCAGTAGATAGTTGAGGTAGCCTGAATTTGTCACATCACTTATAGTGTACCATATGTTGGACTCCAATATGGTGTACACCTTATGAAGTAGGGGTGAGAGTAGGATGGGCCATATAACCTAAGGTCCACTCACTTTGGTCATTGTGGTATTTGAACAATTTTTGTATGACCTTGTTATTTGTCCCTGAGGCCTCGGTCGGGAATATGTTCATTTTCCATAATCAATGAGAAAATGGTATAGATTCATATAGAAGATGGCATGGTCAATGTCTTTGTGGCAGCACATATCTGAGGGTGGCAACATGAAGCATCTCAAACCTGAGACAGGGGTCATCTTCCTCTATACATGCTATATTATTGTTTTGGTTGTTAGCATGGGCAATGAAAATAGCATGCATTGGCTGATATTTGATCTTTTAATGTAGTGAGAATGGGACCACCAGATTTTGATGAATCCATGGTGTGTCAAGAAGGATATTAAAACATGGTATTATATCGATCACCACAATTGTGACTGAGAATTGTATTTCTAGCTCTATATCCCCTAAGTGATCCATTAGCACACCATCAAAAGACCTCGCTTTCTTAGTAGCTGTCGTAGGTCGGAAGGATATCTCCCTAGACTGATGAGTATCCTAAGGGGGAATACATTAAGGCATGTCCTACTATTGATGATGTAGGTGTTGGAACAATGATTATGGGCTCTAAATAGGGGGTGAATAGAGCTAAATTCACTTTAACAAAATTCAATAGACCTTCTAGATATTTCTAAAATAATATGCAAGTATGAACTTTGAGTGCAGCTAAAACATGCATACAAAGGGAGAGAGAGATTGAATATGTACAAGAACACAAGCTATGAATATTGGTTCCAAACTCCAAACTAGGAGAGTGTGCATCCACTACCTAGAGAGGTCAACTTCTAGGATTTTTCAACCGTTGCATACTTATATTCCATTATATGGCATACAATGAGACCATGCTTTTCCAGGGCAAGGATACACATCCTTCCCGTTGAGGAGAAGGAAGCCAACAACCTACCAAAGTACTTACCTATCCAAGACTAAGAGTTTTCAACCTCACTGAAGACTTACCCACTTTTGCAATGAGTCTTCAGTCTTCACCATGGACTTACCCACTCTTGCAAAAAGTCTTCTGACTTGAAAGAATTGCCCACTCTCTGTCGGGACCCTCTTCTTTGACCAACATAAATGGAAACCGTTAGAGAGAATCCTTATGCCTAAACCTAGATTATGAAACAAAATAACTAATTCTCAACAAAGGCAACTAAAACAATATAGAAAAATCATAGATAATTTTTTCTTTTCTTTCTCATAAAACCTTCTAAAATAGTGTCACAGCATGAACATCACATTTAAATATCACAAATTATATTCAACTCTATTGAAACCAGAATTAAATCTTATGTCTCATGAGTAGTTTAGTTTACAATAGAGACATGTACATAAATCAACAACTTTGTATACTACCCATCCTGGGAAAGAGGGTGTACAGGAACAATATAATCTATCTGAATTATTAAATTTATATCTTCTTTGTCATGACATCTTCGTTGGATAGAATTATACCTAAAAACATTCAAAACACCCTCATGAGAGTCATATAGAGCCCCAGTGTGTGGATAACCCCGACTCAAGCTAGGCACATGCATCAGCATCAGATTAAGTATAATAAACTTAAAAGAAACATGTAGATATTGAAAAGGCTAGCAGATAGTTCTATCATAAATTAAATCTAGTTTACAATGGTAATATAATCAAACATATAAGGTAATACTTAAACCAATTATAACTTTGAAACATCTTTTAAAATGTGTCTATGAAAAAATAAGCAGATACTTCTTAGTTCAAATTAACAATCCCTCTGTAAGAGTGATAAGTCAAGTTCTAAGCATTTTGAATCAATACATAACAATAACATTATCTTTGTGACACTCCACCAGCCAGACCAGGAACAAATCTTGCAGTCCTGAAGTTGAAGTATACATAAGACATGTCATCAAACATTACTTATCAAATAGAAAGCAATCCAAATCACATTCATAGTGGATATTTAAATCCCAACATTTACTACTTGTGAACAAGACATATCAAAATATGTTATGGATAATCTCTATAATAGCATGATTATTTTCCACAACAAGAAACATAACCAACAATGGTAAGTCATCAATTAGCAATTCAAGGAATGTAACAAGCATTCAAATCATGTTCTACACAGCTTGTCATCTTTTATTTATTTTTCCTGAAACTACTTGGCTTGCACCTCACCAAGTAGAAGTCACCACGACTGATTCTCGTGTCAACAAATCACTATCACTATCTTAGGGTTTAGCTGGACACCCTAACATATTGACAATAGACTCTGGCCACCTTAGGGTTGCCTAAAGAGGCTCACGTCCTCATCTAAGTTACATGAGATAGGAACCAACAAAATAGTATATCACATGTCACTACATTTCACATATTTTCACATTTCATATATTTCATTTCAACGGAGTCTATTCCTCATGGACATATACTTTCACAAAAAGGATTTAGGGCCAGAGCTACTACATATGACTCACTCCTAAATCTTGGTGGTCTAACCTTTAAGGTCTCAATCCACACTCTGAAAATCCTTCTCATAATTCATTGATTACTGCAAGGAGATCTATTTTGTTTCCCCAATGTAGTCCTTAGGGGAAACTCATGGTGTTTAGGGAACCTAACTAGATGTTTCATCATTTCACTTGTTATTAAACTCTTTTAGTCATTTTAAAAGAATTCCAAACATCATATATCATATTCGTGTATTACTGCATAACTATAATAACATGAAACATATTAGGCTTATCAGAAAGTCAATGATTATAGCAAGAAACATAACAAATTTATAGTTTGCAACACATGATTCTTTTCATTTTCTACATCAACTCATAGCAGTCATCAGTAGTGGGATTTTAGCCTGAGACATAATCTCATTGTCTAGCATTTACCCCATTAGGGTTTTATCATCATTAGTGGGCTTTCATCCTGAGACATAATCTTATTGTGCAACATTTACCCTCATCAGGGCTTCTCAAACATAAACAGTGCATGCTAGATTCAATTTTAACATATTTCTTATCAATTCATTCTATATCATAGTACTTAACAAATATTCACAGAGGCATTAGAACTAGCAATAGTGAAAGAATTTATATATCTTGTATCATTTGTCATACTCAGAATAGATTTATCATGCAACATGTACTTATTCCATCCAATTTCAATGGATGCAAATAAATTTCATGCAAATACATGCATAACACACCTAGTTTTCTTCTTCTTTTATTTCATATTATTCAATTAGGGTTACTCATCAACACATGTTGAATATCATTTGAAGTCCATCGAAGTAGTCCACTGTCAGAGTAAAACTATTCTATCAAACAATCATAATCCAAGAATACATTCTTGTAAATCAATTCAGATGACTGAACCTCATCTTCTAATTGAATTCAAATACATTTATGTGCATTCCTCAATCCCTCATTTGAGATTCTTATTCATTAGCATCATCTAACACATCATTTTAGGGTTAGAGTTAGGTTATTAGATACGTATACTAACTCTCATCTTTTTCCTTCATTTCATATTCATTAGTATCAACTTCTTTCATGTCATGTTCATTACATTGTTGGAACCAATAATTCATAATTCACTTGATATACAATGTTTCTCTTCTCATTGACATCCATCAAAGTCCAGTTTTAGTATATTTCATTCAATTTGGGTTAAGCCACATGTAATTAAAAATAAAAGATTAAAGACTTCATCATAATAACTTCATTAGTTTCATCTTTAACTTTCCATCACCATTCGGTACATTTTTCATCATATAGTTTCTTATATTTAAAATAAGTGTACCATGTCATTGACTTCTAATGTAAATCCCATAATCAACAATGATCATTATTTATTATACTACTCACTGTAGCTTAAAAGTGGTTTAGGTTACATCTTCTTACACCATAATCTCTCATCATCCTTTATGATTCATTGTTATGTACCTTGTATAAAAGGACCCACATTCATGTGAGGGCTACTCATTATTCCATAAATTATACTAAAAATAGATTGTTTAGGATTAGATCATATTAGTAAGGTTCATCATTTTCAATTGAAGCATTAGATCTTACACTTCAGCATTTCATCACATTATCAACGTTATATACAAGTTCTAGCTTTATCATTCATACTCATCTTGATACTAAACTTCTATGATTTTCAAGAAGCCATCCTTAGTCCAACATATCATAAGAATTACATCATTGACTAATTCCATCATGGTGCATAGGGGTATTCATTAGATCTATTCACACACATGGAAACCTAGTTTCCTTTTTCACATATTTCATTCATCAATCATAACTATACATTGATGAATAGACTCATTTGATTCAATCCCTCAAAGCAAACCCTAAATAGGAATATCACCACCTCATACTTATTCATGTTTATATATCATATTCAATTTTAGTAAGATTCAATAATACACTTATATTATTCATTCTAATGCAATTCAAATTTGGTTCTAGACATGTCAATTCAATTCCCAAGCATATCGCACATTGGGCTGATTTTTAGGTAACATTGACATGAAACAACATAGTCATATATCCATAGAATTTTCCATGGATCCTAAATAAATATATCACGAAATAAGCAAGTTCTAATCAATTATAAATAATCAAAATCAGTAGAATTTGATTCCATAATATCTTTCCAAATCAATCTCAATCACATACAGATATAAGCAAGGTTTTTGATTATTTTAGCCGAATAGAATTAGGCTTTCAACATGAATACATAGATTAGGATGGAGAAAAACACTCACCTAAAGTTACAAGTGCCTTCAAAACGTAGTTCAAACCCTAAATTTCTAGAAATCCAATCAGACTCTAGCAATTAATTCCATTTCTTCCTCCTCTCAACTCGGAAACCCTAGAAATGGACATTAGAAGAGAAAGAGTGAGAAAAGGGGATTATTTGATTTGATTTAGAATGAAACCAAAGGAGGAATGGAACCTTTACATGTGAAAAAAAAATCACCATGAAAGGCAATGCGAAGAAGCTAAACTTACTTGATTTCATCATATCTCAGATAGCAAAACCCTAGATCAGCAATTCCACAACTATTTCCTCTAACTCTCTCTCTCCCCCTAGGATTTCGTTTATTTGAATTGAATCATGAATTATGAGATATCCTAGTGTGTTAGGTTGATAATATAGAGTGATTGAGGTGCTTGGGAAATTTGCACATTGGCCCCTCATTATACTTTCTCTTATTTCAGTTGAATTTTCTATCATTAAAATGTTGTTGTAAATCGTTTACTTCAGAGGTAAAACTTCCTCCAAAAATTATGATAAATTAATATGTTGTTTAATATTGAGTTTAGAAGTTCTCATTAAAATCTAATATCATTCCGATTTACCCATAAATAAATAAAAATCAAATACTATACTACTATATTGTAGTTTGCAGCATGGTCGGTCGAGTTTGTCCTGGGGAAAACTCGACCGACACCCCTCTCTATAGATGTCAAACATTATATAAAAAGTATTAAAATTTAACAAGACGTCTAAATACAGTTTAACAACTACATTTAAAAATTTAGATCAATTGGACATATCAATAAAAAGATAAATTTCAATTACCACACTGCTATATTTCAATTTGAATACATGGTCAGCTGAGTTTGTCTTGGGGAAACTTGGATGACAAACAGGTCATAAAATTACTCAAAAATTATGATTTTTTAAGAGAATTCTTAGACTTAAGTTATTCAAATCATATCCAAATTTCAAATAAATTAGATTTGGATATAAAATACTAAAATCATTTAGTACACCATTGTACTTATCAATTATGTGTTCATATGCTACCAAAACCCTAATTTTGATTAGGGTTTTAAATTCTCAAACCCTAACTATATGAACCAAAGTATGATTAAAAATTCCTATTATGTTTAAAAATCATAATTAAACTACCACCATTAATCAAGCTTTAAACAATGATCAATCTAGCTAAGCATGCAATCATCCAAGTAAACCCTTATTAGATGGTAAATCTAAAAATAGCTCATTTCAAATAATCTACTACTTTAGGATTCCTTCCCAAAATCCAAGAAAATGTCTAGAAGAATATCATAGAATCCAATCATTAATCCCTCTCGACATCAAGTTAGAAATTCTATTTTTTTTCTTATGACGTCATTTTTTGGCATAGATAGATATTTCATGCATTGTCATCATCATATCTCTCTTTGAATATTACAAACACTTATTTCACAACTCTTAGTAATACATCATTTATCAATATGTGATTCACACCACCTCTCATATTCTTTAAATTTTTCATTATGTATCTCATGGATCAAGATTATAATTCATTATGTGTTATTATCTACATTCATCAGTTTCTTCATAAAGAAGATCATTTGTGGGCTTCATCATCCTCATCTATCAACTTTTTATTACAATTTCATATTCAAACTCATGTTCAAATTCATTAGGGTTTAACTTTGTAATCCATTACACTTTCATCATTCTCACATGAAATTTCATGCTTGTCATAGCTCCACATTAAATTATAAAATCCTTTCTCTTTCACCATTTTATCACCATTCTTTTTTTATCATCATGCATCTTATTGTACTCCCAAACTGTATTCATTTGGATACTAGTTCTAGGCATCCAAAAGAAGTACAGTTGGCAGTTCCATACTAGCTTATCTCAACACCCAAATACTTGACCATATAATGGAGAACCTAATGAATGAAATCTAAGACTAATTATCTAAATCTAAAATAATCTAAAATAACTAATCAAAAGGAATAATAATCATCAAAAGATATCATTCATCAAGTATGCTTTTGAAGAAAGACTTAAAAAAACTATAAAAAGGTGTTTAAACCCATCTCACTAGACAACTAGCCAATGTGGGACTAAGCTAGAGGCTTTACAAGACAAACTGAGAAAATATCAAATAACCCCTAAAATGCAAGTAAACTGATAACACATTATAAAATTACTAAAAATTCTACATCACCAGAGTATTTGGATACTGAGTTCAGTCAGTGTGCACATCATTCAGGTTATATTCAACATCCACATTATCGTTTAGTCCTAGATCCTATTGTCCATGTAGACTCATCTAAGCTAGGCTTTGATACCACATTATTGGGACCTTCTCCTTCAGCATAAATGCCAACCATTAGAGAGAATCCTTATGACTAAACATATATTATGAAACAAAATAATGAATTCGCAACAAAGGTGATTAAAACAATATATGAAAATCACAGATAAATTTTAACTTTTTCTTTCTCATAAAACCTTGTAAAATAGTGTCACATCATAGACATCACATTCAGATATCATAAATTATATTCCACTCTATCAAAACCATAATCAAATCTTATGGATCATAAGCAGTTCAATTTACAATAGATACATGTACATGAATCAACAACTTTGTATATCACTCATCCCGGGAAAGAGAGTGATAGGGACAATATAATCTATCTAGATTATTCTATTTATATATTCTTCATCATGACCTCTCTACTTGATAGAATTATACTAAAAACATTTGAAACAACCTCATGGGACTCATATAGAGCCCCAATGAGTGGATACATCCCACTCAACCTAGGTACATTCATCAACATCAGATTAAGTATAATAAACTTAAAAGAAACATGCAGACATTGAAAAGTCTAGCAGATAGTTCTATCATAAGTCAAATCTAGTTTACAAAGGTAATCTAATCAAATAGATAAGGTAATCAATAAGACCAATTATAACTTTCAAAAATATTTTAGAGCATGTCTATGAAAAAAATCGGTAAATACTTCTTAGTTCAGATTCACAATCCCTCTGCATGAGTATTGATTCAAGTCATAAGCATTTTGAATCAATACATTACAATAACATTAATCATTATGACACTCCACCAGTCAGACCAGGAACACATCTTGAAGTTGAAGTACACATAAGACATGTCTACCAAATAGTAATTATCAAATAGAAAGCAATCCAAATCATATTCAGAGTGGATATTTAAATCCTAACATTTACTACTTGTCAACAAGATATATTTATATATGTTACAGATAATCTCTATAACAACATGATTATTTTCCACAACAAGAAACATAATCAACAATGATAAATCATTAGCTAGCAGTACAAGGAATGTAACGTTCAAATCATGTTCTACACGACTTGTCATGTTTTAATCATTCACCCTAAAACTACTTGGCTTGTACCTCACCAAGTAGAAGTCACCACGCCTGATTCTTGGGTCAACGATTCACTGTCACTATCTTAGGGTTTATTTGACCACCCTAAGATATCAACAACATACCATGGCCACCTCAGTATTGCCTAAAGAGGCTCACATCCTCGTCTTGGGTGCATGAGATAGGAACCAGCAAAATAGTATATCACATATCACAGCATTTCACATATTTTCACATTTCACATATTTCATTTCATCTGAGTTTATTCCTCACTGAAATATACTTTCACAATAAGGATTTAGGGCTAGAGCCACTCCAGATGACTCGTTCTAAAATTCTGGTGGTCTAACCTTTAAGGTCTCAATCCACACTCTAGAAATTCTTATCATAATTCATTGATTACTACAATGAGATCTATTTTGTTTCCCTAGTGTAGTCCTTGGGGAAACTCATGGTGTTTAGGACACATAACTAGATGTTTCATCATTTCACTTGTTATTAATCTATTTTACTCATCTTAGAAGAATTTAAAACATCATATATCATATTTTTGTATTCCCCCGTAACTAGAATAACATGAAAGATATTAGGCTTATCAAAAAGACAATGATTAAAGCAAGAATCACAACAAATATGTAGTTTGCAACACATATGATTCTTTTCATTTTCTATATCATCTCATATCAGTCATCATCATTGGGATTTTGCCTGAGACATTATCTCATTGTCTATCATTTATCCCATTAAGGTTTTATCATCATCAATGGGCTTTCATCCCAAGACATAATCTCATTGTGGAACATTTATGCTCATCAGAGTTTCTAAAATGTAAGTAGTGCATGTTAAATTCAATTTCAACATATATCTTTTCAGCTCATTGTATATCACAATTCTTAACAAACATTCACAGAGGCATTAGAACTAGCAACAATAAAATCATATAGATATCGTGTATCATTCATCATAGTCAGAATAGATTTATCATACAAAATATACTTATTCCATCCAATTTCAATAGATGCAAATAAATTTCATGCAACTGTGTTATGCATGCATATGCATGCATAACACACTTAGTTATCTTCTTCTTTTATTTCACATTCTTTAGTTAGGGTTACTCATCAACACATGTTGAATATCATTTAAAGTCCATCAAAATAGTCCATCTTCAGAGTAAAACTATTCTATCAAACAATCACAATCCAAGAATACATTCTTATAAATCAATTCAGATGCTTGAACCTCATCTTTTAATTGAATTCAAAAATAGTTATGTGCATTACTTAATATATCATTTGATATAATTATTCATTAGCATCATCTAATTCATCATTTCAAGGTTAGAGTTAGATTCTTAGATTTTTTTACTAACTCTCATATTTTCCTTCATTTCGTATTCATTAGTCTCAACTTCTTTCATGTCATGTTCATTACATTAATGGAACCAAGCATTCCTAATTAGATTGATATACAATGCTTATCTTCTCATTGACATCCATCAAAGTCCAGTTTTAGTGTATTTCATTCAACCTGGGTTAAGCCACATGTAATTAAAATAAAATTTAAAGACTTCACCATATATAATAACTTCATTAGTTTCATCTTTAACTTGTGATCACCATTCAGTACAATTTTCTTCATATTGTCTCTTATATTTAAATAGGTGTACCATGTCATTGAATTCTAATGTCATTCCCATAATCAACAATTATCATTCTTCATTATACTACTCACTTTATCTTAAAAGGGGTTTAGGTTACATCTTCTTGCAGCATAATCTCTAATCATCCTTCACGATTCATTATTATGTAGCTTGTATAAAAGGACCCACATTCATGTGAGGGCTACTCATTATTCCATAAATTATACTAAAAATATATTGTCTAGGATTAGATCATATTAGTAAGTCTCATCATCTTCAATTGAAGTATTAGATCTTACACTTCAACATTTCATCACATTTTTAACATTTTATACAAGTTCTAGCTTTATCACTCATACTTGTCTTAATGCTAAACTTCTAGGGTTTTCAAGATGTCATCCTTAGTTCAACATATCATAAGAATAATATCACTTAGTAATTTCGTCATGGTGCATAGGGGTATTCATTATATCTATTCACACAGATGGAAACCCTAGTTTCCATTTTCACATATTTCATTCATCGATCATAAGTATACATTGATTAATTGACTCATTTGATTCAATCTCTGAAATGCAAACCCTAAATAGGTAATATCATCACCTCATACTAATATTTATTTATATATATAATTCAATTTTAGTAAGATTCAACAATACACAATACACTTATATCGCTCATTCTAATGCAATTCAGATATGATTCTACACGTGTCAATTCAATTCCCAAGCATATCGCACATTGGGATGATTTTTGGGCAAGTTTAGGAGCTATTACCATAGAATTTACCATTGATATCAATAAATATATTAGGAACTAATCAAGTTCCAGGCAATGATAAATAATCTAAATCAGTAGAATTTGATTCCCTAATATCTTTCCAAATTAATACACAATCACATACAGATACAAGCAAGGTTTCTGATTATTTTAGCTAGATATAATTAGGATTTCGACATTAATTCATAGCTTAGGATGTAGAAAAAAACTCACTTAAGGTGACAAGTACCTTAAAAACGTAGGTTAAACCCTGAATTCCTAGAAATCTAATAAAACTCTAGCAACTGAATCCATTTCTTCCTCCTCTCAACTTGAAACCCTAGAAATGGAGATTAGAAGAGAAAGAGTGAGAAAAGGGGATGAGTTGATGTGATTTTGAATCAAATCAAGGGAGGGACAAAATCTTGACATGTGAGAAAAGAATCACCATGAAATTCTATGCCAAGAAGCTAAACTTAAATGAATTCAGCATAACTTGAATAGCAAAACCCTAGATCAACAATTCCACCACTTTCTCCTATCAAACCCTAACTCTCGCTCTCCTTCTAGGATTTTTTTTCTCTATATTGGATCATGAATTGTGACATCTCCTAGTGTCTTAGGTTGATTGTATAGAGGAATTGAGGTGCTTGGGTAATTTGCACATTATCCCCTCACTGTACTTTCTCTTATTTCAGTAGAATTTTCCGTCATTAAAATATTATTGTAAATGATTTACTTTAGAAGTCAAACTTCCTCTAAAGTTTACAAGAAATTAACATGTTTTTCATTATGGAGTTTAAGGTTCCACTTAAAATATCAAATCATTAAGAGTTACCAATAAATAAATAAAAATCAAATACTACACTACTATATGTAGTATGGTCGGTCGAGTTTGCCCTGGGGAAAATTCAACCGACACCCCTCATTGTAGAGGTCAAACATCATCAAAAATTATGAAAATTTAAAATAATGTCTAAGACAGAGTTTCACAACTACAGTTAAAATTTAAGATCAATTGGGTGTATCAATAAAAGGATAAAATTCATTTTTCACACTACTATATTTCAATCTAAATACATGGTCGCCTGAGTTTGTCCTAGGAAAACTCAGCCGACAAACAGATCATAAAATTACTCAAAAAAATCTAAAATTTTTCAAAAACTCTTAGATTTGAGCTATCCAAACTATATTCAAATTTCAACTAAATTAGAGTTGTATGTAAAATACTAAAAATTGGTTAGTGCACCATTATAATTATCAAATGTTGTGTTCATATGCTACCAGAACCCTAATTTAGCCGATTCGGGTTTTTAATTCTCAAATTGTAATTATATGAATCAAAGTATGATTAAATTTATCATTAAGCTTAAAATATCATAACTAAACTATCATCATTCATCAAGCTTTAAATAATGATCAATCTTGCTAAGCATGCAATTATCCAAGTAAACCCTAATTAGATGGTTAATCTAAAAATGGGTCATTACACTCTTCTTAGATCTTCTGCCTTTGACTTCACCTTATTCAAGGAGAAGCTTTAACCAAGGTACTCCTTCCCTTCTTCTTCTTCACCTCTCTTAATCAAGATAGATAATCTTTATCTTTAAGGTTGAATGAGATATTGGGAGGTAGAGGAAATAAGAGTCTCACAAGATATACATGTAGGACTAGCTCTCTTAAAAATCTCCTACTCACTCTAATGGATATAGAAAGTGATTAAGCTTAAGAGTGGAGGGAGTCTCTTGGAAGCACTCAGCTATAATGTACAGACCTCCATAGTGCTTTTCTAACCATGGGATGAAGCCCAAGGGGTCATATTTATAGTTCAGGATGTCTCTCATCTAGTAGAAGCACTTAAGGATGAATTCTAGTCACTTGGGGTGTTGTAATGGATATGTTTTTGAGTTTCAGAACAGTCCAATGTCTAGAAACACTTTTTATGCACATTCGGTACAGTGCATTTGGTCGACTTTACTTTTGGGAAACTCGACTGATAGCATTATGCGACAAATCAAATTTTAGTTGTCGGTCAAGTTTATCCTAGATGAAACTCAGTCAACAACTTCAATTTGGTTTGCATGTGCATAGGTGTTGGTCAAGTTTGTCCATGGGAGACTCGACCTAACCTGGAAATTCCCAAGATCCATCAAGGGTGTTGGTCAAGTTTATCCTAGATGAAACTCATCCGACAAGAGTCCCTGTGATGAATTTTGGAAAATGACATGAAAGTGCTTGAATATTCAATTTAAGTGCTCCTAACTTTTTCTAAGCATAATTACAAGTCATATAATCATTACAAGTGATTTATAATTCAAATAGATTTGAGGCATATTCCACCAAAGTACAAATTGCATTGGTTTTTACTTGTCTTTCTCCAAGATAGGATGTGCAAGTTAGGGTACTTGGAGTGTGTCTATACCTAATCTAATATCACTCAAGTAGAAGTAGTAGACACAAAATAGTGGAATGGTTAGTCATCATCAAAATAAAGGTTTAGTAAATTAGACTTTGAGAGTCAATTAGACTTGGAGTCAACATGCTCCCCCTTTTTGAAGATGACAAGCCATTCCATAAATGTATTGAAAGAATTTAAGTAAAATCATACCTTTGGAGAAACTTAAGGGTTTCACTATAATTAAGTTCATATGCTCCCCCTCAATTGATTCTTATGGAGTTCTCATAATCCCCATAAACTTATGATAATTCTCTTGCATTGTTAGCTTTCATAACATTTATAGAAAATATGACATCTACTCATATATGTCTTCTACATATATTTGTTCTCCCCATTACATAAGAGATGTCTTCTCCCCCTTTGTTATTTAAAAAAGTGAGGGGGTGAAGATCTAAAACAAAACTCATTAGTAAAAGGAGATACCAAAAGTTAGAAAGGGGAGTATAAGAGAAAAAAACTAGGGTCTAGTCCAAGAAATGTATATAAAACAATTCAAGACATGCATTAGAATAATCCTAGATGTAATTATATCAAATATCAAGGTAAGGCTATGCAATCAAGTGACTCAAGATAGTAGATATGAAAGTCAAGGAACAATCTTGAGTTTGAAAAAAAGATACAGGCATAGCATATAGTTTAATACCAATTGATGAACAAGACTAGAAATACATGTAGATGGACTATGAGTAGATGATATAACAATTTAGGACTACTAGTAGGATCTAGATCATAGCAAAAAATGCACAACTTAAAGAACAATCTATGAGTAGATATAGAGAAATATCCAAACAAAAGATATGCAATTTTAGAATCATGAAAGGATATAACTCACTTGAAAATATGCATCATTACTAAAAGATGATTGCCACTAAGAACCTTAGGTTGCATCAAAAGATATACTATTAGATATATGTAGCAAGTTAGAGCACAACAAAATCAACTTAGATCACAACCAAGATATTCAAAGAGATCATTATCAAAATATGCCTAACGACTCAAGACAAGTAATTTCAAGATATAGATATGCCAATTTAGATCAATTAGAGTGATGGATTTGTATGCAAGATAGCCAAGTTAAATCATGGTAATATGCAAAAATAAAGGTACCAAGGGGTGTTCCATAGAACAAGGCTATTGGTTGAGAAAGTCTAGCTGAGAGGGAATTCTCATCCAAAAAAGGCATCTATGTATTCTGTGCCAGTGTTGTTGGTCGAGTTTCTAGGTTGAACTTCTTGGCTGACAACAGTTGTTGGCAACACCCATTGGTGCTTATCAGTCAAGTTTTATTAGGACAAACTCGATCAAAAATATTTGTTGTCAAAAAGCACATATATTTTAGAAAAAAAATATCTAGAGGCATGATAAAAATATAAACCATAGCCAAAAATGTATAAGCAAGATAGTAATGCACTATGAAAGCACCAGGGGAAGCTTTTGAGAAAGAGAGTAATGAGAATCACAATATACCAAATTTAACTCAAAAATCATATGTAAAGTGCATACATACTTGGCAAAACATTTTATGATTTGATGAGTAATAACACCATTACCTCTAATCTTACCATTTCTTTTCTACTTGTTTCCACCACATACACATCTCATCTTTCTTATTTTATTTGGATTGAGAAGTCAATTAGCAAATAAGTATCTCAAGTCAATCCATTAGCAAGTGACCTACAAGAATAAAGATGAATTGGCCCACAATCATGTGTTTGGGTTCGGTTGAGTTAGCTTAGCAGCCCAAGTTCTATTACTCTTGGGTAAGTTCCTAAAAGGACAATATGTAGAATGATGACCAATTTCATTGCAATGATTGTATGATCTCATAGCCTTGGAACTGGAGGATTCTTGATTGAAAATTGGAGGTCATTTGTTTTTGTTGTTCTTTGGCTACTATCAAGTCCAATATCATTTCTACCCATTTGTTCAGTAGTATGGTTTAGGATTTGATTCAGATTATTTTTATCATCTAAGAATCTTAGCATAGAGGACCTCAAACTATGATTGTCATGCATAATAGAAGTAAAAGTAGAAGACAATTGATTGATATTATCTCTAGAATGTAAAAGATCGGTTTATATGCAAAGACTTTTAGTCATATAAGAATCTTTATCGATATAACGAGAAACAATATTACTCTCTCTACTAGTAGAATAAGAGAATGATTCAAGAACACTGATTTTAGCAAGAAAGGAAGCATTTTCATTTTCAAGAAAATCAATCTTAGAAAGATAAACACTATTTTCATATTCTTTTACTTGCAAAAAAAAATCTTTATCCTTGTTTTCAATTTTAAGAACAATGACATCAATCATGAGAGAATTCACAATTTTAGTATGCTCTTCATTAGAACTAGGAATAAGAGGTTGAGCTTCTACAGATCTAATCTTATCAAGCAAATTAACATTTTCAAGTTTAAAGAGACTACTTGACTAAGAAAAGTGTTGTTTTCATCTTGCAAGCAAATATTAGCATGTTCAAGGTCAACTTTTCTACATGCGAATTGTCAACAATCTTAACTAGTATTTTCTTTTTGTACTTAGTAGACTTAAGAGAGGCATGACTAGCATAAATAATTGCAATTAAAGATTCTTCATCTAATGAGTTGATATTCACCTCATTTGAGTCTTCATTTTCACTTGCCATGAGACCAAATTGGCATTCTCCATCTTCACTAGAGCTTGAGCTAGATCCTCCACTACATTTTTCACTTGATCTTGAGTTGAGGAGTCACTAGAGCTTTTGCGTCATTTCTCTTTCTTCTTGTGATTATCCTCCCTTCTCTTATGATGATGGGTCTTTTTGCCTTGTGGGCAATCTTCCTTGAAGTGACCCTTCTTTGCACATTTGAAGCACTGGGTGGAAGAGGAAGACTTGCCTTTGTGATGTCTACCTTTAAAGTACATAGCCTCTTATTCAACTTGAGAGGATGGAGAGGCTTGATCAACAATATCTTCAATTTGGGCTTTGATTTATGCCTTATTCATTCTCTAGAGATCTTTCTCTTCTTCTCTTCTTCTTCCTCTTGCTTGTCAAGTGTAACTTCATGGGCTTGTAGATTTCCTATGAGCTCTTCAATAGGAATATCACCAAGACGTTTTGTTTCTTCAATGTAGGTCACCTTGGATTGCCACCTCTTGGGGAAAGTTCTAAGGATCTTTGAATTTATCTCTCCTAGATGCATAGGATGCCTAGAATGTCAATACCATTCACAATGGTGTTGAGCCTTGAGTACATATTTTCCACTCTTTCCTTCTTACCCATCTTGTAGTTTTCTAGATGCCCTTTGAGCATGTACACTTTACTTTATTTCACTTGATTTTTCCCCTCATAAGTGACACATAGCTTTCTCCATATCTCATAGGTGGTATCACATGAAGAAATTTGGTTGAACTCAGAGGGGGAAATGGAGGCATAGATAATTTTGATGGCTCTAACATTCAAGGTTTCTCTCTTCACAATAGCTTCATCCCATTCTTCTATCTTTGTCTCTGATAGCTTGAATGGAAGATCCACCATTATCTAGATCTCAAGACTTGATTCTTGGATGTAGAATTGTATCCTTCTCTTCCAATAGAGGAAGTTACTCCCATCAATGATTAGAATGTTGATGAGGTATCTCCCACCTTGATAATCTCCCATCTTCTCCTACGTGTGGATATATTGCTTGGAGAAGACCCACTCTGATACCACTTGTTGGATCAATGGTTATGGGCTCTAAAGGGCGTGAATAGAGCTAAATGCATTTAAATAAATAAAATTCATTCGACCTTCAAGATATTTCTAAGATAATATGGAAAGTATGAACTTTGAGTGCAACTAAAACATACATAGCAAGGGGTAGAGAGATTGAACAAGCACAAGAATACAACCTATGTATAGTGGTTCCGAACTCCAAACTAGGAGTGTGTACATACACTACCTATAGAGGTAAACCTCTAGGATTTTTCAACCATTGCATACTTATGTTCCATTATACGACATACAATAAGACATTCCTTTTTTTTGGGGAAAGGATACCCATCCTTCCCTTTGAGGAGAAGGAAGCCAACAACCTACCGAAGGACTTACCTATCCAAGACCAAGAGTCTTCAACCTCACCAAGCACTTACCCACTTTTGTAATGAGTCTTCAACCTTCACCAAGGACTTACACACTCTTGCAACAAGTCTTCCACCTTGAAGGAATTACCCACTTTTCTTGGATATTCTACCATTGACTTCACCTTTGCCATGGAGAAGCCTTCACCAAGGGACTCCTTCCCTTCTTCTTCTTCACCTATCTTAGCCAAGAGAGAGAATCTTCATCTTTAAGGTTGAATGATACATTGATGGGTAGAGGAAGTGAGAGCCTTACAAGAAATACATGTAGGACTAGCTCTCTTACAAATCTCCTAATCAGTCTAATGGATGTAGCAATTTATTAAGCTTAAGAGTGGAAGGAGGCTCTTGGAGGCACTCAACTATAATATAGGTACCTCCATAGCTCTTGGCTAACCATGGGATGAAGAGTAAGCAGTCTGATTTATAGTTGAGGATGTGTCCTAGCTAGTGGAAGCATTTAAGGATGAATTCTACTCGTTTGGGTGTTGCAACGGATCTATTTTTGAGTTTTGTAACACTCCAATGGCTAGAAACACTTTTTCTGCACATTCTATACAGTGCACTCAGTCAAGTATACTTTTAGAAAACTAGACTGATGGCACCAAGCGCAAATCAAATTTGAGTTGTCATTTGATTTTATCCTAGATGAAACTCTAATAGATTAAATTTGGTTTGCATGTACAGAGGTGTCGGTTGAGTTTGTCTTTGGGAAACTCAATCAAACCTGGTAGTTCCCAAGATCCATCAAGGGTGTGAGTCGAGTTTCTCCTAGATGAAACTCGGTTGACAAGATTCCATGTGATGAATTTTGGAAAATGCCATAAAAGTGCTTAAATTTTGGATTTAAGTGCTCTTAGTTTTTTATCTTAATTGTAAGTCATAAAATCATTATAAGTCATTTACAACATGATTCTAATAGATTTGAGGCATATTCCACAAAAGTGCACTTGCAATGATTTTGACTTGTCTTTCTCCAAGTTAGGATGTGAAAGTTAAGGCATTTAGAGTGTGTCTATACTTAATCTAAAATCACTCAAGTAGAAGCATTAGACAAAAATAAGTGGAATTGTTATTCATCATCAAAACAAGGGTTTAGTCAATTAGACTTTGAGAGTCAATTAGACTTGGAGTCAATAGTAGGAAGGGATTTTGAGACCTATATATATGGAATTTATACGTAGGGGCATGTTATGGTTTCCCTCTTCATGTATTTCTTCTCTGGAGAAAGATATCAAGTAAGGAGCTGCAATCACTTATATGGAGGCAGTGAGTTCTTATGCCTTTACCTATTTGGAGACATAGGCTCTTTCAAGTGTCTCAATAATGGATTCCATGTGCATGGTGGAGCTTTGCATCATGTATGCTAATGAAACTTCTCCTTTGGGATCATTCAAGAACTATATTATTTTTTATTCTCTTGGATTAGTTTGTTCACACAACTCAGGGGTAGGAGAGGCACTTTTTTGTGTTGACTATGGGAATAAGGATTCCCCTAGTCTTCTCTTTTGTCATTTTCTGGGAGGCATTTGTAGGTACTCCTTCATTGATAGTGAATATTATAAGGACCCTGACCTGGGTTCTGGGCTAACCCTATTTTTTTTCTTGATTAAGTTTCTTATAACCTTAATCTAATCCTTTGAGGTGTTTTGTATTCATGTGACGCGCTTATGTTTCAAGTCTAGTCCTATTTGAATGTTGTTTGAGCAATGTTTGCCTATTTTGGACCAAAGTGTAATTTACCCAATATGAGGGGTTATCTTGCAATATGTCATATGGTGAGTGTTCCCTTAGTGATTTAGCATCATAAGAGATATTATGATGCTATGGGGCACCTTGTAGAGAGCTCAGGTATCAAGTTGAGCATGTGTGGATGATGCTTGTGCTTTATGTGCTAGTTTTGGTGTAAATTGCAATTTACCCAAAGTGAAGGGGTTAATGTGAAATTTACCATATCTAGAGTGTTCCTTCCCTATCTTATCATCATATATAGGATGGAGGAAGATATGGTCACCTTGTGTGGATCTTGGTTGTGTGGTAGCATCTGTGGTGATGTTTTGCTCTTAGAAGTGTCATCTCAGGTTAGAGAGCCTTGGAGAGGCTACCTATTGGTTTGTGAGTGTGTAGGGTTGTTCTCTATTGGTTTGTAAGTGTGTAGTGTTTTTCCCTATCAGTTTGTGAGTGTGTAGGGTTGTTTCCTATCAGTTTGTGAGTGTGTAGGGTTATGCCCTATCGATTTGTGAGTGTGTTGGGTTTTGCCATATCAATTTGTGGATGTGTAGGGTTTTGGTATATTGGCCATGACCTTGGAAGGAGACCAAGAGGATGAGATCTAGCCTAGATCTTATCACCATGTCTTGAATGTTTTTTCATGTGGTCCCTTTCTAGTAGACAAGTGTCACCTAAGCTCCTAAGGTGATGACACCTCTTCTTTGATCTCTCCTCCTTCCCTAAAGTATATAACGCCTCCTTCTTCACACAAGTGAACCCTTTCATCCATTCTTGTTTGTCTCCTCTTTGTGTACGAGATTGGGATCTTAAGGATCTAAAGGGAAGTCTCTGTGAAGTTTGGGGGGTCCAGTTCCTTGCTTATGGTGATTCTTGGTTCAACTTCCATTTTGGTGAGTTATGTTTCTTTGATGGCCATTCCTTTGATATCTCTTCCTCATTCTTCCCCTCTTGGCCATGGATCATACCTTGGATGAAGGATGATTAGGTCATGGTACTCTCTTTCTTTCCTTTCTTCTTGAGCTATCATAACCATGGCATCTTCTTCTTCTTTCTTGAGGTGATGTTGAGATCAAGTTGGGACTCTTGATGGATCATCTTCAAGTTGAGGAACGTGTGCTATGGAGATTTGATCTTGGAGCTTTAACCCTTGATGGATACCTTCTTGAGGTAGGTTTTATAACTCTTAGACTTCTTTGTTATTTCACTCTTTCATATGCTTATGTTGTTCTTCACCTCTAGATCGTTTAATCTCATATATGATAGTAGTTGGTGATGGTTTGACAACTATTTTGATGAAGGAAATTCATTTGATTTGTTGTTCATACCTTGCACCTTCTTGAAATGATAGTAGGTGGACTAGTAGCCGAGTTTCCTAAGGTTGAAGATGACAAGGTCAACACATAAGTGGTGAGTGGTCGTCATGATTCATGGTCCTTAAATCAACACACTATGTGACAAGTCATCATGACTTGGAGAGGCTTAGTTCGACATGCTTTGTGGGTGCTAAACCGATATGATGGCTAGACTGACATGCCTTGATGAGGTTAATCCATTATTCCCTAGAAGGTGCCTAAACCAATCTACTTTGAGGTACTAACTCATTATGCCCTAGAGGGGCTAAGACCTATATGTTGCTAAACTGATGGGCTTTGATGGTGCTACTTGACATGCTAGATGAGGGTTAGACTGATACATCTTTCTAGCCCGTCACGACCATGAGTACATCTTGTGTGAATTGGTCTACTTTGAATGCTAAACTGTGATGCCCTTAATTGTGCAAGAGGCCTGCATGACCTAACCCTAACCCTAACAACATGTCACACCTAAGGCTACCCGATACACCTAGTGTGGCCCATCACCCTTACAACTAAGGTTGCTCGATACACCCCTTGTGTGGTTAATTTGACACTTCAAGTGTAGCTAAACTGTCACACCTTAGGTGTAGTGAATCCGACATGCTTGGACAAGATGGTCTAAATTGATACACCACATTGTGGTCTAAACTAATACACCACAATAGGGCCTAAATCGATACCTTGGATAAGCGCACCCCACATACCTAGATGTGTTAACCTAACACACCATTATGTAGTCAATCTGACACATGTGTATGAGGTAAAATTGATATCACATGATGAGGGTTGAAGGGTATGCTTGGATACTCAATGATGTACACATATGAACAATGCATGATATAGAAGAGTGGTGTTTTGAATAATGTACGATAAATCTTCATTGATTCTCCTAAAGCTAGTGCACCATAGGATGATTTTACCATGAGTGTTCCATCCTTAACTAAAGAGATTAGCCCTAAACTCTTCAACAATGTGGGAAGTGATGGATGTAGGGTTTAATGGTTGAGCATCCATATGATAACCTTAATCATGGAAGAATATGACCCACGTGCTCATCTTAATATAATACATGAAAAGTGTCTACTATATTTCCTTTTCATATAATCTTAACTTGTGAAGTGAGGTTAATGACACAACTATGTGAATATATGTAAGGTTGGTTATAATCCTTGTTGGAATAAAAGGAGACAACATTTGCATAGAAATCATATAAACAATTCTAATGATCTAATAAGCATCTTGTGGTTCGTTTGAAGTGAAACCCTCTAGAATGTAATCTAAGGTTTGACCTTCCTTAATATGATATGTGGTTAATGATTTGTGAGGGGTAATAAGGTATGGGTCACAAATGATGAAACATTATAAATGGTGAATGGCCAACATGTTTACATAATGCAAGGTTGTAATACACATGTACATGTATGCTATGGTGTTATCTAGTGTTGATGACACAATGATCTAATTATATCTAACTAGTGTTGTTCAACCTGAATCAGTTTCAAGAAAGTGGGAATTGGTGTGATTAGGGTTTGGTGATGTGACCATGAGGTAAAACCCTAATCAGACATGTAAAGAGTATTGACCCTAATTCTAAGGGTAGGTCATATTATTGAATGTGTATGAGTGGAAAGCATGATATTTCACTCTCTCTCTTAAATTACATGACTTTAACCTAATGGGTTAATTGGGTGTTATAACTTGTGATTACTATGAAGATGGTTAAATAATATTAAGCATTGACTATGAACCTTGATAAGGGAACATGGGAAGTATGAATATGTGAATGTTCATTCTTGGTTAAGTTGTCTAATTATTAGCCTCATATACTCTAACTTATGAAAGGTAGTGAAAGTCAGAGATTTGAGATAGTATGATGCTTGAGAACCTTATGTGAAACTAGCATGAAGCCTAACCCTAAATTAGAGAACTCATTCTGTATTGTTTGCTTTATCTAAAGGTATTGGATGTGTTGGAACGCATTCTCTCTCTGATTATATAATATTAGTTTTGTCACAAAGATGCATGTAATAGATAATGGTTGATATGGTATGTATATGTGATATGGCACAAATGATTATTAATATAAAGTAATGCTTATATGCCCAATGAACAATGATGAGGTAGCCATGAATCATAAGTATGATGTGATGGGTCTTAGGACCTAGTAAAGGCCTAGTGCCTGGTTGAGGTGATATCCTCTGGTATTGGAATGAGGGATTGATAGCTGATGATAATATGTTGATGATGATGGCCTTGTGGATGGCATTGATATGATGTTATGAGATGATGGGAATCAATTTATAGTTTAAATGATGATACCTGATGTTGTAATACTATGCTCCTCTTCTTTTGAAGGATTTGTTTGTGGGTTGTACATTGTAACTTGATTGATGATAAAATACACTTTATTGGTCTAATTAATAAAGTAAAATCTAATCATGTAGCTTTCCTTGTGCCATAGATCCATTCATTGTCAGCATTTTCTAGATGGTGAAATGAGTAACTCCTACGGGAAACTCAGAGTGCATATTGTTGAGTAGGCGGGGACATCTTGGTACCCTAATATCAAGCAATCGAGGGTGACTTTGGCCACGTGTGAGCCTCAAATCATGCCTCAAGATATGTGATACAGGACTGCAGTCCATACCTTGGAAAGAGTGCAGCTTTGGGTCATAGCTCAGTGGCATGTTGTTTACGAGATTTCATAGGATTTATTGTGGGCCATACCCTAGAAGAGTGGAGTTGTGGGTTGTAGCTCAGTTTCACTAGCATTGTGACATGTACCAAGGCGAGTTAGGTTTGCACAGCTGGACTATATGTCACTGGAAGCAGTTGACTCATGATGTCACTATAGGTTCACTCATACTGACTGAGGGGGTGAGGTTGTAGATTTCGGCTATTCCACTAGACCTTGTATGGAACCTATTTTGACTTAGTAGTGTTCGGTTGGATTTGGGTGGAACGACTCAAATCCTCAGGGCATAATAAGTATGTAATCAACCGTGTAGTGTACATGTATAGGTTCAAACATGGAAACATTGGATGAAGCCTTGCCTTTCTTTTATACTATTTAGTTTATAGCAATTATACATGTTCTTCATATTCCTTTTTAAATTATTAGTTGTTCTATTACTCATTTTCAAGTGTATATTACTGCTCTATTTACTTCATCCATAAGATATATGCCATTTAGTTAATTATGTTCAAGTTGCTCAGTATGTTAATCTAGTTATCTGGTTATCTATGATAATAATAGAGTTAGCAGAGAGTTATATCTCTCACTGGGACTGTTGTCTCACCCTTTGGTTAAAAATCTTTTAGGTGGGTGTGCATTCCAAGCTAGAGATCGGATAGTTGGGGATATATATGAAGAGGAACTACACCTGGTGGATCATGGTATACATATAGTGTCTTGTAATAGAGTCTTATGTTTCATCCATGTACACTTAGGTCCTTGGGGTGTTCTCGATGTGTTTTGTAGACATGAATGATATGTGGTTTTTGGATTGTGTGCCTTTGGTGTTATTTATATACATGTGGAATTATTATCTTATGTAACATTTTTATTGGAATATGATGATGTAGCACCTTGAATATATGTTATGAAATGCAAGTATTGGCTCTTGTATAATAATTCTTAGCTCCTGGTGCTTGTTGCAAATTGGTTTTAATTTCCTATGATTTTTGGTAATCTGGTGTTAATGGTTGATCGTGATTTAAGTTTTGATT
Source organism: Alisma plantago-aquatica (assembly GCA_963693085.1). Lineage (NCBI taxonomy): Eukaryota > Viridiplantae > Streptophyta > Magnoliopsida > Alismatales > Alismataceae > Alisma > Alisma plantago-aquatica. The sequence goes on along the minus strand of OY856410.1, from coordinate 1,210,956,475 downwards.
AATCTCTTCTCCCTTGGTCTAGGGGCAGGGGATCTCTACTAACATGGTGTGTGCACAACTTGTATAGAAGTAGGTTTAGGAAATCTGATCCTTTGTCCTCTTGAGTTATTATAGCTTGCATGGTTATCTGAATCATAGTTGGTCATGGTATGATAACACTATTAATAGCAGTTGGGTGGGTGCATTTGGGACCCAAACTAGTCAAACATTCTATCCCAGACATGTGCCTAGTATGACGATTGGTCTTCATGCACTCCCAAACATCATGAGTTTCTTCTCTTAGATGGAAGAAATGATGTTGATGCTTTTAAATCAATTATTGAGGTCATGCATCGAGGGATAGATTGTTCACTTACCCTAATATTTAGATATTATAATGGTGGCCACAGTTTGATGGTGATGGTGTTCTTCATATACGGCTATTTCAACTTGCCCTGACTAAACTAGATCTTCCAGTTCATGCTTGAGAGCAATCCATGAGTTAGTCTTGTGACTTCCAATGTGATGGTAATCACATTGGTTGTCGGCATTATGGTTCTTGGGTAAGGGTTCCCTTACAGTGGCGAACTTTAAAATTCAATGGATAGTAGACAGGATAGAGCTTAGGGAATCTCCAAACATAGTGAATCTCCTCTTAGGTTTTGTAGATTTTTCTATCATAGTAATTTTTGGTGGTGCCTCTCTTATGGTGGTGGTGGGATATTTGCAATTGGTTGTTGCATGGGAGGCTAGAATAGTGATGTCACGTAATTGTAGAACTGGTTTGGTGAATATTGGTATTGCACTGGTGTGTACTAAGGTTGGAAGAATTGGGGCTTGGGTGGATCTATTTGAGCATGTTGTTGTTGTGGAGTTATTGTGACATTGCCAACTTGGGGCTGATGTGTTTGAACTGGAACTACTTGGATAGTTGGATGTCATTGCTTGTAGATGTTTCTGCTAGATGGAATCAATATTGCTCCCATTTTGAGTCAGCCACTTTAGGTTTTGTCTACTTTGACTTTTGATTTTTTGTTAAAACTATAAATTGAAATTGAAGGGTGAGGAATGTGTTCTAGTAGACCCCTCTCTTGGTTTGAAAATATAAATTGAGATTGAATGGTGAGGCATGTGTTCTAGTAGACCCCTCTCTTGGTATAATTCTTAATTTGTACTATAGATTGAATCCGTTTAGAGAATGTGTTGCACCTTTGCAAGGATAGAAATGATGTAAGTGTAGGAAGAGCAACTCTTACTACAATGTCAAGAACCTCCTTATAGATAGGCTTGAACTCTAACTGGGTTTCTAGTTCTCACTGTCTCCTAATGAACTCAGATAAGCCTTAGTCTATCATTTGTTGTAGCACCCATGGGTACTCTTTACTCAATTTTTGATCCAAATTTCAGATATATTGATCAATAAACTTCAGAGTCAGTTGTTCCTAGGTCGTGAGTGTCATCAAATCTTTCTTTTTTACCATGCCAAGATGGGGCCTGACAAAGCTCAAGCATATAATCAGATAAACACCTTGTCAACATCTTACACCTCCACCATGTCAGTTTTGTAGCTTGACATCAGTGATAAGATTGCCCTTCCCTAAGTATATATGGAACTTTGTCTTGTCCAATATATCAAGTAGCTCCACATTTGGGAAATTACAAAATTCATTGAAGGTCTTCATCACGCCCTTATTCTCCTCTAATTGTTTGATCTTGCATACGATCTCAAAGCATGATAGAAACTATGGTTGCAACATCTGGAATGGCCTCCACTTTTTAGTTTGCAACCAGTGGTATCATTGGCAAGTTTGACTTTTATTGAAGATGCCATGTATACAAGTGGTGGGAACTCATATGGATAATATGGGCCTTCAATGTACAAATCATACCAGGGAAATGGCAGTGGGTAGAATGTGTGGATATTGGCAAATACCCCCTTGGCAATCCTATGTGTACCTAGTGAACACCACCAGAAGCTTTTCCTTTCTTTGTGGTTTTGGAGTTTTTTCCAATGATCATAGCCTCCTCTTCATTATTCTTATCCTCCTTGGTTTCACCATCAGGGATTGGAATGGATGTTGTTGATTCAAGAGTTATCAGTATTGAACCAGCATTCATGTGTGGCAGATACTAGTATGGCCTAGGATAATATGGACCTAGTTGGTGTAGATAAGGGTTCCATATGTTGTATGGAAAATAATTTGTTGATGGGTTGGCATATTGAGAGCCTTGAGTTGGATCTCATGGGTGGTACATGCCTTCCAGATGAATGAGTTTGTACAGTTTCATTTTAGTTATGTTGGGCATGTACTCTAGGGTATCTTGTTGCAATATGTGTGGGGATGTCGAACCTTCTGGAACCTAGAACATGGGTAATTTCTTTGAGGTTTTCCCCTCCGATGGAATTTTCTTTCTTAGTATTATCAGCACCTCCTTTAGAACCAACTTCATATTGTTTGTCAACATTGCTTGATCTGACCATCTTGATTGAGTGCTTGTATGACTAGGCAAAATATGGAATCCTATTAGCTCCCATGATGACCTAAAATTCGGGTCAATGGATTCAAATACAGGGTTTTGTGAGGAATATACAAAATTATTGTGCATTAGGGTTTATGCATATTGTATATACATAAAGTGAGAGTCAAAAAGGATATTCCTTGTGTATGACTCTTAAAATAGCTTTAAGGATGTACGATGGATCTATTGTACATCCCCTAGCTTGGTAATATGTAAAGATCCTTCTAACTCTGACTTGAGATGTACTTACTAGCTCCATGGCAATGTGGGTTGGGGGGTTTGTGATAATAGGTGGTGAAGTTATGACCATAACTAGGGACAAGATGACCATTCAGGACTAGTGATTATGGATGGGTATCCATTCATTCTTTGATGTATATGGGATCTAACTCTCCTCAAGGGAGTTTTATGAGAGAATTATTCACAAAAAGAGTGAGACTCTCCATCACATGATAAGCTAAGGTTATGCTATCATATTCAAGCCTCCTGGTTGTAGTTGGTTAACCATTCATCCATAGAGTTTCGTCATTTAAAGGGGCTCCTATCTTATTTTGGGCCTTTGATGGCATCAACAAAACTATCTTTCTTATCCAATTTTATTAATTCTTATGGACCCCATCTCCCTTGGACGAATGTTATGAAAGAAAATATTGGGGATTTTTTGGGTCTTAGGACCAGACATTTGAATAGGGAAGTCTAGAGAAGGTGGTGGTCCACTTTTACTTCATAGTCTAGGATGATGTAGATAGAAACGTCAACGTAGGGTGGTGGCCTGGTTTTAGGTCATTGTGAGAACCCGTTACACTAAACAAGATTACTCAAAACATAAAGCACAATCGATCACTAATTAATCACATACCCAAAAATATGGATAAATTAAAACCAATTTCAACATCAACACCCACTCAAAAACATTTGCATAAGAGCCCAACATCTTTCTTGTATCCATACTATGCCAAGAATTTGAGACAAATTGTTCTATCGTCTTAGCCACAACATATATATACATGAGAACAATAATCTTATATGCCACACAAACAAGCATTAATATGCTAACAAAAGTCTGATTTATTTGAAACACCATATACAAACTTTTCCTACCCGGACCTGAGAGTACAAGGACAAATGTAGGACACACTAGACATCTAATCAACTTTATCAAATATTCATTACTATAGCTCCTCTTTGCTTCCACATGTTTGTTTTCATCACTTCTGATTACCTAAAAAATGTGGCGAACCACAAGTGTGAGACACATGTCCCAGCAAGAGATATAACCTCCAACAACATTTATTAATTACAATATTTTTAAGTAATTAAATAGTTAAGTAGTTTAATCAGATATAACAAATAAAATCAGCAGTACTGATGATTAACAAAATACATAAAGGAGCAGATAAAAACTATCATCATTAGCCAGACTATCATCTTTTATCTTGTTAATAATATAAGCAATTCAGTAGCATACGCATATCTAGCATCATGAGCAAGTCTAGTAACATAGCAAAGCTAACAACATGAGAATGTCTAATTGGTTGAACATATAAACATCATAAGAAGAGCTAAAAATATAAGCACAACTATCTGGATAAGCATGATTAGCAGTATATCATCTCTAGTTACGAAGGCATGGCTAGCATGCTAAACATAACTAACAACATGAGATAGCTAACATCATGATTATAATCAGCAGTAGTAGTATAGTTATTAACATAATCATAGCTATTGTATGTACGCATGTACAATTTTAAGCATATCCACAACATAAGTATATCTACTATCTCTTAATTGCACTAAGCATCATCTTTATGTAAAGAGAACAAACAAGTGTTATCATCCAATGTGAAGCGTCGTGTATAACCCTAAACAAGTATGTTATACGTTTGTATTAAATCTTTTATTATGCCCGAAGGAATTTGAAGATACCACTCAAAATACAACTGACCACTACTAAGTCGAAATCAGTGGCATATAAGATCTAGGAAGAGTTGGACTCCTAATATCTTCTCCGCCCCCAGTCAGTACGGATCCCCCATAGCGACACATAAGGTCAAGATGCTAACAGCCTAGTCCGTCCTTGGTATAGGTCACGTCACTAGTGAAAGGAGGTGGGTACGCATACCCTACCATATGAGGTACAACCACAGTTATCCTCCAATCTTGTCACATATATACTCACTGAGACACGACCTCAGTCGTTCTCAATCACATCAGATGTATGAGGCATGACCACAGCCAACCTCCACAGTCTACATTGTGGATGACAAGGATATGTCCTCAACTTGCCACCCCCACATACTCAACAGTATGTGCTCTAAGTTCCCTTAGGAATATTCATTTCACTCTCTGGCAAGTTCTGACACTCATATGGATCTATGGCACAAGGCACTACATGATTAGAGTTTCACTTGATTATTTATGCCAACTAGGTGAATTAAGGCTACATCAAACAAGTGGACATACAAACCCTAATTCACTTCTAGCAAGAATATAAATATCACAACTTTTAAAAGATATAAAATGTGTGCAACATAATTTCTCATCTCATCATCACATGGTACTATTCACTTTCCATTCATGAGACCATACTAGTCATCATACTATCAAAATAAATAAATCCTTTTCACAATATCACAGGGTATCAACCCTTATCAACATAAGAGGATGACACCTCATTTAGGGCTCAACCATGCCCAAAGGTCATTAAGACCATCATACTATTCCCTACAAGATCATCATTATCTTTGCATGCCATACAACAAGGCTCAACAACATCACTTACATATAATATACCAGATCAGCACAATATTGCATTAATGAGCTAGGAGATATTCATAAGCAATCATAGCAAGGTTATATCACAAGTTAATAATATGGTTATAAGGATTCAATTATGACAATTAAGCTTATTCAACTCATTAAGCAAGTTTAGGGACTTTACAGTTATAAACCCCTTACAGGGATTTTGCCCCCGAAATCCAAGGTAAACAAAGATGGGTACTTCCTTTGCACCTCATCCTATTACCTTCACATGGTTACTTCCATATCATGGTGATGTCACATCATTCATTCATATATCCTCTTGGGTCAGCATAAAAACCCTGACCTAAAAAGACATTCTCAATATGGAACATAGAAACTTGTTGTGCCACTTGTACAAATCTAATAGTAACTTTCAACTTTAAATTCTAGCAATCATCCTAAAATTATATCTATTGTATCAGCACATTACTCAAAAGTCATACTTTCTAGCTTTTTACCAATCATGGCATGTGTCCCATACCATTCCTTGAAGCATATAAAAAATGTGATGTATCCATCCTTTTTTTTAGATACAATGACATTGGAACACTTGTCAGATATTTTTCAGCATCAAAACAAATGTTGACGATGGCACCTGTCATTCCATACAAGGAAACATCATTCTTAGTAAACCTTGTAAGGGGTGAAACAACAACACTATCTTCACCTTACTAGGATTTACACAACCTACTTAGAAGACATATCATGATCCCATAAAGAAATTTAATCAACCCCATCTCACTCTTGTTCAACTTATCTCATAACTATTGCTGCTTCGGCAACCCTAAGGTTTTTAAAGAAATATTGATCATATTTTTGACCATATTTGAAATACTTTGGCATGTCATCATTCAAAGCTTTATATAACTTGTATGATATGACTGGAACCCTTTGTTCCTCCTATTCATAAATTCTATTTGTACATTGGTTAGTCTAAAGGACATAACTCTAAACTCATCATGGTCGTGTGAATTATGTCATCCAATCTAACTCTTATGCATTGATATTTGATCATAGGTTTATCTTAAAGGAACACGGTATCACATATCTATTAACCAACAAACCATCTATCCTTGATAGTGGTCTTGCCCATCTATCACTGAACCATACACAACATTATAGAATCACTTTTGTTTTTCCTTACAAACAACATTTAGAGGGTCATCATCAACCCTCTCTCCCTCTCTCTCTCTCTCTACAAAAGAGGAATACTTGGAATGTTCATTTAATAAACATCTCCAACCTTCACATATTTCTCATATTATTAATACATCTTGAATACTAGGATTCATTATCTTGGTATCCACCTCATGTGTTATAAGAAACTCACATCCTTATATCATCTACTTTTACTAACATAACAAATATCAAGACATATAATAGGAGTCTTCCTAATTATTGGAAGGCTCAAAAGAAAAATCATCACAAACTTTATGAACTTGGAACCATAGTCCAAACAACCTTATGCTATAATCGGTTCTCCACCCTCATGTTTACAATGAATCCACACATACCAAGTGGAAATGATCCACTTGAAATTTGTGCCCTGGAAAGAAAAGATACAAAGGGAAACACACTTCCCACATCATAGCAACATTATTCAAGGTCACTAGTAAAAAGGTAACCAATTCTGTTTTCATTATGCAAGTTACAGCTTCTTATGTATCATTTTACCTTTTTCATTTTAGGTTCCTTGCCATTAGCATAGGAATCATCATGATTAGCATATCTCATTACTCCTTCCTTGATGACTATTTATCACACTGGGTATGTTCTCTAATTTTATTAGGTTTTTCAACCACTTATCGATAGGTAAATCATCATATTCCACATTTTGTTCATTAAATCAGGGATCATCTCCCTTAATTTCATTCACATGCCATTCTGATTTTACTTAACACTTTCTTACACTCATAGGTTGGTATGATATTAACTCAGGTTCCACCTTATTCCTTTTTCATTGTTCCCATTTATCTTCTCATTTTTTTTACTTATTATAGGAGTTCTTTCCATCTTATGTGGATTTCATACCTTGATTCACTTTATAAGCATAGACTTATCTGTCTTTTACTTTATTATCTTCTTGAATCACATCTTCAACAACTCCTATTTTTCTTATTTGTATTCAGATTTAGATTTCATGGTGTTGTATATTTCTCTTATAATTACCAAACATTCAAGTTTTGGTAGATAATGATGCAATTCTCATCTTCTTTAAGGTAGGATTGAGATATTCACACCATGATTTATTAATTGTTATGCTCTTTAGATGGTCTCAAAATGACTACTTGATCATAGTAATCATAAAGATAACAATCTAAGAGTTACATACTTACCTTTTCTTCAATAATTGAATATTTGGTCAGGGAACCCAAATACTGAGATTAGGTAGTATGCACCGTGTTTTTGTGTCACGTTCGTAACTTAAACATCACCCTAGTCTTAATTCCTAGTGTCCCTGTAGACTCAGTGAACCTAAAGTTCTGATACCAACTTGTGAGAACTCGTTACACTAAACGAGATTACTCAAAACATAAAGCACAATCGATCACTAATTAATCACATACCCAAAAGTATGGGTAAATTAAAATCAATTTCAACATCAACACCCATTCAAAAACATTTGCATAAGAGCGCAACATTTTTCTTGTATCCATACTATGCCAAGAATATTATACAAATTGGTCTATTGTCTTAGCCACAACATATATATACAGGAGAACAATAATGATATATGTCACACAAACAAGCATTAATATGCTAACAAAAGTCGGATTTATTTGAAACACCATACACAAACTTTACCTACCCGGACCTAAGAGTACAAGGACGACTCTAGGACACACTAGACATCTAATCAACTTTATCAAAGATTCATTACTATAGCTCCTCTTTGCTTCCACATGTTTGTTTTCGTCACTTCCGATTACCTAAAAAAAATGTGATGAACCACAAGGGTGAGACCCATGACCCAGCAAGAGATATAACCTCCAACAACGTTTATTGATTACAACATTTTTAAGTAATTAAATAGTTAAGTAGTTTAATCATATCTAACAAATAAGATTAGTAGTATTGATGATTAACAAAATATATAAAAGAGCAAATAATAACTATCATCATTATCCAGACTATCATCCTTTATCTTGTTGACAATATAAGCAATTCAGTAGCATATGCATATCTAGCATCATGAGCAAGTCTAGTAACATAGCATAGCTAACAACATGAGCATGTCTAATTGGTTGAACATATCAACATCATAAGAAGAGCTAAAAACATAAGAAAAACTATCTGGATAAGCATGATTAGCAGTATATGCATCTCTAGTTGCAAAGGCATGGCTAGCATGCTAAACATAACTAACAACATGAGATAGCTAGCATCATGATTATAATCATCAGCAGCAGTATAGTTATCAACACAATCATAGCTATTGTATGTATGCATCTACAATCTTAAGCATATCCACAATATAAGTATATCTACTATCTCTTAATTGCACTAAGCATCATCTTTATGTAAAGAGAACAAACAAGGGTTATCATCCAATGTGAAGTGTCGTGTATAACCCTACACAGATATGCTATATGGTTGTATTACATCTTTTATTATGCCCTAAGGAATTTGAAGATACCACTCAAAATCCAACTGACCACTATAAGTCGAAATCGGTGCCATATAAGATCTAGGAAGAGTCAGACTCCTAAGATCTTCTCCGCCCCCTGTCAGTACGGGTCCGCCACAGCGACACATAAGGTCAAGTTGCTAACAACCTAGTCTATCCTTGGTACAGGTCACGTCACTATTGATGGGAGATGGGTACGCATACCCTACCATCTGAGGTACAACTGTATTTTTCCTCCAATTTTATCACATATATACTCACTGAGACACGCCGCAGTCATTCTCAATCACATCAGATGTATGAGGCATGACCATAGCCAACCTCCACAATCTTCTTTGTGGATGACAAGGATATATCTTCAACTTGCCACCCCCACATACTCAATAGTATGCGCTTCGAGTTTCCCTTAGGAATACTCATTTCACCATCTGGAAAGTTCTGGCACTTAGATGGATCTACGGCACAGAGCACTACATGATTAGAGTTTCACTTGATTAGTTATGCCAACTGGGTGAATTAAGGTTGCATCAAAAAAGTGGACATACAAACCCAAATTCACTTCTAGCAATCATATAAATATCTCAACTTTTAAAAGATATAAAATGTGTGAAACATAATTTCTCATCTCATCATCACATGGTACTATTCACTTGCCATTCATGAGACCACACTAGTCATCATACTATCACAAGATACTTTTCACAATATCACAGGGTATCAACCCTTATCAACATAAGAGGATTATACCTCATTCAGGGATCAACCATGCCCAAAGGTCAATAAAACCATCATACTATTCCCTACAAGATCATCATTATCTTTGCATGCCTTATAACAAGGCTCAATAACATCATTTACATATAATACACCAGTTCAACACAATATTGCATTAATGAGTAAGGAGATATTCATAAGCAATCATAGCAGGGTTATATTAACATTAAGAACATTCCTTTATTACATCAACATGCAAGGAATCTAGATATGATTAACCCTCATCATATTCATAATATACATGTTTCGCATAAGCAAGTATCAACCATGTGGCTATGACAACCACCAATTAACACATTAAGGTTATGATCATGTTAAGGAGGTTTTTCACCATCATGCCATCATATAAGAATGTTAAACATGAATACTCACATTAATCTATTTTCATTAGAGTTTGGTTTATATTAATGTTACTAATCAGCACTTATACCCAAACCCTAACTCACAGCATCCCCATGGGATCATGGATGCATAAGGTGAAGCATCACCATCACATCCCATACTATTCTCAAGTATGAACCCACACATAAATAAAGGTGTAACCATTGGGTTATAGCATACTAGGGTTTCAAAAACATTAACACAGTACTTCATGATTGTATTACTCATTCAAGGACTATTCACACACAATTACCATCAGGTAGTTATATTAAAGCTAGATATAATAAGTTATACCTCATTAGGGTTATATATCAACACAATATAATTATCATACCCTCTATATATATGAGTGAATAGGTAAGACTACCTTATTAAGGGTAAATCTCAATTTGTTCCACCATCATTCGACCCATATCACCATACCACAATGTCACCCAGAACCATTGGATGTTTAAAAGGTAAGACCATTGGTTGTTTACATAAGTAAACACCTTGAATAAACCACCTATGAAGTCCTTGATTTGTGCTCTAGAAAGAGTCGCCATTTAACCCTAGACATCACTTGATTAACAACATAAAAAGTTCCATTGAGAGTAGGGTGAACCCCACAATCGATTGTTCATTTAAAACAAGCCATCCATTGTCAACAAGTAAGATCCTTAAGTTGATCATACAAAGGAAACCATATAAATCACATTATTAGGACCAACATATTACATTAGACATCATTCCACTTTATTGGATGAATAAGCATTAGATCTTGACCATTGGGTCAAATTCATCTGTTAAAACCATCAATTACAGTATAGGTCTGACCATTACATCAAGTGACCCAATAAACCATTGGTATAAGGCTTAATTGATGCTACAACTACAATGATTAACTCAACATAGGTTTTAGATACCTGATCCACCATAATTAGTGACCATTAAGTCACCATAGGTTGTTAGATCAACATTGTATTCATTAATCAGCATCAAATATTAAGCTAATGTCAACATTGATTGATAACATCAGTAGGGTACTTAATGGTTGATCAATAAACTTCTAATTGATCCAAAACTTGAACGAAGGGGTGACCATATGTTGTAAACATCATATGATATCTTTTATCTCGACCATCAGTTGTCATGAAGACAACATCATAGGGTTGTTGCAATGGTACCATCATCGGGTCATGGGTTTATAGAAGAAATCAGCTTTAAACGCTAAAATTGACCATTGGTTGATAGGTGCTTAGCACCATAGATTGTCAAACCAACCTGATCCAAGTCAAATTATACCTTAGGAATAATGGAAACATGATCACAGGTTCATCTATAACTAAAATCAGAACAGGGAACATTATAAAAATTAAAATCCAAGTCAAGCATAGCTTTTTGGTGCATGAATCATCATTTTCAAGCAAGAACATGAGCTAGCAAGCTTATGGTAAGCAATAAACGTGGAGCAAGTCATAAAACTTGCCTATAATGAGAAGATGAAACCCTAAACAGAAGAAATCTCGAGCATGAAGGGTATAAAATGCAAGCATAAGCTATGAACTCATCCATCTAGCACCTTTCTTCATCAAATGAGCAAACCCTAAGCATAAGGAGCAAGAACGGTAGGGTTTTAGAGCTTTTGAGAAAATTCTACCATGGAACATCAAGGTTATGACCTGGAGGAATGTATAAGGAAGGAGAAGAGCAAGATAAATGGAGAAGGAAGGAAAAAAATAACTTGCCTTGGTCGAAATCCCTAGAAGATGACCTTGGAAACCCTAGGTAGGGCTAAATGGAGCTCTTGGAGACCTTCTTCTCCAAAAAGAGGTTTTCTTCTACCTTAGAGCACTTGGTTCTGCAGAAAAATAGATTGGAGTCGTTTCTCAAGGTTAGAGGAAAAATAAATCAAGTATAGTTTCGTACTTGGGTAAGGAAGAGGTAAATATAGCCCATGGATAAGGATGGGAGCAAGCATGAGGTGTAAAAGTAGCTTCCCCATGTGTCAATGGCCTTAAACTATTAAGAATATATAAGCACACACAAAAGAAGCTCCCCCACCGTCCATATAGACCTGCTTATCTTTTCTTTGTCGAATTTCCCAGCCAATCACATAATTCATTAGTTGATAGCTACTAAAGGTAGCTCATCCATGAAGGGGTAAACCCTAAAATACCCTTGAGCAAAACACCTTCAAACCAAGGTTTAAATAGGTGCCCCATGGATCAAAAAGCTCAATAATGATGATAGAATATCCAAGGAACATAATTCAAGTGATAAATTGCAAAGAAAAGCTCTCGATTGGGTAAATTGCATAGAAGTCCAAAATGTGCATAAAATTGCATAACTTGCTCAAACAGTGTCCAAATTGGACCAAATTTGAAACCTAAGCTTGTCTTATGATTTAAAAGCATATCACAAGGTTTATGTTATAACAATTCAATTATGATAATTAAGCTTATTCAACTCATTAAGTAAGTTTAGGGGCCTTACAACTATAAACCCCTAACGGGGATTTCGCCCCCAAAATCCAAGTTAAACAAAGATGGGTACTTCCTTTGCACCTCATCCTATTACATTCACATGGTTACTTCCATATAATGGTCATATCACATCATTCATACATATATCCTCTTGGGTCAGCACAAAAACCCCGACCTAAGAAGACATTCTCAATATGGAATTTAGAAACTTGTTGTGCCACTTGTACAAATCTAATAGTAACTTTCAACTTTAAATTCTAGAAATCATCCTGAAATTTAATCTATTGTATCAACACATTACTCAAAAGTCATACTTTCTAGCTTTTTACCAATCATGGCATGTGTCCCATACCATTCCTTGAAGCATATAAAAAAGGCGATGTATTCATCCTTTTTTTAGATACATTGACACTGGAACAATTGTCAGTTCTTTTTCAACATCAAAAGAAAAGTTGACGTTGGCACCTGTCATTCCATACAAGGAAACATCATTCCTAGTCAACCTTGTAAGGGGTGAAACAACAACACTATGTTCACCTTACTAGGATTTATACAACCTACTTAGAAGACATATCATGATCCCATAAAGAAATTTAATCAACCCCATCTCACTCTTGTTCTACTTATCTCATAGTTATTGTTGTTTCGGCAACCCTAAGGTTTTTGAAGAAATATTGATCATATTTTTTACCATATTTGAAATACTTTGACATGTCATCATTCAAATCTTGATATAACTTGTATGACATGACCAGAACCCTCTGTTCCTCCTATTCATAAATTCTATTTGTACATTGGTTAGTCTAAAGGACATAACGCTAAACTCATCATGGTCATGTGAATTATGTCATCCAATCTAACTCTTATGCATTGATATTTGATCATAGGTTTATCTTAAAGGAACACGATATCACATATCTATTAACCAACAAACCATCTATCCTTGATAGTGGCCTTGCCCAGCTTTAACTGAACCATACACAACATTATAGAATCACTTTTGTTTTTCCTTCCAAACAAGATTTAGAGGGTCATCATCAACTCTCTCTCCCTCTCTCTCTACGGAATAGGAATACTTGGAATGTTCATTTAATAAACATCTCCAACCTTCACATATTTCTCATATTATTAATACATCTTGGATACTAGGATTCATTACCTTGGTATCCACCTCATGTGCTATAAGCAACTCACATCCTTATATCATCTACTTTTACCAACATATCAAAACATATAAGAGGAGTGTTCTGAATTATTGGAAGGCTCAAAAGAAAAATCATCTCAAACTTTATGAACTTGGAACCATAGTCCAAACAACCTTATGCTATAATAAGTTATCCACCCTCATGTTTATAATGAATCCACACATACCAAGTGGAAATGATCCACTTGAAAGTTTTGCCCTGGAAAGAAAAGACACAAAGGGAAACACACTTCCCACATCATAGCAACATTGTTCAAGGTCACTAGCAAAAAGGTAACCAATTCTATTATCATTATGCAAGTTACATCTTCTTATGTATCATTTTACCTTTTTCATTTCAGGTTCCTTGCCATTAGAATAGGAATCATCATGATTAACATATATCATTACTCCTTCCTTGATGACTATTTATCACACTGGGTATGTTCTCTTATTTTATTAGGTTTTTCAACCACTTATCGACAGGTAAATCATCATATTCCACATTTTCTTCATTAAATCAGGGATCGTCTCCCTTAATTTATTTCACATGCCATTCTGATTTTACTTAACACTTTCTTACACTCATAGGTTGGTCTGAGATTAACTCAGGTTCCACCTTATTCCTTTTTCATTGTTCCTATTTATCTTTTCATTTTTTTACTTATTATAGGAGTTCTTTCCATCTTATGTGGATTTCATACCTTGATTCACTTTATAAGCATAGACTTATCTGTCTTTTACTTTATTATCATCTTGAATCACATCTTCAAGAACTTCTCTTTTTCTTATTTGTATTCAGATTTAGATTTTATGGTGTTGTATCTTTCTCTTATATTTACCAAACATTCAAGTTTTGATAGATAATGATGCAATTCTCATCTTCTTTAAGGTAGGATTGAGATATTCACACCATGATTTCTTATTCGTTATACTCTTTAGATTGTCTCAAAATGACTACTTGATCAGAGTAATCAGAAAGATAACAATCTAAGAGTTCCATACATAACTTTTCTTCAATAATTGAATATCTGGCCAGGGCACCCAAATACTGAGATTAGGTAGTATGCACCGTGTTTTTGTGTCACTTTCCTAACTTAAACATCACCCTAGTCTTAAGTCCTAGTGTCCCTGTAGACTCAGTGAACCTAAAGTTATGATACCAACTTGTGAGAACCTGTTGCACTAAATGAGATTACTCAAAACATAAAGCACAATCGATCAATAATTATACACATACCCAAAAATATGGGTAAATTAAAACCGATTTCAACATCAACATCCACTCAAAAACATTTGCATAAGATTCCAACATCTTTCTTGTATACATACTATGCTAAGAATTTGATACAAATTGTTTTATTGTCTTAGCCACAACATATATATACAGGAGAACAATACTTGTATATGCCACACAAACAAGCATTAATATGCTAACAAGAGTCTGATTTATTTGAAACATCATATATAAACTTTTCCTGCCCAGACCTGAGAGTACAAGGACGACTCTAGGACACACTAGACATCTAATCAACTTTATCAAATATTCATTACTATAGCTCTTCTTTGCTGCCACATGTTTGTTTTCGTCACTTCCGATTACCTAAAAAAATGTAGCGAACAACAAGGGTGAGACCCATGTCTCAGCAAGAGATATAACCTCCAACAATGTTTATTGATTACAACATTTTTAAGTAATTAAACATTTAAGCAGTTTAATCATATATAAAAAATAATATCAGTAGTACTAATGATTAACAAAATATATAAAGGAACAGATAATAACTGTCATCATTAGCCAGACTATCATCCTCTATCTTGTTTACAATATAAGCAAATCAGTAGCATATGCATATCTAGCATCATGAGCAAGTCTAGTAACATAGAATAGCTAACAACATGAGCATGTCTAGTTGGTTGAACATATCAACATCATAAGAAGAGCTAAAAACATAAACACAACAATCTGGATAAGAAGTATTACTAGTATATGCATCTCTAGTTGCAATGGCATGGCTAGCATGCTAAACATAACTAACAACATGAGATAGCTAGCATCATGATTATAATCAGTAGTAGCAGTATAGTTATCAACACAATCATAGCTATTGTATGTATGCATCTACAATCTTAAGCATATCCACAACATAAGAATATCAACTATCTCTTAATTTCACTAGGCATCATCTTTATGTAAAGAGAATAAACAAGGGTTATCATCAAATGTGAAACGTCGTGTATAACCCTAAACAGATATGTTGTACGGATGTATTACATCTTTTATTATGCCCTGAGGAATTTGAGGATACCACTCAAAATCCAACTGGCCACTGCTAAGTTGAAATCAGTGCCATATAAGATCTAGGAAGGGTTGAACTCCTAAGATCTACTCCGCCCCCAGTCAGTACAGGTCTTCCACAGCGACACATAAGGTCAAGCTGCTAACATCCTAGTCTATCCTTGGTACATGTCACGGCACTGGTAAAAGGAAGTGGGTACGCATACCCTACCATCTGAGGTACAAATGCAGTTGTCCTCTAATCTTGTCAAGTATATACTCACTGAGACATGATCGCAGTCGTTCTCAATCACATCAGATGTATGAGGCATGACTATAGCCAACCTCCACAATCTGCATTGTGGATGACAAGGATATATCCTCAACTTGCCACCCTCGCATACTCAACTGTATGCGCTCCGAGTTTCCCTTAGGAATACTCGTTTCACCATCTGGCAAGTTATGACACTCAGATGGATATATGGGACAGGGTACTACATGATTAGAGTCTCACTTAATTAGTTATGCCAATAGGGTGAATTAAGGTTGCATCAAACAAGTGGACATACAAACCCTAATTCACTTCTAGAAAGCATATAAATATCACAACTTTTAAAAGATATAAAATGTGTGATACATAATTTCTCATTTCATCATCACATGGTACTCTTCACTTTCCATTCATGAGACCACACTTGTCATCATACTATCACAAGATATAAATCCTTTTCACAATATCACAAGGTATCAACCTTTATCAACATAAGAGGATTACACCTCATTCAGGGCTCAACCATGCCCAAAGGTCATTAAGACCATCATACTATTCCCTGCAAGATCATCATTATCTCTGCATGCCTTATAACAAGGCTCAACAACATTACTTACATATAATACACCAGATCAGCAAAATATTGCATTATGAGCTAGGACATATTCATAAACAATCATAGAAGGGTTAAATTAACATTAAGAACATTCCTTTATTACATCAACATGCAAGGAATCTAGATATGATTAACCCTCAAGACCCAAGAAACCTTATATCAAGACATATAAGAGGAGTCTTCCTAATTATTGGAAGGCTCAAAAGAAAAAAAATCACAAAATTTATGAACTCGGAACCACAGTCCAAACAACCTTATGCTATAATAAGCTATCCACCCTCATGTTTACCATAAATCCACACAAACCAAGTGGCAATGATCCACTTGAAAGTTGTGCCCTAGAAAGAAAAGACATAAAGGGAAACACACTTCCCACATCATAGCAACATTGTTCAAGGTCACTAGCAAAAAGGTAACCAATTCTATTATCATTATGCAAGTTACAACTTCTTATGTATCATTTTACCTTTTTCATTTCAGGTTCCTTGCCATTAGCATAGGAATCATCATGATTAACATATCTCATTACTCCTTCCTTGATGACTATTTATCACACTGGGTATGTTCTCTTATTTTATTAGGTTTTTCAACCACTTATCGATAGGTAAATCATCATATTCCACATTTTGTTCATTAAATCAGGGATCATCTCCCTTAATTTCTTTCACATGACATTCTGATTTTATTTAACACTTTTTTACACTCATAGGTTGGTTTGAGATTAACTCAGGTACCACCTTATTCCTTTGTTATTGTTCCCATTTATCTTCTCTTTTTTTTACTTGTTATAGGAGTTCTTTCCATCTTATGTGGATTTCATAACTTGATTCACTTTATAAGCATAGACTTATTTGTCTTTTACTTTATTATCTTCTTGAATCACATCTTCAAGAACATCTCTTTTTCTTATTTGTATTCAGATTTAGATTTCATGGTGTTGATCTTTCTCTTATATTTACCAAACATTCAAGTTTTGATAGATAATGATGCAATTCTCATCTTCTTTAAGGTAGGACTGACATATTCACACCATGATTTCTTGATCGTTATGCTCTTTAGATTGTCTCAAAATGACTACTTTATCAGAGTAATCAGAAAGATAACAATCTAAGAGTTCCATACTTACCTTTTCTTCAATAATTGAATACCTGGTCAGGGCACCCAAATATTGAGATTTGGTAGTATGCACCGTGTTTTTGTGTCACGTTCTTAACTTAAACATCACCCTAGTCTTAAGTCATATGTCCCTGTAGACTCGGTGAACCTAAATCTCTAATACCAACTTGTCAGAACCTATTATACTAAACGAGATTACTCAAAACATAAAGCACAATTGATCACTAATTAATCACATACCCAAAAATATGGGTAAATTAAAACTGATTTCAGCATCAACACCCACTCAAAAACATTTGCATAAGAGCCCAACATCTTTCTTGTATCCATACTATGCTAGGAATTTGATACAAATTGTTTTATCATCTTAGCCACAACATATATATACAGGAGAACAATCATTGTATATGCCACACAAATAAGCATTAATATGCTAACAAAAGTTAGATTTATTTGAAACACCATATACAAACTTTTCCTGCCCAGACCTGAGAGTACAAGGATGACTCTAGGACACACTAGACATCTAATCAACTT
The DNA here is from genome assembly GCA_963693085.1 of Alisma plantago-aquatica. Taxonomy (NCBI): domain Eukaryota; kingdom Viridiplantae; phylum Streptophyta; class Magnoliopsida; order Alismatales; family Alismataceae; genus Alisma; species Alisma plantago-aquatica. The sequence continues at coordinate 1,210,937,925 of OY856410.1, read as the reverse complement.
TATCAAAGATTCATTACTATAGCTCCTCTTTGCCGCCACAGGTTTGTTTTCGTCACTTCTGTTTACTTAAAACAATGTGGTGAACCACAAGGGTGAGACCCATGTCCCAGCAAGAGATATAACCTCCAACAACGTTTATTGATTACAACATTTTTAAGTAATTAAATAGTTAAGCAATTTAATTAGATATAACAAATAATATTAGCAGTATTGATGATTAACAAAATACATAAAGGAGCAGATAATAACTATCGTCATTATCCATATTATCATCCTTTATCTTGTTGACAATATAAGCAAATCAGTAGCATATGCATATCTAGCATCATGAGCAAGTCTAGTAACATAGCATAGCTAACAACATGAGCATGTCTAATTGGTTGAACATATCAACATCATAAGAAGAGCTAAAAACATAAGCACAACTATATGGATAAGCATGATTAGCAGTATATGCATCTCTAGTTACAATGGCATGGCTAGCATGCTAAACATAACTAACAACATGAGATAGCTAGCATCATGATTATAATCAGCAGTAGCAGTATAGTTATCAACACAATCATAGCTATTGTATGTAGGCATCTACAATCTTAAGCATATCCACAACATAAGTATAGCTACTATCTCTTAATTTCACTAAGTATCATCTTTATGTAATGAGAACAAATAAGGGTTATCATCCAATGTGAAGCATCGTGTATAACCCTAAACAGATATGCTATACAGATGTATTACATCTTTTATTATTCCCTGAAGAATTTGAGGATACCACTCAAAATTCAACTGACCACTGCGAAGTGAAAATCTGTGCCATATAAGATCTAGGAAGAGTTAGACTCCTAAGATCTTCTCCGCCCTCGGTCGGTACGGGTCTGCCACAGCGACACATAAGGTCAAGATGCTAACAGCCTAGTCTGTCCTTGGTACAGGTCACAGCACTAGTGAAAGGAGGTGGGTACGCAAACTCTACCATCTAAGGTACAATTGCAGTTGTCCTCCAATCTTGTCACATGTATACTCACTAAGACACGACCATAGCCATTCTCAATCACATCAGATGTATGAGGCATGACCATAGCCAACCTCCACAATTTGCATTGTAGATGACAAGGATATATCCTCAACTTGCCACCCCCACATACTCAACAGTATGCGCTCTGAGTTTCCCTTAGGAATACTTGTTTCACCATCTGGAAAGTTTTGACACTCAGATGGATCTATGACACAGGGCACTACATGATTAGAGTTTCACTTGATTAGTTATGCCAACTGGGTGAATTAAGGCTGCATCAAACAAGTAGACATACAAATCCTAATTCACTTCTAGCAAGCATATAAATATCACAACTTTTAAAAGATATAAAATGTGTGAAACATAATTTCTCATCTCATCATCACATGGTACTATTCACTTGCCATTCATGATACCACACTAGTCATCATACTATCACAAGATATAAATCCTTTTCACAATATCATAGGGTATCAACCCTTATCAACATAAGAGGATTACACCTCATTCAGGGCTCAACCATGCCCAAAGGTCATTAAGACCATCATACTATTCCCTGCAAGATCATCATTATCTTTGCATGCCTTATAACAAGGCTCAACAACATCACTTACATATAGTACACCAGATCAGCATAATATTGCATTAATGATATAGGAGATATTCATAAACAATCATAGCAGGGTTATATTAACATTAAGAACATTCCTTTATTACATCAACATGCAAGGAATCTAGATATGATTAACCCTCGTCATATTCATAATGCACATGTTTCGCATCAGCAAGTATCAACCATGTGGCTATGAAAACCACCAATTAACACATTAAGGTTATGATCATGTTAAGGAGGTTATTTCACCATCATGACATCATATAAGAATGTTAAACATGAATATTCACCTTAATCTATTTGTATTAGAGTTAGGTTCAACAAGATAAATTATATTAATGTTACTAATTTGCACTTGTACCCAAACCCTAACTCACGGCATCCCCATTGGATCATGGATGCATAAGGTGAAGCATCACCATCACATCCCATACTATTCTCGAGTATGAACCCACACGTAAATCAAGGTGTAACCATTGGGTTATAGCATACACTAACATAATACTTCATGATTGTATTAGTCATTCAAGGACTATTCATACCCAATTACCATCATTTAGTTATATTAAAGCTAGGTATAACAAGATATACCTCATTAGGGTTACATATCAGCACAATATAATTATCATTCCTTCTATTAATATGAGTGAATAGGTAAGACTACCTTAGTAAGGGTAACCCTCCATTTATTCTATCATCATTCAACCCATATCACCATATCACAATGTCACCCAAAATCATTGGATGTTTAAAAGGTAAGACCATTGGTTGTTTACATAAGTAAATACCTTGAATAAACCACCTATGAAGTACTTGATTTGTGCTCTAGAAAGAGTCACCATTTAACCCTAGACATCACTTGATTAACAACACAAAAAGTTCCATTGAGAGTAGGGTGAAACCCACAATCGACTGTTCATTTAAAACAAGCCATCCATTGTCAACAAGTAAGATCCTTAAGTTGATCATATAAAGGAAATCATCTAAATCACATTATTAGTACCAACATATTACATTAGACATAATTCCACTTTATTGGAGTAATAAGCATTAGATCTTGACCATTGGGTCAAGATCATATGTTAAAACCATCAATTACAGTATAGGTTCGGCCATTGCATCAAGTGACCCAAGTAACCATTGGTATAAGGCTTAATTGATGCTACAACTACAATTCTTAAATCAACATAGGTTGCAGAGACCTGATACACCATCATTAGTGACCATTAAATCACCATAGGTTGTTAGATAAACACTATATTCATTAATCAGCATCAAATATTAAGCTAATGTCAACATTGATTGATAACAGTAGTAGGGTACTTAATGGTTGATCAATAAACTTCTAATTGATCCAAAATTTGACCTAAGGGGTGACCATAGGTTGTAACCATCATATGATATCTTTGATCTCGACCATCATTTGTCATGAAGACAACATCATAGGGTTGTTGCAATGGTACCATCATCGGGTCATGGGTTTATAGAAGAAATCAGCTTTAAACCCTAAAATTGACCATTGGTTGATAGGTGCTTAGCACCATAGGTTGTCAAACCAACCTGATACAAGTCAAATTATACCTTAGGAATAATGTACAAATAATTACAATTTCATCTAGAACTGAAATCAGAATAGGGAACATTATAAAAATCAAAATCCAAGTCAAGCATAGCTTTTTAGTGCATGAATCATCATTTTCAAGCAAGAACATGAGCTAGCAAGCTTATGGTAAGCAATAAACGTGGAGCAAGTTATAAAAATTGCCTTTAATGAGAAGATGAAACCCCACACATAATAAATCTCGATCATGTAGGGTAGAAAATCCAAGCATAAGCTATGAACTCGTCCATCTAGCACCTTTCTTCATCAAATGAGCAAACCCTAAGCATAAGGAGCAAGAAAGGTAGGGTTTTAGAGCTTTAGAGAAAATTCTACCATGGAACAGAAAGGTTCCGACCTGGAGGTAGGTCTAAGGAAGTACAAGAGCAATATAAATGGAGAAGGAAGGAAGAAAATAACTTGTCTTGGTCGAAATCCCTAGAAGATGACCTTGGAAACCCTAGGTAGGGCTATATGGAGCTCTTGGAGACCTTCTTCTCCAAAAAGAGGTTGTCTTCTACCTTAGAGCACTTGGTTCTACAGAAAAATAGAGTGGAGTCGTTGCTTCAGGTTAGAGGAAAGAGAATGCAAGCATAGTTTTGTACTTGGGCATGGAAGAGGTAAATATATCCCATGGATAAGGATGGGAGCAAGCATGAGGTGTAAAAGTAGCTTCCCCATGTGTCTATGGCCTTAAACTATTAAGAATATACAATCACACACACAAGCATCTCCCCCACCGTCCATATATACCTGCTTAGCTTTCCTTTTTCGAATTTCCCAGCCAATCACATAATTCATTAGTTGATAGCTACTAAAGGTAGCTCATCCATGAAGGGGTAAACTTAAAATACCATTGAGCAAAACACCTTCAAACAAAGGTTTAAATAGTCTCCCCATGGATCAAAAAGCTTGATAATGATTAGATAATATCCAAGTAACATAATTCAAGTGATAAATTGCAAAGAAAACATCTTGAGTGGATAAATTGCAGAAAAGTCCAAAATGTGCATAAAATTGCATAACTTGCTCAAACAGTGTCCAAATTAGACCAAATTTGAAACTTAAGCTTGTATTATGATTTCAAATCATATAAAAAGGTTATATTAGGGTTATAAGAATAAAATTATTATAATTAATCTTATTCAACTCATTAAGCAAGTTTAGGAGCCTTATAGTCATAGTCAGGGACCGTAAAATGTGAAGGTCAAAGCATGTGCTATTCTAGTTTTATGTCATATCCAACACACGCATTTGTAAAAGTGGAATTGGGGTAATGGTCTAGTTGTAGGTCATGGTTAATGATTGTAGGTAGGTGGAGATGAGCGATCCGCATGCTATTAGGTGACATCTCAATCAAGTTGGAAAATTTATTAGATCGGATAGGATTTGTTTGCTCAGATCATGGGTTTGATAATTGATCACAATCTGGAAGTTAAGTTCAATATTGAGTATCGAGAAGTCTTTCAACATAGCCGTGAGCCCTGTCTTGAAAGGATCGAGCTGAGTTGGAAGACCCATAAAGTACATAAACGTTGGTCAAACATAGTTATAAGTATCTTAGGGATAAAGCAAATGATACAAATCTATATGTGATTTATTCATGAAAGCACTCAGTTTGTAGGTAAAGTTGGGAAGACTTTTGGTGGAAGGCTAAAGGTCTGAGAATTCTGATTCTCAGAAGATCAAGGTTTCCTGAAGTGGTTTTCCACAGTTTAGAAATCCTTTTGGATCCTTTATGATGAGAGTGATTCTTGTAAAGCATTCAAAATTTTGAAAAAAAAATTTGTATCCTTTAGGTAGATAGTAAAGAGTGAAAGTATGAGTGATGGAACATGAGAAGAGGAAAAAATCAGGAAGTCTTTTGGCATAAATCAAGTTAAAAGATCTTAGAAAGTTTGTTAAAGTGTAAGCTGTCTTGAGAGTTGATTTCAAAACCCTTAAAACACAAAGTAGTCCACTAGAAAAATGAAGGTCAACCACTCAAGGAAAAAGGTGGTGCATAGGTAAATTTTAATAGCCTAACAGTGGGGTATGGGTTGTGAAACTTTGGGCATAATGGTGGGTATCCTATTGGTGTTGGATGAGCTGGAGGTTGGAAAAATGATGATCATTGAGTTCATGTAAAGAGATTGTAGGCATGAAAGTGTCATTTCAATATATTTCTCAATATTTTAGGATTGACAAGATTGTACAAACTAGTTGTAGATTGAAAAGATTGTTAACACTTGTTGAAGACTGAAAGAATTGTTCAAACTTATTTAAGATTGAAGGATTTGAGAAGTCTAAAAAGATTGTTGATTCCGGATTATTGATCAAAGATTGTTTGAGCTCATTTGAGATTATTTGAGATTGTTTAATATTGTGTGAGATTGTTTGAGATTTTTTTAAGATTGGTTGTTTAAGATTGTTTAAGATTATTCAATATTGTTAAAGATTGATGAAGATTTTTTTTTAAGATTGGTTAATACTTGTGTCCTACACATGAAGATGTTAGTCAATATAAACAATGTAAACAAGATGATTACATCACAAAGAATGAAGAACATAACTATCATGTAGTTTAGTGAGTAAGCAAAAATATTAGAAACAAGTAGCATATCACAAATCTAAAGATGGATATGTAGAAAAATAACCCCCTTATTTATCCCATGAGTTTAGATTTCCACTATGTCATCACTCAAGAATGACCTATATGGGAGGAGTGGGTCCTTAGCTTTTCTATGGCGTGATGGCACTCATCATGGTGATAACCCAATTTGATTGGAACTAGGTATGCTCCCAATACACCTTGTAACGACAGTGACTAAAATCATTCATTAATTGTAGGAGAGGGGCGTCCTCTAGGCCTTTGGATGTCCAGCATTTGTTATGTCAATTCCTTTACTAATACCCAAGTGCATCATCTAGGGATGCAACATGATTTTCCACCATCTTTGTAGACAAATGGGTCTGTAGATGTGTATAGTACATTGTTAGTGTACGTTTTTACATTTTATGGTACAATACCTTAATAGTAAAAATTAATAGGATACCAAATAAGTAAAAAAACCATGCATTCATGCAATCCCTTTCCCAAAATCCAATCACACGGGTAAGAAAGAAATCATGTAATCATGAGGAAAGAATGAATCCTACTCAAGAGGGGAGTCCCTTCTTATCATTCTCTCTCTTTTCTTTTCTTTTCTTTTCTATTTGAGAAACAAATGGAGCCCTAAAAAAGAAGCGGAAATCCTATCATGATCCAGAAGTGGAAATCAAACCCTAAACAAAGAGCAAGTCCTGATCGGGAAGCAGCAAGTAAACCATAATCACAAAGCAGTGAGAAAACCCTAATCAGGAAGTAGTGAGCAAACCCTAATAGGGAAACAGCAAGCAAACTCTAATTGGAAAGCAGTGAGAAAATCCAAATCTATAAGTAGAGAGAAAATCCTAATTAGGAAACTAGAAACAAACCCTAAAAAGAGAACATATACAATAAAGAAGATAATTACTAGAGACCCTAACAGATGTCAGACAAACATGCAAAAATAAAAAATAGAAAACAAATATAGGAACCAGATATCATGCTGGAATATCAAATTCCACAGCAAGTGCCAACTGGCACAATCTTTGGTTCATATGCAACTAGGTCCAATGGAAAATTTTGTCCCAAAAGTAATTCCTAACTTGTTCTCTGCTACTCCAGAAAATTGGAAAAATTAAAACCTAATCCAATAAAAACTCATGAAAATAAAAAATAGCTTAGATCATCTTCCAGTCCTCAATGGAAGAACAGACCACAAAAAATCTTGCAAAGAATATAATTCAATGGTCTAGATTACACATGAAAATAATAAAAGATAAAGTTCAGAGTTGCCATTGTTTTTTATTTGAAAAATTAGGTGGAAACATGAACAAGCATTTATATATGTGGGAAATGCAAAAAAGGACCAAATTTGACTCCGTGTGGATAAGGAAAAAGGGAAGCATGGGAATATATGGAATTTTGTGATCCTATTACTAGTGGGGAAGGTTTTAAGCAAACCGACATCATCCGAAAATTAGTATTGCATTCTTTGTGATATTGAGTTTAAATGGATGTTTTAGATTAATGAAGTAAATAAAAGTGGTAAAAACAATACAAAGGTGAGTTTATTTTGTTGATGTTTGGGTCTATCTATGAATGATGATTTGCTATAATTTCCCTAGAGATCCTAACTTTTAGTTCATAGGATTCCAAACACCTCAAGATCTCCCAAGATAGAAACCCATCAAGGACGGTAGAGGCCAAAGTGTGAGAAATGAGAGAAGAGAGGATAAGAGGTATGTATGATATGGGAAAGATTCAATCTTTTAGATTAACTAAATCAAGCAAGATATTGGTTAAATCACATGAGAGTAGATCTAGATCATTTAGTCAATGTGGATGAACAGTTTAACGGAAATTGGTTGAATAGTTAAACAATCACGGAGCAATGGAATAATTTAAGTAGTAATGACCCTGATAGTTAAGCTAAACAGTTAAGGAGAAATTTCAAACAAATATAATTTAATGAAGCAATTGCAATTTTGTATCCTAACAGCATTCAAAAAGCACTTATGCTAGACAAAGGATCCTCTAGTCACTCGAGAAACTACATGTAAATAGAAGTTCTCTAGCTTTAGGAGAGTCAGAATTGGAAACCAAACAGTGGGTATGGGGCTATAGCATGGAATTATGGTTAGGGTCCAGGGAAGATTCTAGAACATGGCTGGTAGATTTTTGTTACCCACAGAGCTGGACACATGGCAGATCATATAATTCCAACATGTATCACCTAGCAGTTTGTTGGCTTCTGTCAGGTGTTCCCAGGTAGGAAAAAGGAAAAAAATATCATCTAAGTTTCTAGATCTTATGTAAATGTGCTCCGATGAAAGTGGTCGGGATCACAAGATTGAGTCATATGATGAGTACAACACAATTTTAAAAATGGAAGGAAGATTATATATACGTCTAGGGAGAAAAATCTTCCTTATTATCCATAAATATGGATTTTTATGATATAATGTCAATTGAATATCATGTGGGATTGAAAATGGAATATTATATTTAGGTAATCCAATTGTAAAAGTTATCAAAAAAGTCTTATAAAAAGCTCAATTAAAGGGCATATCTTGCTTGAGTCTAGAGAACTATACTTTTTATATGGAAACCCACCAACTGTATCAAATTGGTAAAATGGATGGATTGAATAGGCTGAAAACCATGGTAAATGTGGAGTAGAAGGAATGAACTCCAACATTAGCCAATATATACATAATTAAATCATTAGAAGGTAAAAAAAATTGATTTTATACCCAGCCACATTTATAGCCACCATTAAGCCTCAAATGCCACTATAAATAGATGGATTGTCATTTCATAGTAATAAGTAATATTTCTCAAAAGTTTCAATATAATATTTCATCAGTTCTGGTTAATATTCTAAAATTTGCAAAAATGCATCCAAGTTGAAGTTTGTGGGCAAATTATATGCTATGATCATAACTTTCAGTTGTATGGCAATATAAAGTTCATATTTTTCATTCAATAATATCAAGTTACTTATATAAATAAGGTAAGGTTAGTACTTCCCAAGATTTTAGCTGAAAATATCACAAATTTTTCATCTTTTGATCATATACAATGCATTTGGGTGAAACTAGATGATTACATATGGAAATTGCATTGAATGGTTATTAAACAATAGTTCTACCACTATCCTTATGGGAAAACATGATTTATATAGAAGAATCTCAAACACCTAGCTCAAAAGATCCCCATTTCAAAAGAAAATTTGGGAGGAGAGAAAGAAACTTACTCAATTTGACCTCTATTAGGTTGTGAAGGTGATTCCAAGATTGGATCTTAATGAATCTTGCAAATTCATCAACATATAAGGGGATCCCCACATATATTGTCCTTCTCTGTCTCAATAAAAGCTCCTCCATTTCTTAAAAAATCTAATAGATGTTCTTATGTCTCTAGGGTTCTAGTTATATAGGTAGGTTTGAATGAAAATTGTATAGAACCCAAAATTACAATATTTTAGCAATTATACACCCTACAACAACCAGATGTATCATGCAACAACCTAAAATGGGTTAGTGGTGACATCACTCACTCTGCATCGACCTCGTACAACCTGCATTAGCTTGGCATCACCTCTGTAGACCTCACTCTACCTGCATCTTGATTTTCTCACAATGAACTGCTTATTAGTCTCTATGACCCTATGATATGGATATATTTGTGTACCCTCAAATTCACTGGATATAAAAATAATAGATTTTACCAAAACAATTAGTACAAAAATTTCCACCTATAGGCAGGTGGATCTTATCATAGCATAGTTAAGGATCCAATCCTGAGACAACATTTCTAAAAACTTTGTTAATAATATAACTTAAGACAAACATTTACTTTCAAAAGGTGATTGGTTGATTAAACAGATTACAATATAAGTATGAACTAAATATAAGTGAAATTTAACTAATAATTGAGAATACAGGGGTGCAATCATGTCTCGCCACCTCTACTCTCATTCTTTGACTCACATCGCATCAATACTCATACATAATTCAGATTGGGGTCAAAAAAATTCAATCCTCATGGCTCAAGGAAATTGTATGGATGAACATTACCATAGATTTGATTTCATGTTACCTATGTATTAAACATCATCATCCTAGAGACTGCTCATTTGAAGTTCTCATATGAGGGTCAACTAGAATTCAACAGTATTTTAGTTCTACGATTCAAAATTCTCTAGTTCTAATATTATAATGGACATGCAACACGAGTTATCAAAACATGTAACACGCACTAAATGATAAGTACTAAATAACAATTGTTCATACAAACAGTAAATAACAAAATGAGGTCATGAAGTATGGGTAGTGAGGCTAATCCCCGCACCTTAGTGAATGGATTGCTCACCCCTCATGGCGAGATCAAGACAAAAAAAAGGATGATAGAGAAGTGAAACTGTGGATAGGACAATAGGTTGTCTCCTTCGTTATTCTTCTTTCCCACCTTGGCCTGATCTTGTCAGGAATAGTAGGTGGATGGCGACTACAGTGAATGAAGGACATGACTACCGTAAGTAGTGGAGAAGAGTTGTATGTTGATGGAGGAGGAAGATGAACATCAATGTGCAAGGTTTTGAGGCTTGTCTCTCTTGAGGTTGGGTTTTCAAGCCTTGGGCGAAGGTGATTGATAGACATCCTTCTTGGAGTTTTGAACCAAGGTGAAGCAGCCTTTCGGAGGTGTGGATCCTAATCCTTTGCATGGAGGTAGGGGTGCTCCTAATTATACTTGACGATTGCAGAATTAAGGTTGGTCCTATAAATTGTAACGTATGTGGGAGGCAGAATGTCACCATGCTATTGAGGGTTTGGCTCGTTACATGATGTTGAAACAGTAGTCGAGGGAGAAGAGATGACCAGCTTAGAGGGTAGAGGATTCGAAGGTCAGCAGGTCAGGAGGGACATTGGTAGCTTTAATAAATGGCTGGCGATGTGTCTCTCAATGGATGCTTTTTGTCGGGTCTCAATAGCATTATCATGGTGGAGAGACTCGAGGGATTATGTTGTTGAGGTAGTGGCTTCAATAGGTTGATGGACAGTTGTCAAAGGTGCTGCTGTAGAGACATAGATGTGTCTAAGTGGAGTTCAGATTGCTACTCTCAGTGTGAACATGGAGTAGGTTACACCTTTGATTGTCTTTTGACGGGTGTTAATGTAATTAAATCTGTTAGTTTGGAAGGAAAAAAGTTATTGGTTCGAATTAAATGTGCATGACATGTGGCCTTTGTCTGACTATGGGTGTAAGTTACTCCGTTTTCACACTGAATCAGCAAATCCTAAAACGTCTAAATGTGTCTGCTTCGATAGTTGTTGTCGAGGGGCAGCTCCGTGCCTTGATGGCATGGGCCTTCACTGCTTTGCATGGCGCGCAGAGCCGAGGTGTCAAGGGTGATTAGAGGCCCGAGGTTGGTGGTTGTCGAACGCGACAATTGAACGCTGGTCTCATAGACAAGGGCCTTGATATGTTAGGTAACCAGGCCTCGATAGATGGTTTAAACTAGCATTTCAATGGCATTGTGTGTTTCCTATAATAAAGATCTTCATAAAAACAAAATAAAACACTGAGGTAGTACAGGAACAATATAAGAAATAAAATGTTAAATTGAGGTCCAATTCTATCTAATAGCACAGGTAAATAGAAATGAATATTTATTTATCAACCGACTAGGTCCGCATTGACCTACCACAATCGGCATGGGTCCTCTCACAAATAACTTACAATGGCAATTGCACACGTCGATCGCTCACAAGAATCGCTCCCATCAATTGATGATATGACAATGATGGCTCCCATTAGTTATTGCAACTCAATAATCTCATTATCTTAATTTGAAAAATCACAACACCAAAGCATCATCACAACTTATGAAATATGTGTTTGAATTAGTACATAATATTATTTTCTTGTTTAAATTAATCAAGAATAAATTATTTAATTCAGTAGATAAAATGTGACTTTCAGGTCTCACAAGGATGTTGTTCCTTCTTATTGACTACATATATACATTTTTTATAGTATGAATACAATTCATACATCTAATTCTTGAGTATAATGCCACTCTTCTTTGAAATAATTGGCCCATATGTTTTCAACACAAACAAATTACACACGTCATATTGTAAATGGTAAATTATTACACAACTTTGTATCAATCATTCTTTTACATTCTTCTCTTCGAATGATTTATCTTAATTAAAAAGCGGGAAATGTTGTCTTGAGGGTATATCATATATCTCATTTTATATAAACATTTTCCAGTATATATCTAGTATGTGTTTTGAGTGGTACATGTCAAATTGAAGCAAACTAACGGTAAAATGTCATAAGAAAAGTATCAACAAATCAATGAATGAAAACTTAACCTTGTATTCTAATCATCACATATGGTTTGTAAATGGGGCAAGTACGTCAAATTATTAGAATTATGCAAGCACAAGTGTTGAGCGAGCTTTAAATAGTTATAAATTAATTATGCCTATTAGCATCCATAAACACCAAAAAATAATGGTTTAGATTCCATTTATGCATGTTTTAAAAATGATGATTTATGATAAACAAAATCTTAGTCAATCAAACTCATAGCTCAACAAACCAAGGGATCAACCAAAAATTGACTTCAAATTAGACATTTGATGTATTCATGCGAGTATTGGGTCACTCTACATTGAATAGAAGTTCAAGTGCACACCAGTAGGCAAACTCCTAGTTTGATTAATGATGTGTTTCGTAGCCTTTTCTAGCCATTCGAAAATGCTCCCTATAGTGACTCCTTTTTCCTCCTAGAGTTTCCTATGGATATTTCAATGTCTTCAATGGTTTCACTATAAATAGGAAGCCTCTAGGACTTTTAAGGCAAAGTCTAGCACTTAAATTACCCATCCATCAGATGCTTGATATTATTTTCATCATTATAATTTTGAATTACCACAAGTGAAAATCTAAGTAAGTGAGTAGAGAACTTCTCCACCTAAGCTAGACTGAAACACTCCCTCTTGAGATAAGTTATTCAATCTAGCCGATAGAATCTGAGTTGCAATCTCCATCTTCCGTTTGCATTCTCGTTCAAAATAGTCAAATCTTGAAGAGACACTTGAATGAAGGTACCTCCCGATGACCTTGAGGAAGAAGTCAACCAAGGTAGATGTTCTCCCTCATCCCAATGAGGATATCATCCTGGTGTTCACCTTCAGCTATGAACAAAGAGTGAAGACTTCGTTGTGGTACTTTCCCTTAGCCCAAGCAGAAAAGAGGTTTTTTTAGTGTCGTTATCCCTTGGGAAAAGCAAAGGAGATGCTGGTATTAAAATATTGCTTTGTAATTAATCCTTTTCATACTCGGTTAAAAGAATAGCATTTCACCTGTGGTGTCTTCCACCTCTCCGATTAACACCTGTGGTGTCTTCCAGCTCTCCAACTCAAATCAACAAATCACCTCCTAAACCCTCAAATCAATGCCATGCCAAAAGTTGCACAAAAGTCAACCTCTCAATCTCCTAACCACAGCTTAACCAAGTCAGGTACCCCAAAGGGGCGCCAAGCGATGGTAATCTTACCCAAGCAACAGAGCTGTGAACCACAATAAAATCAGACACTCAACGGTACCTGGCAGGCAAACTACAAGAAGCTTCGCAGAACATTCGTCTTTTTGTAACTATGCATAAAAACTCGGTACAACTTGCGCAAACCTCAACAATTTGCATGAATCTTATTTTACATTAGTACGTCACAAAAAAGTTCAGGGAAAGAGCATAGGTCATATAAATGCTTTGATCATGTATATAAAAGAGCATAAATACTGACTAAATATATAGGCGCTACAAATTGCGATCTCCCGTTAACTTTATTTACCAACATAATCATTGCTCGCCTAAGAACAAATGGCATAAAAATTCATTTTTAACTGCATCTACTTTTTAAAAGCTGAAAATTAACGAGCTACTTCTGATACTGTGACTACAGCACAACAACAAAAATTTGTGCACCAACCAAAGAAAAACTAGAAATAAGATTTCTTATTGGGTTATACAGACAATGCTGGGCTGTCAGTAGCGAGTCCCATTGTGTTCAAACCATTATCAACGTAGAGAACTGAGCCAGTGATTGCAGAAGCCAGCGGAGAGACTAAAAATGCAGCAGCGTTGCCAACTTCATCTGCACAATTACATGTTCCAGTTAACATTGATATTAATATAGGGTCACGACAGCAGTACGGGATCTGGGTGCAAGACTCTAGCCGTTTGTGCATTACCTGCCACGAGTTCCTTCTGTAACGGTGAATTGGTATACGAGTAGTCTATCATCTTCTCTATGAATCCAATTGCTTTGGCGGCTCGGCTTCCCAGAGGACCTAGTAACACGTTCATTGAGAATGTCCGTATAAAGCATTTTTGTAACTAGAATTACAGGCTAAACTATCTTTCCAAACAAAAGAAAAAGTGCTAGTTTCATTAGCTCCCTAACACATTATGTACAACCAGGTTCATAAACTCATAATGTTTGTCCATTTCTTTCACAGGTCAAGATAAACTTAACAGCAGAAATCAAACATGAAGACACATTACCAGCAGAAATTGTGTTGACCCGGATTTTCCCTTTCCTTCCTGCTTCATATGCCAGCACCTAGAAGCCACGATGTAATTTAGATCCAGTAAGTCAAATGCATTATGCTTTTCAGGTTTAAGAAAATGCAATCAGCAAACTAAAGAGCTCTACTCGAGTATCACTCTCAAGGGCAGCTTTAGCAGAGCTCATTCCTCCACCATATCTGCAAATAAGAGCATAATCATAATCAGATTAATGTGTGCAAGCCCATTCATGGTACAGCAGCAGATGTGGAGCTTACCCAGGGATGGTTCGTTCTGAGGCAATATAAGTTAGAGAAATGGATGCTCCTCCTACATTCAGATAAGGCTGACCATCATAAAGAGACTTAAGAGAGTGAAATGAAAAAGATTACTAAATCAGATATCAACTTGTTGACAGTTGATTAGTTAATGGACTAATTATCTAAATAGTAAATGGGTCTAAGTGATTTGGCCCATTAGTGTTTTATCAGTTTGTAATTGTGTCCCGTCTCCTCTATATAGTAGGGTTTCTCTAATGAAAATACATCAATCGGCCATCTATTTAATTACTGACATGGTATCAGAGCAGAGATACTTAACCCTTGCCGTCAAACAAGAAGAGGAAAAGAAACTCCTAGCCAGTGCACGGCCTCCCCTTTCCTTTCTTGGTGTGTAGCCTACTGACCCCTTTCCTAAATCCTTGTGCTGTCACCCATGTTTCCACAAACCCTGATGCAGACCACCCCTCAACTATTTCCTGCCCACCTGCCTACAACCTGCCGCTTCCCTATTGTAACCCTTCATTCCCACTGCTACATGCCTACGATCATATTTATCATGTGCCAGTCGCCTGTTTAAACACCTGTCATCACCCCCCCCCCCACACACACACAATTAACATGTCGATGCTGCCCTCAGGTAACCACCGGTACCCACCACTATATTTATCATGTGCCAGACGACTGTTTAACCACCTGTCATCACCCCCCCCCCCCAATTAACATGTTGATGCTGCCCTCAGGTAACCACCGCTACCCACCACCATCTATTATCTACCACACCCGTTGTTGCCACCGCACTGCCACATTCCCACTACTAGGGGTGAGCAGAATTCAGTTAATAACTTATTAACTGGATGGTTTATTTTTTTTAGACAATTTGGTTAATTCGATTAATTTGGTTAATTTATTTCGGTTAATTGGTTAAACAGTTAATTTGTCGGTTAAAAATATTTTGTGTTTGGTTAACCGAGTTAACCTAATAGTCACAATTTATTCAAAAAGATTGCTCATATATATACCTATACAATTTTACTTTTATTTCAAAAAAAATCTTGTTTATAAACTAATCAAACTTTCATGAACTATATATCACTATCTTTGTATGTAATATTAATATAATATAATAATTGTTCAAAATTTTAGGATTATTTTCATAAAATATTATTATAAAAGTGTTGTTTGGTTAACCAAATTAACCGACGGATATAGCCATTAACGAGCCATTAACGGACTAACCATAACCGAACTAACCGACACTATTTTGGTTAGGTTAACGGTTAAAATCTTAAATCACAAATTAACCATTTAACCAAACCAAATTAACCGTAACCGACCGAATTAACCGAATGCTCACCCCTACCCATTACTATCCGCATACGATCATCCTTTTCATGTGTCATAGCGACTGTCGTAACCATCTGTCACCCCCTCCCCCAAATAATCATGTTATTGATGTTGCCCCCTGTAACCCCTCCCTTCATCCTACCGCCAATTGCCACATAACCATCGTTGCCCACCACCAGCTACTGTCTACCACACCCATTGTTGCCACCGCCCTGCCCCCTTAGACCCCTATTTACCCTGTCCTCTCAACCCCTCTTCAAAGTCCTCTACTCACTCCCCATCTATTGTCTTCCACACCCATTGTTACCACCGACCTACCCACTGCTATCCCCTATCATCTCAACTCCTCTTCAACAGTGTTCATGAAATTGGTCTGACAGCCGATTATAATCGGCTGATTAAGCGGTTTGGATAGAGAGTCGCTCATCTTATACCAAATCGGTGCACTAATCAGACCGGGCCCGATTATTCGGTTGATTACCCAATTATTTGGCTGATTACCCAATCATTCGGACCATTAATACCCGCTTTTCTAAACAGGCATGCTTAAAGAAAGGAAAAACAACAAAACCCACTTACGACACCCCCTGTCGACGAAAGCTCTACTGCGAGCTACTTGACCTAACCCAGACCCCCATACCCCTAAACCCTGATATCCCTCAGCCTACCTGCTTCGATGAAAGCTCTACCACGAGCGACTTGACCCCAGCAGCTTCACTGCGGCTAATGGTGGAGCTTACACCAACTACGACCAATGGTGCAGCTCTCACCAATAGTGGAGCCCCCTCTTACCAGCAGCAAAAGAGGCGAGCAAAACATGTGCATCGACAACAACATACACAAGTTCTTCTCCTTTCCCAATCTATCTTCCATCTTCCTATTATTTTGATTCTTCACTCCAATGTCTGTCTTTTTCCACTTCGTCCACCTGCTCACATGTTTATCCTCTTCTAACCACTTCTCCCAATGGTTGATTGTGATCTACTGTGATGCCCTCCTATATTTATTGATTCACTACTTCTCCCCTCTATTTTCTCTCCACCTGCCCCATTTTCCATTTCCTCTTTTACTACCTAACAACCCCTCCACTCCACTCTCCTACTATGACGCCCCCCTCTCTGTTTACTCATTCACCTGTAGCATTATGTACCCCTCCCTCTAATTACTGCTTTAACTCCACTTCTTCTCCCTCTATCTCTCCCTGGTACACCTCCAATCCTCCTACTACTCTAATTACTCGTTTGGTTCCCCCTTCTTCCTCTATTAATTTGACACTGACCTTTGTCCTTATTCCCACACCTTGATTTTCTTCTCTCTCATTTCATCAATTTTATTCTATTTCCTCCTGTACATTATGTCCCCCCCCCAATTATTGATTCCTTTTTCCTTACTCCCAAGTCATTGGATATCTTGCTCGATACTTTTTCCTTACTCCCAATCCCAATTTTCCTTCTCCCTCCCATTCAATTTTGATTCAGTCAGTACGATTCCCTACTTCCATTCCCCACTATCTTCTTCTCTAACTTTCACTTGTAGCGTTACATATCACCCTATCTTCCAATAACCAATTTCCACCTTCCGCGTTTTCCAATTCGTTTGCCTCCCTGTTTCACATCCACTTCCCCCTACTCGTTTAATTACTCCTTTAAGTCCCACTTAAACCAGCTATTAATCTAAGATTGACCACGTCCTTTATTTCCACATCCATTTTTATATTATTGTTAAAAAAATCATATTACCAATATATTTGTAATTATTTGGTATAAGTTCAACTAATTGTCTTTCATATCAGTATATATTTGTTGCTATTATTTGGCATGTGTTTAGATATTTTCCACTTTATGATGCCTATTGCTTAGTTGATATTCTAAATTAATGCTCTATTGTTCTGAAAAGCTTCTTGTTGTATCCTCGTTTATAATTTTTCACTTTTATATATATCATAATATAGGGTCAATATATAAAGTTATGTAAATATGTAATTCAGTTGTTTAAAAAATGTAAAACTGGTTACAACCGATTATACTCGCGCTTATACTCCTGCATACCATATATATTCTATTTTATACCCCATCCGCTCGTACATCGAATACTGCTTGTCAGAACAATGCTCTTCAATGTGCTCTACTTACTCCTCGTTTGCTTACACCCCATCTTGCCCTATGTTTATTGCTCTTTTTTTTTGTCGAAAGTGAGCTTCCGTCGTGGCTGATGGTTGTCGACGCCTAGCCAAGTGGCCATGTTTGTTGTTGTGACAAATCTTAGTCACCGGATGTGGTCGCCGTTGCATGCACCTGCTTCAAATGCTAGGAGAGTTGCCTACAGTGGTCGCTGCCTGTTGCCTCTTAGCTGCCACTTTTTGTTGCTCCGACCTACTGCCTTAGAGAGGTTGCACCACTCTCCACGGTCACTTTGTCGTGGCCCAGTATAGTTATTCTTGGCTCTGTAGTATGGTGATGAATGTCATTGTCCTAGCTAGGACAAAAGCTCTTTAATGGATAAGTTATTATATAGTGGCGATATATAGAGAATAAATAAAGGAACAAAGGCAATTGGTCTATTATAGTTGATAAAAAGGCACCATTCAAGGATTTCAAACCCAAGGTCGGCTGCTCTAATCGGACCAAAAAGATTGCGGCAAGGGTTGCCGTCACTCCCCCCTCCAAAAGCTCCCAACAAACTTGCTTCTCGTTATATATGCAGCTCTACTGTCTGCTTCTTTATTGCAAGTTCTTTATATGGAGTCCCTTATTCCCCATTGTCCACCCCACCCATAGCTCTAGTGTGTGCTTCTTCATTGCAAGTTCTTTATTATGGAGTTCCTTATTCCCCATTGTCCATCCCACCCATTGTGTTGTTCTGTGGTTGGTGTGAGTGAGAGAAACAAAAAGACAGGATGAAGCTATGAGAGGAGAAAAGACTGATAATAGAAAAAAAGGAAGATTTATCATTTTAATATGTTCTGTCGTGTATAGCCTCTACTTGGTAATTTGAGTGGGTTTCTGGAGTTATGTATTTAGCTTACTTTTGTGTATCTTGCACATTCTTTGGAGCAATTTCATCAAGTTGTGTCATCATTCTTACTTGTCTTTGTTTGTACGCTTTGACTCTCTGCTACTTGTCCACACGTGTATGTGCGTTGAATTTCCACTCCATGTCTGTGGTTTGTTGTGCATTTTGACAACTCAACCTTTTTCAGTCTGTCCCAACGTTCTCAACATAATTATCCAGGCTCCCGCCTAGGCCCCCCTAGGCTCTAGGTGGTCTGCCTTAAACTAGGCGCCTAGGCTTTCAAATAACTAAAGTGGATGCCTAAGGGCTTTTGGGCTCAAATTAAGACACTTAAAGACTTAATTAGCATGGATTAGATCTGAATTTGGTCAAATAAGATCAAATTTAGTTATTTTAGGGAAGAAATACATCTAATTTAGGCCAAATCAAATCTAATTTGTCATATTAGGTCTGATTTGAGTGAAATAGGTCTGATTTGGGGAAACATGTCTAATTTGGGGAACGAGGTTTGGTTCTGAAAAATTAGGGCTCACTTAGGTCAATGTAGGACAAACTAGCGAAAGTTACGTCTGATTAGGTCATGTTCTACCACAATAGGTCTAACTTGGACCAAATTAGGGCATACTAAGTTGAATTAGGTCCAACTTTGATCATGATAAGTCAAAATAAGGCCATATGGGTCTAGCTTAGGTCATGATAGGCATCACATACTTGAAGTTATGATTGATTACGCTTAGGGATAGCCTATACAAATGTATATAGCATACTTGTCAAGGCGCTCGCCTAGGTGGCCGCCTAAGCGGCAAGGCGTCCCAGGGTTGCGCCTAGGCGAGGACGCTTTATTTATAATGCTACAGTGACCTAGTTTTGTGGGTTTGGTAGTATATTCACTTATTTTCATGTTTGATATGGCTACACCAATGTTCAAAATTAATAGTGTTGCCTATTTTATGCGCCAAATATCACTTTTAATTGGATCTAATACTCTTTTTTGGGTTTGACTGGATCTAATATTTTTTTTTGTTTGACTGGATCTAATACTCTTAGTACACATTTGATTTTTCTTAGTTTGCACCTTCAATTCAGATTGTATTAAGTAGCTATGCTATGGATAGTGATTACATTGCTTAATACTTGTAGCTATGTATGACAATAAATATATATTAATTTGTTGATCACTCTCTTACATTCCATATAATAATTCTTTTTGTGTCCTTGACATTATTGTCAATGATAATATATTAGAAATGCAATTGGTTATTTTTTCATACAATAAAATATATATATGGGGAGATCGACCATAAATTTGTAGATGACTACATATATAACTATACAATGTGTGTATATGAGTGGGGAAAAACCATGACACATGTATATATACATAAAATATATACATAAATTATTATTTTTAAAAGGTCGCTTAGGCGCGCCTTGGCGCAAGGCGTCCAGCCCCAACGCCGTGTCGCCTTGCCGCCTTAACAAGTATGGTATATAGTGATGTATATAATTGAGTATATCTAAATGTATATGCAAAATCATTTATATATATTTAAAATATAAATAAATATGAAGAACGCCTTGAAACGCCTAGGCTCCCGCTTAGGCTCCTAGTCACCCTAGGCTTCCCTTGGGTTGGAAGGACCGCCTAGCCGCCTAGACAAGTATGACTCTCGGAGTTGTTTGATCACACTTCTGATTGTGATGGTGCTACATGCTCTGATCTATTGCTATATACAACTATTGCCAATGTTGCTCGTGAACGACTAAGGCTTGCATGTTACCTACTTATTGTTGCATGATAAGTTGATGCCATGGTTATCAGAACCAGACCGAACTGGCTGGTTGAACCAATTGAATCGGGAATCGGTCACTCTACCGGTTCAGTCCCCTCCCAAAGCCGGAAATAAAGTCTGACCTGCATCATACCAGTGAACCGACCACTTGCACCGGTGAAAGGGCGAACCGATCCAATTTTATCCCAACCGGTCAGTTCTCTAATTTAGCAAATAAATGTATTGTTGCTACTATTTTTTTAATTAATTTTGAATACTATATAAGTGTTGGTATATGTATGTCCATGAACAGAATAACATTTGTTATTTGGTATATTTATCAAGTTATTGTAGGTGGTTGTGCTATTATTCATGTTTCACAACTTTTGCAAGGATATTTTTCATGAGTGTCAAAGACATTTATATATTTTAAACTATTAATGGCGTCATGCTGACGTCACCAGTTGAGTCGGTCATACCACTGGTTGAACTAGTGAACCGAGAACCAGAGGCCTCACCGATTCGTTGACCGGTTCAGTTCTGACAACCTTGGTTGATGCTCTCCTACCGCTATTATATTATGTTGATTGCTTGCTATGGTTCTATTCTTCATCTTCAGCGTGTATGGTGTTATTTATGATGCTACTTATCTTCTGACATGGTATTGTCTACTTGTATTGTTATTATGCATCAAGTGTTGTTGCTATCGAGCTTCTCATACACTTGCACATGCATCATGGAGTTTTCTGCTATATATCATCATGGTCTTCTATCTGTATGACGTCGTTCCCAGTTGATTCTCTACTTGTCTATGCATTGTATACACGTCAACTACTGCTTGATTGTGATCCAACACTATCTAGATTGTGACCCAACACCCTCTGCATAGTGAGGTCAACGACAGAGATGGAGACCACTATTTGATTTACTTATCTTCTACATATTCTTCATGGCCTTCTATCTATATGACGTTTTTCCTAGTTGATTCTCTACTTGTTTGTGCATTGTATACACGTCAACTACTGCTTGATTGTGATCCAACACTATCTAGATTGTGACCCAGCACCCTCTGCATAGTGAGTCAACGACGGAGATGGAGACCCCTAAGCGCATGTCTGATCTACTGCTCTAGATATTACTTTATTTATTTGGAAGGCAGTTTTGCTATCTACCTTGGTATGATCTTCATGCTACTTGATTTACTAATATGTGCTTTAGGTGGGCTCGGCTTATCTACTACTACATTCACACTATCTACTTCAGGGGTGAGAAGACTTGCTTGCTACTTGTTTTATGTTATCTTCTAGGAAGTGTTAAGAGTATTTGTATTATGAGATTCAGGGGGAGATCAATTTTTTAATGGATTTTATTATCTTGTATGTTACTCTTTTTTAGTCTGTCTTGGCAAGCTAGACATGTGTTTCACCATTGCTTTGAGGGAAAATACTCAGGGTTATTTAGCTAATGGATTAATTATCTAGTTAGTAAATAAGCCTAAGTGTTTTGGTCTATTAATGTTGTGTCAGTCTGTAATTGTGTCCCCTGGTCTATATATAGGAGTAGGGTTTCTCTAACGCAAGTACATCAATTAGCCATCTGTTTACTTACTGACAAACTGCTTCTATCAATTTCCAGTCTTAGAAAGAAATGTAATGATGAATCAATTCTACATAAGATGTTAGACAAAAGAGACAAGGAACAGACCTGGATTCATTATTGGAAGGAAATGCTGAAGTAGAGAGACATATGAATAGCTTGAGGCAGAGATTGCAGCAAGATAACCTTTTCTGGATGTCTCTAAGAGAGGTTTACTGACCTAGCTAGTCAAATAGATAATATCATTAAAAGGGTATAAGATACAATAGAGACTGCTGGATCAAGGCAGTGCAGTAATGGGATCAAAGTAAATACCTCTGGGCCATTGGCAAGAGAATGTACAAGAATATCTATACTCCCAAAATCATTCTTAATACATTCAGCGACTTCCTAAAAGATCTGGTCAGTTAGTCCAAATCCATTTCAAATCATAAATTAGAAAGAAAATCAAATTATTGATAGCAAGAAGAGCATGATGTCTGAAACAATAAAAATGAATTATCTGATATACTATATTTACAAGCTTGGTAGAAGTCATACCTTTACAGTCCAATTTGAGGCTCCTGCGTATCTTTTGTTTGCTTTAACCTGCAAAAAGGAACTAATTATGTTGTATTTAAAATTTAATCACCAAACAACACACACACGAACCCTTCCACCAGGAACATAATTTTGTTTGGACATCAGGTGCATAAACTAAACTAAGTACACTTCTGTCGGATAACGGATAAGACAATAGACCGTACTTCTTCAGGAACATCTTCATAACTGTCATAAACAGCATCTAATGGGTACACTTTACTGATCTCCATAAGAGACCCGTTTGGCAACCTGGACAAAACCATAGTCCATAAGACAACAGTATAACTATAATCTCTTTGTGTGATATTGTGCAACTGCAACACCACTATTGTTAAATTAGAGACAAATTTTCAAATATCATACTTTCGTGACTCGTCAAATTTGCCCCGCCTCAAGCTAGTCTCAAAGATGTTCAAAG
Source organism: Alisma plantago-aquatica (assembly GCA_963693085.1). Classification (NCBI taxonomy): domain Eukaryota; kingdom Viridiplantae; phylum Streptophyta; class Magnoliopsida; order Alismatales; family Alismataceae; genus Alisma; species Alisma plantago-aquatica. Next base: position 1,210,914,539 of record OY856410.1, on the reverse strand, counting down.
CCTGCAAAAGAATTCATTACAGAGACGTCTAATAGCATCACTGTTCCTAGCAAGCATTAGACTAGTTCAAATATTTACCGGCACCCAAGTTCCAACCAGAATTACAGCACCAGCAGCAGCAAGTGCTTTTGCAATTGCCCAACCATATCCATTATCATCAGCAACTCCAGCAATAAAAGCTATTTTCCCTGCAAAAGAATATAAAACACCGAACCGTGGATCTTTGAGAATGTTGGCTAAATGAAATACAAGAAGCACCAAGACAATTCGACACCCTATAGGCTACAATGTCTATGCAGAACAGAATGATGACTTGTGTTATATTGGAAAGCCATTTGGTTATCTTATAAGGGCAAACATCAGACTATATAAAGCGCAAACTGAAGAAGCTAGTACAAATGATGCCTTCAGGAGAAGGTCCCTCAAGACAAACTGACCAACCGAAGCTATGGCAGATTTGGCCATCGTGCGTGCTACATGATTATGTTTCCTACTGACGTGAGTAACAGAAAGAAAGAAAGAAAAAGCAAATGATGCTCCAAGAAAAAGGCATCGTGTGCTAGCAGACCTGCATCTCTTGTAAGATTTGGGTTGTTCACAGCTTTCAAAAAGATTAGTAAGTCTGTTTCAACCTTAGCTACCCTAACGGCCATTAACACTGCTTCAGCTTTTGTGACTGCAGCCTGTATGCTATAATCCCATCCATCCAGCATTAGTAACCGGAATATACCATGATGATCTACGAAGACAGCATTTCAGGATTCTTTGACTTGTCTAATCAAGTACAGGTACCTTTTAGTCTAAGAGACTTAACAACTAAGACGGACAGCTTTAAGGCATATGTCAAGTGAAATATTTTTTACCATCAAGCAACAAATTACCATGCACCATTGAAGTGTGAAAAAGCGACATTAAGTATATGTAACTAACTGCTACTAGACTAGTTTCCTATTGTGGATAGTTAAATTGCTTGCAACACAAACAGCTAGGACAAGGCATTTGGTATCACATTAAAGGGCATGTTTGCTTTCCTGGATTTCGCCTTATTAGATCGTATTTTAGTATCCATCTGCAGAAAGTTTATATTTCGTTTACACGATTCAGAAAATGGAGCTGATTCTGGGGTTTTCAAAAATAATGGGATCCCGCATTTTGGTTTCCGTCAAAATTCTCCCCGACGCCAAAATCCAGTTGTCACTGGCCGGTGGATCGTGAAAAAAAAAAGCATATACTTTACAAATCCAAGCAACCAAACACAAAATACATGTTTACGGGATTTTGACAATGCATAATTTTACAAACGCAGGATGGCCTAAATGCCGGATTGCTGAGGATCCAGCTAACCAAACATGCCCAAAATATCTTCAAGAGCTTCTGTGTGGTACATCTTGCCTTCACTTCTCCTCATAAGACAACGATTGGCAACCAAGAATTCACTAGCTAACCTAACTACTGCTGATAGCCTGTGAAATGCTAAACATGGCCTAAAACTGAAATGTATGAATGTGCAATGTGCTGATTAGAAAGCATAAGAAATGCATCATGAGTGTGTCATTACAGTAGATTATTAAATCACCTGTGCAGAGAAGATCAGCGGAAGCAGTTGTCAAGCTAACAACCATAATGAAGATATACCAACTAGTAGCATAACTCAGCAGCATACACATAAGCTAAGCGTTACTTTTCTAGCAAGGCAACTATGCAGTAGAATAATAATAAAATTTGAATTCATGGCCTCAGGATTGGAGATCATGAACACATTATACATAATGAACAGACCATGTCACGGAGAATGACTAACGTAGATATAAATCATTCAAATTTTAAAGATATTATGTATCAGACCTACCCCTCAGGTCAATGGGAAGCCCGGCAGCAACTGCCTTCTCACTTTCCCCAGACATTGCCCTGGTGATCACACAGTTTTTCTTAACACGAGCAGCCAAAACAATACCTCCCCTGTGGCAAAGAGGCCGCACTGAAGAGACCCAAGAAGCGCTAGACAGCATCCTTGGACCAGCCCCTACAGGCACAGCAGCGTGTCCTATAGCTAATCGCCTTGCCGAAGAGACGCACGACCTCGATGTTGCCAGCTGCAGACTCGAAGTTGCCGCTGCTGCCATTTTCCCAAGACCCAACGATAACCTTCCTAAAGCCAGCAAATCTGTGGATGGTAGGAAGAAAAGTAAGGACTTGCTCACGAGGTGGACAGTCCCAGAAACTAGGATAGTCAACAAGCTCGAAACAACCTAGATCCATTTTCAACTGCGAATGCCAGATTGATTGCCGAGATAAAGACCCTTAACTTAGATGAAATGCGGCAAACGATAGAGACAAACTGGAGAGAAGCAGCAGATCGGCGACTTACACACAACTGATGCAAGAAGGGAAGAACCCTCCGCTGTCTAGCCTCTCCTCGACGCAGAAAATGGGAAGGGAGGAGTTCGAACGCGGCGTGACTTTCCTTCCACACCTACCTGAGCCGGCCTTCACCCGATGTTATAGGTAACAAGCTGGGTAGTAGTGGGAAGTGAGAAGACGCGATGCAACCGAGGTGGCGGCGCTCTGAAGAAAGGAGCGGGGACATTGGAGTTATCGACCAAAGTGACTCGTAGATGGGTTATTGGGTTGGGCCAAACAGGTCGGCTTTTTTTACGTATTGCGCGAATTTAAAAGTGAAAGAAAAACTCCGGTTGTAAATTTATAAGATGAATACCAATAAAATCGACAACCTAATCTTGAGAAGAAGAAGAAGAAGATTCCTACAAAGAGTCTGTTTTTATTTTCGTTGCATTTTTTTCAAGTAACACATCTCACACTCAACCTTATACGTCATAAACAGTATTGTTATTTTTCAAGGCCGATACCAATTATAATGATGTCGTAACGAGATGTAGGTGATTTTCACTAGCAAACAACACTAGACACATCATGTTGTATTTTGAGAAATATAGATATAGAGTGAGGAAGCAATCTTCCTAATGGAGTTAGTTATCGCCATCTATGCTTGTATTTTCATATGTTGCTTCGTATTTTTTTAAGTCCAATTCTGCATCCGTTAAAGTCGGGTAGAGTGAGGAACTTCAGCCACCATGAAGACGGATATGAGGTGATTATGCCAGAACCCCGAGCCTAGACACCTCAATTTTTACCATTATAGACTTTAGGATTTTCTGGATTCAGGAGACTCGATATGTTATTATTTAGAGTATACGGAAGTGTGCATACTCTGATACCAACTGTCACGGAACTGTTCTTACCCAAATCCCAATCTCACTACCTAGACAGTGGTAAAGGGACTGAAGCGCTCGTCTCTGAGTGGCCTAAAAGGATCTCACACATTGACATATACGATAAGAAATAATAACTCAAAAAAGATATTTAAAGAACTAACCAACCCAAATTATGATTTTGCAATATTGTCCTTCTCATCAGAGTTTGTCATGAGGGAAGCGACTTAGTTAATTCTTCATAATAATCCATCTTATTTGTTGAAGTCAAAAATCAAGACACAATTAATGCAATTGCATGGTACACTATCAAAAATAAGTAAACAATTTATATCAAAATAGTATACATGGCAGGACTTATATTAAAAATGTACAATAAGTAATTTTCCAAAACAATATTTGTTCAACAAGATTTTATTACGAGTTTCCCATTATGTTGATATCGAGAAGCATGCTTATGTTTTATGTGGCTCAATTGTCCCAACAAGATGGGAGAGGTCACTAGGCTCCTTCTCTCCATATGAGGTAGGAGGTCAATCGACATATACATGTTTCATCCTCCGAATGAGGAGGTCACTTGTACTCATTATCAACATTATCAACATTATCATCATCATAATTCAGGCAGTCATAATGGGCAATATCATTTATGTTTTCAAGTTTGTCTAAAATATAATATAGGAAAATAGGAAGACTAATCAGTACGGAATAGTAGCTCAAACAAGTACATTGCCAAGTATACAAATCAAGAGGTATATAAAATGTATCATCAATACTATTATTTTGTTCAAGGAGGAGATATAATAGTCTACCTTTCACTGAATATTAGATACAGATTCCAAGAATAAATAGATTAGTATCTCAAGTAAATCCTAAGATCAATCAAGATGTGGATTAAGAGTCAAGATCATGATATACACAGAGATCATGTACCAATTATTACAAGATTAGGGTTTTTCATTCCTATTCAACCTTGGGGTTAGGTCATTCACTTTTGATCAACAATTTCAAGATGTCTAAAATTTATTCAAGTGTCAAGTATATTTTCGAGTGTGAATGACCTACCTAGGTACTTTTGGAACACATAAGTTAACCCTAATTATCATGATCAATATTCAAGAGTGGTTAAGCCAATAAGGTTAGATCTAGATTTCTTAATTATTCAAGTCTATTTTGGAACCTCAAGATACTCACCAGAGTATAATACTAGGGTTTCCAAAGTTTAATCATGACTATTGAGTCATTTGACAAACTATATAAGCAAGAGATCAAAGTCTAGGGATATCAGTGAGAATCATGTAGAATAAGGTCTCCAAAGTATTTTTAAACGATCCTTTGGATTTTTCTGATCAAAATTGACTATTTGCTCATAATTTTTGGAATTACAGTGTAATTTCTATGATTTAATGAAGATCTGGGGATTTTAATCAATTGTTCATGTGAGAGGGTGAAAATACCTTTAAAAGGGAAATTCCACGACTGTTCGATGACAAATGAGTGGTCTAGATTAAGATACGGGGGCAAGGTAGATGGATCAGTTCACTAAGTAAGGAACCAGTCTGATCTTTGATTTGGCCAGTTCAACATGTGGTTCACGATTCTATTGGACTGCGTCGAGACTCCCCTAGACTAGCAGTTCTTGGTCTCTCTCCATGATTCTATTAGACCACATCGAGACTCCCCTGGACCAGCAGTTCTTGGTCTCTCTCTCTCTCTCACAAACCTCCACGTGAGGTCAGGGAGATAAGGCGGAGGGATCTCCAGGGCTAAGAGAGCTTGGGGCAGGAGAAGCTGATGGAGGCAGATAAGGTGCCGATTGAGCTTTTCGCGACCTCGCGAGGTTTTCGAGGCTCACAATTTGCATGCGGTAAGTGCAAGGGCAAGACCCCCAAATTGCACCAAGCAGTGGTGTTTTTCGAACAGCAATAAGATCGGGGAGGAAAGTAAGGCACTCAAGTATGAGGGAGTGAGCAAAGGCAAGCTCACTTAGCAAGGTGTGGTGATGGTGAGCATTGGGGGTCCTTTTATAGTGTGGAGTCTAGGGTTAGGATGAGATTGGTCCTTGGTTGCAAACCAAGGTCGCCAGAGTTAGAAGGAGAATTGTGGGAAAGGTTTTGATGGTGAATCAGTGCCTTAATGGTGGTCAAAGTGGGTGTAGGTCAACGTGAAATCACAACATGAAGTGATTTACTCGAATGGAAATTCAATTTGGGGTCGTAAATGGTTGATTTCTTGTTTCGGTCCTAAAGACTATTCCCTACTGATTGTGAGAAGTAGGAGACAACTTGGTGGTCGTTAGATCGATTTGTGATCCATGGATGGTTGTTCCAAGGGCTGGGGTTCATCCCCCAAGTGAGCCATGGATCGCTGATGTGGATAATTCAAAAAAGGGCAATTAAAAGGGATTTTAACACATTAACTTCAAAAATTCATATGAAATAGTAGGAATGTCTAGATGAGATAAAATTTGGACCATAGATTTTGAAATATAAATGGTAGGAGAAAGTAGTTGATATCTCTATAATATGAAAATGATAATTATAAGTAGCATGATTGAGGGGCATAGTCTCCAATGTAGAGATGGAACTAGCCATTCATGTATGAATAGACTTTACAAGGCTCTAAGGCTGAGATAAACTCAATCACTGGTACACAAAGTGGAGGAATAATAGAGTTTAAAAAGAGTTCATTGTAAAGTAACTCAAATTTCTTTAGTGATGCCAATGTGGGATCATTTGGGACTCTATGTTAGCGTGGTATGTCCCATGTTGAGTGTTCTTATAATAACATGATTTTTTAGCATTTTAATTACCTTCATGTAATTTAAGCAATTAATAAGTATTATTTGAAAATATCTGAATTATGTAATTTTTGGTTAATTTAGTCTTTGAGTGAAAATTTTCCAATTATAACAAATCCATGCTCTTAGTTAATCTGGAAAAAATTAAGATGTCGGTTGATTTAATATTAAGGGGGAAAATCAAATTCTAGAAGATTTCAAGTTAGTTAATTAAATGGATAATTATTGATGCATTATCCCTTATTTACTTGAACATCAAGTCTTGGGTAATCAACAACCTTCGTTGTACCCTATCTTTGGTCCAAAATGGGTCACAACTAAATAAAGATAAATCTAAAACCTGAAAACATAATATAATTACATGTAACCTAGGTGATTATCTAAGTAACTACTTGAAGTGAGATAAATAGAGATTACTTGTGTTCCTTTGTACACCAAACTTTGCATAATCTAAGCTAATCATGTTGGAAAGATAATTCCCCAATTTGGTGGCACATAGAAGCTTCTAGAGCCAAATCTAAGTTTTTGAATGTATGCTGCATTTTTATTAAAGTTGGGAGTTGATTTATATAGATGGTCAAATTATTTCATGTCACAAACAAAGTCCAGATATAACTAGAATTATAGGCATGACTTAGTAATTAAACCAAACTCGTGTTCAACCTTGCGTACAAAGATTGTACACATAATGGATTCTCCTTTGAGTTCTTTCTCTCTTAGTTTTTAGTTGTTTCTTGCAAAACCAATCACAATGGCTTTGTGAAGTCCAATCAGACTAGACAAGCCCTGGAAGAGCCATTGTCTCCTTCAGTGTAGATAATTCCCAATCCCAGTGAACTGGGATTGGTCAGGGATGATTCTCGATGATCGTTTCTAGACCTTTCAAATAAGTGGATGGGTTGAGTTTGGGTTGGGTCATTGTGCAGTTGGGTCTCGTGGGTACGGGTTAGAAAGTGTAATATTACATAGATGGAGTAATAGCACACCCAAACCCGACCCATATGGTTGCAGTTCCACTTGTGGGTGCCCATGTTATGTGTACAATAAAAAATTCTACTTACTTCCCTACAACACAAAAATAGAATAGTTCATTAAAAATGGTTAGCATAAACATAGGATAATGACATAAACCATAAAATGTATTTGATATTTGTAAGACCCTGACCCACATTTTGGGATAACCCTATTTTTTTGCCTAAGTATATTTCTTAGCACCTTGCTCTAATCATCTGAGATGTAATTAGGGCATGTTGGAAGCTTAAGTTTCTTATTTGAGCTTGTTTGTTTGATGCTTGTATTTTGGGTGAGGTTTTGGTATAACTTGCAATTCACCCAGAATAGGGGTTGATGTGCAAGTTTTCCACCTTAAGAGTGTTCCTTCTCTTCCTTGGCACCATCTTGAGGAGAGAGAGATGGGCACCTTGTTTGGGTCTTGGTTGTATGGTGACATCCTTGGTGATGTTTTGGAACACATGTGTGAGGTGTGTCTTGCACCTAGGTGTGTTGTCTCGAGCTAGAGAGCCCTAGAGAGGTTGTCTATCAGTTTGTGAGTTTGTAGGGTTGTACCCTATCGGTTTGTGAGTGTGTAGGGTTGTAGCCTATCAGTTTGTGAGTGTGTAGGGTTGTACCCTGACACGCTTTTTCCGTGCGTAGAAACACAAGTGTACGCGTCAATGTAGTAAAGGCCTTTGTGAGGCCTAAGTCGAACTCAGGGACACTGAACTATTGGTAGACTACTACTAACTGTTTGCGATCATCTAAGCCGGTTAAAATAGTTTGAGAGTTGTTTTAAAATTAAAAGAAAAGAAAACAAAATAAAACAATCGATTAAAGGTTTAATTTAATCAATTTAGGTGAAGATCTTTAGGATTGTGGTTTCACCGTGGGTTTTCATTGTATGAATTTTTACATAATAATTCAGGTTCATCTCTCAACTCCGGGTAGTGGCCTGTAGTCATAATTGCCCACTGTTGTGGTACAATTCACTACCTATGTCTAGGTCAGTTCCACCGTCGTAGTAACCTATACCCTAAACTAGGTGCATTAGAATCGGCCTCTGGGTTTCCACCATTAATCTTACATCACCTTGTTCAAGGGATTTGTTAATTAATGTGATATTCGTCTCTTTTCAACCATTAATTCTTCTTTCAAAGTAATTAAGGGCATTAGATTATTATTATGGTGATCAAGCATAACAATATAATTGAGAAAACGAATTCATACCACAGATTTAAGAGATTAATGATGAATTACTATGATAAAGGCATACAATGCTTCCCCGGGCTACTCCCGGTCCTAAAGATAAAGGGGATTAGCCCCGCATGTTCATCTCAGAGCAAAACATGGTAGAGAAAAGGGGAAACATGGAGGGAAATCATGATTAAGTAGTGAAACCCCTGAACAGAGAAGATCCAAGCGTTCCTTGGCATAGAATGCGCGATCTCCCGCCTTTCAGTGGTGGAAAACGTCTTCTTCGGCGTTCGGAATGGCTGGGGTGTGCTTCTGGGCTCCGTTCTTCTCTCCACACCTTCTCGGGACGTGTGCAGTGGTTAATGTCGTGATCGATTGCTCTTGGTCGTCGTCATTAGGTATAATCACCGAGTTAGGTCACCAAATTATCACAGCCGTCAGATTTAGATCGATTTGAAGCAAACTTGTATCTGACAGTGTCGATACCATCGACGCGGGTCGATGGTATCGACCTTGCGCGATATCGGCCAATCTTTTTTCTCTTCGTTATTGCGCCTGATGCTGACTCGATACCATTGAAGAAGGTCGATGGTATCGACATCCTAAGGTGTCGGTTTTATCCTTTTCTGTCGTTGTAGTTCTACTTGTCGATAGTATCGACTTCTGTGTCGATAGTATCAACTATCTTCTCGCCAGCAACTTGATGGTATATCGATACCATCGACTTCTATGTCGATAGTATCGACCTTGCGATGCTCCTTGCGGCTGACTGTCTGTGGTTGTGTCGATGGTATCGACCACTGTCGATGGTATCAACAGCAGCAGATATGCGGCTTTCCTGAAATTGCAACACAAATCCACATAAGCCAAAATAAAACATATTATTGTACTCATTTATGCTCAAAACACTAAAATAAGGGAGATTTGACATAGAGAAGGATCATAGACCAAAGTGAATGAATTATGCAATATTAACCACCAAAATGACCAATAAACGCATAAAACACAAGTAAAGCAAGTCTATAAATGCAACTCAAAATCATCGCATCAAACTCCCCTAAGCTTGAACATTGCTCGCCCTCGAGCAACAAAACCTTAGAATAGAAGTGCAAAGGTCAACTAAAGAACAGATCATCACAACAAACATCACTGTATGATCCCCACCGGACATTCACATTCCGACCCTCACTAACCACGGAATGATAATTACCCTAAAGGCGACAGTAATCATCCATAAAAGATATCAACCTCAAAACTGATGAACACTATCATATAAGGCAGTTAACATAATAAAATTCGCCGGTTCAGACTCGGTGCATCTTATGATCTCCTATTCTACGTTGCTCTCCCTAACTACCATCTACATGGAAGCAGCTCTCCTGATATTCACAAGTGAGGAGAAAATCACGGTGGCCTAGCAATTCGAGCAACGGGTGGATGGAATGGGTGGCTAATGGAAGAAATGGAAGCATTATACGGTTTCAATATGCATAAAACAAAAAATGCCCTAAATGATGCATATACAAGTGAAAATGCCCTAATGCCTACATTTGGGTGGAATGATGCATGCCCTACATCCCGTCTCAAGATGAGATGGCATATCTAAAGAAGCTACATCATTTTATTATTCCTCTTAATATGCAGTGAGAACATGTTCCTTTCTCCTTCTTCTTCTTGCTTCTCAATAATTTTTCTTTTTCATTTTTTTCTTTTTTTTCATTTTTTTAGGCCCTTATATCCATAAATGATAATGAATTATTTGTTAGGCTCACTTTTTCTACTTAGCTCAAATATTTGAAGCATTTAGAAGGTATGGAACAAGTTAATCACCCTTATTGTTTCAAAAGAAATAAGATACATGATGTACTGTATGCATAAAAATTATGAATGCAGCTAAATGACACGCACCTAAGGATAATGTGCATGTATAACTACTCTAATTTTTTATTTTCATGCAAAACATGTGAAAATAATTGCAATGCAAGTCATATCTACATGAGATGCAATCAAAAAGATTAAAACCGTAATGTACTTCCAATTCTTAAGGTGGATTATGAAAATGATGGGGTGGAAAGATCATAAGACTAATTGATTAAACCTTTGTAAATTATTATGTGTCCCTCCTTACTAACCTGTGTGGTAATTAAGAGGTTTCTCTCTCTTACTTCAAATTAAAATCTCATTATCATTTGGTCAGTTTAGGCTCAAACAACCAATTCCGTCCACTTTTCACGAATCATTAGGAATGTATAGTTGTGATTTTCTGTTTTAGAGTTGACAAACCCAATCATTTTCTTAAGTTATGTGCTCAAGGTTGAACAAAACAAGCTTGCAAACACTCAAAAAAAAATTAATTTTCCCTTAATTCCCATGTACAAGCAAATGAGATGACACATGACTTAAGACATCCACATGTACACTAGATAGAGTGTGGATCCTACAAACAAACTAAGATTGCAAGAAATAAGTAACAAGAACAAAAACAATAAAAACTAAAAACTAAAAACTAAGAAAACTAAAGGATAGAGATGTTCCAACTCCCCCCCTAAGCTTGAATTCGACTATGGCCTCATAGTCAAAAACAACCTTAGAAGGTGGAACAGAGATATTGATCACTCTTCCGGCGGAGGCGGGTACTGCGGGGCTGTGGGGTCCCAGGATGGATACTGCCCCTGAAAACTCAGATCATACTGGGGCATGGGTGGAGGTTGTGGATACCCCCCAAAGTAGTTCTGGCTCCAGTAATGATCATAGAAGGTTTGCTGCATCTCCATCCTATGCAACCTATTATGAATCTGGTGTTGGTTGTCGAGGAGGAGGCGCTCATTTTCAAAAATAGCCCTCTGGTTGTCAAGCAGTCGGTCCGTCATCTCCTGAATACCGGCATATGCTGTTGTGTGGTGCTGCTGCATCTGATGGATATCCTACAACATTGCATACATTCCTTGCATGGAGTAGACATCCTCGCTTTGGTGCGAGGGCGGTGGTGGTGGCGGAGGCTGCGAAGATGAAAATGCACCCGGATGCATGCAGAGACGCTTCCTAGGTGCCACTCGTGCGCGAAGAGGAGTGTAGGCCTCCTCTTCCTCTTCAGCCTCGTCACCATCATTGTTGTTGTCATCGTTGCCGCCGTCTTCATCCGAGCTCTCAATGGCGATAACATGCCATTGAAAATGTTGAGCACCCTCGATGTGGAAGACAGGGTCGGGGAGCAAACACTCCTGATAAGCGTGATTAACGTGGCAGTGTGCATACGCCAGTCCATCACGCAACAGAATGAGGTTGGAGCGGTGAAGATGTTGCAAATTGACCTTGCTTTTGTTGGAGAGAGGAGTCAACTGGGAGAAATTCAACCCAAGATAGTGGGCCAACGGTGTGATGAGCCCTCCAAAGTGAATTGGAGCCTTCTGCATACTCCTCTTTACAACCAACACACGCTGCAAGAAAAATGCTCCCCAATTACACTCTTCCCGCTTCAGTACCTTGTGCAGGAAAAACAGGTCTGTCTCCTGGAACTTGTTGAGAGACAGGTCACCCCGAGCAAACAAAGTGGAACAAAGCATGCGATGAAGAATTTACACGAACGGATGCTCGAAATCTGCTACCGCCGCATTGTGGTAGCTCACAGATTTGCCCGGCGGCACAGTCACTAGCTCGGCGAAGATAGCATCATAATCAGTCTGGTTGTCTGGCCTCTGGTACTGATCTCACCCATGGTTCCAGTTATAGATAGAGTTGAACTGCTGGAGGGTGAGATTGTAATCATTGTTGAACAGCCAGAAAGAAATGCGACCCTTGATCCATTCGTGATCCATGGCGATGCTGTCGTTTGGAACGACACATATGTCTAGCGACGCCATGAATTCTGCTACTAGCTCCTTGTATGTCGGCCATTCATCGAAGAACGGCTGGACATCGGCGTGGAATTCCATCTCATCGGGCCTCCTGCCCGTGTGTCTCGCCTGCCCTTTCAAGACGTAGGTGAGATTAGCCTCGAACCCCAGGTTACGGATCATGTCACGGTCGACGTAACGGGTCGGCTCAATCTTTCTTTTCATGATTTCCTCGTAGACCTTCCGAACCTCCGTGGAAGGATGAACGATCTGCGGACGCGGAATAGAAGCAGTTGGTGGAGGAACGAACTCGGGAATCTCCATTGGATTCGTGCGTGAAGAGGACACGCCGGCAACATGCACCATTGTCGTAGAAGAAGAAGGATTAGAAGATGGAGCTCGGAGAAGGTCGGAGAAGATTATCTCTGCTCGATGAAGGCTCGGTGAAGAACACGCTCCGTGGATGCTCGTAGCCAGGCTCCAATTGCTCACAAAGATGCATGACACAAGTGGAGAAGGATTGCTCTGAAGTTGTGACGTCGTATGACGACAATCCATCTCTTATGTAGCTGTGGCCGGCGCTGCTGTATGCCCGTCGATACCATCGACACGAGTCGATGGTATCGACACCTGTAGCACAATCTGTTCGCCGCTGGTATCGACGGTCGTCGATGGCTTGATGTGGGGCCCCAGATCGATGACGTGTCGATATTATCGACAGGTGTCGATGGTATCGACCCGTCCCACGGATCGACTCTCTCGATGCAGCGATCGCCGTTGATTCCCTCTCGCGGATCGGTGACGTGTCGCGTCGATACTATCGAAACAAGTCGATAGTATTGACTTCTGGTTAGGGCAACACCCTCGCGAGGCCCGGCCGCCGCCTTTCATGTAAGTGGGTCGATACCATCGACAGACTCGTTGATGGTATCGACTTCACTGAGACAATTTCGTCTGAATATCTCCAGAGATCTCGTGAGTATCGACACCCATGTTGATACTATCGACCTCCACTTTGCGATCAACATGTTGGTGTGTCGATACCATCGACGAGGCCGCCGATGGTATCGACGCAGAGCGATTTCTGTAACCGCCAACCTGTACCCAGCTCGATACCATCGACACAAGGGTCGATGGTATCGACTCTGCCTCAGTTCTGCCCATTAAGCAAATGATCACAGTATCTTTTTTACACTAAAAACAAAGTCAAATCAAACCAAAGTACAAAATGTAAAAGAAACTAACTATGCTACCAATGGCTGGGTTGCCTACCCACAAGCGCCCTTATTTAACGTCTTAGGCTAGACGATATTAAGCTCCTCATGCATCTGGAAGTGCAATGAGTTTGACCTCATTCATTTTCCTTGTGTAATCTTCACCGAAGTACAATTTCAAATGTTGTCCATTAACCAGGAATGTTGTCTCACCATCACGCACCATAATTGTGCCATGTGGCCTGACCTCCTCTATGGTGAACGGTCCACTCCATCGGGATTTCAATTTCCCAGGATGCATCTTCAACCTAGAGTTGAACAAGAGAACACAATCTCCTTTCTTGAAGACGCGCATTTGAATATGGCGATCATGAATCAAATTTGTTCTCTCCTTGTAGATCCGCGAGCTTTCATATGTATTCATCCTCAGCTCGTCAAGTTCATTGAGCTCAAACAACCTTTTCTTTCCCGCTTCATCATAGCTCAAATTTAACTTCCTCAGGGCCCAATGTGCTTTATGCTCCAATTCCATCGGCAAATGGCAGGCCCGACCATAAGCCAACCTAAAAGGCGTAGTGCCTATAGGTGTCTTAAACGTCGTCCTGTACGCCCACAAAGCATCCGGTAGCAGGGTGCTCCAATTCTTTCTCGTGGAAGCCACAGTGCGCTCCAAGATCTTCTTAATCTCCCGATTGGAGACCTCCACTTTCCCTTGAGTTTGCGGGTGGTACGAGGTACCAATGTTGTGCTTTACCCCGTACTTTCTCAATAGTGCCACAAACTTTTGATTCCGGAAGTGTGTACCTCCATCACTAATGATCATTCTTGGTACACCAAACATGCATAAAATATATTCTTTGACAAACCTGCACACTACAGCGGCATCATTAGTCCTTGTGGGTATTGCCTCTACCCACTTCGACACATAATCAACAGCTAAAAGAATGTACAAGTAAGAATTTAAGGACACAAAGGGTCCCATAAAATCATACCCTACAAGTCGAACACCTCAACCTCTTGAAATACATTGAGGGGCATCTCTTGTCTTTTTGAAATGTTACCTGCCCTTTGGCAGGAATCACATTGCCGCATAAAATCATAAGCATCTCTGAACAAAGTAGGCCAGTATAGGCCACTTTCAAGTACTTTGGCTGCAGTGTGAGAACTAGCATGGTGGCCACCCGCCGGTAGTGTATGGTAGTGATGAAGAACACTTTCATATTCCACCTCCAGTACACACATGCGTAAGACACCATCCCTGCACTGCTTCAACAGAATAGGGTCATCCCAGAAATAATAACGCAAGGAATGGAAAATTTTCTTCTTCTCTTGGTATGTCCAATCATCTGGGATAATTTTGCAAGCAATATAGTTAACAATGTAAGAAAACCAAGGGTCTTTTGATTTCACTTTTAAAAGTTGTTCATCAGGAAATGTCTCGGTAATGGGTATATGCAAATCCTTTTCATCTACCCTTTCCAACCTAGACAAATGGTCCGCGACCACATTTTCAATGCCCGCCTTATCTTTGATTTCAATATCAAATTCTTGTAAAAGTAAGATCCACCTAATCAATCTAGGTTTGGCATCCTTTTTCTCCATCAAATACTTAATGGCGGTGTGGTCCGTCCATACCACTACTTTTGATCCAACAAGATATTGCCGAAATTTTTCAAAAGCAAAACAACGATGAGAAGTTCTTTTTCGGTTGTCGTGTAATTTAGTTGAGCGTCATTCAAGGTTTTGGATGCATAGAAAATCACAGTGAGTTTATTGTCCACATGTTGTCCCAAAACAGCCCCAACTGTGAAATCAGACACGTCACACATTAATTCAAACAGATTAGTCCAGTCCGGTGTTTGCACAACCGGTGCGGAAATCAGTTTTTCTTTAAGCACGTTGAATGCATGTAAACACTTGTCATTAAAATAAAAAACAACATCCTTTTCCAACAACTCAGATAATGGTTTGGCAATTTTAGAGAAATCTTTTATAAAGCGACAGTAAAAATCGATGTGACCTAGAAAACTCTGAACCCCTTTAACCGAATTCGGTGGGGGCAATTTGGAAATAACTTCGATCTTTACCGGGTCTACCTCCAACCCTTTGCTTGACACTTTATGCCCAAGCACAATCCCTTCGCTCACCATCATGTGGCATTTCTCCCAATTGAGGACCAAATGTGTGTCCTCACAACGTTGCAAAACCTTGTCCAAATTGTATAAACACTCGTCAAAGGATGCACCATAGACGGAGAAATCGTCCATAAAACCTCCAAGCAGCGTTCAACCATATCGGAAAAGATGGCAAGCATGCAACGCTGAAAAGTTGTTGGTGCATTACACAACCCAAATGGCATACGGCGGTATGCAAATGTTCCATAAGGACAAGTAAAGGTGGACTTCTCTTGGTCCTTAGGATCAATGGAAATTTGATTGTACCCCGAATAACCATCAAGAAAACAAAAATGCGATCGGCCGGCTAAACGCTCTAAAATATGATCAATGAATGGGAGAGGGAAATGATCCTTAAGCGTAGCAGCATTTAATCGACGGTAATCTATACATACATGCCACCCGGTTACCAAGCGGGTCGTGACAGGTTCATTTAACAAATTTTGTGTAACAATAATTCCCCCTGTTTTAGGGACTACCTGTGTAGGACTCACCCACGTCGAGTCTGATATAGCATAGATGATACCTACAGAAAGGAGCTTGATCACCTCCTTCTTGACAACCTCCATCATGCTAGGATTTTGTCGACGTTGTGGCTGAATTACCGGCTTGGCTCCCTCCTCGAGCCAAATCTTGTGCTGGAACAATGTAGGGGAGATCCCCTTGATGTCTGCAACTGACCACCCGAATGCACCTCAGTGGTTCTTCAGCACAATCAGTAGTTGGTCCTCCTCTTCAGCACTCAGATATGCCAAAATAATCACAGGCAGCTTCTCATTCTCAGCCACAACAACATATTTCAAGTGCGGTGGCAGTGGCTTCAATTCCAAATCTGGCGGGCTGATTAGGGATGACTGAAGCGGTGGTGGAAGTTCGCCAAGGTCTTCATAGTACCTGGCATAAAAGCATGGAAGCACCTGAAGCATCTTAGCACACTCCTGTAGCGACTTGCTTCTCATCCAATCATTTGTTATATTGACCAAGCAGGCTTCAAGCGGTAATTCTGGATATGCATTCAAGACAGAACTTGCTATGGCCTCATCCTCAGTAGAGGGAGGGATGTCCTCCTCTTCATCATTAGGAAAACCCACAGCTTTGCTAAGGGATACAACCTTGGTCTGCTCCAAGATGTCTACAGCCAATGTCCCTTTTTCTACCTTAGTCATTACATGAGCCATATCTAAAAATGGCTTCCCTAGACAGAGAGAGATATTTTGATCAAAATGCTTCGCCAAACGACATTGCTCCTTAGCTTTAGATGATGTGGTACTGGAAGGCATGACCATCTCGAACTGATCATCGGCGATACCCAAGGTCAAACGACCTCTCCCCATCTCAAGTATCATGTCAGTTGTAGCTTGGAAGGGTCGTACAAGTAGTAACTCATTGCCCTGTTCATCTTGCATCTCCATTACAACAAATTCAGCGAGAAATACAAACCAATCTACTTTCACCAATACATCTTCACAGATACCATAAGGCTTCACCACGGAATTATCCGCCAGTTGTATTGTCATGTTGCTCGGCCTTGATTCTTTTAATCCCAATTTCTTGAATGTAGAGAGAGGCATCAAGTTTATGCTTGCCCCGGAATCACACAGTGCTTTGCCAAATTTCACCTTACCAATGTAACATGAAAATTGAAGCAGCCTGGATCTTACCTCTTAGGTGGCAATGTGCCCATGATGAAGGCACTCACCTGCTCCTTGAGAACTACAACCTCCGTGTCAGGGATCTTCCTCTTCTTAATAATGATGTCCTTCAAAAACTTGCCATAAGAGGGGATTTGCTCTATTGCCTCTAATAGTGGGATGTTGACAGATAGCTTTCTGAAACTGTCAAGAAACTTCTTGAACTGGGCGTCCACTTTCTTTGCTTTCACACTATTCAGATATGGGACCGGGACAGCCTGTGCCCTTTGATGCGGCGGCACATATGGTATCCTTTTCTGCATCTCCTCCTCAACTACAACAGGATTTGCTATGACATTGTCTGCCATGTCCTCCACCGGCTCTGTGACTGAAATTGGCACTTCCTCAGTGGCCTCACCTTCGGTTTCTGACTGGGGTTTGCTTGGTTCATCTGCCCTGGGGTTTAAAATTTTCTTGCCACTCCTTAGCAAGATTGCCTTCGTCTGTTGGTTTCCTCCTGGAATGTTCGTGTTACCCGAAAAACCTTGCTGCGCTGGCTTCTTCAAATTGGCTATTTCAGCTGCCATTTGCGCCATGGATGTCTCTATCGTCCTCATATGAGCCCCATGGCCCTGCAATGTCTGTCCTAACTGATTTATAAATTCCCCCTGTTGCTTGATCTGCTGGCCAAAAGTGTTCATTAGTTCTTGGTTCTGATTTATCACTTGATTGAGCAACTCCGTGCTCTTATCCTCCGCCACCGGATCGGGTTTTGCATCGGGGTCCTGTAAAAAGTTAATCGGATCCTTCCATGAGAATTTCGTGTCCTTCCTCCATGAGTAATCGTTATTTTTGTAACCCTACTGCTGGCGCATGAATTTGACTTGAGCTTCATCCTCGGATTCAGTATCTTCTTTAGCAAGAAGTTTTTTTGCTAGAAGGTCCATCTTCTCATTCATCTCTTTGATGGCCTTTGACTCCCCCGCAACTCGAACGTGCTCTACGATGTCTCTGTCGCCCCATGATTGCTTCTTAGCCATGTTTTTCAGGATTTCCCAACATCTCGTGTCTGTGTTGTTCAAAAAGAATCCTGAGCCTGTGGAATCTAGGTTACTTTTATTATGCTCGGAGAGAGCAAAATAGAAGATTTTTACATGTGTCTCCTTATCAAGCCCATGATGCGGGAACCTCCTAAGCATGATCTGAAACCTTTCCCAGGTCTCAGAGTAAGTCTCTCCTACCTTCTGGGTGAAGTTATGAATTTTCCTGATCATGTCATTGGTCTTCTCGGGTGGAAAGAACCTTTTAAAGAATACCTCCACCATGTGGTTCCATGATTCCACATATTCATCGTCCATATTGTGCAACCATTCTCGTGCATTTCCTGCCAGAGAACTCGGGAACAGCTTCAAGTAGAGCGTCTCTTGTGGAAATCTGTCAATTTTAATCATGTCGCAGTTCTCCACAAATTGGCTTATATGAGTCACTGGGTCTTAATTCTTTATCCCATGGAACGCATTTGATTTGACCAGGTTGATTAATGCAGGATCAATCTTGTAAGTCGGAATGTTGATCGCCTACTTCTTGATTGGCCCCTTTGAAGCAGATGAGGAAGAAGCCTTGATCTTCTCCCATATCGTATGTTCCTCTGCCATTTCTTCTTGTTCGGATTCACAATCTATTTCTTCTTGTTGGTCTTGACCGTAGTCTTCCTCGTTATCAGGTTTCGGCAGTGGAACCTCTGGTGGTTGTTGCGTGTAGTCGATGCATGCATCCGCACCATGCACAATACCTGCAAAAAAATGAGAATTCAAGTTCGTACCGTGCTAGACGATAACAAAATGTGAAAAATAGACTATGAATTCTAGAAATAATTTTAAAATGCTTAAAATAAAAGGTGGCCTAGAATGGCCGCTCACAGCACTCGTAGTGCCGACAATTGCCGTGTCCCCGACAACGGCGCCAAAAACTTGACACACTTTTTCCGTGCGTAGAAACGCAAGTGTACGCGTCAATGTAGTAAAGGCATTTATGAGGCCCGAGTCAAAATCAGGGACACTGAACTATCGGTAGACTACTACTAACGGTTTGCGATCAGATAAGCCGGTTAAAATGGTTTGAGAGTTGTTTTAAAATTAAAAGAAAAGAAAACAAAATAAAACAATCGATTAAAGGTTTAATTTAATCAATTCAGGTGAAGATCTTTAGGATTGCAGTTTCACCGTGGGTTTTCATTGTATGAATTTTTACATAATAATTCAGGTTCATCTCTCAACTCCGGGTAGTGGCCTGTAGTCAGAATTGCCCACTGTCGTGGTACAATTCACTACCTATGTCTAGGTCAGTTCCACCGTCGTAGTAACCTATACCCTAAACTAGGTGCATTAGAATTGACCTCTGGGTTTCCACCATTAATCTTACATCACATTGTTCAAGGGATTTGTTAATTAATGTGATATTCGTCTCTTTTCAACCGTTAATTCTTCTTTCAAAGTAGTTAAGGGTATTAGATTATTATTATGGTGATCAAGCATAACAATATAATTGAGAAAATGAATTCAAACCACGGATTTAAGAGATTAATGATGAATTAATGTGATAAAAATGCCATACAATGCTTCCCCGGGCTACTCCCGGTCCTAAAGATAAAGGGGATTAGCCCTGCATGTTCATCTCAGAGCAAAACATGGTAGAGAAAAGGGGAACCACGGAGAAAAATGTGATTAAGTAGTGAAACCCCCTGAACGGAGAAGATCCAAGCGTTTATTGGCATAGAATGCGTGATCTCCCGCCTTTCGGTGGTGGAAAACGTCTTCTTCGACGTCCGGAACGGCTGGGGCGTGCTTCTGGGCTCCGTTCTTCTCTCCACACCTTCTCGGGACGTGTGCAGCGGCTAATGTCGTGATCGATTGCTCTTGGCCGCCGTCATTAGGTATAATCACTGAGTTAGGTCGCCAAATTATCACAGCCGTCAGATTTAGATCGATCTGAAGCAAACTTGTATCTGACAGTGTCGATACCATCGACGCGGGTCGATGGTATCGACCTTGCGTGATATCGGCCAATCTTTTTTCTCTTTGTTATTGCGCCTGATGTTGACTCAATACCATCGACGAGGGTCGATGGTATCGACATCCTAAGGTGTCAGTTTTATCCTTTTTTGTCACTGTAGCTCCACTTGTCGATAGTATCGACTTCTGTGTCGATAGTATCGACTATCTTCTTGCCAGCAACCTGATGGTATATCGATACCATCGACTTCTGTGTCGATAGTATCGACCTTGCGATGCTCCTTGTGGCTGACTGTCTGCGGTTGTGTCGATGGTATCGATAGCAGCAGATAAGCATCTTTCCTAAAATTGCAACACAAATCCACATAAGCCGAAATAAAACATATTATTGTACTCATTTATGCTCAAAATACTAAAATAAGGGAGATTTGACATAGAGAAGGATCACAGACCAAAGTGAATGAATTATGCAGTATTAACCACCAAAATGACCAATAAATGCATAAAACACAAGTAAAACAAGTCTATAAATGCGACTCAAAATCATCGCATCATACCCTATCGGTTTGTGAGTGTGTAGGGTTGTGCCTGACAATTTTTGGATGTGGAGATATGGTATTGGGCATGACCTTGGTAGGAGACCAAGAGGGTGAGACCTTGCCTAGAACTTATCACCATGTCTTACATAATGTTGTGCATGTGTCTCCTTTTTGTGGACAAGTGTCACCTAAGCTCCTAAGGTGATGACACCTCTTCTATGATCTCTCTCATCCCTCTTGTATATAATCTCCTTTCTCTCCATGCAAGAGGATCCTTTTGGCCATCTTTGCTTTCTCTCCTTCTTGGTGGACAAGTTCCAAGTTGTGGTGTTCTTTGATGATGCTTCAACTTCTACCTTGGTAAGCTATGTTTCCTAACTATCTTTCTTTCTTCTTCTTCTTCTTGGTCATGGATCTTGGATATCTTCCTTCCACCTTGAACCATCTTAACCTTGGTATCATCTTCTTCCTTGGAGGTGTGGTGGTGACCAAGTTTGGTGGATCATCTTCTACCTTGAGCTCGTGAGCTTGAAGCTTGACCTTGGAGCTTGGATCTTGGTGGTGATCTTTGAGGCGGGTTATATAACTCTTAACCTCCTTTGTTATTCTCACTTTTCATATGTTTATGTTTGTTCTTCATTTCGAGATCATTCATATTTTGTATGCTAGTAGTTGTTAGTGGTTTTAGAACTGTTTTGATGATGGAATCTTGTTGGTATGCTTTTCATGTCTTGCACCTTCTTGCTATGTTAGTAGATGGACTAGTGGCTGGCCTTTCTAAGGTTGAAGACAACAAGTCCACACACATACATGTATCATGTTGAGGGTATGTTGTCATGACTTATAGTGCAACAACTGATGCACCATGTGGAAAGTCATCATCACTTGGTGATGCTTATGTCGACATTCTTTGTAGGGGTTGATCTGATATGTATGCTTAGGCTGATAAGTTGTTGTAAGGGTTAGCTTGTCATAGCTTATGGTTGCTAAACCGATATGGTTCATAGACCTTAAATAAGCTATCCCGCCATGCCTTAGAATTACCTAACCAATATGTGATGGCTAAACCAATATGCATGGAAGGTGTTAGCCCGTCATGGCTATGGGTGTACCTCATGGAGTTGGTCTGGTTTTATGGCTAACCGTGATGACTTGGTTGAGTGGATACCAACACACCCTTAGGGTGGTGTTTCCCGATGCACCTTGATCGTGATGCCTAGCTAAAACCTAACCCTACAACCGACATACCTATGGTTGCCTGACATGCTTTGATTGCCCGATATGGTTTAATTGACCGACACCTTTAGGTGGTGTTGGATGTCACATCTTAGGGTGGTCTTTCCAATCACACCCTTAGGAGATGTTGACCGTCACACTATCAAGAAGTAGTAAACCGATACACCATTAGTGAGGAGATCCCTTGTGCCTTGCATAGTGGTAGTTGACATGTTGTGATGATGACAAGTCGACACCCTATGGAAAGTATCAACCAATACACTACATGATCGTCTTAACCAATACCTTGTGATGGTGGTTATGTTACCGCATGTTGATCATATGGTTCCATGATATGACGTGATACCCTACGGGGTGGTTGTGTGAATAATAAGGAGTGTTGTTTTCTATAATCCTTATCTCATGACACACCTTATAGTGATGATTGAAGTAATGATCTAAGGGTGGTTATCGATCTGACCATGTAAACCCTAATTTGATCAATAGAAACCCTAATCCTAATTATGTGATGTGAATAGCATGAATCTTATGAGATAATAGTATTGATGGTTTATTGTTCTCCTTGTTGCAAGTCTCTAACCATGCAGGTAACACCGGTTGATAAGCATATCCAGGTATGAGCAATGTTGCTTACGATATGTTTGAACGAGCCTTGTGAGGCATATGTGATATTGGCATTATTGAAAGAGGAGGTAAATGGTCTTATGACCTAATGATGGCTTATTGCCTTATATGAGATGAGGATTTCCTTAGTGACGAGAGGAGAGGTTGTTACTCCAAGATATGTGGTCCTTGTGATGGAAAATATGGTGAATGACAAACATCAAGTGATAATGTGATGATATCACACCTTATATGCTCAATTATGTTTTGGTGATGTGTTATGCCTTATTTATGTAGAATCTATTTAGAGGTTGTACATTGTAACTTGATTGATACTAAGAGATACTTAAATGGCCTAACTAATCAAGTGGAACCTAATCTAGTAGCTTGCCATGTATCATAGATCCATTCAGTGTCAACATTTGCTAAATGGTGAAACGAGTTCAACTCAGAGCGCATATTATTGAATATTCTGGATACAAGTCAAGTAATCCCTTGTATCCTAAATTATAGGATGTGTGAGATGACCATGCATGAGTCGATCTCATTGTGATGTGGATGGTCATGCGTGAGCCACTCCTTATTTGAACGACCATGAGTGAGCCTGTTCTTCTAGCGTCGTACCCGTACTAAGGTGGGCTAGGTATGATTATATATATGTGGATGGCCATGCATGAGCCAATCCATGAGCTTGACTATAAGTCATTGTTGTAGTTGACTGATATGTCTCTGTAGTGTTTTCTCTTGTGGTGACCAAGAGGTGTGGGAAGGTCATTGATTTTGACTCTTCCATTGACCTTGTATTGCACTGATTTTTGACTTAGCAGTGGCTGATCGGATTTGGGTGGTATGACTCAAATACTCAGGGCATAATAAAATGCATGATCAGCCATGTAGTATACTTGTATATGATTAAATACAAAAACATTAGATGAGGCCTTGTTCACTTTTGCGCAATATTGTTGATAAGAAATATACATGTACTTCATATTCCTTTTAAAGTGTTAAGATGATTCATGATTCAACTGTAATTGCTCATCATGTTAATAATCATTACATATTTCTTATAATTGTACTTTACTGCTACTTTAATTATCTCATCTGTGATGATAATAGAGTTGGTGGAGAGTTATATCTCCCGCTGAGATTTGGAATCTCACCTCATGGGTTTCCCACATCCTTTTTAGGTGGGCGTGGACGAGGAGGTAGAGATCATGCAATAGAGGTTGAGGAGCAGCAAGAGAGGGAGTAGGTGATGATGTGTCAAGCCAGAGGTGTACACACTAGCTAATAAGGGTGACTAGATGCACTCCACATGACTCAAACACACGTGTGGATCTCTCAAAATTTATATTAACCCTAACACAGTCAATCATAATACCAAATAGGTCGCCTGCAAGCGCACGAGGTACTATTGTAGAATAGATGAAGGGCAAGCATAGGGGTCGATCCTCAGGGAGAAAAGGGGGCACTAGAACTAGGTTAGTTTTATTGGGTTCCTACTGTACAAACTAGGATTAAGGGTTTAAAGGTGATTTGATTATTAAAATAGGTGAGCAAGAAAGCAATCAAAGGCGAGAATGAAATCTAAGTTAACCCTAGACTAGATTAAGACTAAGTATGCAAAAAAAAGACTAAGCTAGGTATGAAAAGGCAGTTTACATTAAGGTAGGCAAAAGAAAAGCACAAGAGCGAGAAAAGAGATAAACTAGCAAGAATAAGGTAAAAATAGGGCAAGAAGCTAACTAAGCAGGAAAAGAGCTAACTAAGCTAACACTAGCTAAGTAAGGTGAAAACTAGGGTTTTAAATCAATTAATGAAGGTGTGGGTTGTTTAGGGAATGCACTTATCACTTAAGTTGGGGGGGTGACATATGAACATTAGGATTCCATTTAGATTATCCAAACCAAACAACAAGTTAGAGTCTAATGAATTAACCTAAACTACTAACTGGCCATGGATATACTAGGTTGTGTATAGGGGAACTAGTCCCTAACACCCCCTACTACCCTTGCAAGGCTCAATTGGGTTAGGGATTAGGTTTAATTCAATTAGAGTCTAATCAAGTCTAGGTTTCTAGATTAGACACTCCAAGGGCAATTAGGGGCCAAGGGTAGTAATGGGGAGGTGAGATTAGGGCTTTGGACCCTAATTCCCCCACATTCTAGCCTTGAGAAAGCTCCATGCTAATTGCACTAGAATCACCTAAACTGGCTACTTAGATCTTTCACTTAGGCTTAGGGAGATTTATTAGGATGTATGAAGATGGGAGGAAACCTAGGGATCCAAGAATTGGACCTAGGGGCAAATCCCAAAATTCACACATATAAGCAATTTCCTTAAATTCCTAAGTGATTTCACACACAAACCAACAAGCAATTCATGGAGAATAAGATGTAAATAGAAAATAAGTATTGCCAAACGAAATCATAATGTTTACATATCATTTCCCCCTAACATGGTATCAAAGTAACATTTTACACCCCAAACAGCCCACCCAAGGGGGTCTAGCTGCTCATGACAATGGAAAATACAAAAAGAAAGGAGAAAGAATGAGTAGAAGAGTGAAAAGCCATGATGAGCTCGGTGAAGACTCCTCCTTCTCCACCTCTTAGCAGTTGTAGCTCGATCTCCCTCCTCCAAGGTAGGTGAATGGCATGGATGTATGGTGGAAAAGAGTGAAAATGGAAGGAAAGGAGGGTTTTAATGGTGGAAATGGTGAAATGGAGGTGGAGTGAGGTGGGAATGGATGGAGGATGAAATGGGGAGGCTAGAGTGGTTGTAGGGTAGTTTTTTTACCTGTAGCCGCCACCCCCTTATATATAGGTGTGGGGGAAGAAATAGGTCCAGTAGGGGTAAAGTGGGAAATACACTGAAAAAGTGGTTGGGTTTGTGGGTAGCACGGTGTGGTGGGGTGTGAGTGGAACGGACATGGTGGATGGGAACAACTGAGGTGAAAAATGGTGAAAAATGTCAGGTTGTTTTGGGGGAGTGGTTGGCTGGTAGCATGGCCGTGTTGGGAGTTGGTAGCACGGCCGTGCTGGGTAGCACGACCATATTGGGTTATATGTGGCACGGTCGTGTTGGGTTAGTGGTAGCATGTCCGTGCTGCGTGGCATGGCCGTGTTGGAGTATGCTTTACAGCTGCTTCAAAACTAAGATTTTTCCTGTGATTTCTTCATTTGTAGAACGACCGTTCCGTGTTACCACGGCCGTGTTGGGGGCTTTGCTTGCACTTTGAGCTTCAAACTTCATTATCCATGGACTTCTTTGCTTAAGCTTGACTCTTGGCCACTAGGGGTAGGTTGGGGGAGCTTTGGGGCCTTCTTTGGGCCCCTCCATATCTCTCGTCCATCCAAGTGTGGTCCAAGTACCTAAAAAACATGCAAATAATGTCTATAAGTGAATTTTACACAAATATGCATATTAAGGGAAATAACATGTAATCTAACAAGTATAGATGTGATTGAAATGCAAAATGCCACAATATGAAGCCCTAAAATAGGGTTGAATCACCACCCCATACTTGAAACATACTTGTCCTCAAGTATGCTCCAACTCAATCTCTCTGCAATTTTTCCACAATCAAGAAATGACAAATGCAATGTAAATGGTGATTATTGTTGAAAGGGATCAATAGTGACTAAGTACACACATTCCACCTCTCTCCTCTCCTTCTTTCACAAACCAATCATGAAAAGAGCACAAAGCATATGAACTTCAAATATAGTGCATAAAACACACAAGATATCCATATTTCTTTCATGTAGTTATGGGTAAACCGTTTCATGATGGTGTTAATCAAGGATGACTAGGAGTGTTGTTTTACCTTCATGCTTTCAACCTTATGTTTCAAGTCACACCAAATGACCCACGTGGCTACGGAAAAGGGCAAAATGAGCTAGGTTTGGTGTTTCCTAGCTCAATGGGTATAAAAATAGAAGAAAGGGTTGCAGTAATATTTTGGAGTGCTATTGCATTGATCACTCATCTTTTCTTTACTTAGATGCACTTAAACAGGAGAACCTTTTATTTATTTTTTCTTTTTCTTTTTTCTTTTCTTTTCCTTGCCCTTGGTGTTGATAGGGCATATGGTGGATAGAGTGAAGCGGGAAGGTATAGATATGACCACCCCAAACTTTGTGAGGTGGCCAAGGCTGATTATGTGCACTAGGGCATCGTTTCATGAGGTGGAGAGGTATGAAGATGGTGAAAGAAGAGTCCGGTCAAAGAGGCATCATTGGCGCAATTCTTAACATAAGGTCTTCTGCATGAAAATTAATCCAACACTTCATCCAACAATGTCACACCATATGAATGAACAAGCTGAAATTGATATTTCAATCAAGTGATTTCATAGGCACTAAACACTCATAGCTTGCTAAAGTCACAATTCAACCAAATCATTCACAAACACAAGAGAGGTGATGCACATGTAAAAAGTCAATAATTGATACCATTTAGTAATAAAAAATGATAATTCACTTGCATTTGTCAAAGGTCATCATTTTTAATCCAAAAAGTAGAGATTTGGTTGAAACACACTTTTAGACAAGAAATCTCAAATTTGGGCAAAATTGGCCAAAATGGTGCCAAGTTGCCTTCAATCACATCTAAGCCTTCATTATTGAACAAAAAGTAGTAAACAAGCAAATACTAGCTAAAATATGCATGAATTACCAAAAATCTACATTACATGCAATGCATGGCAAAAAGAGCAAAATTTTGAAAATTACACAAAAATAACAGGAAAATAAACTACATGACATATAGGTATGCAAAGCAAGCACACAAAGCATGGATACACAAGTATGAGAGATGGTTATACTGTTTGATCATCTTGAGCAAAAATTTAGAACAAGGAACATAGAGGAAAGTGGGGGTAGAGAAAGGGCTTATCGCTCTACCACCCCAAACTTTTAAACCATGTTGTCCTCAGCATGAAATAGAAGTCTAGGATGATAGGGTAGAGGGCATGGAGTCGTGGTAGACAAACGCCAAGAGGGAGAGAGATCTCAAGGTGTCCAATGAGCAGGATAGAGACACCATGGACGTTCTATGCAAAATGACCATCATGGCTTGCCAACACCACAACCATGTTGTGTGGAACGGCCATGTTGGTCACCTTCATGTAGCTTTTCTATCGATTTGCAATTTTCTTTTCAATTTTGATCTCCTACTTGGTGATATCAACCATGCATCCTCCTCCTTCCAATGCACCTATCCTAACATGATTCACAAATAGCTAGAACCGTCAAGTATAAAGTGTGTGTGTGTGTTTCTTGGAAAGTGTAAAAATAAAGCAAAAGTATCTAAAATTGAAGTTTAGGTGAAAATTTTCCAAACCTAGGTGGGTTGCCTCCCACAAGTGCTGAGTTTCATGCCTTCAGCTGGGCTTGTTGTTCTTTCACCATCAAATATTGTCCAAAAACAAAATGTATGCATCCCCATCATAGGCAATCCTCTCAAATGCTTAACTTGATTGATCTTCCTCCCAAGGGTCATGCAAGCTTCTCAAGTGTTTTTCAATAGTTTTCTCTCCTTAGGGGTCATCATCATAGATCTTAATCAACCTTATGACCTTAAAAGACTTCATGCCATAGTTTTTTCTCTCTCTTAAGGAATGGATCTTCATATGCATCAAAGAGAAGGGTCTCAATCATATGGGACACTTACAAACAAGGACTTTCCAAAAATGGCTCTTCATTAAGATCTTTGTCAACTTACTTCCCTCCCTTGATAAGCTTATCAACAACCTTATCACACCCCATGATTGAAACCATATCCATTTGCTCATAGGAAGTAGGGGGAGCATGTGATAGTTGTGGTGGTGGCACTGTTGTTAATGGCCTTTGGAATTGAGGTGAAGGAGAGAATTGAGGTTGGAAGGTGAACTGGTGGGAAGGTTGTGGCGATGGAGGTGGTGGGGGTGTGTAAGGCTTAAGATAACCTTAGAGGTAGGGAGGTGGAGGAAATGGATGGGTTTGTGCATTTTGACCTTCCATATTGTCTTCCCTGAGTGGCTTGTCACATGCATATGGCGCAACCAAAACAAAAGCGAACAAGTTAGCAAACCAATATGCACAAAGAATAAATAATAAATAATAGCAATGATGAAGGCAGTAGGAAAAGTTAAAGCAAAACTAACTAGACAAGCGCCTTTCTCCCCGGTAACAGTGCTAGAAATCTTGGTGTGTCTCTCAAATGCAGCCAAACAAACTAGCAAAAGACAGTGCCAAAGGGGAGAGTCAACATCACAACTGTTGGTATGTATGCCCTGAGAGCCAATCATGGGATGATTGGTGGGATACATTAAGATTGATTTGATAATCATCAAAGGCAAGCTTCCAAGTCTTTTTGGTCCAGTCATATGAGATAGTGATAGAACAGATTGAATGTCTAGAGAATGACAATACTCAATGACGTATGCTTTCAGGTTAAGGACCTGAACGATGAGATCATACGGATGGTAAGAGTTTGTACATTCTTGTTATGTCCCTAGTCAGATGTCATTGTGGAAGGTAGATAGACAACAATGACACACAAGACTAGATTGCGGTGTTGGTTGATGACAAAATCTCATTAGTCATGATATAGAGATATCAAACCAAACACATAGGTACTTGTTAGAGAACAAGTGTACCGGACAGACCCACCTTGAGTTTGACACATGGAACCATGACATGGTAGTCACAGTCAGTACTCATAGTGATTGTGGTGAGTGTGATTCTTTGACCTGAAATCACTACACTCAACACATGTCGTTGGGCACACTTTGACATCATCAAACGCAGTCCTGAAACATGGGTTGTTATAAAGGTGATGATTGGGTGGTTTTGACACATGGGGCTTTTGAGGGGTGAGTGATAGATATGGGATTTGTCCCTCCTAAGGGAGTTTGATATCCAAGGCCACTTGATGAGTAGGATTGAGATAGGCGTGCGCACACATGTGTGAATCAGTATGTGATATTGATGTCATACATATCTCGTTCAATCTACTCTGAGATCAAGAAAGTGAATGAACGTTGACAGGATGATTGTTCCATGCCTCGAGTTCATTCGGGATATCAGTGACAAAGGAATTATACATTCGCTGTAACACCATTCGTGAATTGTAGGATTGAAGGTTGTTGTCCAACTTTCTACTTTCACTTGGGTAGCACTGATGTGTGACTAGGCACTGCTCTTTGCTTGTGATTCATAAGTGTTATGGACTTTCACTGCCAACATGAAATGGACCTGCAGGGTCACACACATAGGATTTAACCTGGAAGAGGAGTTTTGTCCACAAACAACGTTTAGATTGATTACTAAAGGAGTTTAGTAGTTGAATTAAACACTCAATCAATTGATAGCTCAATATCATATTGTTCAAGGTGTTAGACACATTGGTTGGAGTATCAGATTGATTGAAATCACAATTGACTGATTCTGCACAATCTGTGCTCCCAACCGATCGGCTCATGTGATGAACCGATCGACTGAGCTTGGTGAACCGGTCGGCTCAAATGTTGAACCGATCGGCTCAAGATTAGGGTGGACCGATTGCTTCAAGTGTTGAAATGATCGATTCAACTGGTGCAACCGAGCAAGTTGGGAAAATAGGATTGGTGAGAATTTTCCTTTCGTTTCAATTGCCCAATTTGATTGGGAAATAGGATTGGTATTTGATACCAATTAGAAATAAAAGAAGGAAAGTCAATCGGGAGCCGACCAGGACCACCAACCGACCGGTTCACTTGTGAACCGACCGATTGAGGTGTCCCAACTGACCACTTCAGGTCCCCAACCGACCGTTTTAGTTGTAAAACGATCAGTTCAGGTTGCGAGTTGGTTGCTTTTGTGGAAAATCTTGAACCCTTCTACTCCTGCTTTTAGTCCCGCATTTCCTGGGATGGAGAACCCTGTCCCATGACCCTCCTATATATAGGGGTATTGGGGGCTTCTCAAAGTACAACTCAGTGCAACCAGTTGCTCTGCAAAGTTTTCGTTCTCTGGTTTTGGTAACCGAGAGAGCCCGAGCAAGTGCTACCCGCAAAGGGAGGTGCAGCAAGGGAAAGACAACTGCAGTTGCAACTGGAGGCAGGAGAGTGTGTTGGCGACTAGTACGTCAACATGAGGGTGTGACTCCTTCCAACTCCTTATGGGACAAGGAGTGTGGAGTTCCAGGTGGTCCATGTGGACTACTTCAGAGGCGGGAGGTTTCTGCCGCTCAGGAGGACAACTGTCAACCCGACAGTCTGGTGAGACCAGGAGTCGTCAGTCCTGGTGCGACCCGGAGCTGCACAGACACCGTCGAAGACCAGCTTTGAATACCGCGTAAGGCGCGAGGTATTGTCGTCGAGCAAGCCTCGGGACAAGGTATGATTCCACAAACCATCCTTTCCTATTATATAGACGTTGACGCGTTTCCTTGTTCCGAGTTTGGGGGAGAAAATTTTTGTTTCCGCTACCATCTCTGCCTCCCCTAAAACCCAACAGTGGTATCAGAGCCACATCAACTGCTCTATATTTTAGGAATATCGATATGATCGATTTTTTGGTTTGTCGCCTTTATTTATTGCATACGATGCGAATAAAATTGGCTTTATGCATGTCCAATCCTAAATCCACAAATCGCAATTGCATATATGATATGTATTATTAATGCACTCGATACGCATCGCCCTTAAACGAGTTTTGTGGTGGATGTGTAGCATGATTATGGCCTATAAACCCCTATATTTGTGTGTGGTTGTTTGTGGTTGCTTGCATCTCGGTCTGCGCACCGATCTTCCCCTTCTCCTATTCCTGATGTAACTTGAAATAATTCGAGAATTCTTTTCCTACCTTTGCTCCCCCCGAATGTAACTCGGGGTTTCACAATTATAATGTAAATAGGATAGATTTTATTTCCTGTTATGTCGAAGATCGGTAGACATCTGACGACAGCTGAAACGATCGGTTCAAGGCGTGAACCGACCGATTTACGTTCCAAACGATCGGTTCAAGGAGTGAGCCGATCGGTTGATGACCTGTTCGAGGATCGAGACGAGCGGGTGGCGGCTAGAAGGAGATGCACGACGACCAGGCGAACTGATCGGTTGGAGGAGCCAACCGATCAGTTGGAGGAACGACCGGGTCGGACCGAGCAAGTCGTTCATGTGATGAATTGATCTAATCCAAAGGCAAAGCACAGAGTTCATCTTGTATAGGTTGCATGTGATGTAGACCTAGATGATCGTGATTCCTCTTGGCTCGAGGAATCACATTAGGATGGCCATAATCATCGCTTTTATCGTTTTGCATGTATTCTGTGGGATATAGCATGTATATGATACATACTATGTATTGTGGTGATTGGATATGTATATGTATATAAAACCAAATCCCTCATTAAATATTAAGTTTTAGATGCCTTCCAAATGCGACACACGTGAAAAGCTTAATCGATCAAGTGTGGGCACGCCCTAGCGTGGTGCATCGTCTATCTTGTGGAAGCATGAAGGATGAATGTGTAGGTCTGCCCAAGCAGGGTGCATATTCATCGTGTTGGCTTTGGGTTGAACTTAACAAGGTGACCTAGATAGGATCTAGTACCTTGAGGCATGGAGATGCTCATGGCAAGGAGTTGCATATGACATCTTATCAAGAGTTGCATATGATGCAATTGGCAAAAGTTTCCTACTTGAGAGATCTATGTTGTGGGTGACAGCCCTAGATGGTCCATGACTTAGAGGATTTTAGGATCTTGCCCACTAGAAGATTGTACGCTGCAATCTTCCGAATTGATGGTGAGGGCTATCAATTTGAAGTAAAATAGTGGGAGCGATAATTAATTAAAGGCCTAATTATATCGTCAACTTTTCAAATCAATCAAACAATTCAAAAATGAGTTTTGGACTAAAATTGCATATATTTCCTTTTGTTAAAATAAATGGTTAATCAACAAATCACTTTATTTGCGATCGATCTTTGAGACCAACAAATTAAATGGGACAAACTTCCACGATTGGTTAGGACGTTGAGAAGTGTTCTCAATCGTAGAGTGAAAGCTCTAAGTCCTAGTTATACCAGAACCAGATGAACTCGATCCCACCACATCAATGGCTGAAAGTATGCTTATGGAAGCATACCGAGGAAGACATTGATGAGGAGTGCTTGATGTTGTGTTCTCTGAACTGTGAGTTGCAGAGACAACATGAGACATATGATGTCTCCAAGACACTGTCCTAGTATGTCATGACAGAAGGAGATCCAATAAGGTATTCACACACTCAATATGATTGGGTATATGGAAAGACCTGACTAAGAAGGTTTCCCTCTGAGCCAAGAGTTGGCTATTGGTATGATACTGCAAATGTTGCGAGAATCATACAGCTCATAATAAACTACAACATGAACAATTTTGACAAGCGTTGACAAAGTTGTTGGACATGTTGAGGACAGTAGAGGCAAATATGAAGAAAGACTAACCCTAATCTTTGATGAGATCAATGAAAGGTAAGTCTTAAGGGCAAGGGCAAGGGCAAAGCAAAGAAGTGTTCTGATGCTAGCCAGCAGCCCAAGTCGCCTTCAACCTCAAGGCACATGGGAAAGGGTATATGAGGGAATTTCCCTCTCTATCTGGAAGAACAAAAGAAGAAGGAGGCGACAACCGTCTCTACTTAAAGGTGTCATGAAAGTAAACTTGTAACACTTTTTGAGGTATATGATACCAAGATGTAAAGTGTAAAGCACTCAATAAATGGGGCAAGTGTTGCCGCCATAGATAGGAGTACTTTAGTTTATTTTCAGCCTAAAAGGCATGTAATACAATTGTGAACTGCTATTTCATATTTTCCAATAGATAGAAACACTTTATTTTTTGCATATTGTGTGACAATGATGGCAATCAATAAAGAGATGTTTCAATTTCTAAAGATATGATCTTTGTGGCAATGCCTTGTTTATCTTGTGGTATTTGATATGCATAAGATAAAATGATACCTAAAAGTTATAGATAACTCAAACAACCAAATTAGCATCAATCATGAGAAATTCATTTCTAGTTTCCATGTGATGGATAAATCTAGACTCTTTTGGTTAAAGAACCAGTAAGAGACATGAATATCTTGGACATGATTAATCAATCTTTACTAATGGTAGTGGGAGAATGATTATCCTATTAGGTATAATACATGTGATGTATTTACATACCTATTGGAACAAATGCTAATACTTCAAAATGGTGTTTAGAGAAATACCAATATGAATATCTTGAAGTGTTCAAGATTATCATAGATGAAGTACAAATTTGGTAAAGTGTTAATTCTTGATGAGATCAATGAATGAAATACTTGGACCAAATGTTTGAGATCCTTATGAATGATTATGATAGTGTATCATAGTGAACTCATGATTAAGGCGTGGTGATGTCTAAATCCAGAAGGAATCATACTCTAAAGAGTTAGAGTCTTAAAGAATGATTATCGAATAACTGAATTCTTCTTAATAAAAGAATACCCCACACTAATAAAAGAAATTAAGAATCACAAGGGTTGTGAGTTCTTATATCCTTAACAGATACACCTCAATTGTCTATGTGATGAGTTGTTCATGTGATGAGTCAACTATCTAGATGATTATGAGGAACCAAATTTTGAGTTATGGTTTATGGCCATTACATCCTAAATGACATCCATGTGAACCATAAGGTATGACCTTGATGGTAGCACTCATTGGATGAAATCCATAAGTGCAAATGAGTCTTAAGTGTTAAGACACATGGATAACATTTTGAGAAGGATGATGCTTTTTGATTGCAACTTAATGACTGAGACATTTGGCATATGGATACTAAAACCACATTCCTATGAGGAATAAAACAAGGATGTGTACGTGACGCAACCTATAAGGTTTATGAATCCACTAATGCAAATGAAGTCTATAAGTTATAATGGACTAATCAATGTGATTGATTGAGTACAAGCAACTCAGAATTGGATCTTTACTTTGATGATATAGTCAAAGGGTTTGATTGATATGTCAAAGATAAAGAAGGGATCTATGATTTAGTGGGAGCGTGTTCACATTCCATATATTGATGTGAAATGGATATGTTCTAAAAAAATGGAAATCCAAAAGTGGAAATTATCTTTAAGGAAGATAGAGATGTTTCCTATGTGATAGGAATAAAGATCTATAGAGATAGTTCTCAAAAACCTCTTGACCTGAAAAGAGAAAGCATACATTGGCAATCTGTACTGAATGGTTCAGTATGCACAGATTCAGTGGGAGAAAATTTGTCCATGTTACATGGAGTTAGTATCCCAAGGCCAAGTGTCCAATTCTTATGAAGAATGGGACACTAAGAATAGATATGGATCTATCATGTATGTAATCATCCCATCATCTTGCATGTATCGACATGGAAAGAACAAAATGCATTCATCATGTTGTATGTATGACATGACAATATGATGTGCTCATCCTGATAACTTGTATCTGAGACATTACGAGTGGATGTCTGTCTGATTCCAGTAAGGGTTACGGGAATACCATGAGAACCTGATGAGTACTTATGAAGTACTAGTTCTGTGGTGATAATGAAGAGTTCGATGTAAAGAGTTACATTGATGCGAACTTCCGAAAGGACAAAAAATTAATCGCAAAATATATATAGGATATATAAAAGTGAAAGTTTGTTGATAATTGGAAGTGTTCCAATAAAACCATTTAAAAGGGAATGCTAAGTATCCGTGTGTTAGAGAACAACAGTGGATACTATATGGATCTGAAAGTTCATGAGATGAACTTATAGATATTCTGCTCATTGATGACAAGTTTGGAATCCTTGATCATGCAATGTGGCTAAAGGTTAGCAAAGGAATACTAGATCGCATATTACGGCAACTCCATCTCATACGTGTGACGTACATCGAAGAGATGAGAGACATGCAATTTATACTGACTTTGGCAAGGTGTTGCCATTACTCACTATGTTGGCACTAGAGCACAGTAACATGTCGAACATGTTTAAAGATCACTATGAATATGATTCAAGGGTGATTGGCTCGCAGTGCAAGTGGGAGTCTGTTGGTATGTATGCCCTAAGAGCCAATCATGGGATGATTGGTGGGATACATTAAGATTGATTTGATAAACATCAAAGGCAAGCTTCCAATTCTTTCTGGTTCAGTCATATGAGATAGTGATAGAACAGATTGAATGTCTAGAGAATGACAGTACTCAATGACGTATGCTTTCAGGTTAAGGACCTGAACGATGAGATCATACAGATGGTAAGAGTTTGTACATTCTTGTTATGTCCCTAGTCGGATGTCATTGTGGAAGGTAGATAGACAACAATGACACACAAGACTAGAGTGCGGTGTTGGTTGATGACAAAATCTCATTAGTCATGATATAGAGATATCAAACCAAACACATAGGTACTTGTTAGAGAACAAGTGTACCGGACAGACCCACCGTGAGTTTGACACATGGAACCATGACATGGTTGTCACAGTCAGTACTCATAGTGATGGTGGTGAGTGTGATTCTTTGACCTGAAATCACTACACTCAACACATGTCGTTGGGCACACTTTGACATCATCAAACGCAGTCTTGAAACATGGGTTGTTATAAAGCTGATGATTGGGTGGCTTTGACACATGGGGATTTTGAGGGGTGAGTGATAGATATGGGATTTGTCCCTCCTGAGGGAGTTTGATATCCAAGGCCACTTGATGAGTAGGATTGAGATATGCATGCGCACACATGTGTGAATCAGTATGTGATATTGATGTCATACATATCTCATTCAATCTACCCTGAGATCAAGAAAGTGAATGAAAGTTGACAGGATGACTGTTCCATGCCTCGATTCATTCGGGATATCTGTGACAAAGGAATTATACATTCGCTGTAACACCATTCATGGATTGTAGGATTGAAGGTTGTTCTCCAACTTTCTACTTTCACTTGGGTAGCACTGATGTGTGACTAGGCACCACTCTTTGCTTGTGAAGTCATAAGTGTTATGGACTTTCACTGCCAACGCGAAATGGACCTGCAGGGTCACACACATAGGATTTAACCTGGAAGAGGAGTTTTGTCCACAAACAACGTTTGGATTGATTACTAAAGGAGTTTAGTAGTTAAATTAAACACTCAATCAATTGATAGCTCAATATCATATTGTTCAAGGTGTTGGACACATTGGTTGGAGTATCAGATTGATTGAAATCGCAATTGACTGATTCTGTACAATCTGTGCTCCCAACCGATCGGCTCATGTGATGAACCGGTCGACTGAGCTTGGTGAACCGGTCGGCTCAAATGTTGAACCGATCGGCTCAAGATCAGGGTGAACCGATTGTTTCAAGTATTGAAAAGATCGATTCAACTGGTGCAACCGAGCAAGTTGGGAAAATAGGATTGGTGAGAATTTTCCTTTCGTTTCAATTGCCCAATTTGATTGGGAAATAGGATTGGTATTCGATACCAATTAGAAACAAAAGAAGGAAAGTCAATCGGGAACCGACCAAGACCACCAACCGACCGGTTCACTTGTGAACCGACCGGTTGAGGTGTCCCAACCGACCGGTTCACTTGTGAACTGACCGGTTCAGGTCCCCAACCCGACCGTTTCAGTTGTGAAACGATCAGTTCAGGTTGCGAGTTGGTTGCTTTTGTGGAAAAACTTGAACCCTTCTACTCCTGCTTTTAGTCCCGCATTGCCCAGGATGGAGAACCCTGTCCCATAACCCTCCTATATATAGGGGTATTGGGGGCTTCTCAAAGTACAACTCAGTGCAACCAGTTGCTTTGCAAAGTTGTCATTCTCTGGTTTTGGTAACCGAGAGAGCCCGAGCAAGTGCTACCCGCAAAGGGAGGTGCAGCAAGGGAAAGACAACTGCAGTTGCAACTGGAGGCAGGAGAGTGTGTTGGTGACTAGTACGTCAACATGAGGGTGCGACTCCTTCCAACTCCTTGTGGGACAAGGAGTGTGGAGTTCCAGGTGGTCCGTGTGGACTACTTCAGAGGCGGGAGGTTTCTGCTGCTCAGGAGGACAATTGTCAACCCGACAGTCCGGTGAGACCAGGAGTCATCAGTCCCGGTGCGACCAAGAGCTGCACAGACACCGTCGAAGACCAGCTTTGAAGACTGCGCAAGGCGCGAGGTATTGTCGTCGAGCAAGCCTTGGGACAAGGTATGATTCCATAAACCATCCTTTCCTATTATATAGACGTTGACGTGTTTCCTTATTCTGGGTTTGGGGGAGAAAATTTTTATTTCCACTGCCATCTCTGCCTCCCTTAAAACCCAACAACAACTACTAAGTAGCTATGGCACTTTCTATCCCCGGCAACGACGCTAGAAAGCTTGGTGCATCGAGCCATAGGTGTACACACTAGCCAACAAGGGGTGACTAGATGCACTCCATGGGACTCGAACACACGTGTCGATCTTTCAAAATTTATATTAACCCTAACACAGTCGATCACAATACCAAATAGGTCACCCGCAAGTGCAATGGTACTATTGTAGCATAGGTGAAGGGAAAGTATAGGGGTCGATCCTCAAGGAGAAAAGGGGGCACTAGAGCTAGGTTAGTTTGGCTAGGTTCCTATTGCAGAGACTAGGGTTAAGGGTTTAAAGGTGATTTGATTGTTAAACTAGGTGAGCAAGAAAGCAATCAAAGGCAAGAAGGAAATTTAAGTTAACCCTAGACTAGATTAAGACTAAGTATGCAAGAAAAGACTAAGCTAGGTATGAAAAGTCAGTTTACACTAAGGTAGGAAAAAGAAAAGCACAAGAGCGAGAAAATAGCTAAACTAGCAAGAACAAGGTAAAAATAGGACAAGAAGCTAACTAAGCAGGAAAAGAGCTAACTAAGCTAACCCTAGCTAAGCAAGATGAAAACTAGGGTTTTAAAGCAATTGATGAAGGTGTGGGTTGTTTAGGGGATGCACTTATCACTTAAGTTGGGGGTGACATATGAACATTATGATTCCATTTAGATTATCCAAACCAAACAACAAGTTAGATTCTAATGAATTAACCTAAGCTACTAACTGGCCATGGATATGCTAGGTTGTGTATAGGGGAACTAGTCCCTAACACCCCTACTACCCTTGCGAGGCTCCATTGGGTTAGAAATTAGGTTTAATTCAATTAGAGTATAATCAAGTCTAGGTTTTTAGATTAGACACTCCTAGGGCAATTAGGGGCCGATGGTATTAATGGGGAGGTGAAATTAGGGCTTTGGACCCAAATTCCCCACATTCTAGCCTTGAGAAGGCTCCATGCTAATTGTACTAGAATCACCTAAACTAGCTACTTAGATTTCTCACTTAGGCTTAGGGAGATTTATTAGGATATATGAAGATGGGAGGCAACCTAGGGATCCAAGAATTGGATCTAGGGGCAAATCCCAAAATTCACACATATAAGCAATTTCCCTAAATTCCTAAGTGATTTTACACACAAACCAACAAGCAATTCATGGAGAATAAGATGCAAATAGAAATAGTTATTGCCAAACGAAATCATAATGTTTACATATCATTTTCCCCCAACATGGTATCAAAGTAACATTTTACACCCCCAAACAGCCCACCCAAGGGGTCTAGCTACTCAAGGAAATGGAAAATACAAAAATAAAGGAGAAAGATTGAGTAGAGGAGTAAAAAGCCATGATGAGCTCGGTGAAGACTCCTCCTTCTCCACCTCCTAGAAGCTGTAGCTCGATATCCCTCCTCCAAGGTAGGTGAATGGCATGGATGTATGGTGGAAAAGGGTGGAAATGGAAGGAAAGTAGGGTTTTGATGGTGAAAATGGTGAAATGGAGGTGGGAATGGATGGAGGATGAAATGGGGAGGCTAGAGTGGTTGTAGGGTAGCTTTTTTTTACCTACAACTGCCACCCCCCTATATATAGGTGTGGGGAAAGCAATAGGTCAAGTAGGGGTAAAGTGGAAAATGCACTAAAAAAGTGGTTGGGTTTTGTTGGTAGCACAGCCGTGGTGGGGTGTGAGTTGAACGGTCGTGGTGGATGGGAACGACTGAGGTGAAAAATGTCAGGTAATTTTGGGGGAGTGGCTAGCTGGTAGCACGGCCGTGTTGGGAGCTGGTAGCACGACCGTGTTGGGTTATATGTGGCATGGTTGTGCTGCGTGGCACGACCGTGTTGGGTTAGTGGTAGCATGGTCGTGGTGTGTGGCACAGCCGTGTTGGAGTATGCTTTGTAATTACTTCAAAACTGAGATTTTTCATGTGATTTCTTCATTTGTAGCATGATCGTTCCGTGTTACCACGACCGTGTTGGGGTCTTTGCTTGCACTTTGATCTTCAAACTTCATTATCCATGGACTTCTTTGCTTAAGCTTGACTTTTGGCCACTAGCGGCATGTTGGGGGAGCTCTGGGGCCTTCTTTGGCCCCCTCCATCTCTCTCGTCCATCCAGGTGTGGTCCAAGTACCTAAAAAACATGCAAATAATGTTCATAAGTGCATTTTACACAAATATGCACATTAAGGAAAATAACATGTAACCTAACAAGTATATATGTGATTGAAATGCAAAATGCCATAAGATGAAGCCCTAAAATAGGGTTGAATCAGGTGACAAGGTTGGAAGTGATGATGGGTGTCTTTTATTGATAGAGTCCTAGAGTCGTCCTTGTACACATGGGTCCTTGGGGATGTTTTGTAGATGTTTTATGGACGTGCTTTAAATATGTGGTTGGATTATGTGCCCTTTTGTATATAGATGTAGTGGATATATTGTTGGGTTTTAGGTGAGGGAGAAGGCAGTGGAAACAAAATTTTTCTCTCACCATAAAACCATAAACACGGATCGCATCAACGACTATGAAATAGGAAGGATCGTTTTGGCATGGTGTACCTGACCTTGAGACTTGCTCAATGATAATGCCTCATAGCTAGTGTGGTCTTCAGCCACCTAGTCTTCGACGGTGTCTGCGCAACTCATGGTCTTGACCCGAACTGCGGTTGACCGTCGTCCTCCTAAGCAGCAGAAGTCTCCCGCCTATATAGATAGTCTACACGAACCACCAAAAACTCTAGTCGTCCTATCCTACATGACACTAGAAGGAGTCGTCACCTTCTGTTGACGTACTAGTCATTGACACACTCTCCCACAATTAGTTGTTGTCCTATAGTTGTATTTCCCTCATTGTTCCTCCCTAGACAGGTAGAATTTGCTTGGGCTCTCACGGTTACCACAACCAGAGAGGACAACAACTTTGTAGAGCAACTAATATTCTGAGTTGTGCTCTCTGAGAAGCCCCAAGTACCTCTCTATATATAGGAGGGGTCAAGGTCAAGGTTCTCAGCCCCAGGCAATACCAGATTAAAGTGGGAGTAGAAGGGTCCAAAATTTCCATGAATTGATTGCATTGCGGTATCCAAACCGGTAGTTTCACAAATGAATAGGTCAGTTGGGAGTGTGAGCCGATCGACAGTCGATTCGTGTCCCAGACTTGCCTCCAATTGAATTTCCTTATATGTTTCTAATTAATACTAAGATCAATTCTTGTCCCAATCGAATTGTACAAGTGAAAGGAAAATCTTTTCTCACAAATCGGGACATCCCAACACTGCTCGTTTGGACACATGAACCGATTGGTTCACCAGAATGAACTGGTCATCTCAGTGACCATGAGCCGATCGGTTCACCCAGTGAATCGGTCGGTTGGTGGTCCAT
This sequence comes from Alisma plantago-aquatica, assembly GCA_963693085.1. Lineage (NCBI taxonomy): Eukaryota > Viridiplantae > Streptophyta > Magnoliopsida > Alismatales > Alismataceae > Alisma > Alisma plantago-aquatica. Next base: position 1,210,873,382 of record OY856410.1, on the reverse strand, counting down.
ATTGTGTAGAACACAGTCAATGCAATTCTCAATCAATATGACACTCAGATCAGTCAGTTCAACACTTGAACTTGATGATTCTGAGTCAAGTCAATTGATTGAATGTTTGATTGAGTACCTAAACACATTTAGTAATCAATCCAAACATCATTCATGGATAAACTCCTCTTCTAAGTAAATCCTTTGTGTGTGACCCTATAGGTCCCATTTCACGTTGGCAGTGAATGTCCATAACTAGCTTATGACATCACAAGCAAAGAGCGGTGCCTAGTCGCACATCAGTGCTACCTAAGTGAAAAAGTTGGAGAACAACTTTCAATCCTATAGTCTGTGATTGGTGTTCCAGTGAATGTAAAGTTCCTTTGTCTTTGATATCCTAAATGAACTAAAGGCATGGAGTTGTCATCCTTTCAACATTCATTCATGTTCCTTGATCCAAAGCAGACTGTCTGAGATATGTGTGCCATCAATATCACATATTGACTCACACGTGCATGTGCATGCTTTTCTCACTCTTGCTTATCAAGTGGTCATGGACATCATACTCCCTCAGGAGGGACAAATACCATATCTATCACTTGCAGTCAAAACCCCATGTGTCAAAGTCACCCAATCATCACCTTTATAACAATCCATATTCTAGGACCGCATTTGATGATGTCAAAGTGTACCCAATGACATGTGATGAGTGCAGTGATTTCAGGTCTAAGAATCACAATCACCACCATCACTATGAGAGCTGACTATGAATACCATGTCATGGTTCCATGTGTCACTCTCACGGTGGGTCTGTCCGATACACTGTTCTCTAACATGTATCTTTGATCTTTGTTTGATAACATATATCATGACTAATGAGACTCTATCAACAACCAACACACACTCCAGTCTTGTTGTGTCATTGTTTTCTATCAACCTTCCATAATGACATCGGACTAGGGACAAAATAAGAATGTACAAACTCTTAGCATCTGTATGATCTCACTCTCCAGGTCCTCAACCTAAAGACATACATCATTGAGTATTGTCATTCTCTAGACATTCATTCTGTTCTATCATTATCTCATAACTGATTGAACCTGAATAAATTGGAAGCTTGCCTTTTATATTTATCAAATCAATCATAATGTATCCAAATCCAAATCATCATATGATTGGCTATTAGGGCATACATACCAACAGACTCCCACTTGCATTGCGAGCCAATCACCTTTGAATTATATTCTTAGTGATCTCCAAACATGTCCCACATGTTTCTACTACTCCAGTGTTGATGTAGTGAGTTAGCAACTCTTTGCTTTAGTCAGTATATTGCATGTTTCATATCTCTTTGTTGTATGACATATTGTATGAGATGGAGTTGCCGTAATATGTGATATGATATTCCTTGCCTCACAGTTAGCTCCATTGTTTGACTCAGTATTACTACTTGTCATCAATGGTTGGAATATCTATAAGTTCATCTCTATGAACTTTTAGATCCATATAGTATCCTCTGCTATTCATAACACAAGGATACTTGACATTCCCTTGTAGAATTAAATGGCTTTTAAATTGGAATGTTTCCATTTATCAACTCATATTCACTTTTATATTTTATATTTTGCGATCATTTTCTGTCATTTCAGAAGCTTGTATCACTGTAACTCTTTACACTTAACTCTTACTTATATTACCATAAAACTAGTACTTCATAAGTATCAAACAAGTTCTTCATGGCATTCCAGTGACTCTCACTAGAAGCTGACAAACATCCACTCATCATACGAGTTAATAGGATGAGCATATCATATTGTCATGTCCGATACATACAAGATGATGAATGCATATTTTCTTGTCATGTCCAATACATACAAGATAATGGGATGATTACATACATGATAGATCCATATCTATTTATGTGTTCCTATTCTTCATAAGAATTTGGGATACTTGGCATATGAGATACTAACTCCATGTAACATGAACACGTTTTCTCCCACGGAATCTGTGCATACTGAACCCTTCAGTACATATTGCCAATGTATGTTCTCTCTTTACCAGGTCAAGAGGTTTTTGAGAACTATCTCTACAGATCGCTATTCCTATCACATAGGACATTTCTCTGTCTTCCCTTAAAGAAGGTATTTCCACATCAGTTTCCATTTTAGAACATTTCATTCCTCATCGTCATGTGGAATGTGAATACGCTCCCACTAAATCTTTATAATCATAGATCCCTTCTTTATTGTGATATATCAGTCAAACCTTTTGACTATATAATCAAAGTAAAGACTTCCAGTTCTGAGTTGCATGTATTTAATCAATCATATTGATTAATCCCTTGTAACTTATAGATTGCATTTGCATTATTGGATTCATAAAACCCTCCAGGTTGTGTCACGTACACAACCTTATCTTATTCCTTCCAGGAATGCAGTTTTAATATCCATATGCCAAATTTCATAGTCTTTCAAGTTCCAACATCAAGCTTGATCCTTTCTCTAAATGTCATCCATGTCAGTCTTAACTCTTAAGACCCAATTGCACTTATGGGTTTTATCCCAATCAAGTGCTACCACTAAGGTCATACCTTAAGGTTCACATGGAAGTCATTTTGGATCTTATGGCCTCAAGCCATGACTCAAAATATGGTCCCTCAAGATCATCTAGCTTATTGGCTCATCATATGACCAATTCATCATCTAGATATATGAGGTGTATATGTTACACAAGGAACTTTGGGAATCCACAACACTTGTGACTCTTAATCTCCTTTATTTAGTGTATGTTCTTTTAGAAGAATTCTAGAAGATTAGTTATTTGGTGATCTCTCTAACTCTTTAGAGTATGATTCCTTCTTTGATTTAGACATCACTATGCCTTAATCATGAGTTCTCTATGATACATTATCATAATTACTCACAAGGTCCTCAAACATTTGGTTTAAGTATCTCATTCATTGATCTCATCAAAGAATTAATACTTTTACCAAGTTTGTACTTCATTTATGATATTCTTGAACACTTCAAGATATTCATACTTGTATTTCACTAAACACCAATTGAAGCATTGACATTTATTCCAATAGGCATGTATATACATCAATATGTATTATACCTAATAGAATAGTCTCTCACTACATTTAGTGAAGATTGACTTGTCATCATGCCCAAGACATTCATATCTCTTAATGGTTCACTACCAAAAGAGTGTAGCCTATCCATCAGTATGGAAGCTAGAAATGAATTTCTCATGATAATGCTAATTAATTGTTTGAGTCATCAATAACTTTTAGGTATCATTTTATCTTATGCATACCAAGTACCACAAGATAAAAAAGGCATTGCCACAAAAGATCATATCTTTGAAATTGAAACATCAACATTATTGATAGACATCCTTGTCATTACAAGATGAAAAAATAAAGTGTTTCTATTTATTGGCAAAATGAAACAGTAGTTCATAACTCTATTAAATTCCCTTTGGGATGAAATAAACTAAAAGGTACTCCTATCTATGGCAACAACACTTGCTCCAATGATGAGTGCTCCTTCTTAGTCCTTTCATAAAGGCCATCACTTCTTTTTAGATCCTGCATATCATATATGTCAGATCCATATCTTGGTATCATGTACCTCAAATAAAGAAGCATTTCAAGTTTATTTCAAGATACATGAGGTGGAGATTTCCATCCCCTCCTTCTTCTTCTTTTGTTCATCCAGATAGAGAGGGAAATTTCTCCTTCAATGTCTTGGCTCTTAACAATGGTGACATTTGCCTCCCTTGTTCACCCCTCCTTTGGCCTTTAGAGCTGAAGATGACTTGAGATGTTGGCTAGCATCAGAATCCTTCTTTGCTTTGCCCTTGCCCTTGCCTTTAGACTTACCCTTCTCTTTGCTGATCAACATCATAGATTTGGGTTTCTGTTTCTTCATTTGTGCCTTGGTTGTCCTCAACATACTCAACAACTCTGTCAATGGCTTGTTAAAGTTGTTCATGTTGTAGTTCATCACAAACTGATTGTAAGATTATGGCAACAATTTTAGTATCACATCAGTAGCCAACTCTTGGCTCAGAGGGAATCCCAATCTTGTCAGGTTCTCCACATACCCAATCATCTTGAGTGTGTGAGGATCAACTAGATCTCCTTCTGTCATGACGCACTTGAACAGCACCCTGAAGACATCATATCTCTCTTGTCGTGCTTGGTCTTGATACATGTTATTGAGATGTTGAACCATCTCAATGACATCCATGTTCTCATGTTGCCTCTGCAACTCCTAGTCCATTGAGCACAACATCAAGCACTTCACATCAATGGCATCTTTAGTATGCTTCTTGTAAGCATCCCTTTCTGCCTCTGGTGTGGTGGGAGAGGGTTCCTCTGGCACTGGTGTATCTAGGACATAGAGCTTTCACTCTTAAGTGAGAATAATTCTCAATGTCCTAAACCATTCATGGACATTAGTCCCATTCAACTTGTCCTTCTCAAGGACCGATCACAATGAAAAGTGATTATTGTTGACAACCATTTTTTTTACAAAAAGGAAATTTGCAATTTTAGTCCAAAACTCTTTTGACTTGATTTGAAAATTTTGATGATGTAATTAGGCCTTTACTTAATTATTACTCCCACTGTTTTTTTCAAATTGATAGCCCTCACCATCAATTTGGAATATTGCAGCGTACAACCTTCTTATGAGCAAGATCCTGATTTCCTCTAAGCCATGGACCAGCTAGGGTTGTCACCCACAACTAGAATCTTTCAGGTAGGCAACCTTTGCCAATTGCATCATATGCAACTCTTGATAGATGTCATGTACAACTCTTTTCCATGTTCATCTCTATGCCTCTGGAGCTTAGATACTCTAAGAATCACCAGTTAAGTCTAACCCAAAAGCTGACATGATAAACATGCACCCTGCTTTTGCAGAACCTACATGTCTACCATCACACTTCCATGAGATAGACCACGCACCATACTTTGGCGTAACCTATGCTTGGTCGATCAAGCTTTTCATGTGTGTCGCTAATGGAAGGCATCTAGGACTTAATACTTATATTGAGGGATTTTAATATACTTATATATGCATATATGGATCAAATCACCACATATATAGTACGTTCATATACATGCTATATCCCACAACAAAAACATGAAATAACGATAAAGCGATAATTATGGCCATCCTATTGTAATTCCTTGAGCCACACGGAATTATGGCCATCTAGGTCTACATCACATGCAACCTGTTGTTGATGAAGATCTTATGCTTAGGCTGTTCTGGGTTTGATCAGCTCATCACACTACTGATTGGCTCGCCTCCTGGCCAATTGGTCAGTTGTCTCCAACCAATTGTTTGGCTCCTCTAGACGGCCAGTTCGTCTGGTCATCTGCTCCTCGTCAGACCTCCAGCTGCACCATCAGATGGTCATCTCGGTCTACTAGCCAATCGGTTGGCACCTCCAGCCGATCGTCTCGCACCTCCAGGTGCTCGTCTAGGTGCCCTCCAGTCTTCGACATAACAGGAAATAAAACAATCCTACTTTTACATAAACTTTGGGAAACCCCGAGTTACATTTGGGGGGAGTAAAGGTAGAAGAGAATCTCAAGTTATCTCGAGTTACATCAGGAAAAGGAGAAGAGGGCTTGGTGCACAGATCGATATCAAATAACCACAACTAACCAAGCACACATAGGGGTTTATAGGCCATAACCATGCTACACATCCACCATCAAAACTGTTTTGAGCAACGCGTATCATTTTCATATATATACCATATCATACATGTATATATTTAGTTTGGGATCATGTGGTATTAGTCATATATTCACATTTAGACAGTTAAATATTCACATCGTATGCAATAAATAAAAGGTGGTAAAACCAAAAATCGATCATATCAATTATCTTAAAACATAATACGTTAATCTGGCTCTGATACTACTGTTGGGTTTTAGATGAGGGAGAATGCATCGGAACAAAAAAATTCTCTCACCATGAAACCATAACCACGAATCACATCAACGACTATGAAATAGGAAGGATGGTTTTGGGAAGGTGTACTTGGTCTTGAGGTTTGCTCAGTGATAGCACCTCACAACTAGTGCGGTCTCCAACCACCTAGTCTTCGACGACGTCTGTGCAACTCCTGGTCCTGACCCGGACTACGGTTGATCGTCATCCTCATGAGCAGCAGAAGTCTCCCACCTCTATAGATAGTCCACATGGACCATCAATAACTCTAATCATCCTATCCTATAGAACACTAGAAGGAATCATCCCCTTCTATCAGTGTACTAGTCACTGACACACTCTCCCACAATCAGTTGTTGTCCTGCAATTGTCTTTCCCTCGTTGTTCCTCCCTAGACGGGTAGAACTTACTTGGGCTCTCTCAGTTACCACAATCAGAGAGGACAACAACTTTACAGAGCAACTGATTTCTAAGTTGTGCTCTCTAAGAAGCCCCCAACACCCCTCTATATATAGGAGGGGTCAGGGTTCTCAGCCCCGAGCAATGTGGGATTAAAGTGGGAGTAGAAGGGTCCAGAATTTTTATGAACTGATTGCACTGTGGTATCCAAACCAGTCATTTCACAAATGAACTGGTCGGTTGGGAGTGTGAGCCACTCGGTTCACTTAGTGAAATGCTTAGTTCACATGCCAGACTTGCCTCCAATTGACTTTCCTTGTTCGTTTCCTCAATTCTTGTCCCAATCAATTTGTACAAGTGAAACAAAAATCTTTTCTCACAAATCAGGACAACCCAACACTGCTCGTTTGGACACATGAACCGATCGGTTCACCAGAATGAACCATTCATCTCATTGACTATGAGCCAATCAGTTCACCCAGTGAACTGGTCAGTTGGTAGTCCAGATTGTGCAGAACACAGTCAATGCAGTTCTCAATTAATCTGACACTCAAATCAGTCAGTTCAACACTTGAACTTTATGATTATGAGTAAAGTCAAATGATTGAATGTTTGTTTGAGTACCTAAACACCTTTAGTAATCAATCCAAATATCATTCATGGATAAAATCCTCTTTCAGGAAAATCCTTTGCGTGTGACCCTATAGGTCCCATTTCACGTTGGCAGTGAATGTCTGTAAGTAGCTTATGACATCACAAGCAAAGAGCGGTGCCTAGTTGCACATCGGTGCTACATAAGTGAAAAGGAAAGTTGGAGAACAACTTTCAATCCTACAGTCTGTGATTGGTGTTCCAGTGATTGTATAATTCCTTTGTCTTTGATATCCTGAATGAACTCAAGGCATGGAGCTGTCATCCTTTCAATGTTCATTCATGTTCCTTGATCCAAAGCAGACTGTCTGAGATATGTGTGCCATCAATATCACATATTGACTCACACGTGCATGTGCATGCCTTTCTCAATCTTGCTTATCAAGTGGTCATGGACATCACACTCCCTCAGGAGGGACAAATCCCATATCTATCACTCACAGTCAAAACCCCATGTATCAAAGTCACCCAATCATCACCTTTATAACAATCCATATTTTAGGATCACGATTGATGATGTCAAAGTGTACCCAATGACATGTGATGAGTGCAGTGATTTTAGGTCTAAGAATCACAATCACCACCATCACTGTGAGAGTTGATTGTGACTACCATGTCATGGTTCCATGTGTCACTCTCACGGTGGGTCTGTCTGATATACTATTCTCTAACATGTATTTATGTGCTTGGTTTGATATCATATATCATGACTAATGAGACTCTGTCATCAACCAACACACACTCTAGTCTTGCTGTGTCATTGTTGTCTATCAATCTTCCACAATGACATCTGACTAGGGACAAAACAAGAATGTACAAACTCTTAGCATCCGTATGATCTCACTCTTCAGGTCCTCAACCTGAAGACATATGTCATTGAGTACTGTCATTCTCTAGACATTCAATATGTTCTATCATTATCTCATAACTGATTGAACCAGAATAAATCGGAAGCTTTTTTATATTTATCAAATCAATCATAATGTATCCCAATCCAAATCATCATATGATTGGCTCTTAGGGCATACATACCAACATATATGTATATACTAGAACAGATTCTCTGGTAACAGGTTGATGGAACACACAATAAGTGCTTTAAGGCATGAAAGGAATCATATGTAAAGGTTTTTTTTGTTTGACAGTTTTATGAAAATGATTTTAATTTTTAGCTTTTTCCAATAATTTTCTTGCTTAATCTTCCTTCTGCGGTTTCATTTTGAGTAATATCACTTTGTGTGGCAATGGGTGTCACATTTGGTTGGTATCAAAGCTTTAGGTTCATTGAGTCTATAGGGACCTAGGACTAGGGTTGTGTCTGTTCATGTGTCCTCCAGTCCGTCTTATAGTGACTTCTACTTATGAATATGAGAAGAGAAAGCTTAAAGATGTCTAGAGAACACGAAGAAGATGATTTCGAGAGCAGTGTTGCTGCACCGGGTGGTGGTGCAAGGAACTAGGTATGAGAAGATCGGGTGCCTGAAGCCCCTCAGTTTGACCCAGCCATGATTGAAAATCTTGCCTTTCAATCTCTTTTTGGGCAGTTTATGGCTACTATGACTCATATGGCGAACATGATGCATGCACCTCAACCTAAGGCACCAGTTCCTCATACTAAATATTTGAGTACTAGGAAGACTTTTGAGCGGCTTTGTCATGTTGGGGCGGTAGAGTATGTTGGGACGGCTGATCTGACGAACACAGATCTGTGGCTTACTGAGACGCGCCGATCGAACAAAATGTTATTAACCAAGCGGAGGCATTCATTAGCAGCGGATTACTAAAAATCACTAAAAATTAAAACCATTTACAAAGAGATCCATACATTGGAAAACTCTTTCAAAAAGAACCAAAGTAATTCAATTACATTCTGGTTCACAAGTACATATCTTGTACCATTCCTTCTCGAGGATTGCAAGTATCAACTGCCCTATTTAAAACTATACACAGGCAGCAAAAAAAACATTGAGGCATCAAGCCAAAATCTCAGATCGATTCATTAAACTAACTATAGACTCTGAGGACCTGAGAGTACAGAGACGACACATAGGATTATATATACAAGACATGACAACCAGTGTCTCCACCTGAGAATTCACTACTGTCCCTACTGTCGCTGCTGCTCTTCCCCTACTGTAGGGTTTCTTCCTCTTCCTCCGTGTCTACCTAAAAAGTTGGATCCCACGGGGGTGAGATAATTAAAATTGTCTCAGCGAGAGATATAGCTCTCTGCCAGAAATATTATTGTTGCAGTTTATTAGAATAAAACTGAGCAGAGGAATCATATATATTCAATAGTAGTTAAATTATTATCTAAATAGGTTAGAACAATAATCTTATTCAAAGCATTTTAGCTATAACTTGATAAAGCAGCATGTCACTTATCTAATAAGGAATATGAAGAACATGTATAACATTTATCCATTTAGGATATGCTAAGCAAGATAACATCAACCAATGATTCTCGTATTTCAACCTTAAGCAAATACGCTACACGGCTGATTACATTTTACAATCATACTTAATGCCCTGAAGAGATGAAGTATATCGTTCATGCTCCAACCGACCACGATTACATAAAGCACCAGTACCACACAAAGTCAATGGAAGAGCCGGACTCCAAGACCTCAAACTTCTCGGTCAGTACGAGATTATATGGTAGAGACATCACGTGTCAAACTGTAATTAGCTTGCCAGGATATATTGGCATCTTCGCTATAGAGTTATATCCCGCAACATATACTCTCTTCAGGGTTATGGCCCGTAGCCAATGCCTGGTATCATATCATGGAGTCATGGCCCGTAGCCATACTCATACTGGGGTATGGTCCGTAACCAATCTCGTACATAGGACATCGCCCACAACCATTCCTATGGGGCATTAGGATATAATTTCCCAAATACCCTCGCATATTAAAAAAATATGCGCTCCGAGTTTAACTTGTTTCACCATTCAACAATTTCTGACTCTGATGGGTCTGTGGTCAGGGCAACTACATTATATGATATCACTTGATTAATTAAGTATATTACCATATTTTTTAGCATTAAACAAGTTTCCAAACATCAATTGTTTTATCAATTGCTACAAAGAATGTGTAATACTTTCATCAAGTACTGTTCAATTCTTTAATATGGCATTGGGATCTCAATCCCTCATCTCATCAAGAGCATTCTCATCCTTTCACAAACTCATCATCATGATTATAGAATATGGGTATTCAAACCCTTAGTTCATTAAAGAACAATTGTTACCACTTATCAGGTAACTAAAACACCTTCAGGTCATCTGACCAAGGTAAATATAATACTTTCTACACAAGCATCTCACATGGCTCTCAAAGCCCATTTCATTTCTCGTTACCTCTCACTAGGCAATAAAGTATGTTATGGCTCACAAGGCCCAATAATAACAATAAATGAAACATCATAGCTCATACCTGGCTATGCTCATCATCTCATGACACCTGCATGGTTAGTACACTTGATAACAACTATATCAATTACATTTTAGCACCATGCTATACAAAATAACACCACATACCCTTATTAGAGTTAGGGTTTCTCATTTCATATCAATCAGGGTTACTCATCCCCTTACACAAATTAGGGCTAGGTTTTCAAATTAGGGTTTCATAATACATAGCATCACCCTGGATTAGGGTTTCTTTTCACATTACCCTATATCAGGGTTTCACATAACATTTCCCCTAAAATTAGGGTTTCATGTAGCTTTACCCAAAAAGTAGGATTTTCATGAAGCATTCCCTTAAATTAGGGTTTTTCATTAAATATACCTTGAATTAGGTTTAGAGTTCATCAATCTTCTCAATTAGGGTTTCATGATCTCATCATCACGAATCAAACCCTAATTACATATTTTATTCATGTAGAAAGTGTTGAGGATTAATCATCACATGATTATCACTCATGTATAAGTTCCTCTCTCTCATCCTTTCTAGGAGGTTAATTCCTTTAATCTTAATTAAATTAATCAACTTGAATGAAGAGTTGACATAATGTATTACGTTATTGCTTCCATAAGCATCAACGGTTAATCAATCTAAAGGTACTAATCACCTAAGTACTTTAGAGGTACAACCATTATAATCAACCTTGAGTTACTTAAATAGTACCCGTTTAGTTCTAAGATCAATTATAATTTGAATCAACTCATTCGATTTTGAAACCAAATCAATCCATTCGGTCTTGAAACTGAATCCTTCATTCGGTCTTGAAACTAAATCCTTCATTCGGTCTTGAAACCGAATCCTTTATTTGATCTTGAAATCAAATCCATTCGATCTTGAAACCGAATCATCCATTCAGTCTTGAACCAAGTCCTCCATTCGATCTTGAAACCGAATCATCCATTCGGTCTTGAAACTGAATCCATCCATTCGGTCTTGAAATTGAATCATCAACTATTGATTTGAAACCGAATTAATCTATTAGGTCTAGGGTTTGCAATCAATGGACCCTCCAACATTGAAACTACCCATCAATTAAACTATTTAAAGTACATCATATTGTGGCCCTTAGATCTCCAACCATCCACCACAATCAACCATTGACCTCCAAATGGTCTTGAGACCGTTTGACCTCCAAACGGTCTTGAGACCGTTTGGGTCAATCAACCTTGAAATCGATTCCCTCAACTAGGGTTTCAATCATTTCAATCAATTAGAGCTTGCAATTGGTGGATCATACATACATGGAACCTTTTAAGATTAAATTAATTGGAACCATTAGATTATCATTCAACCACATCAACATTAGACCTTCAATCAATTTGAGTCATCTTGACCTCAAACGGTCTTGAGACTGTTTGCCCTCAATCGGTCTTGAGACCGTTTGGTGTCAAACGGTCTTGAGACCGTTTGATCACAAAAAAGCAAAACCGTTTGCACATGTTCTATGTTGATGTGTGTGCTTAAGATGACAGCATCATCTTCAAGCTTCAATCCTTCAAAATATAATGCCATTCTTATGGTAATTCTATCAATTTGATCAAAGGAATTTCAAGAAGAACAAAATGATCAACAAATGATGAAGAATTGAATGTAATAATAACATTTAAGGGTTTAAGTTATATAACCCGCCTTCACAATTGAATCCAAGCTTCAACCTTCACGTCCTCAATGGTGAATGAAGCTTCCTCAACTTCATAAGGCTTGACCTCAAGTCTTTGAGTGCAATGAATGGCTAGGGTTGAAGATTGAATGGAGAAAAGAAGAAATCAAGCATTGATTTTCGATTTCTACCATGAAATTAAGGTTGAAGATGACTATGGAGATTACCTACAGGTTGGGGCACATCCTATTGTTTCTCCAAATCTCCCTTGTTCTCATCTAAAGTAAGGAGAGAAAGAAAATCTGAAAAAGACTCTACAAGTGGGTGGGAAAATGAAGGGTTTATAAGGGAATTTCAATGAGAGAGAAAGTGATAAAAAAATCCTTTAACTCCCAAAATTGGTGCCACATCTCCCCCTAAAATCCTTGCATGCAAAGCCATCTTCCCCACCTTCGAATTCCTCTTCATTATCCATGAATTAAAGGAAAAGCAATTAAGCACCTTAATTCATATAATACTAATATCCCATATTTAGTGGATATTACTTTTTAGTTAACTAATGTGAGTGGGATCTCCACTCATTTGCAAGGAACAAGGACGTTAACACTTATGCAAATTCAACCATCTCATATTTGGTTGAATGGCACTCCCATTAATATATTTATTTTTGCATTAAATTGAATTATGTTTCCAATATGCTTAAATCTTGATTATTTTAATATCAAGATTCTCTCTCCTCCAAAATGATTCAAATGAGATACCCCTCTCATTTTATTTTCTCTACATGATGCCAAGAAATATTAGGGACTCTCTAGGAGTGACATTTTTCATATTGAACCCTAGGTTTTGGGTAAATTGCACATTACACCAAAACTAGGTTTTAATGCACAAACATTGCTTAATAGGCTGTTTCTTGGTACTCAGGATTCTACAAGCCATACCTCTGCATCATTTTCACTCTTATGATGCTTCAACACCTGAGGAACATTTTATCATGTGTAATTTGCAAGTTAACCCCTCATCTTGGGTAATTTGTACTTTAGTCCAAAATAGACAAAACATTGTTTCAACATTATTCAAAAAGGATTAAAATTGAAACATAAGTTCCTCTTGAGCTTTAATTACTTTTCAAGAAATAAGAAAAAGCATATAATTAACTTTATTAAGCAAAACATCTAGGGTTAAAGCATAACTCAGGTCAAGGATGTTACAAATTATCCACCCCTAACAGGGATTTCGTCCCTAAAATCATCAAGAGAAAAGAGAAGGGTACTTCCTCCTCATCTCTTCCTCTAGTTCCCACATAGCTTCTTCAATGCCATGATGATGCTAGAGAACTTTCACAAGATATATGTCTTTCTTTTTCAGCTTTTTAATTCTTTTATCAAGGATCATCACATGTCCTTCAACATATGATATATCATCATTTAATTCTACCTCCACAGGTTGCAAAACTAACTCTGTGTCAGGATGACACTTTCTCAGCATGGAGATATGGAACACTGGATGTATCTTATGCAGTTTAGGTGGCAACTCCAGTTTATAGGCTACCTTTCCAATCCGTTCAATGATTGGATAAGGCCCCATAAATCTAGGAGCTAACTTTCCTTTCCTTCCAAATATAAGAACGCCTTTCCAAGGTGAGACTTTGAGATATACTCTGTCTCCAACTTGGAATTCTAAAGGTCTTTGCCATTTGTCAGCGTATGACTTCTATCTATCCTATGCAGTCTTTAAATGTTGTTGTATTACTTTAATCTTCTCAGTTGTCTGTTGCACAAGCTCAGGACCCAAAAGTTGATATTCTCCTATTTCATACCAACATAAAGGAGACCTACAACGTCTACCATACAATGCTTCATATGGTGCCATATCGATACTGTGCTGATAGCTATTATTATAAGCAAATTCTATCAAGCTCAGGTGTAGATCCCAACTTCCTACAAACTGAAGGACACATGCCCTAAGCAAATCCTCCAAAGTTTGTATGGTCCTCTCAAATTTTCCATCTGTCTGTGGATGAAAGGCAGTACTAAATCTTAACTGCATACCCAAAGCTTTATGTAGTCGTTCCCAAAAATGAATCGTGAACTGGGGACCTCTATCAAAAACAATAGTAGCTGGGACCCCGTACAACCACACTATATCATCTATATATATCTATGCAAGCTTCTTAGCCGCGTAGGTTGTTTTGATATGAAGGAAATGTGCTATCTTAGTCAACCTATCAACTATCATCCATATGGAATCATGACCTTTGGTTGTTCTAGACAAACCAACAACAAAGTCCATGGTCACATGATCCCATTTCCACTGTGGTATAGGCAAAGGTTGCATTGTTCCTGCGGGCTTTTGATGTTCAACTTTAACCTGCTGACACATCGGACACCGCATGACAAACTCAGCTACAACCTTTTTCAATCCTGGCCACAAATACATATCCTTCAAATTATGATACATTTTGGTGCTCCCTGGATGCATTGCATACATTGAAGAATGAGCTTCCTCTAAGACTAACTTCCTTAAGTCATTGGCATCAGGTACTACCATCCTATCATGATAACAGACTACCTGATCCTCTGATTCATGAAAGCCATCCCGTTTCTCACTACCATACTCTGACCTGATCTGCTGAACCACAATATGAACCTGCTATGCTTCTTTAATCTACTGTCTCAGAGTAGGTTTTATATGCATCTCAGCTAACAGCCTGGATAACAATGATACCTTAAGCTGTATATTGTTTTGTCTCAAGGCAATGAGCATGTATCTTTTAAAGCACACTAGGGAGTTCAGATGTGCTTTATCTAGGGCTGGTGATGATGATTTCCTACTTAGTGCATCAGCCACTACATCAGCCTTCCCTATATGATAATCAATTGTACAATCATAGTCCTTGATTAACTCCATCCAGTGGCGTTGTCTCATGTTCAACTCATGTTGTGAGAAGATATATTTTATATTCTTATGGTCTGTGAAAATCTAGAATGTTTCTCCATAAAGATAGTCTCCAGATTTTCAAGGCATGGACCACAACAACTAGTTCTAGATCATGTGTCGGATAATTCTCCTAGTGTTTCTTAAGCTTATGGGAGGTAAAAGAAATCACTTGATTATCCTGCATCAACACACAAACTAAACCATTCTTAGATGCATCATAGAAAACTATGTACCCCTTCCCGTACTCAGGTAACACTAGCACAAGTGCACTTGTTAATCTTTCTTTCAACAATTGGAAAGAATGTTGACACTTGTCATTCCAGACAAAAGAAACCTCCTTCCTGATCAACTTGGTTAGGGGTAAAGCTATAGAACTGAAGTTCTTAATGAACCTTCTGTAGTTGTTTCTTGAGCTCTACCATCTCAGTAGGTGCCATTCTGTATGGCGTTTGTGCTATTGGCTGTATGCCCGAGATTAGATTAATTTCAAAATCAATCTCTCAGGGTAGAGGAACACCTGGAAGTTCCTCAGGGAATACATCTTCAAATTCCCTAACTATCGAGACTTCAGAAAGATTAGAGCTCTCCATTGTGGTGTCTACCACATGTGCTAAGAATGCAAGGCATCCTTGTCTCATCATCTTCTCAGCTACCATAGATGATACAAGACAAGTTGGAAGAATCTTTCTGTCTCCTTGAAAGATCCACGTGTCACCATCATCTGTGAACACAACTTGCTTGGAATCACAATCCAAGACAACCTTATATTTTTCTAGGGTGTCCATCCCAAGAATTATATCGAAACCCTGCATCTTAAGTGGTATAAGATCCACCTAAATGCGATGTTCAAAAAAGGAAAGAGTGCATGGAGAACACACCTCCCGTAGCACTACAGATTCAAGCAAAGGAGTTTCTAATAACAAACTCTCTGCCCTATGACCAACTGTCATATTACAGTCAAGAATCACTTCTCTAGTGATGAAGGAATGCGTAGCACCCAGATCGATCAAAACAGATATGAAGCAGGATGAAGACATATCAGAATAAAATAGTTCCATCTGACCTATCACAACCCTTGGGTTAACTACTGCTTCAGGTTGATTTATCGCATAGAATCTAGTCGTAGCTTGCTGTTGACCCGGTGCTCGGTTGTTGGGTGCCGATGAACTAGCTTGGGACGCTTGCCAACGTCCTCGAGTGGCACTTGAAAACTACCTCATCTGAGAGCTTTGTTGACTCTGCCTCTGGGGTTGAGTCACCATTGTGTTCCCGACTGGATAATCCCTTGCTAGATGTCCCACTTGTCTGCACTAATGATAGATCCTGGTCTCAGGATAGGGTCTATGAGGTCCAGTCACCGATGTTGACGCTATGATGGGGGCTCTATTTGGAACAAAACTATGTCCCCTACCCCTGCTTGACGTCCATTGCGTCTGGGTATTGAATCTAGATGGTGCTGTTGGTGTAGAAAACCTTGGTTTCTTAAAGCTTTCGGACCTTTGTCCTTAGAACTGAGTGTACACCTTCTTACCACAGGTCTGTTGCTTCTCGATCACATACCTCTCTATCCGTATGGCGGACTCCACAAAGGTAGCAAACCTCTCCCTATTCTCTAGGGCAGACACAGGAGTGGTCAAATCAGCATTTAACCCCTTCTCAAAATGCTGAATTCTTTCCTCCTCCATAGCTGCCATATGTGGACAGAACCGCAGAAGCTCCATGAACTTAGCCTCATACTCGCTAATGTTCATCGGTCCTTGTCTTATCCTTTCAAAGTGAGATATCTTCTCATCTAGGTAAGTCTTAGGGAAGTATCTAATGACAAATTTTCGTCGGAATTCTTCCCATCCGACTTTGACACCTGGCCTCTTTCCCTCTTCTATTGTCCACCAGTGGCCAGCACTCCCTTTTAAAAGGGACACTGCATGTCTCACCTTCTCAGCTTCCGAAATATTGAGGATTCTAAAAGCCTTCTCCAGCTCAGTCAACCATAAGTCAACATCTGCTGGGTCAGCTATACCGGCATACTCTGTGGCTCCTACCCGGCGAAGCCTCTCAAAAGTTTTACCATCTCCCTATCCCTCACTATGGGCTGGTGCCCTCAGTACAGGTGGTGGCATCCTATCTATCATGTGCATCATAACTACCATGAACTGCCCAAACAGAGCATTGAAAGTTGGATTCTCTATCATGGCTGGGTCAAACTGGGGCTGTCCAGGTACAAGTTCCTCCATAGTCTGGTCCCTTGCACCTCCTCCTGGTGTAGCAACACTACTCTCAGCAACATGTTCTTCATGTGATCCAGACATCTTCAAGTTCTTCTTCTCCTCCTATATGAGCAGAAGACACTATCATAATACTGGATGACACTAGAACATACTCAACAACCTTAATCCTATGTCTCTGTAGACTCAACAAACCTAGAGCTCTGATACCACTAATTGAGATGTGCCGATCGAACAAAACGTTATTAACCAAGCAGAAGCGTTCGTTAGCAGCAGATTACTAAAAATCACTAAAAATTAAAACCATTTACAAAGAGATCCATACACTGGAAAACTCTTTCTAAAAGAACCAAAGTAATTCAATTACATTCTAGTTTACAAGTACATATCTTGTACCATTCCTTCTCGAGGATTACAAGTATCAAATACCCTGTTTAAAACTATACACAGGCAGCAAAAAAACATTGAGGCATCAACCCAAAATCTCAGATCGATTCATTAAACTAACTACTGACTCCGAGGACCTGAGAGTATAGAGACGACACATATGACTCTATATACAAGACATGACAACCGATGTCTCCACCTGAGAATTCACTGCTTGTCCCAACAAGAGATATAATTCTCTGCCAGAAATATTATTATTGCAGTTTATTAGAATAAAATTGAGTAGAGGAATCATATATATTCAACAACAGTTAAATTATTGTCTAAACAGGTTAGAACAATAATCTTATTCATAGCATTTCAGCTATAACTTGATAAAGTAACATGTCACTTATCTAATAAGGAATATGAAGAACATGTATAACATTTATCCATCTAGGATATGATAAGCAAGATAAGATCAGCCAATGATTCTCATATTTCAACCTTAAGCAAATATGCTACACGTATGATTACATTTTACAATCATACTTAATGCCCTAAAGAGATGAAGTATACCGTTCATGCTCCAACCGACCAAGATTACATAAAGCATCAGTACCACACAAGGTCAATGGAAGAGCCGGACTCCAAGACCTCAACCTTCTCAGTCAGTACGAGATTATATGGTAGAGACATCACATGTCAAACTGTAGTTAGCTTGCCAGGGTATATTGGCATCTTCACTATAGAGTTATAGCTCGCAACATATACTCTCTTCAGGGTTATGCCCCGTAGCCAATGCCTAGTATCATATCATTGAGTCATGGCCCGTAGCCATACTCATACTAGGGTATGGTCCGTAACCAATCCCGTACATAGGACATAGCGTGCAACCATTCCTATGGGGCATGAGGATATAATTTCCCAATTACCCCCACATATTCAAAAATATGCGCTCCGAGTTTAACTTGTTTCATCATTCAACAATTTCTGACGCTGATGGGTCTGTGGTCAGGGCAACTACATTATATGATATCACTTGATTAATTAAGTATATTATCATATTCTTTTAGCATTAAACAAGTTTCCAAACATCAATTGTTTTATCAATTGCTACAAAGAATGTGTAATACTTTCATCAAGTACTATTCAATTCTTTAATAAGACATTGAGATCTCAATCCCTCATCTCATCAGGAGCATTCTCATCCTTTCACAAACTCATCATCATGATTATAGAATATGGGTATTCAAACCCTCAGTTCATCAAAGAACACTTGTTACCACTTATCAGGTAACTAAAACACCATCAGGTCATCTGAACAAGGTAAATATAATACTTGCTACACAAGCATCTCACATGGCTCTCAAAGCCCATTTCATTTCTTGTTACCTCTCACTAGGCAACAAAGTATGTTATGGCTCACAAGGCCCAATAACAACAATAAATGAAACATCATAGGTCATACCTGGCTATGCTCATCATCTCATGATACCTGCATGGTTAGTACACTTGATAACAGTTATATCAATTACATTTTAGCACCATACTATACAAAATAACACCACTTATACCCTTATTAGGGTTAGGGTTTCTCATTTCATATCAATCATGGTTACTCATCCCCTTACACAAATTAGGGCTAGGTTTTCAAATTAGGGTTTCATAATACATAGCATCACCCTGAATTAGGGTTTCATATCACATTGCCATGTATCAGGGTTTCACATAACATTTCCCCTAAAATTAGGGTTTCATGTAGCTTTACCTAAAAAGTAGGGTTTTCATGAAGCATTCCCTTAAATTAGGGTTTTTCATTAAATATACCTTGAATTAGGTTTAGAGTTCATCAATCTTCTCAATTAGGGTTTCATGATCTCATCATCATGAATCAAACCCTAATTACATATTTTATTCATGTAGAAAGTGTTGAGGATTAATCATCACATGATTATCACTCATGTATAAGTTCCTCTCTCTCATCCTTTCTAGGAGGTTAATTCCTTTAATCTTACTTAAATTGAATCAACTTGAATGAAGAGTTGACATAATGTATTACGTTATTGCTTCCATAAGCATCAAAGGTTAATCACTCTTAAGGTACTAATCACCTAAGTACTTTAGAGGTACAACCATTATAATCAACCTTGAGTTACTTTAATAGTACCCATTTAGTTCTAAGATCAATTGTAATTTGAATCAACTCATTCGGTTTTGAAACCAAATCAATCCATTCGGTCTTGAAACTGAATCCTTCATTCGGTCTTGAAACTGAATCCTTTATTTGATATTGAAATCAAATCCATTCGATCTTGAAACTGAATCATCCATTCGGCCTTGAACCAAGTCCTCCATTCAGTCTGGAAACCGAATCATCCATTCGGTCTTGAAACTGAATCCATCCATTCGGTCTTGAAACCGAATCATCAACTATTGATTTGAAACCGAATTAATCTATTGGGTCTAGGGTTTGAAATCAATGGACCCTCCAACATTGAAACCATCCATCAATTGAACTATTAAAAGTATATCAGATTGTAGCCTTGGATCTCCAACCATCCACCAAAATCAACCATTGACCTCCAAATGGTCTTGAGACCGTTTGACCTCCAAACGGTCTTGAAACCATTTGGGTCAATCAACCTTGAAATCAATTCCATCAACTAGGGTTCAATCATTTCAATCGATTAGATCTTGCAATTGGTAGATCATACATACATGGAACCTTTTAAGATTCAATTAATTGGAACCATTGGATTATCATTCAACCACATATGTGGAGACCCAAATCACAAAAACAAGATCTACTTAAACGGAAGCAATCAATTGCAGCAGATTACTGAAAATCACTAAAAATTAAAACTTTTTACAAAGAGATCCATACATTGGAAAACTCTTTTAAAAAGAACCAAAGTAATTCTATTACATTCTGGTTCATAAGTACATGTTTTGTACCATTGCTTCTCGAGATCATATACATCGACTGCGTTGTCAAAACTGTACATAGACAACATAAAAATGTTCAAGCTTCAAGCCAAAAATCTCAGATTGGTTCATTAAACTAACTACTGACTCCGAGGACCTGAGAGTACAGAGACGACACATAGGACTCTATATACAAACATGACAGCCAATGTCTCCACCTGGGTGTCACTGCTGTTCCTACCGCTGCTCTTGCTACTATTCTTCACCCGCTGTAGGGTTTCTGCTTCTTCTGCGTCTACCTAAAAAGTTGGATCCCACGGGGGTGAGACAATTGAAATTGTCCCAACGAGAGATATAACTCTCCACCAGAAACATTATTAATGCAGTTTAATGAAATAAAACTGAGCAGAAGAATCATAAGGATTCAACAACAAATAATTCGATTATCTAAGCAAATTAGAGCAATGTTCTTCTTCAAAGTATTTCAACTTGTAACTTAATAAAGCAGTATGCTATTTATCCAGTAAGGAATATGAAGAAATTGTATAGCATTTATCCATCTAAATTATGCTAAGTAAGGTATCATCAACCAGTGATTCTCATATTTCAACCGTAAGCAAATACGCTACACAACTGATTACATTTTTCAGACATACTTAAGCCCTGAGGAGATGAGGTATATCGCTCATACTCCAACCGACCATTGCGAAATTAAAATAGGTACCATACATAGGTCAATAGAAGAGCCGGATTTCCATGACCTCATCTTCCTCAGTCAGTGTGAGGAACAAATGGAGGACACCAAGTATCTCTGCAAAATCGCTTTCCAGGGTATACTGGCAACTTCGCTATTAGAGTTACAATGGCATACTATACTCTCTTTGCAATCGAGAGATAGTATATTTATCTCACATCGATCCGACATTAAGATCATCAGGAGATTAATGATACATCCATCCCAGCATATATAATCAAGGATTGAGAGATTTAATGTTTACCTCACATCAATTCCTCCATTAAGGCATAAGGATATTTGCACCCATAACCCCCACATACTCAAAAGTATGCCCTCCAGGATTTCCCGTAGGAAAACCTATTTCACCATCACCAAACTACCGACGATGATGGATCTATGGCCAGGGCTCTACATTATAAGATTTCACTTGATTAATTAAGTACATTACTGTATTCTTTTAGCATCAATCAGGTTTTCAGACATAATTCATTATAACAAATGCTACAAAGAATAAGTATTACTTCTATCAAGTCCTTTTCAAAGCTTTATAAAACATTGGGATTTCAATATCCCTTATCACATCAGGGGCATTCTCATCCCTGAACATCTCATCATTATGATTATGGAATATGGGTATTCAAACCCTCAATTTATCAAGAACACTTGTTACCACTTATTAGGTAACTAACACCTTCAGGTCATCTGACCAAGGTAAACATGATACTTGCAATACAAATATATCACATGGCTTCTAAAGCCCATTAATCTCTCGTTACCTTTCACTAGGCAACACAACATATTATGGCTCACAAGGCCCATAAAGCAATTCCAATAGTAAAACATCATAGCTCATACCTGGCTATGTCCAACATCTCATGATACCTGCATGATTAGTGCACATGATAACAACTATATCAATTACATATGCAATGCAAGAGTAACATTATTGTTTCCACATTAGAGTTAGAATTTCTCAAATTATGTCAATTAGAAATACTCATCCCATTACCCAAGTTAGGGTTATGGTTTATCATCATATTGCCCAACATTAGCGTTTCATGCACTATAACCCAAGATTTAGGGCTCCACATACCTTTACCCTTTATCAAGGTAGGATTTCATATCAAAGTGTCACATATCAGTACATAGCATCACCTTGAGTTAGAGTTTCACATCACATTGTTGCATTAAGGTTTTACTTTGACATCACCCTTGATTAGGGTCCACATGACATCACCCTCACTTAGGGTTTCATATGGCTTCTCCCTTGATTAGGGTTTCTCATAACATCACCCTCACTTAGGGTTTCACATACCATCATCCTTATTTAGGGTTTCATATGACATCACCTTACTTAGGGTTTCACATGTCATCATACTTATTAAGGTTTCACATAACATTACCCTTAATTAGGGTTTCTCATACCATTGCCCTAAGTTAGAGTTAGGCTTCATCAACCTTATTAATTAGGGTTTTATGATATCTTTATCAAGGATCATACCCTATATTTTATTCATATTGACAGTGTAGGGACTTAACCACTTACTTGATCATTATACATATATGAACTCTTCTCTCTCTCATCCTCTCTAGGATGTTGATCACTTCAAACTTGAATAGATTAGGTCAACTCCTCATTTAAGTATACACACTTAGGGTTAGTTTAGTGTATTGAGTTATTGTTTCCATAAGCATCAAAGGTTAACCGCTTTAGATGTACTAATCACCTAAGTACCTTAGGATTTCAACCATTGTACTTATCTTTGATAATCATCATTATCAAACATGGAATCAATTGATCTTTTATAACCTTGAGTCTCCAAATGGTTTTGGGGTACCTTGAAACTCTAAATGATTTTGCCCCTTTTTGACCCTCAAATGGTTTTGAAACTGTTTGGGCATTCTAGGTCTGAGAGTGTTTATCATTAAATGGTTTGAAACCATTTGGTACCTTCAACCTATGAAACTGTTTGAGCATTTGTACCTTGAAACCATTTGAACAGAACCAACTTGAAACCGATTGAACAATTCACCCTTGAAACTGATTGGATCTCAAATGGTTTGAGATCAATTGTTCTCCAAATGGTCTGAGGAACGTTTGATCCCAAATGGTCTCAAGACCGTTTGGTCCAAACCATCTTGAAACTGAATGGACCAATTAGGGTTTCCATCATCAAATCGATTTAGGGTTTGTACTCATTGAATCATCAATCAATTGAACTCTTGAAGGTACATCAGATAGTAGCCCTTGGATCTTCAACCATCCCCCACAATCCACCATTGAAATCCAAATGTTCTTGAGACCATTTGGTCTCAAATGGTCTTGAGACCATTTGAGTCAAACAACTAAAACATTGACTCAATCAATTAGGGATTCAACCCATTCAATCGATTAGAGTTTACAATTGGTGGATCATCCCAACTTGGAATCATTATCATCAATTCAATTGAATCCAATGGATCAACATTCAAAAACATCAACACTTGATATCCAAATGGTCTGAGACCGTTTGATCCCAAACGGTCTGAGACCGTTTGATCCCAAACGGTCTTGAGACCGTTTGGTTTCAAACGATCTTGAGACTGTTTGGTCTCAAGTCATTGAAACCGTTTGCACTAGTTCTTTGTTAAGGTGCGTGCTTAGGATTATGTCATCATCATCAAGCTTCGATCCTTCAAAAACTACTTCCGTACGTATGGAAATTGCATCAATTGATCAAAGGAATTTCAAGAAGAATAAAACAATCAACAAATGATGGGGAATTGAATGTAGTAATAACATTTAAGGGTTCAAGTTATATAACCCGCCTTTGAAACTGAATCCAAGCTTCAAGATACATGTCTTTAATGGTGGAAGAAGCTTTCTCAACTATCCCAATCTCGTGCTCAAGTCTTTGAGTGAAAAGAATGGCCAAAATTGAAGATTGAATGGAGAAAAGAAGACATCAAGCATTGATTCTTGATTTCCACCATGAAATCAAGATGAAAGAAGACCACAGAGCTTACCTACAGGTTGGGGATTGTCCTCTTCCTGCTCCTAAGCTCCCTTGGTTGTTGGTTTAGCAAAGAGTGAAAGAAGGGTCGAAAAATCCTTTCATTTGAGTTGTAAATGGTGTTTTTATAAAGAAATTCCATGAGAGAGAAAGTAATAATTAATTCCTTTATTTTCTTAAATTGATGCCACATCTCCCCCTCAAATCCTTGCCCATGAATCTATCCTCTTCCCCTTTGCAATACTCTTCTTTATCCATGAATTAAAGGAAAAGAAATTAAGCACCTTAATCATTATAATAATAATATCCATATTTGAGTGGATATTACTTTTAATTAACTAATGTGAGTGGGCTCTCCACTCACTTAGATATTTTTGTGGCCTTTACAAGGAATAAGGACGTCCACACTTATCTAATTTCAACCATATCATTTTTGGTTGAAGGGCACTTAAATTAACATATTTATTTTTTTGCATTAATTTGAAGTAAAGTTCCATTTATGCTTAAATCTTGATTATTTTAATATCAAGATTCTATCTCTTCCAAAATGATTCAAATGAGGCGCCCCACTCATTTTCTTTTCTCTACATGATGCCAAGAATCATGAGGGACCCTATTGAAGTGGTATTTTGCATATTGAACCCTAGG
Organism: Alisma plantago-aquatica; assembly: GCA_963693085.1. NCBI lineage: Eukaryota > Viridiplantae > Streptophyta > Magnoliopsida > Alismatales > Alismataceae > Alisma > Alisma plantago-aquatica. The sequence goes on along the minus strand of OY856410.1, from coordinate 1,210,848,463 downwards.
TTTTGGGTAAATTGCACATTACACCAAAATTAGGTTTTAATGCACAAGGATTGCTCAGCAAGCTCTATCTTGGTGCTCAAGCTTGTGGAAGCCACACCACTACATCATACTCTTTCCTATGATGCTTCAACATCTGAGGAACATTTTATCATGTACAATTTGCAAGTTAACCCTTTAACTTGGGTAATTTGCACTTTAGTCCAAAACTAACAAAACATTGTTTCAACATTATTCAAAAAGGACTAAAATTGAAATATAAGTTCCTCTTGAGCCTTAATTAATTTTCAAAAGATAAGAGCAAGCATATAATCAACCTTATTAAGAAAAACATCTAGGGTTAACACATAACCCAGGCCAGGGATGTTACAAATTATCCACCCCTAACAGGGATTTCGTCCCCGAAATCATCAACAAAAACATTAAGAGAAAACACTAGTACAAAAATGGGTTATAACATCACTACATGTAGGGTCAGTTTTACCAAATAACCGACTTTATATGTCTAAAAAAAATGCGGGAACCACTTAAGATCTCTTAGGTCGGTTTTTTTTAAATAAACCGACCTTGTAGTGTAACTCTATAGGGTCGGTTTTCCAAATAACCGACCTTATATGTCTATAAAAACACGGGCACCACTTAAAACCTCTTGGGTCGCTTTTCTTAAAATAACTGACCTTGTAGTGTATCTCTATAGGGTCGGTTTTCCAAATAACCGACCTTATATGTCTATAAAAAACGCGGGCACCACTTAAGACCTTTTGAGTCGCTTTTTTTAAAATAACCGACCTTGTAGTACATCTTTATAGGGTCGGTTTTTCTAAAATAAGCGACCTTATAGACAATTTTTCCCGCGGAAAAAATTTTCTTGATTTTGGTTTCGTGCCTCGATCTATAGCATCGGTTTTACCTTATAACCGACCCTAAAGGGCTCCTCGGTCGACAAATTTGTCGACCGAATTAGAGCTGAATTTCACGTATACAAGCACCTAAAGGGTCGGTTTTTTCTTTATAACCGACCGTACAGTCCTCCTCAGTTCAGCACCTCTAAGGTCGGTTATTCCTACAAACCGACCTTAAAGGCCTCCTCATTCAACAAATTCGTCGACCGATATCTATTCTGGATCCAGATAGTTCACACATGTATGAGCACATCTAGCATCAGATTTGCACTTATAACCGACCTTAGAGCCTTCCTCGGTCGACCAATATTTCGACTGATACACTCGGTCGACAAATTCGTCGACCGATAAGTACCTCTAAGGTCGGTTTTTTTCCTTAAAACCGACCCTAAAGGTACTTATGCGAAGGAAATCTGGCTCTTGCTCGATCGACTAATTCGTCGACCGATATCTATTCTGGATCCAGATAGTTCACGCATGTATAAGCACCTCTAGCGTCAGATTTGCACTTATAACCGACCTTAGAGCATTTCTCGGTCGACAAATTTGTCGACCGATAAGGAGTCAGTTTTAAAGTGTATAAGCAACTTTTAGGGTCGGTATTTTCTTTATAACCGACCTTAGAAGTTCATTCGGTCGACAATATTGTCGACCGAGGTAAACTAGGATCCAGTTTAGTATTTCACACATGAATAAGTACCTCTAGGGTCGGTTTTTTTTCCTAAAAACCGACCCTATAGGTACTTAAGCGAATGAAATCTGGCTCAATCTCGGTCGACGAATTGTCGACCGAATCATATCGGTCGACGAATTTGTCGATCGAGGAACGACTAGAAAAACCAACCGTCATAACGGCTAGAAAATCAACCGTCGTAACGGCTACAAAAAATCAACCGTCGTAACGGCTAGAATTTCAACCGTCGTAATGGCTATAAATACGACCGTTGGGCGACCAAGAGAACGGTCCAGAAAATGACCGTTGCGGGCGTCGTTCGACAAATTGTCGATCGAAATTGGCTCTGTTTTGCTATAAATAGCACCCAAAATGATCCATTTCTTCACACCTTCACATTCTCACTTCTCTAGCTCCTCTCTAGTGTATTCTTGTGAAAATCTTCAGCTTCTCTACATCCAATTTTTGCTTTCTATTTCTCCATTTCAAAGCAACGAAATGGCTTCATCATCTACGCGCGGAAATAAGCAAGTTGCAGGTAGGAAAGGAAGGACAGTCTCTTCAACGCTGCTGTTCATCAATGACGTCCCTTTCATCGACGCAGCTGCAGGCGAATGCTACCTCAGGCTCTCGTCAAAAACTCCTCTTCCACGACGGCCATTCGATGTCATGGACTTCCAAATCATTGTCGATTTGGAGGAACTTTTCGAGGTGCAACATTTGACTGATTTTCTAAATCCCTCCTTCCATTCCTACTCCTCCAAAGTAGTTAATGAATTCTATGCCAATTTAGCCGAACATCCTGAACATGATTCCTTCTCCTCTATGGTTGGTGGGTATGGATTCCATGTTACTGAGGAGGGTATTCTTGATATGCTTGACATAGATATAGAAGAATATAAAATTTTTATTGATCTCACTAGAGGAACTCCACTCAACAAACTCTCCCAAGATAACACTATAATTTGCCTTAGTGATGTCAAAAGAGCCATCTTTCAATCAAATATGACTTGTCATGAAGATAGGGGTACCTATTATGCTATAAATTTAAAACCTAAAGCTAGGATCATAAATCTCATTGTTGCCACTAATATCCATCCTAGAGCAAACAAATCTGAAGTACCCACCTTTCGTATGTACCTTATCTATGCCATTCTCAAAAGTATTCCCATAAACTTTATTCGTATCATCATTAAGAATATGTTTGAGTTTTCTGGCAATCCACCATATACTGACTTTGTATGCCAAATCACTCAACATTTTCTTAAGAAGAATATTGAGGACGACTTAGGTTACACATGGGATAGAAAACCCCAAAAAATAAGTAAAAATACGGTGGAAAAGATGGGAATTGACTTTGGCCACAAAAGGGCTAGGACTGAAGGGGAGACATCCACCCAAGACATACCTCCACCACCTCCTCCTACCAACCTACCCCATGATCCTATTACAAATACCTTGACATACATTGCTGGCTCCCAATATCACCTAAGTAGGCAATTGGATTATAATCACAATTCCATGACTTATTTAAACCAAAGGATGCAAACTCTCTCTCCTAGCCAACCTGATGAATATCCCTATTCCCTTAATCCTGGCATGATAAATCCCTACAATCCTTCCTACAACTACTATCAAATTCCACCTCCACCATCTCCTGATCTCACACATACTCAGTTTTCCCCAATTCAACTTCAAGACATTGCTGCCCACTTTCGCTTTGATCATGTTCCCACCTTCTTGGAGGCTTATGCCTTAACCATGACAGGTGCCTTGGAGTGGCAAACACTGGTCAAATATTATGGAGCTGAGCCCTTTCTTGGAAAAGACCCAGACATTGATGTAATCCTTCGGTCTTTCCAGTGAGATTATAAGATATCTTTGTAATGATGTAATATATCTTTTTATAAATCAAGTATGTCATGTTTCATCTTATAAAGTGTATGGGCATTAAATTGTTATGAATAAAAGTGTTTTCCATGGCTTCATTTGGACATATACATGTTATGTAAGAATATTGTTATTCCAAATGTTTGAAAAATAAATTATGGCTAAATTTGACAAAGCATCACTTGGTTAATCTCATACACACACACTTGGTACTTAATTTAAAACATTGAAACAGGGTTAACCTCGGTCAAAAATATTATCGATCGAGACAAATTCGGTCGACAATATTGTCGACCGAGGATGACTTTAGGGTCAGTTTTTTCCTTATAACCGACCCTAGAGCTCTTTCGTTCGACAAATAGTCGACCGATAGAATTTTTGAATAGAGTTTAGTACTTTTCAAAACGTTATAAAGCATTGGGATCTCAATCTTTTGTCTCATTGTTGGGAATTCACATCCCTCAATACCACCATCATCACATTTGATGATTCTGGGTATTCAAACCCTTAGTTCATCACTAAACATGGTTATCACTTATCAGGTAACTATTACCTTCAGGTCATCTGACCAAGGTATTCAGGATATTTGTTACACAATCATCTCAATTTCATATCAACCATATCAATTTCATATCAACATCATGCAATACAAAAATAACATCTCTATTCCCTCATTAGGGTTAGAGTTTCCCATCTTTATCAATTAGGGTTTCACATATCAACATCCCATATTGAAATTTCACATAACATTATCCCATATTAGGGTTTTTACACAACACCACCCTATATTAAGGTTTCACATAACATTTCCATATTAGGGTTTCACATAACATCATTCCATATAAGGGTTTCACATAACATTATCCCATATTAGGGTTTCATACGACATCACCATATATTAAAGTTTCACATAACATCATTATTAGGGTTGTGGAAGCACTTTAGAGCTCCTCGGTTGACGAATTTGTCGACTGAGATAGAGTCAGATTTCACATGTATAAGCACCTATAGGGTCGGTTTTTCCTTTATAACTGACTCTAAAACGCTCCCCGGTCGACAATTATTGTCGACCGACATGAATTTTCGATCCAGTTTTTCACGCATCTTCGGTCGACAAATTTGTCGACCGACACACATTCAGTTGACAAATTTGTCGACCGAATGAAGCCAGATTTCTTTCTTAGAAGCACCTCTAGGGTCAGTTTTTCTAATAACTGACCCTATAGGGGGTCTCGATCGACAATATTGTCGACCAACAATATCCAATTTAGTTTTTCACACATGTATAAGCACCTCTAGGGTCAGTTATATGAAAAAACCGACCCTAGAGGTGCTTGTACGAAGGAAATCTTGCTCCTTTTCGGTCGACAAATTGTCGACCGAAAACTGACCCTATAGGTCTTTTCGGTCGACAAATTCATCGACTGAGTTTGCGTTTGATTGTTATTAAACAACCCAACACGGGTACCGTTTATCTGTAGAGTCAGTTTTTGGTTGTTAACCGACGCTACAGTTTTTTGCTCCATGCAAAAAGCTGAAATTTTAGTCTTTCTTCCTCCCATGAAACCCTTTTCTCTTTTCTAATCTCTCTCCCGCGGCACCGCGAAACCCCTTTTCACTTTGTCATTCTGCCGTTGCCGCGAACGCTTCTTTGTGAAGCCGTTGTCGCCTCTCCACACCGCCAAAAGGATCATGAAGCTCGTCGTCACCGCGAAGAGGATCGTGAAGCTCGTCGTCGCTGCCTTCCACTCTTCCTCCACGAAGTCCATCGTTGCCGTGAAGCTCTCTTCATTGCCGTGAAGCTCTTTGTTTCCATGAAGCTCATCGTCGTCGCCTTCCACTCTTCCACGAAGGTCGCCGCCTCTCCGTGAAGTTCATCTCTTCCTCCACGAAGCTCACTGCCATTTCCAAGTAAGTTCGAGCTTCCTTCGTTCCTTGTTCCCCTTCATTCCCGCCCGCCACCATTGCTGCTTCCAGGTCCATCTCGGTCGACAATTAGTCGACCGAGAGCCCACCTGCGCGCAGCGTCCAGGTCCACTCTCGGTCGACAAATTGTCGACCGAGAGTGGACCTGGACGCTGCGCGCAGGTGGGCTCTCGGTCGACTAATTGTCGACCGAGATGGACCTGGAACTTATTTATGTTGGAGCTATAAATGTTTTAATCATATTTGCTGTAATGTTCATAAATAGTTCTGAATATTATAATGATTTCAATCTTTGGATTGTTGGAAACGGCCTTACTTTGCTAATTTGTACAAGTATTTTCCATTTTATATGATTTGGAAACATTCATATGTAATCATTATATAAATTTTAGAAATTAATACTAGATTAGACATGTGTACTCCTAGATTGACACTTTAGGGTTGATGCATGATGTTTAACTTAATATATAAATATGAAAATAATGCATTTATATATTAACTTAGAAACCCGTTCAAAATTTACTCATTAGGAGTAAACTTTGGATAGTCCTCAGTTTGAGACTGTTTTTGGATATTTTAATCTCTCTTAGGATGTACCTGTATAATGTATGTTTAGTTTTGTAGATTATATCAGTAGGATTTCTCCATTTGTTCTCAGGGTACATATGTGAGTGGTTATTTGCCATTTACATCGGTGTACTTGGAGAACTTAGGGGAAATGCTACTGAAATTTTCTTCAAAACTAAACATACATTATACAGTTACTAGTGAGATTAAATATTCAAAAATGGGATAGGTGGTACACTTTAGTATATAAAATTAACTTTCTATCAATAAAAACTTATAGATTATTATAGTATCAATATTAAAATGTTAGTTTTATAATTAATTTTAATGTGATATAGAAAATGGATCGAAGTTGGATGTCTATCAAGAACCGTTGTAGTCCAGAGTTTGCGGTCTTGATGAATTTATCAGATTTGCTGAGGAACATAGGAAACTACCTACAAATAGGCTATATTGTTCATGTAGAAATTGTTGTAACAATTTGAAAGTTGATACTGGTGAGGAAATTAAGAATCATGTCATATGCAATGGGATCATACAAGGTTTTAATGAATGGTATTGGCATGGAGAGAAATTGAATTATGGAGCAAAAAATGTCGATACTAATAGTTGTGGCATAGAAGATATAGATAATGATGATAATGTTAATGATGAACCGATTCAAGATGACCAGATTCAGGATGATATGATTGATGAGATGCTACGTAGTTGTCAGGACAATGTCATTGATCCACCTTCTTTATTTGCAAACATTGTCCATGATGCTGAATAACCATTATATAAGGGTTGTACTAAGTTCACGAGGTTGAGTGCTGTGATGCGATTATACACTCTTAAAGCTCAAAACCGGTGGAGTGATAAGAGTTTCACTTCACTGTTGTTTTTGTTAAAGGAAATTCTTCCTGAAGGCAACGAGCTTCCAATTTCAACATATCAAGCAAAGAAAATAATGTGCCCAATGGGAATGGAGGCTAAGAAGATTCATGCATGTCCAAATGATTGTGTGTTATTTCAGAAGGACTATAGTAATTTGATAAATTATCCAAAATGTGGTGCGTCAAGGTATAAGACTACAAATTCAGATAAGGCAAAAAATGGCTCTCCTGCCAAGGTGATGTGGTATCTACCAATAATACCACGATTTCAATGCTTATTTGCTAATACAGAAGATGCGCAAAATTTGTCTTGGCATGGGGAGTTAAAGGTCAATGATGATGGCGTCCTACGACATGCATCTGATTCACCACAATGGAAGAAAATTGATTTATTATACCCTCAATTTGGTAAAGAACCAAGAAACCTAAGACTTGGACTCTGTACAGATGGAATGAATCCCTATGGTACATTAAGCAGCCAACATAGCACGTGGCCTGTTATGATTGTTATATACAATCTTCCTCCTTGGTTGTGTATGAAAAATAAGTATGTGATGTTGTTAACATTGATATCAGGGCCCAATCAACCTGGAAATGATATTGATGTTTACCTTCAACCTCTAATTGATGACCTAATGAAACTATGGGAAGAAGGTATTATGACATATGATGCTTCACGTAAAGAGATCTTCAATTTGCGTGCTATGTTATTTTGCACGATTAATGACTTTCCAGCTTATGGAAATTTGTCTGGATATAGCATAAAAGGATACAAAGCATGTCCTATTTGTTAGGAAAATACTGATTCAATCAGACTCAAACATGGTGGTAAAATTGTATATCTTAGTCATCGGAGATTTCTCACACCAGTACATCCTTATCGAAGGCAACGCAAAACCTTTAATGGGTCAAATGAGGAACGAAGTGCTCCTAAACCTATACCAGGACATGTTGTATGTGATAGGGTGAAACATATTGTTGATGAATTTGGAAAGAGTTCAAGTAGTCATACACTCGCATGTGACAAATCTCTATATAAGAAGAGGTCAATATTCTGGGATATTCCTTATTGGAGATCTTTGACAATTAGACACTACATTGACGTCATGCATGTTGAAAAAAATATTTGTGATAGCATCATCAGTACACTATTGAACATACCAGGAAAGACTAAAGATGGCATCAAATCTAGAAAAGATTTAGAATTAATGGGTATTAGAAAAGAATTATCAGTGGAGATAAGGGGTCGCCACATATATTTGCCACCGGCTTGTTACACTTTGTCAAAGAAAGAGAAAAAGACTTTCTGTGAGTGCTTGTATAATATTAAGGTTCCACAAGGATACTCTTCTAATATTCGTAGATTGGTATCAATGAAGGATCTAAAACTGATAGGTCTCAAATCTCACGACTGTCACACCTTAATGCAACAAATTTTACCTGTGGCTATTCGATCTATATTGCCGAAGCATGTAAGGTTTGCAATCATAAGACTCTGTTTCTTCTTCAATGAAATATGCAACAAAGTGATACATCCTGATACTCTCGATAAATTACAGAAATATGTAATTGTTACCATGTGTCAGCTTGAAATGTACTTTCCTCCTTCATTTTTTGATATCATGGTTCATCTTGTAGTACATATTACAAGGGAGGTGAAGATGTTGGGTCCAATTTTCTTACATTGGATGTATCCATTTGAACGCTACATGAGTGTTTTTAAAGGTGATGTTCGGAATCGTTATCATCCTGAAGGGAGTATTGTTGAGGGTTACGTGGCTAGGGAGGTGATGGACTTTTGTAATGATTTTTTGAATTGCAATGAAACTTGTAGCGATCAAAAAAATTCCCATCACACTAGATCTTATTGTGGCAAAGGAACTCTGGGAGGACGAGTGAAAGGAATTAGTCGTGAGTTGTGGGAACAAGCACATTTGTATATTTTACACAACATCGATGAAGTTAGTAGCTACATCACAGAACACAATGATCTTATCAAGAGAAATCATCCGCGATCCAGTTCAATGTGGCTTGCAAGAGAGCATAATCGAACATTTATTAGGTGGTTTGAAGAGAAAGTATTTAATCAACTATCTGAATCACCAAATAATGTTGCTGAGAACATAAAATGGCTCGCCTTTAAGCCAAAAATGGATGTCATGTCATATGAAGGTTATGACATTAACGAATTTTCATACTACACAAAGTGTCAAGATGAAAGTAGTGTAGTTCAAAATAGTGGGGTCACTGTTAAAGCTTGTTCATTGTATTTTGCTAGTGCCAAAGATAAAAGACCACACGAAGCTGAGATGTCGTATTACGGCGTCATTGAGGACATATGGGAAATGGACTATACAAATTTTCGAGTTCTTATATTTAGGTGTAATTGGGATGACAATAATAAAGGAGTTTTAGTGGATGAGTTGGGTTTCAAATTGGTGAATTTTGAAAAGATTGGTTTCAAAGATGAGCCATTCATCATGGCAAACCAAGCAAAACAAGTATTTTATATTGATGACCCGACAAATAAAAATTGGTCTGTCATTCTTAATGGAAAAAGACAGTTTACTGTAGATCCTATAAATGAAGAAGAATACTACAAAAAGTATGATGATTCTAGTCCATTCTCAGTTGGTTTGCCAAGTGTAAATGTTGAAGATAACACCGATGAATATTATAAACGTCAAGACCATGTTGAAGGAATTTTCGTTGACTAACAACTCAATCAATACTAAAGGCATGTATTCTTTGAATTATTTATTTTATTATCATGTATACCTTATCACTTGTGCTTTTATTATCACTTATTTTTTTTATCATGTATACTTGCAGGTTCTAAAACGGCGAGTGAAGATGAACATTTTGAGCATGAGCACCATGAAGATGAACATTCTGAGCATGAGCACCATGAGGATGGTAGTGGTGATGCTAAGAACAGTAGAGGTCCTACATTGATGCGTAGGCTGCAGGAGCTCAGGGCTAAAGGGGATAAATTGCCAGTCCAGTTTGATATAACAGGAGCACCTGTTGGGGAACATGCTAGTGCTTTCAAGCATTACATAAGGGCGACCACGCGCACTAAGGTGCCAATAGATATAGAAAATTGGCATGATGTTCCTAATGCCAAAAAAGACATCATATGGAAAGATATATCTGTGAGTGGAAGTGATATAATTTTAATATGTTTTTTATCTATTGATTCTAATTTAGTTTGCTTGGAATTAATTCCTTTTCAAAACAACATTATTAATTACTTCTTTTGTATGTATAGGGTGTTTTTCATCTAAATGAAAAAGATCACAAGAAAAGAGTGCTACAACATTGTGGTGTAAGATGGAGGGGTTTTAAGACATATCTTGTAAGGGAATTTATAAATAATCCTAAACAAAAGAAGAAAGCTACAAATGTATATATATTTATTGATCCCGAGGTGTGGGAAAGATTTGTTGTAGCTAGGAGATCGAAAGAGTTTCAGGTAATAAAGATTGTGATGTATTGTATGAATATTTAATTTTATACAATTAAGGAGGTGAATCTTTTTATACATGTTTGCCAAGTCTAAATTGCAATACCTCGTTTTAAATGATCAGGCTATTCACCAGGCTCAAAAGGAAAGACGGGCTAAAAATGTGCATGACCATCGCTTGGGGCCCGATGGTTATGCCTTCCGCCGCCAACTACAAGAGAAGCAATCATCTTCTGGAGAAGAATCTAGTACAACTCAAGTTGAGCGCCCACCCCCAACACATGACATGGATTGATGCTAGAAAGAATCGAGCCGGTGAAATTGTCAACCCTGCAACTAAGGAGGTGGCACAAAAGATGGTAGGTTTATCCCAACTAAGTAAAGAGTATCTTCCACAAACTTAGATTTATTTATATCTAATTGATATTGTGATTTAATATTTTTATTAACTATGAATATATTGATCTCCACGAGAAAAGGAAGGAAGGAAAGTTCATCCCAACTGGCTACATGGATGAACTAGCAGTTGCTCTTGGTACGAAGGAGCATCCTGGCCGTGTTAGGGGATTAGGAGCTGGCATAGGATTCAAGTCTTATTTTGGCCCTTCACAATCTAAAAGAGGTCATGTAGGAGGTCTTACACAAGAGGATCTTGAAGCATTAGTAGCGCAGAAAGTAAAAGAAATAATGTCTTCATTTCAGCCTACTCAACCTTCTCAACCTATTCATACTGCTCGTCTCTCAAGTGATGAGGTACAAGCCCATGCTACAGTTGTAGAAGGTCATGGGAGCACTCCCGATGAACCACCACAACAATCTGCAGTAAGTTTTTGTTCTATATGTTGTGTTATTAGTATGATAAATATATGATAATATATATAGTTGTAACATGTATCTTTTCTACTGTTTTCTTATATAACTTATATTATTTCAATCTATGTTGGTATGAACTGTAAACTTGCAGTGGAGGTTTCAGAATATAGTGTTGTGGCAGCGGGCAAAGTGTACAACCTTGGTGGTACATTGCATTGCCAACAAATTACTGATGACATCTGCCGTGTGTCCATCCATCTTGTGTATGACAGAATGGGGGACAAACCAATACCCATACCTAATCCTGAATATAGTACAGTTGAAGAAGCTGAGGGTGCTATGGTGGGTTGTCCTAGACACTTGGTTATCAATGACAAGGTATACCTTATTTCTACCATATTTTTCATATTTGACTGCATATATGAATTCATGTAATATAAGTATGTAATTTAATTAACAGGTTTGTAAACCAAAAAGTAAAACTTCTGCTAGTCGTCCTCCTATGCCCAAGCCATCTTTCATTCCCGAAACTACATTCGACAAATTGGGAAGCAAATCTAAATGTTTGTGTCGATACTTAGCCAACCAAAGATCGGGATCACATATGATGGTCAAGTTAACAGAAGATGCAGTTGGGAAGGACTTTGAGAATTTTATTTTTCTTGATGATATTATAGAGTTGTTCCGGTATGATTGGCTGAACACTTCGATAATAGAAGTATGGATAAGGTAAGGATCTATCAATATATATAGAAAATTCCAATACACATTTTTAGCTTATTTCTACATATGAAAATAATTACAAATGTTTAACAACCATTTATATACCGAGGTCACCAACTTTGATATAAAGATTATTGCATTCTTAGTTCCTTCGATCACTAGTCAGGTGGAGACAAATATTGAGGATGTGAATGAGTACTTCTCTGATGCATTCAAATATTTTGATAGTGAGGGGAAGGAAATTATCCTAATTCCTTTTAACGTCCAGTAAGTATTATTATTCAATATAATTTAAATAATGAATGAAACTATTTATTTTAATGTTTGTTTTATTCTTACTCAGAGCTAGACATTGGGAATTACTGGTGATTGTCCCAAAATTGATGACTCTTTATTATCTTGACCCAATGGGTTAAACAACAAGGAGTCACAAACTGAAATGGTCATCTATGGAGTAAGCATAAATTTAATCAATTGCTTTAACATGATATTTCTATTTAGAATTTCTATCTTACCAACTATCATTTAATTGATAGGGGTATAAAGGCTTTTCGTGAAGCTGGAGGACAAATACCCACAAAATTAAAGACATTGACTTTGAAAAATGTCAAGGTAGCTACTTTGACAACTGCTTACTCTTTATGTATTAATTTTCAACTGTAATATGTCAACTCTTATACTCTTAGCTTAATTGTTGTTTATAGTAGTTTACTAACATAAGTATAATTTGTTATTTGTAGTGTCCTATGCAAAATAATGACTGGGCTTGTGGCTACTATGTAATGAAATATATGCAAACTATTGTCAAACAAGCATCACATGACATTCAGACTATAAGTCAGGTAATAAAGAATAACATCATAAATTTACAAGTGATTGTAGTCATTTTTATAAAATATTAACATGTGCATTTTCTGTTACAGATCTTTACAACTCACCCTTACACACATGTGGACTTGAATGAATTCCGAGAAGAGTGGTCAGAGTGTTTTATAAGTGAAGTCGAAATAACATTGGATTAAATATGTCGGCTCCATTTATGTATGTGGTTTGAGTACGTACTCTTTCATATTTTTACTTTTGTAATATGTCATCTCAGACTTGCACTCTATCATTTTGTAAATTATGATATTGATTATCATTTTTGTTATGAATGTGTGATTTTGAATGGTGATGGTTGAGCATCAATGCTCCCCTCTCCCAGAATATATGAATCTTCTTATTCTTCTGTTCTATATCAATTTCTACAGAAATTTTTTAAAAAAAAATCGTAACTTTTAGCGTCGGTTTTTTAAATAACCGACCCTAAAGATTCAATTTTTTTAAAAAAAATCGTAACTTCTAGCGTCAGTTTTTGTAAAAAACCAAGTCTAAATGTCCTTTATAAGGTCAATTTTTTGAAATAACTGACCCTAAAGATTGAATAAAACATTTCAGTGTAAGACTCAGTCGACAAACTTCTCGACCGAATTACTATGGGTCGACAAACTTGTCGATCGACTGTTACATTGAAATGTTTTATTCATTCTTTAGGGTCGGTTATTTCAAAAAACCGACCTTATAGAGAGTTCTCGGCCGAGACCGAAATATTTTCAGTCGACAATTTTCTCGACCGAGTGTTACCACTGAAATGTTATTCAATCTTTAGGGTCAGTTATTTCATAAAAACCGACCCTGTAAACGTTCTCGGTCAACAATTTTCTCAACCGAGAACATTTACAGGGTCAGTTTTTATGAAATAACCGACCTTACAGACTCCTTTTTTCTCGCCTAGGTCAGAATTTTTATAACCTTTTGCGTCGGTGTTTACTCTGTAAGGTCACTTTTATTTGGTTAAATAATCTGACGCTATAGACCAAATTTTGTAGCGACGGCCACCTAGGCGTCGGTTAAAAAGTGACACTGCAGGCTTTAAAAAACCGATGCTACAGACCATTTCTGTACTAGTGAAAGAGAAGGGTACTTCCTCCTCATCTCTTCCTCTATTTACCACGTAGCTTTGTGAACGCCACTATGATGCCAGTGAACTTTCACAAGACAAATGTCTGTCTTTTTCAGCTTTTTAATTCTTTTATCGAGGATCATCACATGTCCTTCAACATATGATACATCATCATTTAATTTTATCTCCATAGGTTGCAAAACTAACTCTGTGTTAGGATGACACTTTCTCAACATGGAGATATGGAACACAGGATGCAATTTATGCAGCTCAGGTGGAAACTCCAGCTTATAGGCTACCTTTCCAATCCGTTCAATGATTAGATAAGGCCCCATAAATCTAAGAGCTAACTTTCCCTTCTTTCAAAATCTAAGGACACCTTTCCAGGGTGAGACCTTGAGATATACTCTGTCTCCAACTTCGAATTCTAAAGGTCTTCACCATTTGTCGGCGTATGATGTATGCCTATCCTATGCAACCTTTAACTGTTGTTGTATTACTTTAATCTTCTCAGTTGTCTGATGCACAAGCTCAGGACCCAAAAGTTGATACTCTCCTATTTCATACCAACATAAAGGAGATCTACAACGTCTACCATATAATACTTCATATGGTGCCATATCAATACTGTGTTGATAGCTATTATTATAAACAAATTCTATCAAGCTCAGGTGTAGATCCCAACTTCCTACAAACTGAAGGACACATGCCCTAAGAAAATCCTCTAAGGTTTGTATGGTCCTCTCAGATTGTCCATCTGTCTGTGGGTGAAAGGTTGTAATAAACCTTAACTGTGTACCCAAAGCTTTATGTAGTCGTTCCCAAAAATAACTCGTGAACTGGGGACCTCTATCAGAAACAATAGTAACTGGGACCCCGTGCAACCGCACTATCTCATCTACATACATATGTGCAAGCTTCTCAGTAGTGTAGGTTGTTTTGATAAGAAGCAAATATGCTATCTTAGTCAACCTATCAACTATCACCCATATTGAATCACGACTTTTAGTTGTTCTAGGCAAACCAACCACAAAGTCCATGGTCACATGATCCCATTTCCACTGTGGTATAGGCAAAAGTTGCATTATTCCTACGAGCTTGTGATGTTCAGATTTAACCTGCTGACACACCGGACACCGCATAACAAACTCAGCTACATCCTTCTTCAATCCCGACCACCAATACATATCCTTCAAGTTATGATACATTTTGGTGCTCCTTGGATGCATTGCATACATCGAAGAATGAGCTTCTTCCAAGACTAACTTCCTGAAGTCATTGGCATCATGTACCACCATCCTACCATGGTAACAGACTACCTGATTCTCTGACTCATGAAAGCCATCTCGTTTCTCACTACCATACTCTGAGCTAATCTGCTGAACCACAGAATCAGCTTGCTGTGCTTCTTTAATTTGTTGTCTCAGAGTAGGTTTTATGTGCATCTCAGCTAATAGCCTGGCTAACAATCATACCTTAAGTTGTATATTGTTTTGCCTCAAGGAGATAAGAATATCTCTCTTAGAGCACACTAAAGAATTCAACTATGCTTTATCTATGGCTGGTGATGATGATTTCCTACTTAGTGCATCAACCACTACATTAGCCTTCCCTGGATGATAATCAATTGTACAATCGTAGTCCTTGATTAACTCCATCCAGCGGTGTTGTCTCATATTCAACTCATGTTGTTAAAAGATATATTTTAGATTCTTATGGTCTGTAAAAATCTGGAATGTCTCTCCATAGAGATAATGCCTCCAGATCTTCAAAGCATGGACCACAACATATAGCTCTAGATCATGTGTTGGATAATTCTCCTCGTGTTTCTTAAGCTGTCGAGAGGCAAAAGAAATCACTTGATTATCCTGCATCAACACACATCCTAGTCCATTCTTAGATGCATCATAGAAAACTATGTACCCCTTCCCTTGCTCAGGTAACACCATCACAAGTGCACTTGTTAACCTTTCTTTCAACAGTTGGAAAGAATGTTGACACTTGTCATTCCAAAAAAAAGGAACCTCCTTCTTGGTTCATTTGGTAGGGGTAAAGCTATAGAACTAAAGTTCTTAATGAAACTCCTGTGATATCTTGCCAGCCCTAGGAAATTGCATATCTTCGTTGGTGTCTTTGGCTGTTCCCATTGCAGGACAGATTCTACTTTCTTAGGATCAACACGGATACCTAAAGTAGATATTACATGTCCTAAGAAAGAAACTTCTGGTAACCAGAACTCGCATTTGCTAAACTTAGCATACAACTTATGCTCTCTTAGAAAAGTCAAAGCCTGACGAAGGTGTTGCTCATGCTATTGAGCATCTCTACTATACACCAAGATGTCATCTATGAAGACTACTGTGAATTGATCAAGAAAAGGCCGAAAGATTCTATTCATGAGTTCCATGAATGCAGCTGGTGCATTAGTTAGTTCAAACGACATAACTATGAACTCATAGTGACCATACCTTGTCCTAAAGGTAGACTTAGGTATGTCACTCTCCTTGATACACAACTGATGATATCCCAACCTCAGATCTATCTTAGAGAAAATAGTTGCACCACACAACTGATCAAACAAGTCATCGATCCTTGGCAGAGGATACTTGTTCTTTATAGTTACTTTATTCAACTGTCTGTAATCAATTCATAACCGCAACGATCCATCCTTCTTCTTAACAAAGAGAACCGGAGCACCCCATGGTGAAGTACTCGGTCGGATAAAACCTTTCTCAAGTAACTCCTACAGTTGTTTCTTGAGCTCTGCCATCTCAGCAGGTGCCATTCTATATGGTGTTTGTGCTATTGGTTGCGTTCCCAGGATTAGATTAATCTCAAAATCAATCTCTCGGGGTGGAGGTACACCTAGAAGCTCCTCAGGGAATACATCTTCAAGCTCCCTAACTATAAGAACTTCAGAAGGATTATGACTCTCCATTGTGGTGTCTACCACATGTGCCAAGAATGCAAAGCATCCTTGTCTCATCAGCTTCTCAGCTACCATAGCTGACATAAGATAGGTTGGAAGAATCTTTCTTTCTCCTAGAAAGGTCCATGTGTCACCATCATTTGTGAACACATCTTGCTTGGACTCACAATCCAAGACAACCTTATATTTTTCTAAGGTGTCCATCCCAAGAATTATATCAAACCCATGCATCTCAAGTGGTATGAGATCCACATGAATGTGATGTTCAAAAAAGGAAAGAATGCAGGGAGAACACACCTCCCGCAGCACTGCAGATCCCAACAAAGGGGTTTCTAACAACATACTATCTGCTCTATGACTAACAGTCATGTTGTAGTCAAAGATCACTCTTCTAGTGATAAAGGAATGCGTAGTACCTGGATCAATTAAAATAGATATGAAATAGGATGTAGACATATCAGAATAAAATAGTTCCATCTGACCTATCACAACCCGTGGGTTGACTACTGCTTCAGGTTGATTCATTACATAGAATCTAGCCGTTACTTGATGTTGACCCGATGCTCGGTTGTTGGGTGCTGACGATCCAGCTTGGGACGCTTGTCCACATCCTCTAGCACCACTCGAAAACTGTCTCCTCTGAGAGCCTTGCTGACTCTACCTCTGAGGTTGAGTCACACTTGCTTCTCTGGCTCAACAATCCTTCATCAAATGTCCCATCTTTCCACATATAAAACAACCTCTGTTCCCCGACTGTGGCCTGGGTGGTCCTGTCACCGACACTGATGTTGAGCTGTGGGCTCCTTCTGGTGGTAAACTACAGCTTCTACCCCTATTCGACACCCATTGCGTCTAAGTATTAAACCTTGATGGTGCTATTGGTGCAGAAAATCTCGGTTTCTTAAAACTTTTGGACCCTTGTCCTTGAAACTGAGTATACACCTTCTTACTCTTGGTCTGATGCTTCTCAATCACCGACCTCTCTATCCATCTGACAGACTCCACAAAAGTGGAAAACCTCTCCCTATTCTCTAAGGCAAACACATGAGTGGTCAAATCAGCGTTCAACCCCTTCTCAAAATGTCGAATTCTTTCTTCATCAGTAGCTGCCATATGCAGACAGAACCGTAAAAGCTCCATGAACTTAGCCTCATACTCGCTATTATTCATTGGTCCTTGCCTTAACCTCTCAAACTAAGAGATTTTCTCATCCATAAACGTTTTAGGAAAGTATCTATTGATGAATTCTCGTCAGAATACTTCCCATTCGATCTCAACACCTGGCCTCTTGCCCTCTTCTATGGTCCACTAGTGGCCATCACTCCCCTTAAGAAGGTACACTACATGTCTCACCTTCTTGATTTCTGGGATATTAAGGATTCTGAAGGCCTTCTCCAGCTCAGTCAACCACATGTCCGCATCTGCTGGGTCAACTGTTCTAGCATATTCTGTGGCTCCAACTCGACGAAGTCATTCAAAAGTCTTGCCGGCTCCTTGTCCTTCATGGTGAGCTGGTGCCCTAGGTGCAGGTGGTGGCATCCTATCCGCCATATGTGTCATGGTTGCCATGAACTACCCAAACAGATCATGGAAAATTGGGTTCTCTATCATGGCTGGGTCAAACTGGGGATGTTCAGGTATAGGTTCCTCCCTAGTCTGGTCCCTTACACCTCCTCCTAGTGCAGCAACGCTGCTCTCAACAACATGTTCCTCATGTGATCCAGACATCTTCAAATTCTTCTTCTCCTCCTATATGAGAAGAAGACTATCAGATTACTTGAAGACACTAGAACAGACTCAACAACCTTAGTCCTATGTCTCTGTAGACTCAGCGAACCTAGAGCTCTGATACCACTAAATTGTGGAGACCCGAATCACAAAAACAAGATCTAGTTAAGAGGAAGCAATCAATTGCAGCAGATTACTAAAAAATCACTAAAAATTAAAACTTTTTACAAAGAGATCCATACATTGGAAAACTCTTTCAAAAAGAACCAAAGTAATTCTATTACATTTTGGTTCATAAGTACATGTTTTGTACTATTCTTGCTCGAGGATCATATACATCGAATGCCCTATCAAAATTGTACATAGACAACATAAAAACGTTGAGGCTTCAAGCCAAAAATCTCAGACCAGTTCATTAAACTAACTATTGACTCCGAGGACCCGAGAGTACAGAGATGACACATATGACTCTATATACAAACATGACAGCCAGTGTCTCCACCTGGGTGTCACTACTGTTCCTGCTGCTGCTGCTCTTCACCCGCTGTAGGGTTTCTACTTCTTCTTATGCGTCTACCTAAAAAGTTGGATCCCACAGGGGTGAGACAATTGAAATTGTCCCGGCGAGAGATATAACTCTCCACCAGAAACATTATTAATGCAGTTTAATGAAATAAAACTGAGCAGAAGAATCATAAGTATTCAATAGCAGATAAGTCAATTATCTAAGCATATTAGAGCAATGTTCTTCTTCAAAGTATTTCAGCTTATAACTTGATAAAGTAGTATGCCATTTATCCAGTAAGGAATATGAAGAAACTGTATAGAATTTATCCATCTAAATTATGCTAAGTAAGGTATCATCAACCAATGATTCTCATATTTCAACCTTAAGCAAATACGCTACACAGCTAATTACATTTTTCAGACATACTTAAGCCCTGAGGGGATGAGGTATACCTCTCATACTCCAACCGACCATTGCGAAATCGAAATCGGTACCATACATAGGTCAATAGAAGAACCGGATTTACATGACCTCATCTTCCTCAATCAGTGTGAGGACCAAATGCAGGACATCTAGTGTCTCTGCTAAATAGCTTTCCAGGATATACTGGCAACTTTGCTATTAGAGTTACAATGGCATACTATACTCTCTTTGCAATTGAGAGATATTATATTTATCTCACATCGATCTGACATTAAGATCATCGGGAGATGAATCATACATCCATCCCGACATATATAATCAAGGATTGAGATATTTAATGTTTACCTCACATCAATTCCTCCATTAGGGCGTAAGGATATTTGTGCCCATAACCCCCACATACTCAAAAGTATGCCCTCTAGGAGTTCCCATAGGAAAACCTATTTCACCATCACCAAACTACTGACGATGATGGATCTATGGCCAGGTCTCTACATGATAAGATTTCACTTGATTAATTAAGTACATTAATGTATTCTTTTAGCATCAATCAGGTTTTCAAACATAATTCATTATAAAAAATGCTACAAAGAATAAGTATTACTTCTATCAAGTCCTTTTCAAAGCTTTATAAAACATTGGGATTTCAATATCCCTTGTCACATCAGGGGCATTCTCATCCCTGAACATCTCATCATCATGATTATGGAATATGGGTATTCAAACCCTCAATTTATCAAGAACACTTATTACCACTTATTAGGTAACTAACACCTTCATGTCATATGACCAAGGTAAACATGATACTTGCAATACAGATATCTCACATGGCTTCTAAAGCCCATTAATCTCTTGTTACCTTTCACTAGGCAGCACAACATATTATGGCTCACAAGGCCTATAAAGCAATTCCAATAGTAAAACATCATAGCTCATACCTGGCTATGTCCAACATCTCATGATACCTGCATGATTAGTGCACATGATAACATTTATATCAATTACATATGCAAAGTAAGAGTAACATTATTGTTTCCACATTAGAGTTAGAATTTCTCAAATTGTGTCAATTAGAAATACTCATCCCATTACCCAAGTTAGGGTTATGGTTTATCATCATATTGCCCAACATTAGGGTTTCATGCACTATAACCCAAGATTTAGGGCTCCACATACCTTTACCCTTTATCAGGGTAGGATTTAATATCAAAGTGTCACATATCAGTACATAGCATCACCTTGAGTTAGAGTTTCACATCACATTGTTGCATTAAGGTTTTACTTTGACATCACCCTTGATTAGGGTTCCACATGACATCACCCTCACTTAAGGTTTCATATGGCTTCTCCCTTGATTAGGGTTTCTCATAACATCACCCTCACTTAGGGTTTCACATACCATCATCCTTATTTAGGGTTTCATATGACATCACCCTTACTTAGGGTTTCACATGTCATCATCCTTAATTAAGGTTTCACATAACATTACCCTTAATTAGGGTTTCTCATACCATTGCCCTAAGTTAGAGTTAGGGTTCATCAACCTTCTTAATTAGGGTTTTATGATCTCTTTATCAAGGATCATACCCTATATTTTATTCATATTGACAGTGTAGGGACTTAACCACTTACTTGATTATTATACACATATGAACTCTTCTCTCTCTCATCCTCTCTAGGATGTTGATCACTTCAAACTTGAATAGATTGATCAACTCCTCATTTAAGTATACACACTTAGGGTTAGTTTAGTGTATTGAGTTATTGTTTCTATAAGCATCAAAGGTTAACCACTTTAGATGTACTAATCACCTAAGTACCTTAGGGTTTCAACCATTGTACTTATCTTTGATAATCATCATTATCAAACATGGAATCAATTGATCTTTTATAACCTTGAGTCTCCAAACGGTTTTGGGGTACCTTGAACCTCTAAATGATTTTGCCCCTTTTTGACCCTCAAACGGTTTTGAAACCGTTTGGGCATTCTAGGTCTGAGACTGTTTAGCCTTAAACGGTTTGAAACCGTTTGGTACCTTCAACCTATGAAACCATTTGAGCATTTGTACCTTGAAACCATTTGAACAGAACCAACTTGAAATCAATTGAACAATTCACCCTTGAAACAGATTGGATCTGAAATGGTTTGAGATCAATTATTCTCCAAATGGTCTGAGGACCGTTTGATCCCAAACGGTCTCAAGACTGTTTGGACTCAAACGGTCTTAAGACCATTTGGTCCAAACCATCTTGAAATCGAATGGACCAATTAGGGTTTCCATCATCAAATCGATTTAGGGTTTGTACTCATTGAATCATCAATCAATTGAACTCTTGAAGGTACATCAGATAGTAGCCCTTGGATCTTCAACCATCCCCCACAATCCACCATTGACCTCCAATGACTCAATCAATTAGGGATTCAACCCATTCAATTGATTAGGGTTTACAATTGGTGCATCATCCCAACTTGGAATCATTATCATCAATTCAATTGAAGCCAATGGATCAACATTCAACAACATCAACACTTGATCTCCAAACGGTCTGAGACCGTTTGATCCCAAACGGTCTTGAGACCATTTGGTTTCAAACAATCTTGAGACCATTTGGTCTCAAGTCATTGAAACCGTTTGCACTAGTTCTTTGCACTAGGTTTTAATGCACAAGGATTGCTCAACAAGCTCTATCTTGGTGATCAAGCTTGTGGAAGCCATACCAATGCATCATACTAATTCCTATGATGCTTCAACATATGAGGAACATTTTACCATGTAAAATTTGCAAGTTAACCCTTCAACTTGGGTAATTTGCACTTTAGTTCAAAACTAACAAAACATTGTTTCAACATTATATAAAAAGGACTAAAATTGAAATACAAGTTCCTCGTAACCCTTAATTACTTTTCAAAAGATAAGAGCAAGCATATAATCAACCTTATTAAGAAAAACATCTAGGGTTAACACATAACCCAGGTCAGGGATGTTACAACATCAGCATTAGACCTTCAATCGGTTTGAGTCCTCTTGACCTCAAACGGTCTTGAGACCGTTTGCCCTCAATTGGTCTTGAGACCGTTTGGTGTCAAACGGTCTTGAGACCGTTTGATCACCAAAAAGCAAAACCGTTTGCACATGTTCTATGTTGTGGTATGTGCTTAAGATGACATCATCATATTCAAGCTTCGATCCTTCAAAATCTACTGCCATTCTTATGGTAATTCTATCAAATTGATCAAAGGAATTTCAAGAAGAACAAAATGATCAACAAATGATGAAGAATTGAATGTAATAATAACATTTAAGGGTTTAAGTTATATAACCTGCCTTCAAAATTTAATCCAAGCTTCAACATTCACGTCCTCAATGGTGAATGAAGCTTCCTCAACTTCACAAGGCTCGTCCTCAAGTCTTTGAGTGCAATGAATGGCTAGGGTTGAAGATTGAATGGAGAAAAGAAGAAATCAAGCATTGATTTTCGATTTCCACGATGAAATCAAGGTTGAAGATGACTATGGAGCTTACCTACAGGTTGGGGCACGTACTCCTGTTGCTTCAAATCTCCCTTGTGCTCAGCCAAAGCAAGGAGAGAAAGAAAATCTGAAAAAGAGTCTTCAAGTGGGTGGAAAAATGAAGGATTTATAAGGGAATTTCAATGAGAGAGAAAGTGATATAAAAATCCTTTAACTCCCAAAATTGGTGCCACATATCCCCCTCAAATACTTGCATGCAAATCCATATTCCACACCATCGAATTCATCTTCATTATCCATGAATTAAAGGAAAATCAATTAAGCACTTTAATTCATATAATACTAATATCCCATATTTAGTGGATATTACTTTTTAGTTAACTAATGTGAGTGGGCTCTCCACTCACTTAGGATATTTTCGTGGCCTTTGAAAGGCACAAGGACGTTCAAACTTATGAAAATTCAACCATTCCATATTTGGTTGAAGGGCACACCCATTAATATATTTATTTTTGCATTAAATTGAATTATGTTTCCAATATGCTTAAATCTTGATTATTTTAATATCAAGATTCTCTCTCATCCAAAATGATTCAAATGAGACGCCCCTCTCATTTTATTTTATCTACATGATGACAAGAAACATTAGGGACTCTCTAGGAGTGACATTTTGCATATTGAACCCTAGGTTTTGGGTAAATTGCACATTACACCAAAACTAGGTTTTAATGCACAAACATTGCTTAATAGGCTCTTTCTTGGTACTCAGGCTTCTACAAGCATACCTCTGCATCATTTTCACTCTTATGATGCTTCAACACCCGAGGAACATTTTATCATGTACAATTTGCAAGTTAACCCCTCAGCTTGGGTAATTTGTACTTTAGTCCAAAACAGACAAAACATTATTTCAACATTATTCAAAAATGACTAAAATTGAAACATAAGTTACTCTTGAGCCTTAATTACTTTTCAAGAAAAAAGAGCAAGCATATAATTAACTTTATTAAGCAAAACATCTAGGGTTAAAGCATAACCTAGGTCAGGGATGTTACACTTACCGAGCTTGAGAAAGCCTTTAAGATCCTTAGTATCCCTGAAGAGGATAAGGTGAAGCATGTGGTATACCTCCTGAAAGGAAGTGCTGGCCATTGGTGGGCCATTGAGGAGGATAAGAGGATAGGTGTTATGATCACTTGGGAGGAGTTTCGACATGAGTTTGTGAGTGGGTACTTTCCTCGGATGTACCTTGATGAGAAGATTAGTCTGTTTGAGAGGATTCAATAGGGATCCATGATGATCCATGAGTATAAAGAAAGGTTTATGGAGTTGTTGAGGTTCTATACTCACATGGCTGCTATGGAGGATGAGCGGATTTGTCATTTTGAGAAAGGGTTGAATGTTGAGTTATCTACCTCGGCGACTGCTTTAGAGAATCGAGAGAGGTTTTGTAATGGACTGAATTTGGACTTAATTTTGAGGACAAAAATTGTTTTAAGGTGTATAGGATGTGATAGACTAAACATTTGGTATCCCTAAATACTTGATGACATGCTGAATTCATGTGTCTGAGTTATTTTGAGAAGTTTTAAGTATTTTGGTAAATTTGAGTGTTGGTTGATGTTGACTTTGTGAGTGAGATCTATTAATTTATGTCATGTTGAGGTATATATTGGATAGGCCCAACAAATAAATTTTGGCACCAAATTTGAATCAAAAGTACCTTGAGTTGTACTTAAGTTGTTGTTAAACTTTCATAATATTTCAATGTTCCTAGATGGAGTTATTTAGGCATGAATATAGTGAAATAATTTTCTTTTAAAGTACAATGTATCAAAGTATTATATCTTTATAGCCTAAGTTAATGTCACACTGGCCCTTTCTAATGTATATGGGCTAACACCCCTTTGAGAAGCCATGGATTGGCCTTGAGGAGAGCTGATCATGTCCCTAGGTTTGGATCAGATGGTTGGGGCTCATGCTCATCGCTTATCTTGTGTCTAGTTGGAAATTGTGGGGTAGAAATGACGATGAGCCCAACTGTCACATTGTGGTCATGGTTCGATGGGGGAACTGAAGGATAGTTATATCTTGACTCCTTGTAAAACACTTGGGAAGGTCTGTTATGAACACTAGAACCCCTTCTCCCCTCCATCTACATCACAACTTGCAGCAGGCATCAGGGCAAGAATGTAACATGAATAGTGGGGTTAGAGGAGTGCTTTGAGGAAGATGAAGATGGAAAAGTGAAGAGGAAGCTAGCAGGAGTCAGACCCTCATGACCAGGATATCTCGATGTAGTCTAGCCTAGCACGGTGGCTCTGACAACACAGAGAATGCATGCAGGAGTCCGACGTTGGGCGTCAAGCGGAGACATTGTCCTCCCTTTCCTCATTCACCATGACCTTGTTATACTTTGCTGGATCAACCTCCAAAGCCCCTCGAGCCACAAGCAAGATCAGACAAGTCACAAGGGGCACTAGAGGATGCTCGGTTCCTCTCCTGATGAGAGCGGCGTGACAACATCTCTGCAAGACAAATGCTAGCAGAACGTGTCACACGAGGGGAGAAAGGACCAGTGATGAGCATGGGAGGCAAGAAGCATGGAGCAGCGCACTGTGATAGCAACTTAGGCACACACTCAAAAAATGAAGGTTGTCCACAGTACACGAAGAACATGATGGAGGAGAGGGATGCCTATCCCTCATTGGTGCCCTGTTCCACGACGATGCCCAGGCTGCGAGAGCCCTGGAGAACAAAAGAATCTGGTTGAGTCGCGTCTCGAGCAAAAGATGAGGGAGGATTATGTAGGCAATGGAATGGGATGATGAGGAGGAAAAGCTGATAGCCTATTGCATGCCAGAGACTGGGGCGTATGGTCAAGCACATCGGAGCAGATCCCATCGGCAATGGCTCTACTACAGACTCCCACAAATGCCGACACTTTGAGAAAAAATGCAAAGAGGGAGGCGAGCGGTTCATAGGTTAATATAGTGATCAACTCACACAGATAAACAAAATCTAGATCAGAGAATCGCCCGACCCAACTCAAGTATTGAGTCGCGACCTTGAGGGACACGTGGCGAGTAGGGATTGGCCAAAAGGTAAGAAATTTGTAGAATATGTATATCTTAGATAAATCGTAGTAATAGCGTGTTCATCAGAAAAATACAAATACGCTACCTAAATTCTAAAAAAAATGTGTAGAACAACATGAAACCATAAAATTGGTGTTTTGATGCACTAATGTCAGGAATATCATATAAGTTGTATAATGCTTATATCACATGTGACAAATAGCAAATGATGGCCTAATATTATGAGAAAATGTCAATAAATCCATATTCATGTTTATAATCCATTTAAGGTAAGTGATTATGATATTGATGCACAAAATAATGTAATTTGCTCCATATGGCTAATTAGGGATAATAAACCTAATTAATGTGCAATAATAACAAAGATGCTCAAGAAATCCTGGAAGTTACAAAGTAAACTCATATCAATAATTAGAAGCTAATATGTAAGTTTGATATTAGTTAGATACATGTAATTCATGTTATATGAAAATGACCCGTAATACATGTGTTATAACCCTAATATGAATAATGTATGTAACCTAGGGTTAATATGCGCACACAATTATATGTAATCAAATGATCAGATTATGTACCCTAGTCTAGAATATAGGATCAGTAACCGAATTCCAAGAAGATAAGACAAGTAATAATGATGGGAACATCACACGTCTAAGTGAAACCCTAATGAATCATAACTAGGGTTAAGATAATGAGAATTTGATGAGGGTTAAGATAATGAGAATTTGATGATGGTATATGTGATCTTATCTTAATCAGGGTTTGACCAAGAGTGGTTATTGAATCCAGGAATATATGATGATTAGGTTATCTTGGTTCAAGGTACACCATACCTCTTAGTTGACTTATTATAAAATATGCTTGTGTTATATGTGTAGTAAATGCTTGACATATGATATTGGATGAGATGATTGTTCTTGTATGCTATCTTGCTTGATTTTCCATATCTATGGCTATGAACACATGAAACATAATGTATCTGTTCCATTATATCTTAGCATTTCAACTCTCTATAGTAAAGTACTGGAAAGTAAAGTACTTCAACTCTTTGGTAGTAAAGTACTTGGAAGTGATCCAACTCTTCAATAGTAGATCACATTGTGAAATGATCCATCTCTTTGGTAGTAGATCATAAAGGCCTTAATGTATTCAACTCTCAGGTAGTAAATGCATGGATGATATAATGGAAAATGTGCTTAAAACATGTGTTCTCTTTTATTAGTAAACATCTTTATTCAAGTATTTTCCTTTTCTTATATATGTTTATTATTACCAAGTTCTACTTTATCTTATTGCCAAGCTTAGTAATGAGAGGTATATAAAAATACACATAGGCGTACTCAGCACAATATTCTTGAATATTGTGCTGGAGTGTACCACATGTAATCTTTGTTTAGGTTGTGGACATGTGATCTTGAGATCCAGGATAGTTGAGAGTTGTGTGACGAGCTGATGTACAGGTGGACCTATTGTCTTAAGATCCTATTTTAGATGTTAAATTGGGATTCTCATTGAGGTGAGGGTTTCAATTACACACATCATATTAAGTTTTAGAAAATCTGGGGATGTTACAATGCCACCCACAAGATCTAGCCACCGCCAAAACTACCTTCTTCACCCTACAGAATGTTACCTAGTGTCTTAGACTTGATGACCTACAACACATTATATTACCTTCCATCTCTCAATCTTACTTCTTCCCTTAACTTCTGCTCCTGCAACTTCATTCTTGCTGTCGTCTCTCTTCCTTCTTGCTGGCGGCGCACAAGCTCTGTCCTGGTTGTGTGCCCAATGGCCATGCCACTCCTTCACATTTGTTAATGCCACCCTTGTCAGCTACTACTAGATATGTAATCCCATGCATCCAACAATAGTGCAACGAGTTGATGAGAGACCCATTTTCCCTTAGATCCTGAACCATAGAAGATGGATTCAGTCCATCTATTGGAAACAAGAGATGAGTAGTCAATCCATGGAACCTGACATGTAGATCAAGCATAAGAAGAACTGTCCACAATTTTTGATAAGAATCTTCTTCAATTTTTAGTTTGACTATGACCATAGCAACTCAATTAAGGATACTAATCTAGATAACAATTATTGCATCGGGGAATAACAACATAGTAATCTTAAAATCTTAGGCACATGATACACATATGGAATTATATCGATGTTATTTATTAGGAGGCTTATAATCTACTTGTATCATATCTTACTCATTGAATTCGTATAAGTATATGTACTAGGGTAATTGCACTAGTATAAAACAAGTTTGCAATCCTATTGGTTTTCTTATAAACCTGACACACACCATTAGTCATTAATGTGATATGTAATGTTAAATAAGATGATGATACTATGATTCCTGCCATAGATATGTAATATATATGTGGTTAAGTGATTCATCCATCACACCCTATATTGTGTTTATCATTGAATATAACTACCAAAGATGTTTGGGCCTTAAACCTTAGATATAGATAGTAAGTATATTCTGGACTATGACAATTAATGAGTACAAATAAATCCATATATTCACAATCTTATTTAAATGAGTTTTATAAAAGAAGAATCTACTTAAAAGATAATAATTTGGAGTATGCATGTGACCCTAGTTGACCAAACTCAAACTATATGATATAAAGAGAGAGGATAATATTACAAGTCCTAAAGGGGGGGGATCGAAATCAGTACCCACACATATATGTAACCTAGGCATACTTAGACTTACATGACTAAAGATGGATATTAGGAAAAAACTAGATATATAATCATGTATAAACTTAATAATATTAAATCCCAATATGCCATTAGGTTATAGTGATTTCGATAAGAACTATATATAATAGGAATGTATACACATGTATGCCTTGCCTTGAATAAAATATGTTCCCAGGATGAAAACTCAACCTCGTGGAGCAAGTATATAGATTGAGTTGAGCTTTAGTTATGAAGATCAGGTATTTATATACTCTATTTTGTTTTGGGCATTATTTGACTAAACCTACATTCATTTAATGACACATCTCTTGAACTATCAACTTTACTTGAAATCTAATTATTGGACATTCATACTTTTTGATTTGTATCTATACAAATTGTTGTGGTTGTCGAGTTAAGAGTTTTTGTGGAGCTTTCGAAGAGAAAAGCTTAGATCTTGGTTGATCTTTTCTATGGTTCTTGATGTGGACATCATGTTCTTCACTTGATGACATATCTTTTGATGCATTTCTTGCCTACTTATGACATACATAATGTAAATCTTGTTTTAAAAGTACGTAATATGCTAAAAGATGATATTTTATGCACTATTTGCACAAGTAAGATGATAATACAAAATCTAAAGTCTCCCTCAATCCCTTGCACGTTTTCTTCTGTACTGTGAAAATTTCTTTGAACATGCAAGAACTAAAATACATAATATAAGAGCATAATCTCTTAAACATGTCACTTTCATGGTGTTTAGGTACCCAATGATGGAAATTCTGATCCTCATGTTAAACCATGATGTATGGTGGTTATCCTATAGAAATAATAGGAATTTTATTTACTGCTATTCTGCTATAACGATAGTTGGAAGAACCTCTAGTACTCAAGGCAGCTCATCCATACTAGGTTATGAACATATATTTTCCTAACTTGCCGACAATGAGTGGCTCAAGTGGTCAAGCATGGTGTCTCCTCATGAAGGGACCCGAGTTTGAATCCCAGTTGCCGCCTTGATTTACCACCCTCCCGGGCGTTCGACCTCCGCCACAGGCGTGGGAGAGGGGGGAGAAATCTTTCTCTCTTAATCCCATATATTTTCCTAACTCTTAGAAATAGCATAAGTTTATATCGAATAGAACATTATGACATTTTGGGTGCTACCTTGTTTATGACTCATTAAGCTCTCTGTAAAATTTGGGATGAAAATGAGATTCATAAAAGGAGATATTAGTGTTTTGTTCATAATGACAAATTGGACTTTTAATGTGCCCTAGTTTGTAGTTTGGCCCTCTTTATGGCAAAAAATGGATAAATATGACATGATGTAGTAATAGAGAGTTATTGTATATATTTTATATCTTTTGAAGGTGCAATCAAAGATTTATGTGATTCCTTTAGCAGCTTGTATGTGACTTGATCGATGCAGTTAAATGTACTTAATTGGACTAATTAATCAAGTGTAACCATAATCATATAGTACCATGACCGTAGAACTATCTTAGTGTCAAAATATTCTAGATAGTAGAATGATTAATCCAAAAGGATCTCAGAGTCATGAACTGTTGAGTATATGTAGGTGTAGGGAGGGTATATCTCTATAACCTTGATTCCAAGGTAATTTTACAGAATTGTTGAGGCTCTTTCTTGGATTATATGTGATTTAAAGTGGATGTGGTTGTAACTAGGACTTGAGGGTTTATACCCTAATTTTGATGCCCTTAGATGTGTATGTAGGAAACATTACACTTGATTTTAGTAGGTTGGGTCGATGAGCCACTACAGTTTGTCACTCGTACTGGTCGAGCAGAAGATATCTTTACGATTGTAGCCATCATAGATCTTATATGAGTTGATTGCAACTTCATAGTGGTCAGCTAGTATCTTGAGTTGTATACCTCAAGCTACCTATGGCTTAATGAAATATGTAATTCACAAGTGTAGTATACATGTTAGTATTTCTTGGCGAATCACATTGGATGATAACCATTTCTTTGCTTCTCTTACTAGCATCATATGTGATTCATATTTTTTCATGTGCAGTTATCTAAACTTGTAACTTTGGGTATGCTCGATAATTGTATATACATTTGATGAATTTTCAAATAAGTTATATTATATGTCTTAAATGCTCTAGTTTCATAACTTGCTTGTAAGTAATAAATCTTATTAGAGGTTATATCATACCGCTAGGACATGGCTTTCACCTTGTGAGTTTTCACACCTTTTTGGGTGATCAGAAGTGCGGTTAGACCCATGGTGACTAGGAGGCTCAGTTTGGAGATCAATAGAGAGAGGTTGGTGTGGTTTCTATAGAGTCCTAGAGTTGTCCCTGTACTCCAAGCTCTAGGCCAGGAGATTTGTATAGCTTGTATATTGACTCAGGTTTTTGGTTGCATGTCATGAACAATGTAAGTTTTGTTATTATCTAGAAGATGCCTTTTGTATATAGGTTATCTCTAATACCACCAAATTCATGCAAAGATACCTACTATGAATTTATGTGAAGTTGGACCTTTGTGTAAATGTTTCTTCTAAAATATTTTGAATTTTGTTTTAGTCCTACACCTTTTTGGTAAATTCTTATTCAATATTTGAATGATAATTTTTTTTCTTGAGTAATCTTTTTTTGTGTGATTAGCCATCCCAATGCTACGAGCATGAAAATCACACATTTGATCAAGTTCCCACCACACCCTAGGCCACCCAACCACCATAGTTGTTCTCACCAACACCACTTTGGTGCAGGACAATCAACATGGCACTGCCATACAATAAGACTATACCAGTAGTGCTCTAAAGCTCTCTCCTATCTCCTCCATCATGGCCATGGACAATCATACCACTCTTGAGACACCACAACCTTTCTTCCCACCACAGATATTGTTTCCACCACAACTATGCTACTTCAATTCATTTCATCCAAAATGTTTCTATCATTTATATGTCCACAACACAACCCTTCCCTACCACCATGGCCATTCCCTTTCGTGGCCACCACAACCATGCCACTATCCTAACACTAATGTTCCTACCCATAATTTTACATTTCTAGCCACACATAACCTTAGACCCCCTAGGCCACTTATATAGCATTAGATAATGAAATTATAGTTTGATGCAACAATTTATAGTTTAATACCATGTTGGGAAATATTTGTGCATCGAACTATAATTTCATTATCTAATGTTGTGTTGTTGATTGTTCTTTATCCTACCTCTTGTTATGGTTTTTTGAGCTATGGAATCACCAAAGTTGTAGGGAAATGGGTGATTTTGGGCTTTTTGATGGAAAAATTCCAAAGAACCCTAGAAGAACCTTAGCTAGTTTCCCCCTTCCCCTTGCCTTTCCATTCCACTGGACCTAGGTGAGAGATCTAAGTGACTATGTGTTCCCTTCCATACATACTTAGTAATAAGGCTTGCCTAGTTGTTAGATGGAGATGAGGGATGTGAAATACCCTTATCCTAGTCTCGACACCGTTCCTTTCCCGTAAGTCTATTATGAAGACCATGTGTAGCAACCTAGATAGTGATAATCTAGATCTATGCCTACCCATTTATTATTTAATAAAGCCTCATAAGGATAGCTGGGAAGTGATAGGAACTAGTTTCCTGATACACTAGCATGCCATCTATGGCTAAGTAATACATTAGAATGCATGTTCTACATTGATCCTTGTTGTTTATTTTATTTTCTACTTGTTGTTGTATGTTTGTGCATGAATAAAACACCACTGCATGGTTGATTGTTACATGTCTGATGAATGTGTATTCATCCTAATTTAATTGCATTTTGTAGATTGACTTTACATTCTAGTGTAGCATTTTATCCCATAATTTAGTTCATTAGGCTTCCATTGTCATAATTGTTAATAATTTTGGTTTTTCATCTTTTAGACAATGTAAAAACTATTTTAATTAAATCCAAAATAATGCCTCTTTTCTGGAGAGTACAACAATTTATTAATGATATTACTTTTGTTTTATGCAAGGAGTGTTGCAATGATAATGATTTATTCATGCCGATAAAAATATAATCAAAACAATCAAGACAATTAAATCACACCATGACATTTATTTTTTTTTATCAAGAAAAGGAATTCATATATGTGCCATCAAGTTATTGCTTTGATCGGGTTCCAAGACAACTAATTTAATAGTTTCCCTAACCATTAGTCAAGGTGCAAAATTGGAAAAGAAATTGGCAATTAACGTTCATAGCATTATTTTTTTGACTGGGCAAGAAGCAACCAAGGTAGAAAGTAAAAATCTATAGAAGCAATGGGTTAATACAACACAAGATTTGGTTACACAACCACTTTATCTCCTTTATCATCTCATACACTGCCATGATTCCAATGATCATTCCCCTTTCCATTATTTAACCCTTGACATTCATGCCTTCTCTCTCGCATTGCTCTGTCCGCAAGGCAATTAGGGTAACACAAATTGTTGTTACATTTCGAGTAAAGGCCTTTAATTATTTGGAAAGCCCAACCTATCGAGCTCCACATATGCCTATCGAGCACACGAGAAAATATATGTGAGACCCCTATCCTTTCTTTTAGTTGAACATGCTTTCTTATCATAATTAAGTTCTTAAAACCTTAATTAAACCTTTTGGGGTGCTTTTATATCATGTCACAAGCTTAAGTTTCAAGTTTGGACACTATTTGTGCAAGATATGCAATTTTGTGCATGTTTTGGACTTTTATGCGAATCACCCACATCTATGATTTTTCTTGAAAATTTTCACATGTAGATGATTTTTCATAAGTTTTATATCATAATTGATGTTCTTGCATGTTGGGTCACCTTCTTGTACCTTTGGATGAGAGGTTAGAACTTAGGTGAGAACTAGGGTTTCTCCCAATGTATGGATGATGGAGTTGTTAGGTGTGTAACCATAAAATCCGATGGTTGCCCTAGATGTAGGGAGGTCGATGGTTCACCCTAGAAGTGTCACAATTGATGGTTGAGGTGGTAGAAAGCCCTCAACCAATGGTGGGGTAGATTTCTCCTTTTTGACTCTTTGTGGCTAAGTGTAGGACCCTATGGCTCTTGTAAATTGTGGAGGCTGACAACTAGCCTAGGTTTGAAGGTCGGTGGTCTTTCTAGCCCCAACAAATGATGGTTGGTCAGAACAACAACAGATGAACCTATTGTCTTACAAGAAAGATGAACTTCGATACATGGTAACTTAGTAGGACACATGAAGCTTCCCTTCCTTCTTATCCTTAGCTTTATATACCCTACATCTTATACCCAACCTTTCAACCCTTATCTCTTCTCTACTATCTAGATCTTCATCTTCTGCCATTTGGCCTCTGATCTGTGGGTCCTATCTTCATTGTTGAAATTCTACTAGAGCTATGGGTAGTGGGCCCAGGTGTTACAAATATCAAAGCTTGCTCAAGATCTTAAATAACCCTTCTTTCTTACTTCCTTGACCTAGGGTTTTCTCTCTTTCTTGGATAAGAAGCTTGCTTGGATATGTGGAGTGCTAATCTAGGGTTTTTTTCCCTCCTTTGATTGATCTTTCTTGCTTTTTGGAGATGTATCTCCTTCCTAAAGGAGAGTTCTATAACTTTCTTCACATTTATTTCTTACTACTAGCTTATATACTCATGATCTTGCTTAAAAACGAGGTTCTGAGCATAAATAAACTACTTTTGCCTAGGGTTTACAATTAAGTGTTTCTCCTTGAGTATTTATAGCCTTAAATGAACCTAAAACCTTGTGCATGTCCTTACCGAGGTATAGGATGCCTTAGATCTTGCATAACCATGAATCGATGGTACTCTTGAGGTCACAAAGGATGGTTACTTCTATGTGTTAATGAATTGTTTTCCTTGTTTTCTTAGTGGCCTATGGTTTGGCACCTATGAACAACTGATGGTCTCTACTTTGTTGTTGTTTTAATGATTCTAGTGAACCCTAGAATCGAAGGTCATGTTTCTTTGGTCATTGATGGTTGATGGTTACCCTAACCAAGCAAATGATGGTCTTTTTCTATGTGTTGAGAGTGTTTCCCCTTTTACTTCATCACCCGATGGCTGGGACCTTGTTCCAACTGATGGTGGTCACTTGGTTTTTGTTTTGAACTTTCTTTTAGTACCTAGAACCACTATCTATGTTCCTCCAAGGTGGGTGGCTTTAATGCTCTCTTGAAGTGGTTATAAACATGGGTTATTTAGGGTTTCTATGGCTTGTTTCTACCTTTTATAACACTTGATGGTGTCCCTTAGTATATCAATCAATGGTCCCACTTTTTAGTGTTGTTTTTCTGGTGTTCTTTGTGTCAACCAATGGCCCTAATTTAGGTTCTTTTTTGACTCTTTTGGTGCTCAAGAACCAATGGTCTTTGTGTCCTAGTGTCGCTTCAAATGATGGTCTTCTTCTAGGGTTTTATGCTGACTTCTCTTCCTTGAGAAGGAACTTGATCGTTTTGTACTTGGTGCTGATTTGGTTGCTTTTTTGCAAAACCAATGGCTATGTTTTAACTTCTATTTGTATTCCTTTGTTCTCAAGAAATTATGGCCTTGATGCTCCTTTAAGT
This sequence comes from Alisma plantago-aquatica, assembly GCA_963693085.1. Taxonomy (NCBI): domain Eukaryota; kingdom Viridiplantae; phylum Streptophyta; class Magnoliopsida; order Alismatales; family Alismataceae; genus Alisma; species Alisma plantago-aquatica. The sequence goes on along the minus strand of OY856410.1, from coordinate 1,210,813,263 downwards.
GGTGATTTTGATGGTCTTTTGTTCTTAGCTATGGTGATTAAAAGTTGGTTCTTTTAGTTCCACAAATGATGGTTTTTCCTTGGTTTTGGATCAGCCACCCATTGACAACTGATGGTTTCCCTAGGTCTAACAACTGATGGTCCTTTGACCTATGTTCATCTTCTAATATGCTTCTAAATACTAGTATAACCTTGCAATCTTATCCTGTGAACATCTTTTAGTTCTTTAATGCAATATCATTTTGAGCCTATGTATCACATGAATGGTGATGTTTATTGAAGCCTTGTTATTAAGTATGAAAAGATAATGATGATCTTGTAGGTAATGATATGATGGTCTTAATGACCTTTGGGCATGGTTGTCCCTATATGATGTATAATCTTCTTTATGGTGTGACAAGTGTTGGAACCCTATAATACTGTGATAAAGGATTTGTATCTTGTGGTGATTATGTGATGATAAGTATGATCTCATGAATGGAAAGTGAATAGTACCTTGTGATGTTGAGATGAGAAATTATGTCTCACATTTTATATCTTTTGGATTCGTTATATAGAAATGCTTGCTATAAATGAATTAGGGTTTGTATGTCCACTTGTTTGATGCAGACTTAATTCACCCAATTGACATAACTAATCAAGTCAAACCCTAATCATGTAGTGCCCTATGCCGTAGAACCATCTTCAATGTAAGAACTTGCAGGATGGTGAAATGAATATTCCTAAGAGTAACTCGGAGCACATATTGTTGAGCATGTGAGGGTGGCAAGTTGAGTGTATATCCTTGTCATCCACAATTATAGATTAAGGAGGATGGATGTGGTCATGCCTTAGATATTTGTTATATATGATGTGACTGAGTATGTTGTGGCTATATCATAGGTGGTAGGGTTTTGCTTTGCATACCCTAGTGACCAGTGTCGTTACCTGTACGAAGGGCAAACTAGGTGTTAGTAGCTTGACTATATGTCATTGTAGTAGCATCATTGATTGACGTTGCTGCCTTTTTACTCATACTGACTGAGGGGAATAAATCTTAGCATGCCAACTTCCTAGATCTTGTATGAAACTGAATAGCACTTCACATTGGTCAGTTGGACTTTGAGTGTTATGACTTAAACTCCCCAGGGCTTAATAAAAGATGTAAAACAACCGTGTAGAATATCTATTTAGGGTTATACACAATGTTTCACATTGATGATAACCCTTGTTTGTTCTCTTTACGTAGACATGATGCTTACTGCATTAAAGTATAGTATATATGCTTATGTTGAAGATATACTCATGTTATAGATGTGTACATACAGTATCCATGTTAAGTTGATAGATGTATTACCATTGTTGGCTATGATTTTGGCATTAGTTATCACATGTTGTTAGATGTGCCTTTGTAATTAGAGATGTCCGTACTGCAAATCATTCTTATGTAGATAGTTATTATTATGTTGTTGTTTCAACTTATGATGTAGATATGCTCAACCATTTTGACATGGTAATGTTGTTAGCTATGCTTATGCTACTAGACTTTCTTATGATGTTAGTTATGCTCATGCTACTGAACTTCTTATACTATTAACAAGATAAATGATGACAATCAAGCTAATGATGATAATTGTTATCTTCTCCTTTATGCATCTTGTTCATCATCACTTATGTTAAGCCTATCTGCTATACATGTTTAATTTTATTAAACTGTTGTCCGGCCATAGTAGCCCGGGTGGTAAGAGCTCAGTAAGTCCCAATGAAGGACCCGGGTTCAAACCTCACCGAAGGCACTTTACGAATGGCAATTCACACTGATTAGGTGCGGGAGGGGGTGATCGGACCACATCCTCTCATGCCTCGAGAGTTTACCATGTCAGCTTCCCCCGAGATGGGTTCTCTCGGTCATCAATTTTTTTTCTTAAACTGTTTAATTACTTAACGTTGTATAATCAATAAGCGGTGTTGAGAGTTATATCTCTCATTGGGACATGGATCTTATTCGTGGGTCATCACATTTTTTTAGGTGATTGACAATAGTGGTAGAATACCCATGGAAGTGAGGAGGAGATGTAGTAATGGACCTTATAGAAGGTTATTTAGATGTCTAGTGTGTCCTAGAGTCATCCTTGTGTTCTCAGGTCGGGGAGGGAAAGTTTCTATACATTTTTTCATTCTAATTGAGCTTTTGTTAGAATTTTAATACTTGTTTATGTGGCATATATGGGTAATGTTCTTCTATATTTGTATATCTGTGGGTAAAACCACGAAGCAATTGTAAAGATACTTGGAATATATGATTACAAGAAAGATTTTGTTCTTCTATGCAAATATTTTTGAGCATGATGGTTTGGTTGAAATCAGTTTAAGTTTACCCTATTATCTGGGTATGTGTTTAATTAATGATTGATCGTGTGTAGTATTATTGTAATCACGTTTAGTGTGACATGTTGTTATAATTTGAGAGAGCGAGGCACTGTGACATGCTTGTAAGTAAATCAATTAATAATAAAGCCAGTCTCACGATTCAACTAGTTCAGATACGAGTCGACTGGTTTAGATACTAGTCGACCAGTTCTAATATGAGTCTACTGGTTCTATCACAAGTCGACTGGTTCAGATCAAGAATCGACCAGTTTGTGTCTAAAACAAAGTGTCAAATTAATAAGACCATTATTACAATCAAACTTCAGTAAAAGCATATCTAGTAGTCTCCACCACCACAAAGCCTCATTTTGAGGGTTTTTGCCCCTCATTTCTCCTTATAAAAGGAGGGGGGATCCAAAGCAAATGGCATCTCAGGTTTCAATCTCTTCTTCTGGGATTTCTTTTAGTCTTTCTCATTGCATTATGTTTGAGTAGTGTCATATGGGGCATGGGGACTAGCCCCATAGCCCACTATCATTCAACATAATTGACTCCCTTAATTTGATGAAAGGTTATCTTCCTTCCCCTTCTTTTGTGATTTTTGGTAAGTTAATATTTTCTTATGGGGTGATGTGATCTCAAATCGCCACACAAATGTACCCATAACCCCTTAATTGATAATATCATATTTTTATCTTTCTAATCTAATACTTATCATTCGAGGAGAATGACTATATTCTTTTGGGGGTACCAAGATCTTAGATCCTCACTAAAATGAACCCATGATTTCTTAATGATTTTTTATCTTTCTTCTTGTTTGACTTGTTTGATATAACTTATGGAGACGTGATCATTCGACTCATGAGTTTGAAATATGGAATGGAATGTACATGTCTCTTGATGAGATCTCATACATGGATGTGTTGGATGATCAGAGAAGGATCTACAAATGCCATAATCAATAGGTTTCTTGGAAGTATGACCCATGTGAGATTGTCAGAAAGGACACAAATTAATAAGGTCCTATATTGATAATTAAAATTTAAGAGGTTATTCTTTTGGTGAAGGCTTATTTGTGATGGTGATTCCCCGGACCCCCAATGCTCTTTATTGACTGATAGTTGAGTTTACTTTAGTAATTTTGCATTCTTAGTCTTTGGTCAAACTTTCACAATCACAAATTACTTTCTTATTCTCATGATTGCATTTCGTACTTAAACAATCCTTTTTTTTCATCTCTTGGGATTAATACCTGATGTTCTCCCGAATCAGGCGTTCAGAAGGGAGGCATATTCAAAAGGAATTAAACTTTTAAATTTATAACCTAAAACCTTCAAGGACCCCCACAACTTTATTATGGGGTCGAAGTAGATATACGGGGTCAAACACAGGGATGTGGTGACATTTAGGGCACTTGAGATTTCATTCTTAAGCCAGATACGTGAAGACGATAGTTGATAAAAGTAAGGAGCTAGAATTAGTCTAGCAGGTTGTCACAAATTAAAACAAAACAAAGAAAAGAAAACAAAATGGGGTCTGTAGGATTCTACTAAACCAGAGAGAAAGAAGTTCCTGACTATGTAACCACAAGTTGGGCAGTCTATGCACCCGTTCTTGGGCATAGACAACCCTCAAACACCTCAGCAAGTAACCTACATTCAAACTAAGAACACACCATGGTATCTGTCTCTGTGGGGCCATCCCACTCGCTATCACGTAGTGAGACTAAAACCCATCTATGGTATGAAACCTCTCTCAAGGATGACAAACCAACATACTAGAATATTCTAGATACCCTCTCAGGTCTAGAATATTCTGGGATGTTAGGAACAGACAACCTTGGACCGTCCTCCTTTCAGATTTTGATTCAAACTATCTTCTCTTTTCTATTTCTACAAAAAATCTCTCGATATAGGTGGAAATTAAAGTTCAAGCAAGAAAGAGATCAACCAAACTAGCAATCATAACCAGAAAGAGGAGATAGAACATAAAACATGATGGATATGAAATAAAACTACTTGCCTAAGGTAAAAGTACATAAACATGCCCAAAACGGGCTACATAGCCAAGAAGGAGCTCAACTAGCTATGGACAAGCATAGTTGGCACTGAACAAAGATGAAAGAACATCATTTGTACAGAAACAAAGGATAACAGTAAAAGAAAGGAGAAGAAGAAGTGATTGAGCCCGTAGAGGAGAGGTGGCTCTCGCTCCCTAGCCTCCGTATACCAGATCTCGTCTTTTGGGTCATCCTCCTTGATCTTTTGGGGACCTTGACCTCCTTACTCTCTAGATCCGCCCTAAACATTAGCTTGGTTGGTGGATGGGGGTGCAAGATGATGGTGTGGATGTTCTCCTTCTCTCGAAGAAAATGGATCCTCAGTCTTCTCTCTCCTCACCTTCCTCCTTTAGAGATCTAAGACTAGAGGTGGAAGATGGTGGGGAATGGAAGCACACTGAAGAGACGGGCGTAGAACGAGTACTTCGGCCTTCTCAGACCTCCAGACTCTCCTACGGGGCTCTGGGAATCTCACCAGGTAAGAACCACAAGGTGGAAAAACTCCCCAGACCAGAACCCTTCTTCAGGTGGAGAAGTGCTGGTATTTATAGGCAGAGCCGTCACAGTTTTGATCCAGGTTGTAGCCTTAGTCACCATGGCCTTGGCAGTGACCGCGGGTTGCGGTCCTCACTAGGTCGCATTCTGTGGTCGAGGTACCTTCCATGGTCGCAATTTGAGGTTGTGTATTCACCATGGTCGAGACTCAATCTGCGGTCGAGGTGTAGGCCTTAGTTGTGGTCAGCTCTGAAATTGCGAAAGTGACTCAAATCGCGGTCGAGGAGGGTTCCTAGACAACAGTCTTGGTGGAGGCAAATATCACGGTCACGGTCGAGATGAATATGGATACTGTGATTGCGGTCATGGTGTATCTTGTTGATCGCGGTCGCGGTAAAGGCCTAGCTTCTACAAAAACACATGCATTGGGGAGAATTCTTTGGGGAATATATGTCTTTTCTGGTTCGGTGCCTGCAAGTCCCAAAATTGGCTAGTTCAAGCAAATTTATCTATGAAAAGATATAAATTACTAAAAGATAAGGAACATGGGGTATTTAAGGCATATTCAGGCTATAGTGACACAAAACCATAGATATATGCTTAGCATAAATACATAAATTTGGCTGTTATCAACCACCCCAAGCTTAAACCTTTGCTTGTCCTCAAGCAAAATATGCTCAAAGAACCAAAAAGATAAAATCCAAATTAAGCTTGGTCATAAATGCTAAGGCTAAGAAAAATAGTTTAAAACATCAATTCTCCCGATCCATGTCATTTCAGAACAAACCCCCACCAATCGAGCACAATCCTGCCAAAGTAAGATTAAAAAGCAACCAAGCAATATTAATCTAGTCCACTGTAACCTGTCGATACTCATGAGGGTTTGAATCATAATTATACGACATCACGCGGTTGATGAAAAATGAGCAATCATCATGTATCCATGTAGACCAATCAGGGACAACGTGCCTCTCACCTTTTTAGGTCCTAAGAAGCAAAGCAAAAAGACTCTAATGACTTCTGAGGATCCTGATCTACATCAGGCTAGTCCATGTAACGAGCATTAGTCCCTGCAGTCTGAGCCAGTTGGCCTAGAGCAGTGAGACAAACTCCTCGTACTGTGCTCTAACCAACCCTACTACCGGGATGATCTCATAGGTCTCCTAGGGGTTCCTAGTGACTCTCTAATGAGCTTCTGGAGTGATACTTCCAGGTACGACATACCCGCATTCATGAGCACATTCATACACCAGCTAGGCATCATCCTCAACTCTCCTGAAAGTGAAAACAAGTGCAAATTTATTCACACCCAGGCTTTTATTGTCTGCATTCTAATTTATGGGCCTGGGTGAGAACTCTTTTGAAGTTTTTGGGATTTTGTGGGCAACCAAGCCTCTTTTGCAATTTTTTAATTTTTCATATTTTTGATTCAATCTAAGGTGAGAGGGCACATAGTCCATCAAGGAAAACATTTCAACTTGATTATGGCTCAAAACTCATCATGATCCGTTTGACACATGTGTGAAAAGTAGCAATTATGATTCAAGGATCCTTAGAATAGAGGCAAGCTTGCGAAACCACAACTAGGAGTCTTTGATCGTGCTTTAGTTCATTCCAACGGTCCTATACCTTGGATTTTTCATTCATGCATAGATCAAAGGAATAATATTTTAATATATGAAAAAGACACATAACCTTAGATTCATTACCAAACTTAAGGAAAGAGTCAAAGAGTGAGTCAAGTAAAAGTCCAAGCAGTTTAAGATGAAAAAATTAGGCATAAAGATAAGATTTTAGCTATAAGATTTGCATTGCACAACCTTAATTGCAAAGCTACAAATTATGGAACAAAGTCTTACGAAGATGAAGTTACGCTAAAAATTATGCTAATTGCAAGGAAAAAGAAGAATAATGCCTGCATGCTATGTAAGAAAATAAAAAGGAAAGGTGGAAAAGAAAGGGTGTACACCCTAACCACCCCAAGCTAAAATTTTTTTGGTCGTCCTCGAGCAATTCTTTTAGCTTTAGAAGGCGTGAGAAGCAACAACTATTGATAATTGTTGTTTAAATATTGATCAAGATTGTCTAAACTACTTGATGTGTTCTCATAGTTCTGGTTTAGATCTTGCTGAAAATGAATTGACAGGTCAAAGCCTTAGGTCGGCTGATAGAAGGGCCCGAGGGGTTGCTGATAATTTGACTGAGGCTATAGAGGAAAGGTTATGTCAAACCTCTATGAGGTATTGTATATCCTGCTCCAGTGTATCAAACCGTCTGCCTGAGTCAGCTCTGAAATTCATCATGAACTCATATAAGCTTTCCGAATTAGGATTTGGCACATATTGCTCCTGTTGAGGGGGTCGTAGGTAATCTCAAGTAGCCATCTCTTCATAGGATCCTCCTTGATAAGGTATGTCGTGGAATGTTGTCCCCGTCTGCCGCCTACCCTCTAGAACTGGTGGTGCAGAAGTAGAAGATCCTGCAACTCTGCCTGTACGATGAATGTTACCCTGAGCTTCCAAAAGAGAGACGTCCATGAATGATGTTCTACATGCAAAATCTGTATTTGCAGGCAATAATATTCTGTGCTTGTAGTGAGTAAAGGTATATAGATAGCCTGTGTTGCACTGTTTGATCACTCCTAAGCGGATCAAGTGGTCTAAGTCTAACTTGGACCACTCGACTATTTCTTGCATAAGTGCCAACTATTCATCTCCAATTCCTAGATTTTTTTTTTGAAAGGATCTCCAATTCCTAGATGACATGCCATAAGAGTGATAATTCCCGCCATCAACATGAATTGGACTTGTTTCTTGAAAGAGTTGTGGTTGTGATAGATTATGAAATTTGCCACATTCACTTTCTTTCCTACTACTGCACACCACAAAATGTAGATGTCAGATGCACTGAGCGCTCCTTGACTGTCTTACTTTTCTAAGATGGAGTTTGCTATTACCCGATGTAGATAACGAATTGCTAGGTTGTGGATGTGCACGACCTTGGCACCCTTAGTGGCGTACTTGTCTTCCCCCCTAAGAATTTTCCATGCTTGGACAACATTAAAATTGTGGTCCCATGTCTCCAGCTAGCCTCTAGACATCTCAGCGCAGTCTTCACCAGAATGTGACAACCAACTATTGAGTTGTTCCATAGTAACTTCGTAGGGCTGGTTAAGGAGACGCAAATGCAAGGCAGTGTGTTGGTGGTCCTTGGATGTCTCTAGCGTAGCATAAAACTCACAAGCGAGTCTATGGTAGGCGTTGCATTGTGCGTATACAAGGACATCAAGGCCAATGACTGGAAGATATCTGTTGACTTGCACTTGGATCCTGAGTCTAAGGAGTGTTCATGGATCGACATATCTTGGGCCCACTAGTTTGCACTTATCTATGATTAGAGTATCAAAATTTTGCTTTTGCTTCATACTCTTGAATAAGGGAGAGGGGAGTGAGTTTTAGTTGGTACCGCCATAAGTAATGTGGCATTTGTTCTCTTGAAATGAATCACATGAGGAAGTCGACCGTCGCAAGGATGTAAAATGTTCTGCTAACCATCGACGTTGGTCTCCTGAGGATGAAGCTCTATGCAAAACTGATGAGCTTTCTTGATACCCAGTCAAAGTCTGGAGCTCAGCATCATGGTGTTCTGTCCACATCCTCTCACTAGAGGCTTCTTGAATTGACTCACCACTATAGGTATCCATAGGAGTGTCATCCAAGTAGCGGTAGTCTAAACTGGCCTCTTGCGACCCGAACCCTGGAGTATAAAACATCACCTCATCTTCATATATCAGATTCGTGGTTCGAGAGGCATGGTGTGGGTATGGGATCCCATAATTTGATGGTGACGCGGAGCTTCCTTCCCCTTTCTTTCTTGTAATAGACTTTTTAAGCTTTTTGAAGCTATTTTTCATAGCATCCATGGTGTCGATTCTTCTGATGCAGATTCGGTAGGCTTGAGTGTGGTGAAGATCGGTGTTGCTGCTCCAAGATACACCAAGTTTGCCCGCGGTCTGGATTGTGACCTCGGTGAATACCGCGATCGCAGTAGTAAAGACCATGACCTCTGTGACTGGTCTTAGCATCGCAACCTGTGCGATCGCGATCATCGCGACCGCTGTACACAAGGTGACCACGACCGTGGAACAGACCTTGATACCGTGACCTGAGTATGTTGGACACCGTGATTGCGGTGTACAAGGTGACCTCGATCTACTGGATCATGACTGTGAAGACTGCGATCGTCCCCACCAAGGCATCTTAAACACCGATCCACTTGCTATAGAGGAGACTGTGGTTTGAGGGACCGTGACCCGAGTGCTGATCGTGATTGAGACCACAGGACTTGGTGCAGCCCGAAGCGTGCAGTGGGCAGAGTCACTGGGCCACTGCTTAAAGGCTGCAGTCATAGTCTAGCGGGGGTTGCTACTGCTGCTGGCATTAACATGCCCGCTCTTTCCCTATTAGCCTATAGTGGGGACAAGGGGAAGAAGGAAAAATGGTAGGGGGAAGCATGATGGTTGAAGGAATTCCGCGGTTAGGTGAGGAGACGATGCCTCAGTCTGGGGGTATTTATAGGTTGGGTGCCCGCCCCGACCTCACCCCAAATTGCGTGATGTCACGGACAGAGCGGTGGCAAAACTGGAAAAAGCCATGGGAGACCCAGTCAAAAGGGGTGAAAAGCTCGGTCAAAAGAACAAGTTGGTCAAAAATGTGGAGACAACCCGACATGCCGGTCAGTCAGGCTGAAAGATCATCCACGTGCCTTAGATATCCATAGTCATGGTATCACTAGTACACCTGCAGTCATGGGCTAGTTTAGCAGAACACGATCGCGGTTTATCGCAAGCTTGACTGCGGTCGCGATCTTAGCTTTCAGTCCGCGGTTGCGGTGTACTAGTAGACCGCAGTCGCAGTTCATCTCTTCCACGCGAGGGGAAAATGTGGGTGGAAAGCCAAAGGAGATGAAATCTGAACCAAACATCATGGGAGAGTAACAAAGTATGTCGATTAAGTTCACACAAGATATAGACCAAATACAGCTATCAGGGTGCGAGGATGGAAGTGCACGTAAAATTAAAAGAAAACTAGATGATGTGAGATAAACTAAATTTCTAGTAGTTAGAAGAAAGATAAAATTTAAATTGACTTTATTAAGAAATATTTTAAAAGTAAAGATCAAAGAAAAATTGTATAGGTAGTAGGGGTGGCTACCCTACAACTCCTACGGTTGGATCCCAAATCCTTAGTTTTGGGGTCTGAGTTACCTATATCTCGCTGCTCGGGCTCACCATGTAGTGGCAGAATATGCGGAGAGGTGACCCCTTCTGAGTCTAGGTAAGAGGAATAAAACATGGCGACTCAGTGAAGTCATCTCTATGCTGCGATTTACTTGAACTGCACTGGGATGAATTCTTTGGCAAATCATCTTCAAAGTACCCTCCAAGATATGAATCTGAACGGGAAGGCCCTAGGATGCCGATACACGTTGTGACTGACGGGAGAGGTTGGATGTCTACTGGAGGACTTATCTCTTCTCTCTCCCTTTCTGAATTTGGGGTTGGATACTCAGATAAATTCTCATTTATAGTCTGGGTTATCCAATCATTTTATAAACAAGAAGTACCCCCGGAAGGACGTGTTTGGGGTTGTACCACCCCAAGCTTGTCACCTTTTTTGGGGTCGAGGGTGTCTTCATGCTAAGCAACCATGTTGTAATGGATTGTCCATCATGCTCCATCGATATCAACCAAGCCTTTTAAGGGAATGGTGGTAAATGTCAGCTCATGTTGCTCCAACTCGTCATCGTCAATATGTTCACTGCTCCAATTTGAGTAGTTGTCGTCGTCATCGAACAAATTGTTCCAAACCATGATGGGCGTACTTCTCAAGGATAAATGACAAATCTCAATGTGAGAGCTATCACTATGGTATGAATCAATGTTTGACTTAAGTTTCTCATACCAACCTTCTGGTTGCGAGGTAGTTTAACTATTATGGTGAGGATAAGAGTGTTTATCATCATCATCATAAAACCATTCATGCATATGACTTATATCTTCCATTGGTTCATCAGTTGGGTCATCTGGGTAGAATGAAGGGTTTCCCCAAGTGGGTTGGTCTTCACTGAAAAATCCTAGTAAATCCAGTTGATGGTCTGAATAGAATGGTGCATCATACTCCTCTTTAGGCCCAATGGAATGACCTTGATGATTAAAATCTTCATTGTCAGGAAGTGGAGGTTGCAACCGTGTGGTAACCAAATTAATGAGCTCTTGAAGCTTCTTTCCTTGTTCAACATCTTCATCATGAAGCTGTTGGACTTGTACAACAACATTTTAAAGATTCATCAATTCCGCATTGCACTCCTATTGGAGGCTCGCTGTATCAAACTGATGTGCTTGGGTGAACCCTTGCTCAACAGATTGAAGTATGCTCCTACTGCGGTTTGCAATCTCTCTGGCTACTTGGATTTGATGATTCTGCCTTTCTAGTAGTTGTTGGAGTGGATTGACATTTTCTTAGAGATGAGGAGTCAAGGAGGTGAGTGCGTTAACACTTTCTCCAGCTAATTCTACTTCCTTAACCAATTGTTGATTTCTTAATAGCACGGAAGGTGAGGGCTGGCTGGAAGTTTCCGTTGTTGAAATGTCCACATATGATGACGCTGGGGGTGAATATAGCTCGACAAGTTGTAAGGCATGACTTTCAATTATTTTTCTAGCAGTCAGAACTGTGAAAAAATTCATGAGGACAGGTGATCAAGATGACTTGTCTTGCAAAAGCAAGATCCATGACTGAAAAAGTATAAGAAAAAGGAAAGCTATTAAGTATATATGGACTAGTATGTTTAAAAGAAAAGAAAAACTATGCATATATATACAGGCTTAAAAGTGATAGAACAAAATCTATTAGGTGTGTAAATGTGGAAAACCACATCCCTGGCAACGACGCGAAAAAGTTGATGCTGTCCTGAATTGTGCGTCTAGAAGGGAGGCAGATTCAGAAGGAATTGAAATTTTAAATTTATAATATGATGCCTTCAAGGACCCCCACAACTTTATTATGGGGTCAAAGTAGATCTATGAAAGGTGTCTTAGATCACTAGGTTGATAATTTAAACATTATATGATTCATGTGGATGTTCTCCTAGTATTATGTTTCAATTAGTCAAATGTGGTTCCAAACCATCAAACATGAATATAGATCAACATTAAGGTCTAGACCTATGTGAACCATCCACATTATGAGTAATAGAATGATAAATCTAAGATCTGACTTGGATGCATAGAAGTCGTGTTATTTAGATTACCGTCAATGTACAACCATATAAAAACATACTAGGCATTTCAGATCAATTCATGCTATATTGTACATTTCTGAGCCATAGAGGCACTTAGCAGATCAGGTTAGGATTTTAGTGCTATAGAATGCCAAGTCCATTGATTGGGAGTCTTTAATATGTCATGTACATCATTAGATCATGATCTAATAATATTAGAGCCCAACATTCAACATATGCATCTAGAGCATGTTAGGGGTCATATCATGGGTCACATGTAATCAAAATAATACATTAGTGCATTACATAGCATTTAGTGTCACAAAACATTTTAGGACTGGTTTGTGAGTGAGCATATATATTTTAATATTAAGGATTCATTTTAGTACAAACATGAGGATTTCAAACACATAAGTCCTAAACACTTCAAATTATAGCATATCATAGTAAACAAGAGATATCTAGGGAAAGGATGTATAAATTACAAGTCAAGCATGGCGCAAATGATCTTAGGATCTATTGATTTTCAAGTTCAATCATGGTATGATGATAAGTTAGGTCAAAACCTCATATATAGACAAGTTTCATCAAATTATTACACACAAGAGTCATTTTATGGAAACTCTAGTCATGAAAGGTCAATATGAAACATTATGGTGCATTTAGATAGTCCAAGAACTCAAACACAATAATAGGGAGTTAATGCTTACTATTTTAATGGATAAAGATCATATATGATGCATTAAATAGGTTGAATCATGTAAAAGACATCAAAGTGATCATTCATCAATGGATATGTGAATAGAATTAGTTGGTGAAACTAGAATAATTAGATAGATCTCGTCGAGAGGATCAAAATTCATATATAACATGCCATATTTGGCCAAAGGATGTGCTAGATATCATTTTTGGAAGATTTGAACCCAAAATATTGGGAAAAATAGGTTAGAATGTTACACTTCATTTTCCTTCGATTAAGGGACAAACTAGGACCGTTCAATTGATATCAAGTGGTGTGGGCTGGCATTTGTGTTTGGGTCATCCTAGTAGCACCCAGAGTTTACACGGACACATGTCACCGATCGATTCACCTGCTCTCGTCCTCCCTTAACCGTTCTCATCCGCTCTAGGATTGGATTGCACATGACATTACAGTTGCCAACCTCCCACCAGTGTGTCTTGACTCTCCTGGTCTAGGCACCTCACGACGCCTTCTCTTGGAGGCTCAACTCCACTGCCTCATTGGAGAGGTAGGATGCAAGGGCCATTCGTCCCCATAAGAGGTTGTCCAACACATATGTGCCACCACAGATTCATCCTCTCCTTTGGATAGTGGTGGGGCACGCTAGGGCAAGAACACCCAAAAGTCAAGGGGTGTTGACACCGGCAAGAGGGGGGATAAGAAAGGAGGTGACTGGGGTGGCTAGGGTTTGTAAAGCAAGGAGAAAAAAGTGTGAAGGAGTCAGGGAAGAAGTTTTATAGGGGAGGGAAGTGGCAAAATTTGCTTCAAGCGATAGGAGAAGGTGGCACAAAAATGGGGGTAGAGGGTGTGAGCCAACCAAGAAGCTTCATACACTATTGCACTGTTAAAAGGTAGAAGAAGAGAGAAGGACTGTCAGATCATGACCCGGATCCATGGCCATAAGATCCAAAGGTTCTAGTTTGTCAAAGCCTATCAAAGTGAATCTCTGATGTGTCAAGTGAAGAGGGGGAAAGGTGCCCACTTTAATTGGGCCACGTGCCCTATTTGAGCCCATTAAAGCTCAAAACAAGTTAAATCAAAGTTAAAACAAAGATCAGAATAACAAAGTTCAAATGGCCATATCTCGTGATTTATAGCTCCGATTGAGGCAATTTTTGGGTTGTTGGATTTGAAATTGAATCTAGTACATAATGAAATATAGTTGATAGCAAGGATAGTTCATTGAATGGGTTAAATTTATATTGCAAGTTGATGATGCATAAGAAGCATGAAAATTAGTTCCAAACTCATTTTAGGGTTACATATAGGTCCAAAGGGAAATTAAATCAAAATCAATTCATCAAATGAGCATAAAGTGACTTAATGTCATCAAGTTGAGGGTGAGGAAGGTTGTCAATTATCATGGGTATCTAATGAATGGGAGATAAAACCAAGTTATCACATCCTCCCCACCTTAAAAGAAATTCTGTCCACAAAATTAAAATATTCCCAAATCGAGATTCAATTCTCCCATTCACCACCAAGATTGTCCTAGTATTCTCATAAGGTATAAAAACCAATTAGAAAATTTATCTCATTATGAAATCAAGCAATCAAGTCAACATGTAAACACATAGATCATCAAATTTGGAAGTATCATTTCATGAGTCAATAGTTTTCAAGTGATTATCCTATGCATTACCAAATTTGGAGAGATCACAATTCTTGGTCAAATGAACATAGCACTTTGAATCAAGCATTTATAATGACTTTGAGTCCCAACACTTAGGGTCCTAGCTTTTACATTGGCCTAGGTGGGGTTATACATACATGATCAAGAATTCATATTTCCATAATTTGAGACATACATCATATGTCAGCATCGTAATCTCATGCTCAAAATTAATGGAAGGTCCCACCCTAGTCCACATGGAGCTCACCCTTAAGTCATAAATAGACCAATTCATCTTAGTCATCATTTCAATTTCGTGATTTGGGAACATGAAGGTCATTAGTCATATATTGAGGATGATCTCCAAATCCAAATGGGATGATCATGGGGAAGGTCATTAGTCATATATCGAGGATGATCTACAAATCCAAATGGGATGATCATGGGGGATCAAGTCAATATCAAGATCATTAATCACGAGTCAAGATTTCATAAATCTATAATGAGGGTCAAGTTTGGATATCAAAGTCATAAGCACAAACATTTGAAGCTAGGGTTTAGATTCTTGATTAGACTTAGGGGTGATAATTCATCCATATACAACAATCAAGCAACAATTGTGAAACCCTTCGAGCATTTTTCAACATCTCATGGTATCAACATCGAGTTCATTTTCATTGTATTCATGGTTGATGAATGATCTAGACCTAGGCCCTTTTATGAAACTAACCACTAACTATAGTCAACATTCTCATATTCCAAGATCATCATTAAATCGAGATTCAAGATCGAGTATCAAAGTCATCATGGAATTGACCTATTAGAGTTTTAGGTCAAGAAATAAAAATAGTGTGAAAGGGATAACCTTTCCAAACTCTAATCAATCATCAAAGTGAAGATTTTGGACAATAACATTAGGGATGTGACCTAGGTTAGGGGGGTCATAAGTCAAGTACCACCTAATCTAGCATATTAGTCTATATAAATCATGAGTCATCAAGTATTTCCAAATAGGGAGAGTACCAATTGTCGAATTGAATTTCATAAGATCATGAGTCATACATCAAGATCATAATAGGGTAATCATACTTCAAGGTTTTACAAGATCAAGGTTACAATAGAATTCCCTTCCTATCAAGGTCAAGGTAAGGGTAGATTTTGGAAATTGAGAAGTCAAATTGAGAACTCAAGGTTTTGAGCATAATAGGGCTAGAGTAATATCCATGTCCACCATGGTGGTTCAAAATTGAGCTTACAAAGGGGCATACAAGTCAATAGGGAAGTACCTCTTGTATTAAGGTCATCACATCATAATTTGAGGGGGGGGGTCCAAAGCCATGGTCATACCAGAGTATGTGGCATAATGCATATCAATTGAGTGAGTTTTGCTTATGTATGTTTGAAGTTTGATCAAAATAGGGACAACATAGGTATAGTCAATAGGGACCTTGTAAAAAAAATGAGGTGTAAAACATGAGTTCCACCTTATTTCACCATATCAAGAATTTATCTCAAACATAGAAATCACTTATATCTGATCAGGTAACATCAAGTTCCGTAAATTTAGATATGAGTACATCACATTCAAGAATAACTTCATACATCAAATAAGGTTTTCATTTTAAGATCATATCATGGATTTTTCATATTAATTGACTTTTGGGATTTCAAATAAGTTTTACTTTTCCCTTGCATAAGCTACCCCAAAATCTATAATTCATGTGATTAGTAGTCATGAGAGAAGAATCACATGAGGAGATGAGGATACTACCTAATCAACATCTACTTGGGTGGCTTAGGAGGTCCTTAAAGAGGAGATGAGATGCTAGAATACTCTCTAAACTTTAAAGAAAGGATTTTTAGTCCTTCATATGTTCTTAAGATGGGCTATGCCTTAAACATATATAGAGGCCTATGTGTATGGCTCTAATACCATTTGTCGTGGATCCATTTGTTACCCAAATTCCACACTCCTAATGGCTACACAGCCAAAGGCGAGTGGACCTAGGCGTCTATCCCTATAATGGATTGAATATTTCACACATGAAATATATATGTAAAAGTAGTAACACAAGATACAACTAATACTAAAAGGGGATAGAGAGACATGTACCCATTTTGATTAAAAGTATACCCATTGATGCTTCGTTTGCATCTAGAGTGTAGCGTATCTTAGGCAATGACAAAATCGATAAACAAAACATATTAATGCTAGAGCATTAAGTACACTATGAAAGGCATGTAAACAATTTAAGAGAACTATAAAACTTGCTTGGCCAGAAACATCATATAACCAAGAATTAGAAACAAGACGTGAACATTTAACAACAATCTTTTATGCAATGCATGTTTTAAATTTATTTTCCATTACACTCAACAACATATCATGCCCATTGACTGACTACCCATTGGAAGGGTCCATAATGTGCTTAGGATTAGCCAACCCTTTTTATCAACATGGTCCACCTTATCTTGACATCTCAAGTAAGGCACCCAACCTTATGCCCTTACCCCGAGAATATAGGCAAGTACACAAGGTTTGTATAATGCAAAAGTTCAATTATGTTCAAGGTTGTTCAACATATTTCAAGAAAAATGAACTTACTAATCATAGGTAACAACTATCTCAAACAAGTAACTAACTAGCCAAGCATTCATACAAGCATGCATACAAACAAGCCAATACCATAGTAGGGTCAAAAGAGTAAGCGTACCTTTCAAGTAGATTACAAGTTATGTTTCTTGAGTAAGATATTGAGGCATGATCCAAACTAAGGGAACCTCACAAAGAAAGGTATATAAAGGTGTCTTAGATAACTAGGTTGATAATCTAAACATTATATGATTCATTTGGATGTTCCCCTAGTACTAGGTTTCAATTAGTCAAACGTGGTTCCAAACCATCAAACATGAATATAGATCAACATTAAGGTCTAGACCTAGGTGAACCATCCCCATTATGAGTAATAGCATGATAAATATAAGATCTGACTTGGATATATAGAGTCTTGTTATTTAGATTACCATCAATGTTCAACCATATAAAAATATACTAGGCATATTAGATCAATTCATTCCATATTGTATATTTCTCAGCCATGAAGGCACTTAGCAAATCAAGTTAGGATTATAGTGCTATAGAATGCCAAGTCCACTTATTGGGAGTCTTTAAGATATCACGTACATCATTAGATCATGATCAAACAAGATTAGAGCCCAACATTGAACATACACATCTAGAGCATGTTAGGGGTCATATCACGGGTCACATGTAATCAAAAGAATACATTAGTGTATTACATAGAATTTAGCGTCACAAACATTTTAGGACTGGTTTGGGAGTGAACATAGAGATTTTAATATTAAGGATTCATTTTATTACAAACATGAGGATTTCAAACACATAGGTCCTAAACACTTCAAATTAGAGCATATCAAGGTACACAAGAGATATCTAGGGCAAGGATGCATAAAGTACTAGTCAAGCATGTCACAAATGATCTTAGGATCTACTTTCAAGTTCAATCATGGTATGATGATAAGTTAGGTCAAAACCTCATATATAGACAAGTTGCATCAAATTATTACACAAAAGAGTCATTTTAGGGCAAAGCTAGTCATGAAAGGTCAAGATGAAGCATTATAGTGCATTTAGATGGTTCAAGAACTCAAACACGATAACAGGGAATTAATGTTTACTGTTTTACTGGATAAAGATCGTATATGATGCATTAAATAGGTTGAATCATATAAAAGACATCAAAGTGATCATTTTTAACCCATCATTGGAAATGAAAATAGAATCAGTTGGTGAAACTAGCATAACTAGATAGATCTCATTGAGAGGATCAAAATTCATACATAACATGCCATATTTGGCCAAAGCATGTGCAAGATATCATTTTTGGAAGATTTGAATTCAAACTATAGGGAAAAATAGGTTAGAAAGTTACATTTCATTTTCCTTCGATTAAGGGACAAACTAGGATCGTTCGATTGAGATTAAGTGGTGTGGGCTGGTGCCCACAGCTTATCCTAGCAACCTAGAGTCCACATGGACAAGTATCACCGAGCGGCTTGCCCACTCTCCTCCTCCCTTCACCATTCTCAGCCACTCCGGGTCCGGATTGCACAGAACATCACAGTTGCCAACCACTTGCCAGTGCCTCTCGACCCTCTTGGTCTAGGCAGCTCACAACTACTGCCCATGGAGGCTCGACTCCACTGCCTCACCAGAGAGGTTGGGAGGAAGGGCCATTCACCCCCCATAACAGGCCATCTAGCATGTACGGGCCACTGTAGATTCATTAACACCTTTAGATAGTGGCAGGGTAGGCTTGGGAAAGAATTCCCAAAAGGCAAGGGGTGGCGGTACCAGCCGGAGAGGGGAGAAGAAAGAAGGTGACTGGGGTGGCTAGGGTTCGTAAAGTAAGGAGAAAAAAGTGCCAAGGAGTTGGGGGAGAAGTTTTATAGACGAGGGGAGTGGAAAAATTTGCTTCAAGCAGTCAGAGAAGGTGGCGCCAAAATGGGGGTAGGTGGGTGTGAGCCAACCAAGAAGCTTCATACACTATTACAATGTCAAAAGGTAGAAGAAGAGAGAAGGACCATTAGATCATGACCCGGATCCATGGCCATAAGATCTGAGGGTCCTTGTTTGTCCAAGCCTATCAAAGTGAATCACTGATGTGTCAAGTGACGTGGGGTAAAGGAACCCACTTTAACTGGGCCGCACACCCTATTTGGGCCCAGTAAGGCTCAAAACAAGTTAAATCAAATTTAAAACAAAGATTAGACTAGTAAAGTTCAAATGGCCATATCTCATGATTTATAGCTCCGATTGAGGCAATTTTTTGGCTATTGGATTTGAAATTAAATCTAGTACATCATGTAATATAGTTGATAACAAGGAGAGTTCATTGAATGGGTTAAATTTTGATTGCAAGTTGATGATGCATAAGAATCATGGCACTTAGTTCCAAACTCCATTTAGGGTTACATATAGGTCCAAAGGGAAATTAAATCGAAATCAATTCATCAATTGAGCATAAAGTGAGTTAAAATCATCGAGTGGAGGGTTAGGAAGGTTATAAATTATCATGGGTATCTAATAAATGGCAGATAAAACTAGGTTATCATAGACAATCTCTTTCATGGACATGAAGATAAAAATCAACATATACAAGTCCTCAAACAGGCGAGTTCAAAATAAGGATATTGGATATGTTCACTTAAAGAGTTGAATTGGTCATTCGGGAGAAGAAAGTCATGATGAAGGAATTGATGATAGCTTTGGTAATCAAAGGGATGAGGAACATAGGTTGAATGCAAATGAGAGATGTATCTATTGCAAAAATGGGCACCTGAGGATGTCAAATGGATGAAAAACTGAAGAAGCTCCAAGAAGCCTAGTTGAAGGCAAGAAACTCAATGCTTATGGGAGGCAACCCACCTAGTTTTGGAAAATGTTCACCTAACCTTCCATTTTTTATACTTTTGCTTTGTTTTTTCACCGTTCCCAAAAAAACACCCACACACACTACACTTCAAGGTTTTTTTTATTTCTAAATAATTTTAGAACATGTAAAATGGAGGAAAGATGATGCATGGAAGAGACAACTAAAGAGAAGATCATAATTGACAAAAAGATTGCAAATCAGTAGAAATGCTATCGGAAGGATATTAGCACGGCCATGCCACCTAGCACGGCCATGGCAGAGGCAATAGAAAATAGTCATGTGGGCCACCACAACCGTGGTGGATATCTCCTGCTCACTAGACACCTTGAGATCTCTCTCCCTTATTGGTGTTTGTCTACCATGACTCCATGCCCCCTACCCTGTCATCCTAGACTTCTATTTCATGTTGAGGACAACATGGTTTAAAAGTTTGGGGTGGTAGGGCGGTAAGCCCTTTCTCTACCCACTTTTCTCTATGTTTCTTGTTCTAAATTTTTGCTTAATATGATCAAACAATATAACCATATCTCATACTTGTGTATCCATACTTTGTTTACTTGCTTTGCGTACTTGCATGCCATGTAGTTTTCTTTCTTATCATTTTTACGTAATTTTCAAAAAAAATTGCTCTTTTTGCCATGTATTTCATATCATGTAGATTTTTAGTAATTTTTGCACGTTTTAGCTAGGATTTGCTTGTTTATTGCTTTAAGTTCAATAATATAGGCTTAGATGTGATTGATGGCAACTTGGCACCATTTTGGCCAATTTTACCCAAATTTGAGATTTCTTACCTAAAAGTGTGTTTTGACCCAATCTCTACTCTTTGGATTAAAAATGACTACCTTTGACTAATGCAAGTGAATTATCATTGTTTATTGCTAAATGGTATTAATTTTTAACTTTTTACGTGCACGTCTCCTCTCTTGTGTTTGTAATGTTTTGGTTGAATTATGACTTGAGCAAGCTATGAGCGCTTAGTTCCTATGAAATTACTTGATAGAAGTATCAATTTCATGTTATTCATTCATGTGGTGTGAAATTGTTGTATAAAGTGTTGGATTAATTTTCATGTTGGATACCTTATGTTGATAATCATGCCAGTGACACCTCTTTGACCTGACTCTTCACTCACCATTTTCTTACCCCTCTACCTCATGAAAGCATGCCAACATGCACATATTAGCTATGACCACCTCAAAAAATTTGGGGTAGCCACATCTACATCTCATCACTTCACTCTAATCACCATATTCCCTATCTACTCCAAGGGCAAAGAAAAATAAAATAAAAAGCAAAAAAAATATGCTCCTATTTAAGAGCATCTAAGTAAATAAAAGATGAGTGTGTAAAAGAACTCCAAAAGCTTACCGCAATCCTTTCCTCCATTTTCATACCCATTGCGCTAGGAAACATCAAACTTAGCTCATTTTTCCTTTCCAAAGCCACGTGGATCATTTGGTGTGATTTGAAACATAAGGTTGAATATATGAAGGTGAAACAGAACTCCTAGTCATCCTCAATTAAAGCCATCATGAAATGGTCTATCCGGAACTACATGGAAGAAATACGGATACCTTGTGTGTTTCATGCAATATATTTGAAGTTCATATGCTTTATGCTCTTTTCATAATAGGCTTGTGATAGAAGGAGAAGAGAGAGATGGAATGCATGTACTTAGTCATTATTAATCCCATTCAACAATAATCATCCTTTGCATTGCATTTGTCATTTCTTGATTGGGGAGAAAATGTGGAGAAATTGAGTTGGAGCATAATTGAGGACAAGTATGTTTTAAGTTTGTCATTTCAATCACACCTATACCTGTTAAATTACATGTTATTTCCCTCAATATGAATATTTGTGTAAATTGCACTTATGGACATTATTTGCATGTTTTTCAGGCATTTGGAGCACGCTTGATGGGAGAGAGAAGGAGTGATCCTAGGGTTTCTCTACCCTTGGAGAAACCCAAAGTGAAGTTTGATGATCCCTCAACCTACCCCTAGTGGGCAAAGATCGATTGAAGCAAAGATGTCCAAGAAAATCCAAAGAATCAAGTCAAAGTGTTGATCCAGAGACCAGTACGGTCGTGGTACCACAGAACGGACGTGCTAGGACACTTAGAAAATCAATAGGTTCAAAGCTCAATTTGTGTAGAAATTCCCACATTCGTGGTACCATAGAACGGTCATGGTGCATTGACCCAGAATGGCAGTGCACCCTTGCAGGGCCGTGTTGCAGTAGAGGAAGAATGACCATGGAGTAGAGAACAACCTGTGCATTTCGATCCACCACGATCATGGTACCCACCACGGTCATGGTGATCACCGTGGTCGTTCCATTTTTAGTACAAAAGTGACCTATTCCCTGTGATTTTTCACCATTTCTCACCACGATCGTTCCCATACAACACGACAGTTCTCACCCCTCCCCACCACAGACGTGCTACCTATAAAAATCTAGCTACTTTTACACTATATTTTCCATACTACCCCTACTTGACCTAGTGCTTCCCCCACTCCTATATATACCTAGGTGGTGGCTCTAGAATGAGGTTGGACACCTCTAGCTACCTTCTACCACCTCTTAGCTCCCCATTTCATCCCTTAGCCATTCCACTCCATTTCCACCTCCATTTCACCATTTTCATCACCAAAACCCTAGTTTCTTCTTGTTTCCACCCATTTCCACCACCATATCATGCCCCTATACCTTGGAGGAGAGAGGACGACATCCAAAAATAGTTGAAGTGGAGGATTTCTCCATCAACACCGAGCTCCATGGCTTCTTCTATCTCTTTCTCCCTTCCTTTTGTATCTTTCATTGCTATGAGTAGCTAGGCCCCTTGGGTGGGTTGTTTGGGGTGTAAATTGTTACTTTGATACCATGTTGGGGGAAAATGATATGTAAACATTATAATTTCATTTGCTAATGATTATGTTCTTTCTATATCATTCTCCATGAATTTCTTGTTGGTTTGTGCTTGAAATCAATTGAGAATTTAGGGAAATTGATTATATGTGTGAATTTTTGGATTTGCTCCTAGGTCCATTTCATAGATCCGTAACTAGATACCCCTTCTCCTACATCTTAATCAATCTTCCTAACCATAGCTGAGAGATCTAAGTAGCTAGTGTAGATGAAATTGGTGTGTTTAGCATGGAGCTTTCTCAAGGTTAGAATGTGGGTGATGGGAGGCCTAAAACCTCACTTCCACTCCCATTACTAACCTAAGCCCCTAATCACCCTAAGATCATCTAACCTAGAAACCTAGGCTTTATTAGACTCTAATTGGATTACACCTAAGCCCTAACCTAATTGAGCCTCACAAGGGTAGTAAGGAGTGTTAGGGACTAGTTACCCTATATACAACCTAGCATATCCATGGCCAGTTAGTAGCTTAGGATAATTCATTAGACTCTAACTTGTTGTTTGGTTTGATAATACAAATTGAATCATAATGTTCACATGTCACCCGAACCTAATTGATAAGTGCATCCCCTAAACAGACAACATCTTCGTTAATTGCTTTAAAACCCTAGTTTACATCTTTCTTAGCTAGTGTTAGCTTAATCAACTCTTTTATTTCTTAGATAGCTTATTTCCCTATTCTTGCTTTGTTCATGCTAGCTTAGGTATTTAATTGCTCTTTTTCCTTGTCTTGCTCTCCTTCATGTAGATTGTTCTCTTCTTGTCTTTTCTGCTTGCCTTATCTCTTCCTTCTTAGTAAAAAGAATTGTCTAGGGTTAACTTAGGTTTTGTTCTTGCTTGTCTTGCTTTCTTTCTCACTTTAGTTTAATCAAATCAACCAATCAACCCTTAACCCTAGTCTTCGTAGTAGGAACCTAGAAAAAACTAACCTATCTCTAGTGCCCCCTTTTCTCCCTGTGGATCGACCCTATACTTGCCACCTTACCTATACTACAACACGACCCTGTACACTTGCAGGTTAGTGTTTTAGTAGAAGTAGGTCATTTGAGTTTAGGTCAATATAAATATCAAAAGTTTAATCCACCTGTGTGCTTCCATCCATGGAGTTTCATCCATTCAAGCCTTAATTGAGTGGTGTGTAACACCATTGGCGGGGGCGCACCACTTGTTTTTTTGGCTCAGGCCATATAGAGTGTATCACCATGGTGTATGTAACACCAAGTAGTGGGATCGATGTTGATGATGAGACGTCCTCACGATTGTTTGCACATGTTTATTGTTATCAATCTGTGTCTTCATGACCAACCCGGCCGCACTTCATGCATACTATCGGGAGATTTTCATACTCGAGCCTAAAGTGTTCTCCATTGATGAAGACGGTGGGCAATATAGGCTTCGAGGTCTCCACCTCAATAGCAATGCAAGAAAATTCCCCCCTATGTCCCTGTAGGGTGTGAGCATCCACTTTGATGATCTTCCCTATCATGTTACCAATGCAACTCAATAATTGAGTTTGGAATAGGAACACGAGAAGGTCTGGAACTCTCACATAGATGACAAGCTTCCCAGGGATGGGTCCGATGGCTGGAAAGAGAGTGACCAAGACTGAACAGAGAGATAGTTACCAAAAATCATCCATGGTCCGACTATCATGGAATTGATGTAGTCATCCTCACCGGTGAATTGGATGATATAATATCCATTCTCCAAATCAATTACTCTAAACTCATTCTGTGGTTCCTAGATGGAGTAGACCTTATTCACCAGTGATGTGAATCCTATGTTGATTCCAATCGTCTTTGTGATGACCGCAAATTTCTAAGGTTCAAGAAGCGGCTGCAACACTTCATTGTAGACCGAAAATGATTGGAGGACACCACTTAAGTCAACGCTAATTTTTGTGTCTTGGAGGACATTGGGTGAGATCAGAAACTCATATGTCAAAGAGTTGACCGGCTTCTGACTGACGTTTTCTACATATGGTAACCGTGGACCATTTCTAGTCCCAAGAACCATCTCGATATCCATCTCCTCTCCTACCACGGGAGTTGTTGTAGCCAAATTAAGAGATCTTGGTATTCCTTGTTCAGAATCTACATCATTGTGTGCCCCCATGTGATGGTCTGGAGGGTGATCCAAGTATCCACAACCCCTGTCACCACCAAACGCCCCCTACGACTACCCGCGCAAGAAAACCCTAGGCACCCCTCCATCCCAAAATCTAATGTTGTAAATATGTGATTTTAATGGATTTTCCTAAGTAATAACATGCAAAATTCATAGCTAATAATCTATAAGTTAGAAAAATTTAATAAAATATGTTTTAAACTCAAAAAAAGATAATCCAAAGCATGACATGATTTTGATAACCTAATTCACTAATATTAAAAAGGAAAATTTTAGGGTTTTGAATAATTAATGCAAACATAACCCTAATTCTACATATATGCATCATAGGTTCTTTGGAGACCTAGGATTGACTTTGGATTGTTTAGATTCTTAAGTAAGGTATGTTTGCATATCCTATTCTTCTATATTAAGCAATTCACTTATTTTCTTATTTCTATTTGTCCTATGGATAATAGCCTACATAATATTCTTTCTTTTGAAAATTTATGGTTCATGTGAACTACATTATTTGATGTTGATATTCCGATCATATTTGGACATTCTCTTGGTCTTTTCCTATGCTTTGTTCATGATGGAACTCTATATGGTGACATGTGATGTCTTTTTCCCACATATGAGGTGGATGTATATGTTGGTCACTTTTGTGGTGACTACTTCTATATAATCTAATTATACTTTCTACTTGCCTCCACATTAAACATGCTATGTCATTCAGTAGCACTAGACTAGTGTAATTGCAATTGGTTTCTGGGCAGTATGCTCTTGTTATTTTTGGGATGGAGGTGGTGGTGCCCCATAACTGGGTTTCAAGTTTATGAGGCTTGGACTAACTTTTATATATATTGGGAGTTTGGAAGTACAACATTGTCTATCAGGTTTCAACTTTGTGAGGCTTGGCCATCTTTGTCTTTATATTTTTCTAGTGTTCCATTTATATCACATGCATGCAGGTTGATGGTTATGGGGTGTGTGCCCTAATACTTTTATGTGCTAGTATGGAACAATTTTATTATTTTAATGGCAAGTATCTCTTTTGTTATGATCATATTCTTTTATGCCCGATTGGGTAGTCCTTTTATTTTCTATGGCAAGCCTTTTATTTTGACATCCTTTATGTCATATATTGCAATTACTATTTAGTATGCACATACCGGCCTTTGTTGATGTCATCTATTTTTCTCTTCTTGCTGGGGTATGCTTCCAACCCTAGGTGGAGTACATGGAGGACATGACATAAATATATGGACATAGCTTAAGGAGTTAAATCTTGGACACAAACATTGATATGGTTTAGATTTCCCTCTACTTAGATCCTTATGTTGTATCTTACATGTAAACCCATTGTGGGAGATTATGATGTTCCTTTGTAACCCTGTGGTAATTTGAATATAGTCCATATTTTTATTATGTTGCTGTACTTTGGTTGTTTTGAATATTATTAACAAGATTTAAAAATTTTACACCTACTACAACATACGTTTTGAGTATGTTTAGAATGGATGTTTTGTTTTTCAAATTTTAGTAGGGAGTGGATCCCCTCCAAGTCCCACTCCTTACATGATTCTTTAAGATGTGTTACCATCTCAAGAATATCCATGTTATAATTTTGTTCAAGAAACTCATAGTTCATACGACATATCATAAGGTGCTTAATGTCCATGACATCATTGGCATGCTTCAGGTAACCATCCAATTTAGTCCTTAGGTGCATTTGGAGTGAATTCCTCTGGCTCTGGTTTTTCAAGGATAGAGAGCTTTCGCTCTTGATTGAGAATACTTATCAAAGTCCTTAACTAGATGTGAAAGTTAATCTCATTTGGTTTGTCTTATTTGAGAACTAATTGCAACTATACCGTATATGTGTTTGTCTACAAAAGTATATTATAACTTTTTCAAAACATTTTTTATTTATTTGATTTGATAATTTTGACGATACTAATTAGGTTTTTAATTAACTATCACTCCCACTATTTTGTTCAAATTGATAATCCACATGTATCAATTAGGAATGTTGCATCGTACAATATTCTAACAGGCAAGATCTAAGATAATTCAACTATACCCTAATGAACACCACAAAACATAGTTAATAATCAAGGTAGGCAACTTTCCAATTGCATCATATGGAAGTCTTGATAAACGATATGCACAACTCCTTGCCATGATCATTTGTATGCTTTTGGGCTTAAACGCTCTAAGAATCACCAGTTTAAGCCTGAACTAACATCCAACATGATATATATGCACCCTACAAAAGCTGAACCTACATATCTGCCAACACACATCAAGGAGATAGATGGCACACTACATGAAGGCATAACCTACACTTGGTCAATCAAACTTTTCATGTGGGTTGTTGTTGGAAAGCATCTAAGACTTAATATTTTAATTGAGTTATTATATATCTATATATATCTATATCTATATCTATATATATATATATATATCCAATCACCACATACTATAGCACGTATCATATATATGTTATACCATAATGTGAATATGCAATCAAAAAAATACGAGCGATGATTATGGCCAGTCTAATGCAATTCGTTGGAGTCACAAGGAATTGTCACCACCTAATGTCCACATCACATGCAACCTATTGTTGATGAAGATACATGCTCGATTCAATCTGTGTTGATTGGTACAACACTTGAACCAGTCGACTTACCTCTTGGATGCTCAGTTGGGCTACTAAAATAGTCGTTTGGTCTCCTCAAACTGGTATGTTGGGCCACCAGTCAATCAGTTCATCCTCCTACTATCTCGCCTCCTCAGTCCTTCACACATACGGTCGGTTTGTCTCATGAGCCGGTCAGTTCACCTTGATCTTGAACAACTTCTCATGATGATGCATAAATTAAAACTATCCTATTTCTTTACATTGTAATAATGAAAAAACTTCGAGTTACATTCTAGGGGAAATAGGAAGAAGAACATTAATTTACATTTGGAAGGGAGAGAGGCTCGGTTTGCAGACCAATTGATAACAAGAATAAAACCACAAACATGCACATAGAGATCCGGTGTTTTAGCCATAACCATGCTAACACCACCATCAAAGAACTTTTACAGAGACACATATGGATTGCATATATATATATATATATATATATATATATATATATATATATATATATATATATATATATATATATATATATATATATATATATATATATATATACACACACACACATATATATATACACACACGAACATACACACACACACACACACACACACACACACACACATATATATATATATATATATATATATATATATATATATATATATATATATATATATATATATATATATATATATATAGGGTAGCGATCTAATGAGAAACATCCCACAGTGAGAGCATGAGAGGCATTTGAATAACTATAAATTGAGAATTATTTTTTAAAATCCAACCATATAGATGGAAAAAGCATCATTTAATTTATGTTCTCAACAAAAATCATTGCAATCAGACATTGTTTACATGTCCATATGTAAAATATACACTTTTTACATCCAACGGTCAATCTGAAATTCAATATAGAGTGTTGAAAAGTATTTTGTTGTTGTGAGTGATCAACAAATCAGATGGTGATGGAATTTTGTAGGAAGGTATATATTAAGGTATACTTGCAATCTATATGGTTGGATTATGAAAAATTGGTCTATGTTGAGAGTTATTCAAATTCCTCTCATGCTCTGACCAAGATATGTTTTTCACTAGATTGTTTCCCTATATATATGTATATATATATATATATATATATTTGAAGGTATCATGCCATATGTCATTACGGTGGCCAATTGGCCCTAGCAAGGTTCAAATACATACTGGGGAAAGACGATAACAAATCAACAGACGTGAATGACCCATGAAGAGTATCATTATCTATAGAATTAGCTAAACTATTACTAGTATGACTCCTAAGCAAAATAGAGAAAGAGCTAAAGTTGCCTTGTAGCATCCTAATGTCATCCAATATGCCTCTGAAGTAGTCTCTCCTGACGCCGGTCTTGTGAAAGTTGGTAGCCACCACCTGCGAGTCTATCTCTACCACTACATTGATCCATCCATGTCGTATCATCCTAAGAATGGCATCAAGCATGCTTAAAGCTTCCGCAATAGCAGTGTCCTACAACCCATCCCACTGTTTGCTGCCAATGCCAAGGATATTACCATTGCTGTCCCTAAGGACCCATCCTGCTGTCTCTTTACCATCCTCCCCTACCGAAGCATCTACGTTCAGTTTGAGATGGCCGACCTCTAGAGCTGTCCACCTCACCCACTGGCTTCTCACTGTGTGCCTACCTCCTTGACTGCTCGACGCTGCCCCCATTCTGTTGTGGTCTCATAGCAAGGCCAACAAGGTGGCCTTGGTAGCTGCTCCATTTGGGTTTAGTTTCTTGAAGATTCGGTCATTCCGCAATGTCCATGCTGCCCAAGTGATGGCAATCATCTCCTCCTGTAACTCTTTGTCCTCAGTGCTCATGATGGTGGTAATGGCCTCTGTGACCGTGAGATCCTTCACTCAACCCGTGCTATCCCTGGCATATTGCGACGCATGATCCCAAATTTCTACGGCGCCTGGACATCTGAATAACATGTGTGGGATGGACTCCATCTCTGAGTAGCAAAGCAAGCAAGTACCGTCCGTGTTGTAGTGTCTGTCGTATAATTTGCCCATGGTTGCTAATCCACCTGTTGCTGCTCTCCACATGAAGTGTGCCACCTTTGGTGCTAGACCGCTCCTCCATATCAACCTCCATAGTCTCTCCCCTAGCTCGGATATATGTGCTAGGGTGTTCTGTCTCCCCATTACTCCTAGCCAATAAGTCGATCTGACAGAAAACTCATCATCTCTTAATGGCCACCAGAACTTGACGTAAGGCATTCACTCTATCTTGAGGGGTTCACTATGTTGTCTGGAAACAAGTCATGAATAATGTCAGAGTTCCACTCCATCCTCTCATCATGAATGAGCTCCCACACATTTATAGGTTGCTCACCCTCCACGGTTCTATAATCACCCAGAGTATCTCCCCTCTTCGGCACCCACCTATCCTCCCAAATGTTAATATCCGCTCCACTCCCAACCCTCCATTCCACCCCCTCCATAGCAAGAGCCTTCACCCTCCACATACTACGCCAGGTGTAGCTCAGATTATGACCTCTCCTCGCCTCCCAAATATTGGATGAAGGGAAATATCTCTCTTTGATTACTTTGGCCACCATCACATTCTGCTTTGAGTGTATCCTCCACAACTTCTTTGCCAACAGAGCTTGGTTAAAAACATGTAAATCTCTGAACCCCATCCCCCCTTGCTTCTTTGGTCTACACATCCTATCCCAACTCATCCATCCTATCTTCCTCCCATTACTCTTGCCCCCCCACCATCTCGCCACCATACTATGCATTTCATCCATCAGCCCTGTCAGTAAATGGAAAATGCTCATGACATACGTCAGAATAGCTTGTTCCACTGCCTTTATTAAAAACTCTTTGCCCGGTTTGGATAGCAGCTTCTCCGCCTAGCCTTGAATTCCGCCACACCCTCTCCTTTATATAGCTGAAAATCTGTTTTTTTAGACCGCCCTATAGCCGTAGATAGACCCAAGTATCAGGCATGCCTGTCCACCTCTTTAACCTGCAATATCTCTTTGATCTCCTCTCTTTTTGGTAGACACATTCCTTAGCTGAACACAACCTCCGTCTTTGAATAATTAAGTTTTTGTCTGGATGCCTGTTCATACTGGCTGATGATTTCAGTAATTTTCAAGCATTCTGTGGTGGTTGCTCTTGTAAAGAGAATACTGTCGTCTACGAAAAAAAGGTGAGAAATACTCGGTCCAGATCTACTAACTTTAATCCCATGAATGAGATTATCATTAGCAGCTCTGCAAAGCAATGTAGAAAAAGCATCCACACATAAAATAAAGAGATAGGGTGAGAGAGGCTCTCCCTGTCTAAGTCCTCGGGTAGGCTTGATTGTTCTGGTCCAGTTTCCATTAATATCAAAGGCATGACTAACAATAGATATGCAGTTGTAGACCCGGTCCCTTAACTTGTCACCGAACCCCAGACACCCCATGACATGCATTTGGAAATCCCATTCAACTCTATCATAAGCCTTGGACATGTTAAGCTTGAGAGATAAAGTACCATGTCCGCCCTTTTTTCTTCTTCTTCATAGTGTGAAAAAGTTCATAGGCGATAAGTGTGTTATCTGTTATCAATCTCCCCTGGATAAAGGCGCTTTGATTCTCTGAAATAATGCTATCCATATGCAGCTTCATACGACTTGTGATCACTTTAGAGGCAATCTTATAGATGACATTACACAAACTGATACGTGTGAACTCTCCCATCTCTGTAGCTTTATCCACCTTTGGAATAAGGACAACCAGTGTGCTATTAACCTCCCCCAGGCTCCTCTATCCACGCCACCACCCCTTTATGTAACTAGCCACATCCTTTCCAACAATGTGCCAGTATTTTTGAAAGAAGAGAGCTTTCATACCGTCCAGTCCTGAGGCCTTGTTAGGATGCATTTTCTTGAGGACCTGCATGATTTCCTCATCTGTGATATCCTCCTCCATCTGCCTAGAAAGCTCCCTGTCCACCTTTCTGTCCATTCCCCTAGTTTCTGAACCAAAGTCCATGGGATTAGTAGTTGTAAAGAGCTCTTTAATGAAATCGGTAACAACCTGTTGGATATCCTCTTCCTCCGTCTTCCATATTCCCATATTGTCTTTCAGCCCCTCAATCTTATTTCTTATTCTTCTACTAGAAGACTTGTGATGGAAATAGGTAGTATTCCTATCTCCTTCCCTCATCTTATTGGCCCTGGCTCTAGTGTGCCAATATGATTCCTCATGCCTCAGCCAGTACTGGAGCTCTCCTGCTAAGTCTTCTGCTCTTTTCAGCATCCGTGCATCCAGCAGTTGAGATTGTATTTCCAGGAGTTCTTTTTCTAGTTCTCGAATTTTTTTCCTTTTGAATTTAAATTTCTTTTCAACCCACTCCTTCAAGTTGACTCCACATCTGTTCATCTTTCCAACCAGCCCCTCCATCCTACCGTGCGTCCATGCATTAGAGATGGTGGCCTGACATTCCTCCTCAGCAGTCCAAGCCGGCTCAAAAGCGAAGAACTCCTGTCTCTTTTTATTTCTGTCCACCTATCTTCTATCAGCTGTGATAACAATAGGAGCATGATCCGATTCATATATAGGGAGATGAATTACTTTGCAGTACGTGTATTTTCCTCTCCATTCAAGAT
This sequence comes from Alisma plantago-aquatica, assembly GCA_963693085.1. Taxonomy (NCBI): domain Eukaryota; kingdom Viridiplantae; phylum Streptophyta; class Magnoliopsida; order Alismatales; family Alismataceae; genus Alisma; species Alisma plantago-aquatica. Next base: position 1,210,780,916 of record OY856410.1, on the reverse strand, counting down.
CCACCAATGCTGTATCAAGTCTCTCCTGGATCAACGTCTCCATGGATAGCCCCCTCCTCCAAGTATAGATACTGCCTGTATAACCCAAATCAACTAGTGCACAGTCATCAATAGTGCCTTTGAAGCCATGCATGACTCTTTCCTCCTTGGGTGGCCCTCCCAACTTTTTCGAGTTAGAAACTATTTCATTGAAATCGCTAAAGAAAATAACCAAAATCTCTGTCTCCCTTTTAAGCATGCACATCAGCTCCCACATCTTGAATTTATTAGGTTGGTCCGCCCACCCGTAGATACCAATAGCCTTCCATTTCCCAAACCTTCGTCCACCAAACATTCCACATGTCTTTGCGAGTAGCCTAGGATTTCCACATTAGAGTCCTTCCACCAACAACCCAGCCCTCCCGATCTTCCCACACTGGAAATACAGATGCCCTCGACAAAACCACAACTTCTCTTCACGTATTCTAACTTTGTGTCTGCTATCATAGTTTCCATGATGAAAACTATGTTTGGGCTCTCTCTCCAGCACTACGACCGTAGTGTCGTCGCCTTGTCAGGGTCACCCATACCCTAACAATTCCAACTTAATATTTTCATTGTCCTTCACGGTGTTGGTCAACACCAAACACCGTTGGGCTTCCTCAGCCCTGTCATCTGTTAAGATCATCCTATCCTGCTGCCTTGTTCTTTTCCCAGTATCGACTTATTGTATCTGCTCATCTAGGTCCATATCAACAATGTCATTGTCTCTTCCTCTCTTACCTGCAACTATGTCCCACTCAACCTCACTCTCTGGAATGCCCAACTTAGCACCTTTGTTCATTTTGTATACCCAGGGTGTGTGCTTTTTTTTGACCTTTGCATCCTTCTTACTATTTCGACCTTTGCTGTGACCCAATTTGTTAGTTCTGCCCTGTGCCCTTGTGATTACCGGATCTTCCCTGTGCGAGCTTTGTGCATGCCTGCCTTCCTTCTTGTTGTTCCCCTTCATAGATTGATGGACAGAAACCTCCAGTGTCATCTCTGACCCCTCTTCCTCCACCAACAGCACATCCTCCGGTATGACGGCAATATCCCTGAGGACGAACAACTCCTCTAAGGAGAAACGAACTCTCCCGTCTGAGCCTCTTGCCCCTTCCTTCAGGAGCACATCTAGGTTGCTCGAGCTTTTCCCTCCCTCTTCCCCACTGCTCTCCCTCTTGCCCCGTTCTCATCTTGGAGTACTTCTTCCCTCTACCCTTCTCGCACCATCCTTTCCCCCACCTCCCTTCCTTTTTCATCCGCATTGTGGTGTTTCTTCTCCTGACCACCACACCACCTATTGTCACTATCACCTTCCCGCCATCTTCCCCACCTCACATACGAACCCTCGTCGTCACTCCTCTTGTCATTCCCCACCGCCGCTGCCGCCGTAGGATGTCGGCTCAACTCGAGCGGTTTCCTCACAACGCCATCCCCGTAGACCTCCTTGTAGACGCTTAGGTGAGGCTTCCTTGGGGACGCCTTCAGCCATGGCCCCCATTGCCCGCCCTCCTTTTCTTCTTCCCCTACCTCCCCGCAATCCTTCTTGCCGTGCCCTAACCACCCACAGACGTAACACAACATGGAGAGACGCTCATACTTCACGTCGATGGATGCTATTCCGCCGCCCTTGGTTCGAATAAGCAGCCTGCAGAGTAACGGTATGGTGATATCAATCAACACACGAACACGAGACGACGTCTCCCATCCAAGCTCATCGTGGTCCACTATCAGAACCTCACCCATCTAACTTGCGATCTCCCTGATCGCGTTTTCACCTTGGTAGCCTAGCAGGATGCCATAAAGTCTCACCCAGAACAGACTCATCGTGAGGTTCACCTTGGCCGACTGCTCCTCCGATGATATCTCCTTAAACAAAAGGAATCTTTTATCAAAGTTCCATGGATCCCCCTCTACTACCTTCCTCTTGTCTCTCCAGTCGAAAAACTGGACTATGAAGATGTCAGCCTCAACTTTCTTGAATAATAACTTGTCCTTTAGCCCCCACGATTGCGTTAGGGTTCTCTGCATTGCCCCGAAATTGAAGCTTCTGTCTGTTAACAATCTCGCGACCAAAGCCATTTCCATGTGGTTGATTCCGTCATCTGCCTCATCTGCTTGGACTTCGATCGACGCTTCTTCATCCTCAATCAATATCATCCTTGCGTACCTTTTCATTAGATCCATGTTTGCTCTGGGAAACCGGACCAGACGATCAACTGTCCCTTGAACCTGCAAGAGAGAGAGACACCCTGACGGGTAGAGATGACCCCTGATGGGTAGTGACGGACGTCCACGACCGCCAAACCCTAATCGCCAGAGACGAAAGGGCTTGCACATGGGACAAGCTCCTGTATATATATATATATATATATATATATATATATATATATATATATATTAGTTGCGATCATATGTGGCATTTAATGGACATGTAATTATTCATTTCAATATTCACATTGCGTGAAATATAATAAATGAAAAACTAAATCCGATCACATCGATTTAGATTGTAGATACACCATAAATTGACGGGGCTCTGATATCACTGTTGGGGATTCAAGCGTAGACATAGGTAGTGAAACAAAAATTTATTTACTCTTTTCCTAAAAACTAGCAGATTTGCTTCAACAATAATGTATCTGGGAAGGAGAGTTGTAGGGTTATACGTGGTCTTAGAGTAAGTCCAACGATATTACCCTGCAATGTAACTATCTTAGATGGTGTCTATGTAGCTCCTGGTCTTCACCACTGATAACAGACTCAAACGACTCCTTATGCGGCTCTTTTGGCCTTGCCATGGACTGCAAGCTGACGTTCTCCTCCTAGTAGAAGCCAAATGACTTCTTCCTCTATAGTAATCCACGTGGACCACCGATAACTCCACTTTACACTGTCAGAGCCAACAGAAAGGAGTTGTCCCCTTGTATCAATGTAGTAGTCGCCGACATACTCTCTCACAATTGATCCTCAGTTGCTCCCTCTTTTTTAACCCTCCCTTTGATGGGTAGGACTTGCTCAGGCTCTCTATTGGCTACCACAACTAGGGAGGAGAACAATTATCAGGGCCACTGATCCCAATTATGTGTTGGGAATCCCTCAATATCCCTCTATTTATAAAAGGGGTTAGGTCTAGGGTTTCACTAGTACAGTAATGGTCTATACATTCAATTTTTTTAAGCCTAAAGCATCACTTTCTAACCGACACTTAAGTGGTCGATGCTATAGATATTTCACTATAGTGTCTTTGTTCTTAACCAAAGATAACTGACCTTAGATAGCACCATCGGGTTTGCACAAACAGAAACACAAGGCAATAGTTACACTGCTGTGTCATTTATATCAAACAAAACTGACCCTATAACCCGAGTCTATAAGGTCAGTTATTTCCTTAAAATTGACCCTATATGTACATTAGCATCTTTATTTTTGATAAAACATAGCCTTGGTTTTGTCTAGGAATCTGACCCTAAAGGTTTGTAAGGTCGGTTGTATTACAAAAACTGACCCAATAGAGGTACAAAGAAACTGACCCTAAGGTCTATAAGGTCGATTGTATGAAAAACCAACCCTGAAGGTCTATAAGGCTAGTTGTACTACAAAAACTGACCCAATAGAGGTATAAAGAAACTGAACCTGAGGTTTGTAAGTTTGGTTATACTAAAAAAACCAACCATGTAGGGTCTGTAAGGTCGGTTATACTAAAAAACTGACCCTATAGAGTACAATTTTTTTTATAGAAAAATCTACTGAACAAGATTCTATAGAATAGAAATCCTCTTTACAAATATCAAAACCTACAAATGAAAGAAGACATGCAAATGCAAAAATGCAAGCCTAAAATTCATTCTAAAGTCACTTTCTAGCTTTTATGTTCAATCCTATTTGAATTTAAATCAATTTTCCAAACCACACACATTCATAACAAAAATAATTCAACATATTCAGTTGATACATTCATGCTCATAACACATCATAACATTCACAAAATGATAGATTGCATTAACCATGTCTTAAATGATATTAAAATTCATGTCAAATACAAAAGTAAATTTGAAACTAAGAGTTTCAAACTACATATATACATAAATGAAGATAACATATGCATTCAAACCAATGCCATAATGACTTCATTTAGAAAAGCATCTAAGCACTCTTCTCAACATTCATTTACATCCACAAGTGTGTAAGGCTGAGTTGTAAAGATCTGCAATAGAAATGCACATGCTAATATTTTATAAAACGACTACAACTCACTTGTAAATTTATGATGCTATTCTTTATTACCTGATCTATAGTCTGAATGCCATGTGCTGCTCCTTTGACAATAGTTTGCATATACTTCATTACATATTAGCTGCAACCCCAGTCATTATTCTGTATAGGACACTACAAATAAGGAATTATACTTAATGTTAGAAAACTACTATAAATAGAGTTGATATAAGACTATAAGAGTTTACATACATTACTGTAAGAGTTGTACATAAGACTAAGCCATCAAAGTAGCTACCTTGACATTCTTCAAACTCAATGTCTTTAATTTTGTGGGTATTCGTCCTCCACCTTCACGAAATCCTTTACACCCCTATTAATTAAATGATTAAGATAGTTGGAAAAATAGAAATTCTAGATATATATATCATGTTAAAGCATAACAATTGTGTGGTAGAGACTAAATTTATGCTTACTCTATAGCTGGCAATTTCAGTTTGTGGCCCCTTGTTGTTTTTCCCATTGGGTCACCATCAATTTTGGGACGACCACCACTAATTCCCAATGTCTAGATCTGAGTAAGAATAAAACAAACATTAAAATGATGAAATTTAGTCATTATTAAAAATATATTAAATAATAAAACTTACTTGACATTAAAAGGAATTAGAATAATTTCCTTTTCCACACTAGCAAAATATTTGAATGCAGTAGAGAAGTAGTCATTTACATCCTCAATATGTGTTTCCACCAGACTAGTGCCTGAAGGAACTAATAATCCAACATTCTTTATTTCAAAGTTTATGGCCTCGTATACAAGTGGCTGTCATAACATTTATAATCATTTCATATATAGAAATCAGTCAAAAATGTGTATTAGAATTTTTATATTGATAAATCCTTACCTTATCCATACTTCTAATATTGAAGTATTTAGCCAATCATAATGGAACAACTCTATAATATCTTCAAGAAAAAATAATTCTCAAAGTCCCTCCTTGTTGCATCTTCTTTTAAATTGACCAACATATGTGATCTTGAGCTGTGGTTGGCTAAGTATCGACACAAACATTTACATTTACTTCCCAACTCATCGAATGTGGATTCTAGAATGAAAGATGGCTTGGGCATGGGAGGAAGACTAGTAGGATTCTGACTTTTTGGTTTACAAACCTGTTAATTAAATTACATACTTATATCACATGAGTCCATATATGTAGTGAAATAGGAAAAACATGATAGAATTTAGTTATACCTTGTCATTGAGAACCAAGTGTCTAGGCCACCCCACCATAGCACCCTCTGCTTCTTCAACTGTACTATATTCAAGATTATGCATGGGAAGTGGTTTGTCCCCCATTCTGTCATACACAAGATGGATGGACACACGACAAATGTCATCAGTAATTGGTTGGCAATGCAATGTACCACTGAGGTCATATACCTTACCCACTGCCACAATATTATATTCTGGAACCTCCACTATAAGTTTGCAGTTCATGCTAGAATTGAAATAATATAATCTATATATGAAGCGGTAAACCAGATACCTACTACAACTATATATATATATATATATATATCATACTAATAACACAACATATAAAACAAACTTACTGTAGATTGTTGTGGTGGGTCATTGGGAGTGCTCCCATGACCTTCTACAACTGCAACATGGGCTTGTACCTCATCATCTAAGATATGCACAGTTTGAATAGGTAGAGAAGGTTGACTAGGCTGAAATGAAGACATTATTTCCTTTAATTTCTGTGCTACTAATGCTTCAACTTCCTCTTGTGTAAGACCTCCTGCATGACCTCTTCTAGATTGCTTTTGTGAAGGGCCAAAATAAGACTTTAATCCTACACCAGCTCCGAATGCCCTAACACGGCCAAGATGCTCCTTCATACCAAGAGCAACTGATAGTTCATCCATGTTGCCAGTTGGGATGAACTTTCCTTCCTTCCTTTGCTCATGGAGATCCATCAATTCATAGTTAATAAAAATATAAATCACAATCAATTAGATATAAACAAATCAAAGTTTGTGGGAGTTACTCTTTACTTACCATCTTTTGTGCCACCTCTTTATTTGTAGGGTTGGGAATTTCACCTGCTCAACTCTTTCTAGCATCAATCCACAACAAGTTTCGGGGTGGATGCTCAACTAGAGTTGTACTAGACTCTTCTCTAGAAGAGAGTTGCTTCTCTTATAGTTGGCGACGAAAGGCATAACCACCGGGCCCCAAGCGATGGTCATGTACATTTTTGGCCTGCCTTTCCTTTTGGGCCTCATGATAGACTGATCATTTCAAAAGAGGTATTGTAATTTAGATCAAACATATATATATATATATATATATTATTTGTATAAAAAAATTCATACAATACATCACAATCTTTATTACTTGTAACTCATCTGACTTCCTAGATGTCACAAATATTTTCCACACCTCAGGATATATAAAAAATATATTGATCGATTGCTTTCTTCTTTTGATTAGTATTATCTATACAATCCCTTTTGAGATAGGTCTTAAAATCCCTCGATCATAAACCACAACGTTGTAGAACTTTTTTCTTGTGATATTTTTCATTTTGATGAAAAACACCCTATACATACAAAAGTAATAATGTTATTTCAACAAGGATATGTCTTTCCAAACAAACTAAATTAGCATCAAAAAACAAAAAACTTAGTAAAATAATATCACTTCAACTCATAGATATATCTTTTCATAGGAGGTCTTTTAAGGCAATATCAACATCATGCCAATTTTCTATATCTATTACCACCATACTATGTGCGGTTGCCTCTATGTAATGCTTGAAAGCACTAACATGTTCCCCAATAGGTGCTCATGTGACATCAAAATATATTGGAAATTTCTCTCCTTCGGCCCTAAGCTCTTGTAGCTGACACATCAGTGCGGGACCTCTACATTTCTTAGCATCACCAGTACCAGTAGCATAACCAGTACCAGTAGCATCACCACTACCAGAAGCATCACCACTACCATCCTCATGGTGCTCATGCTCAGAATGTTCATCTTCACTTACCATTTTAGAACAACCTGCAAGTATACGTGATAAAATAAAAACATAAGTGATAATAAAAGCGCAAGTGGTAATATGATGTATATTTAAAAGATTACATGCTTGAATGATAATAAAATGTAGATTTCAAAGAATGCATTCCTCTAGCATTGGTTGAGTTTCTATTCAAGTAAATTCCTTTAGCATGGTCTTGACGTTTATATTATTCATCAGTGTTAAATTCAAAATTTACACTTGGCAAAACAACTGAGAATGGGTTGGAATCATCATACTTTTCATAGTATTCTTCTTTATTTATAGGATCTACAATAAACTATCTTTTTTCCATGAAGAACGACAGATCAATTTTTATTTGCCAGGTCATCAATATAGAATACTTGTTTTTCTTGGTCTGCCATGAAGAATGGCTCATCTTTCTCACCAATCTTTTCAAAATTCACCAATGTGAAACCTAACTCATCCACTAAAACTCCTTTGTTGTTATCGATCCAATTACATCTAAAGATAGGAACTCTGAAATTTGTATAGTCCAATTCCCATATGTCTTCAATGACACCATTATACGACATCTCACATTTGAGTGGTCTTTTATCTTTAGCACTAGCAAAATACAACGAACAAGTTTGAATAGTGACCCCACTATTTTGTACATCTTTATGATTTTTGTAGTATGAAAATCCATTTATGTCATATCCTTCATATGAAATGACATACATATTTGGCTTAAAGGCGAGCCATTTTATTTTCTCAACAACATTATTTGGTGATTCAGATAGTTGACTAAAGACTTTCTCTTCAAACCACCTAATAAATGTTCGATTATGCTCTCTTGCAAGCCACATTGGACTGGATTGAGATGATTTCTATTGATAAGATCATTGTGTTCTGTGATGTAGCTACCCACTTCATCGATGTTGTGTAAAATATACAAATGTGCTTATTCCCACAACTCACGACTAATTCCTTTCACTCGTGCTCCCAGAGTTACTTTGCTAGAAAAAGATTTAGTGTGATGGGAATTTTTTAGATTTCTATAAGTTTCATTGCAATTCAAAAAATCATTGCAAAAGTCCATCACCTCCCTAGCCACCTAACCCTCAATAATACTCCCTTCTACACGATAACGATTTCAAACATCACCTTTAAAAACACTCATGTAGCATTCAAATGGATACATCTAGTGTAAGAAAATTGGACTTAACATCTTCACCTCCCTTGTTATATGTACTACAAGATGAACCATGATATCAAAAAATGAAGGAGGAAAGTACATTTCAAGCTGACGCATGGTAACAATTACATCTTTTTGTAATTTATTGAGAGTATTAGGATGTATCACTTTGTTGCATATTTCATTGAAGAAGAAACAGATTCTTGTGATTGCAAACCTTACATGTTTCGGAAATATAGATCGAATAGCCACATATAAACTTTGTTGCATTAAGGTGTGACAATCATGAGATTTGAGACCTATCAACTTCAGATCCTTCTTTAATACCAATATATGAATATTAGAAGAGTATCTTTGTGGAACCTTAATATTATACAAGCACTCACAGAAAGTCTTTCTCTCCTACTTTGACAAAGTGTAACAAGCTGGTGGTAAATATGTGTGGCGACCCCTGATCTCCACTGATAACTCTTTTCGTATACCCATTAATTCTAAATCTTTTCTAGATTTGATGTCGTCCTAACTTTTTCCGAGTATATTCAATTGTGTACCAATGATTCTATCACAAACATTTTTTTCAACATGCATGACATCAATGCAGTGTCTAATTGACAAGAATATCCAATAAGGAAGATCCCACAATATTGACCTCTTCTTGTATAAAGATTTGTCACATGCGAGAGTACGACCACTTGATCTCTTTCCAAATTTATTGACCATATCTTTCACCCTTTCATATGAAACATTTCCTGATATAGGTTTAGGAACACTTCATTCCTCAATTGATCCATTAAAGGTTTTGTGTTGCCTTCGATAAGGACGCACTTGTGGGAGAAATCTCTGATGACCAAGATATACGATTTTACCACCATGTTTCAGTTAGATTATATCAATATTTTCCTCACGAATAGTGTGACACCTCATCACACAAAACAAGATTACTCAAAACACAAAACATGATCAACTACTAACTAATAACATAGTAAAAAATGTGGAATAATTAAAACCAATTCTGACAATGTAAATAAACTTTAGAACATTTACATAAAGGTCCATCATTCCATTTTCATATACTATAACAAGTATTCACATATGGGTCCAAAGCCCTCAGTCACATCTTGCATACAAAAGATATTTCACATGTACATGCCATATATTTACAAACATTAGCATACTACCAAAATCTCATGTCAATATGAGTATATCATCTAGAAAACACATCCCATACCCAGACCTGAGAGTTCAGGGATGGCACTAAGACTCTACTACTAACATCTACAACTAACCAACCTTCTGAATCTGTTAATCACCAGGTTGGTTAACTCTTCCAAAGTGTGACCTCAACCTCGTTGCCTGCGACCACCTAAAAATGTGGTGACCCACGAGTGAGACCCAATCCCAGCGAGAGATATAACTCTCCAACGTATATTGATTATAACATATTGATTGATAGTAAATGAACTGATATAGTAATGAAAAAGCAATTTAAGCAGATTGAATAGGTTAAGCATACTAAGCAATTAAGAAAATTAACTTGACAAGAAGTATAATTACTCAAAGGTCATATGATATCATCTTGTAAACACTTGGTATTATAGAGACAAGTTTAAGACTAATCAAATAATGTGAGATGTATTTAATTATACCCAGTATACTACACAACTTATATAAATTCTTTTATTACATTGCCCTAAGGGATTTGAGGAATACAACTCAAGTCCCTGCTGACCACTACTAAGTCAAAATCAGTGCCATATAAGATCTAGGAAGAGATGAACTACTAAGATCTTCTCCACCCCTAGTCAGTACGGGTCCGCCACAACAACACATAAGGTCAAGCTGCTAATAGCGTTGTCCGTCCTTGGTACTGGTCACAACACTAGTGAAAGGAAGCGGCTACACATACCCTACCATCTGAGGTACAACCACAGTTGTCCTCCAATCTCATTATATATATATATATATATAATCACCAAGACACAACCGCAACCGTTCTCAAACTGAGGGCTAGGTATGATGATTATCATCCTCCCTAACACTTGAATTCAGGATGAAAAGCACCCCACATACTCATCAATATGCGCTCCGAGTTTCACTTAGGAATACTCATTTCACTATCAGGCAATTTCTAACACTCAGATAGATCAATGGTACATGGTACTACATGATTAGAGTTTCACATGATTAGTTATGCCAGTTGGGTGAATTCAGGCTAAATCATATAGATGGATATACAACCCCTATTCCACTTCTATCAAGTGTATAAGAATTTCATCTTCATAAGATATAAAACATTTGACGTATACATCTTAATCACATTACCACATGCTCCATCCATTGCATTGTAATGAACCACATTACATAATACTATTACAAGATACCCATTTCTTATCAGAAGTTCTAGGGTTTCAACCCTTATTGGAACATGAAGAGGATTTCACCTCAATCAGGGCTCAATATGCCCAAAGGTCATTATGACCACCTCATCAATTCCTACATAATCATCATTGTCTTTCAATGCCTTAAAACTAGGCTCAACGGAACATCAATAACACATGTGACATATAAGATTAGCATGATGATTTATCAAATATATTCATATGAGGGTAAAGGTAATACTACAAGTTTCAAAGGTGTTGTACCATCAAATTTCATTACTAGAACCAACATATAATATCATTAGATATATTCTAATCCATTGGATGTTAAAGCATCCAATCTCATCCATTAAATCTGGTTCATTATTCAAAATCATTAAATAGAGTATGGTTTAACCATTGAATTCATTGAACCAAGAAACCATTGGTTAGGGGATGAAAATAAGATACATTTAAAACCTTTACTCGCCATTGGTTGATAGGATCAACACTATACTCATTCAACACTATCAAATATTAAGCTAATGTCATCATTTATTGATAACATCATTAAGGTACTTAATGGTTGATCATTAAACTTCTAATTGAGCCAAAACCTAACCTAAAGGGGGTGACCATAGATTGTCACCATAATTTTACACCTTTGATCATGAACATCAGTTGATAAGATAGCAATACCATTGGTTGTTGAATGGTATCACAATCGGTTGTGTGGTAGGGAAGGAAATAGCTTGAAAACCCTAATTTGGACCATCAATTATTTTGTACTTAACACCGTAGGTTGTTACTATCAACCTATCAAAGATCATATTATACCTTAGAAAGGTCATACACATATTTACAAGTTCATATAGAACTGGAACAGAATCGGGAACACCATAAAAATTTGTAACCCTAAACAAGCATGGTTTCTCTATGCTTTGATCATCACATTAAAGCATAAACATGAACTAAGAAGCTTCTAACAAGAAATATAAATGAAGAATGTTAGATAACTCACCTATATAGAGTAGGTTATATCCCAAACAAAAAGAATCTCGAGAAAATAAGGCAAAAAAACCCTAGATTCAGATATGAATTTGGCCAAATAGGTACTTCTCTCAACGAAGAAGCAAAACCCTACAAAAAGAAATGAGAAGAATAGATTTTTGAGTTCTAGATCCAGTTTCACCATGGAACAACAAGGATCTAACCTGGAGAAACATAGGAGGAAGAAGAGAAAAGAAATAAATGCAGGAAATAAGGTAATACTTACACTTGCAACCCTAGATTCTTTTCCAATTAGATCCCCACTTACTTCTTCCATGGATAGGAAATTCATAGAAGCACAGAGAGATAACGAGGTTCATAGAAGGAGGGTAGTGGTGGAGAGAAAATGGCTCTTTGGGTGCTTAGGGATATGTATATGAAACTTTAAGAAAAGAAAAAGAAAAAGTTGAAGTTCTACTATCTTTCCAAGTGTCCATGGCCTTAAACTATTAAGAATATACAAGCACACACACAAGAAGATCCCCCACCTTCCTTATAGACCTAATTAGATTTCCTTTGTAGAATTTCCAAGCCAATAAAATAATTCATTAGTTGATAGCTACTAAAGGTAGCTCATCCATGAAGGGGTAAACCCTAAAATACCCTTGAGGAAAACACCTTCAAACCATGGCTCAACTAGGATCACCATGGCTCAAAATACTAAAGAATGATAATATAACATCTGAGTAACATAATGTATGTGAAAAATTGTAAATAAAACCCCTCAGTTGGGTAAATTGTAGAAAAATCCAAAATGTACATAAAATTGCATAACTTGCACAAACAATGTCCAAATTGGACCAAATTTGAAAATTAAACTTGTATTATGATTTAAAAGCATATTAAAAGGTTATATTAGAGTTATAGGAATCAAATTATGGTAATTAAGCTTATTCAACTCATTAGGCAATTTTAGGGGCCTTACAACTATAAACCCCTAACAAGGATTTCACCCCGAAATCCTACGTAAAAAGAGATAGGTATTTTCTACACATCTCATTCTCTAGTTCCCATGTGGATTACTCTATGCCATAGTGATTCCACTAAACTTTAACTAGTATTATATCTTTTCTCTTCAGCTTTTTCACCCTTTTATCCAGGTTCAACACAGGACCCTCAAAATAGGAAATATCCTCATCTAACTCAACCTCTACTGGTTGGGTTGTCTGCTTAGTATCTGGATGGAATTTCCTCAACATAGAAATGTGAAAGATATTATGCAATCTATGTAGCTCTGTTGGTAGCTCCAACTTGTATTCTCCCTTTCCAACATGAGCTAGGATAGGGTAAGGTCCCAAAAATCTAGGAGCCAACATACCCTTCTTTCCAAACCTCAACACACCTTTCCAAGGAGAAACCTTAAGATATACTCTATCTCCCACTTGGAACTCAAGTGGTGTGTGTCAGTTATCTACATAAGATTTCTGCCTATCATAGGCTTCTTTCAACTATTGTTGTATCACTTTAATTTTTTCTATAGTCTAATGTACTAGCTCAGGACCCAAAAGTTGATATTCACCTATCTCATACCACCAAAGTGGATATTGATATTGTATCCCATACAGAGCCTCATAAGGATCCATATCTATGCTGCTTTGATAGCTATTTTTTTTATACAAACTCTATCAGAGTTAGATGTACATCCCAACTACCAAGAAATTGCAGCACACATGCCCTCAAGAGATCCTATAAAGTCTGAATAGTCCTTTCAGACTGGCCATCAGTCTGCGGATGAAAAGTTGTGCTAAATCTCAGGTGTGTTCCCATTGTTGAATGTAGATGCTCCCAAAAATGACTTGTAAACTGTGGACCTCTGTCAGAAACTATAGTCACTGGAATGCCATGCTGACGGACTATCTCATCAACATATATTTGTGTCTATTTCTATACTGTAAATGTCATCTTGATTGGTAGAAAATAAGCTGACTTAGTCAATTTGTCTACTATCACCCATATGGAATCATGACCCTTGGATGTCCAGGAAGACCAACCACAAAGTCCATAGTAATATGATCCCATTTCCACTATGGTATTGGCAAGGGTTGTAATGTCCCTATAGGCTTCTGGTGCTCATTCTTCACCTATTGACAAACTAGACATTTGGCAATGAACTCTGCCACATTATGCTTTAGACATGGCCACTAATACATGTCTTTCAAGTTTTAGTACATCTTGGTACTTCTAGGATGCATTGAATACATGGAGGAGTGAGCCTCCTCAAGTACCATCTTCCTCGCCCATCAACATTAGGAACTACTATCCTATTGTGGTAACAAACTGGACCATCATCTGCCTCATGAAAGCCATCATAATTTTCACTGCCAATCCCTGATCAGATATTTTGTATCATGGTTTCATTTTGTTGTGCATCATGAATATGTTGTCTTAAGGTAGGTTTCACCTATAACTGTGCCAAAAATCTTTCCAGCAAGGAAACTTCTAGATGTACAGTCCTCTGGCAAAGAGACACTAGCATATCTCTCTTATGGCACATCAAAGAATTTAATTGTGCATTATCTACCATTGCTAATGAAGATGACTTTCTATGCATCCACTACCACATTTTATTTCCTTGTATGGTAGTATATTGTGCAATCATAATCCTTAATCAGCTCCATCCATATCCTCTGCCTCATATTCCGCTCCTATTTTGAGAAGATATACTGTAGATTCTTGTGGTCAGTGAAGATTTGACACTTTTCTCCATAAAGATAGTGTCTCCTAATCTTTAAGGCATGGACCACATTGCAAGCTCTAGATCATGTGTTGGGTAATTCTCCTCATGTTTCTTAAGTTGTCACGAAGCAAAAGAAATCACATTTTGATCCTGCATCAACACACATCCCAACCCATTCTTTGAAGCATCACAAAAGACAATATAGCCTTTCCCTTGCTCTGACAGCACTAACACTGGTGCACTAGTCAAATTTTCTTTCAACAGCTGGAAAGAACGTTCACACTTGTCATTCCAAGCAAAAGGAACATGCTTCCTAGTTAACCTAGTTAGGGTTAATGCTATAGAGCTGAAGTCTTTGATGAACCTCCTGTAGAAGCCTACCAAACCTAGGAAACTACAGATCTATATTGATGTCTTGGGTTGTTTCCATTCTAGTACCAATTCCACTTTCTTGGGATAAAAAAATGCCTTTTGCAGATATAACATGGCCTAGAAAAGACACTTCAGATAACCAAAATTCACACTTGCTGAACTTAGCATATAGTTGATGCTTCCTCAACAAAGTCAATGTCTAGTGAAGGTGTTTCTCATGTTGCTGACTATCCTTGGAGTATATCAGGATATCATCTATGAACACGACCACACACTGATTAAGATAAGGTCTAAACACCCTATTCATCAGATACATAAGAACTGAAGGTGCATTGGTTAGCCCAAATGGCATAACCACAAACTCATAATGACCATACCTAGTCCTAAAAGCTAACTTGGGTATGTCATTAGCCTTAATTCTCAACTGATGGTAACCTGAACTCAGGTCTATCTTTGAAAACACAGTGGCACCTCTCAACTGCTCAAAAAGATCATCAATCCTAGGCAAAGGATACTTATTCTTTATTGTCACCTTGTTCAACTATCTTTAGTCTATACACAACCTCATTGAACCATCCTTCTTTTTAACAAACAACACGGGAGCACCCCAAGGGGAAGTGATCGGCCTGATAAAACCCTTCTGTCACAGTTCTTGTAACTGTTTCTTTAACTCTTGCATCTCTGCTGGCACCATTTTGTATGCTGATTGTGCTATGGGATGTGTTCTAGGAACAAGATTGATCTCAAACTCAATCTTTCTAGGAGGGGGAATGCTAGGAAATTCCTCAAGAAAAACATCCTCAAATTCTCACACCACTGGTACCTTCTGGATACTAGGAACTCTCACCTTAGTATCCACAACATGAGCTAAGAAAGCCTCGCATACTTGTCTCCTCAAACGCTCAGCTGTCATAGCTGACATCAAACATGTAGGAAGAATTTTTCTATCACCCTAGAAAATCCATCATACATCTCCATCATGGGATGTCTCCACCTTAGTACTATAGTCCAAGACTACCTTGTATTTTTCCAAGGTATCCATTCCTAGGATTATATCAAAACCATGCATGTCAAGTGGCAAAAGATCCACTTGAATGTTGTGTCCAGAAAAAGAAAGGACGCAAGAAGGGCACACTCCCCGTAACTCGGTGGAATCAACCAAAGGAGTCTCTAGTCGTAGGCTATCAAATCTAAGACTAACAGGTAGATAACAGCTACCTATCACCTCTCTAGTGATAAAAGAGTTTGTCGCACCCGGGTCTACTAACACAGATACGAAACAAGAAGCATACAAATCATAATGAAATAACTCCATCTAGCCTGTCATGACTCGTGGATTGATCACTACTTATAGCTAGCCCATGGCATAAAACCTAGTTTTCGCCTATTGTTGTCCACGTCCTCTGCTCGCCTGTCTAGAGGATCCTATCTGTTATGCTTGACTATGTCCTCTGCCACTACCAGTATCAAATTGTCATTGTTGTGATCCCTACTGATTTTGTCTTGGCTGCTGAGTCACCTCCTCAACCTTCATAGGGCAATTCCAACTAATATGCCTTGTCTGTCCACATTGATGACACACTCGGTGAACACTCTGTGGTTTAAACAGCCCTATAACTGAGACTGATGATGAACTGTGAGCTCATGTTGATGGAAAATTGTGACCTCTACCCCTACTCAGGGTCCGCTGTGACAGTGCATGTGATCTTAGTTCAGTGAAAGTTGACCTTGGTTGCGATGACAGTGGGAAAAACCTTGACTTCTTAAAGCTTCCAGATGATTGCCCTTAAAATTCCATAGGTTGCTTCTTAGCATTAGCTTCACACTTCTCTATGGCAGACCTCTCAATCCTCCTGACAGATTCCACAAAGGTGGAAAACCTTTCCCTATTTTCTAGGTTTGATGTTGTTGTAGTCAACTTAATATTTAGGCCCTTTTTAAACCTACGGATCCTTTCATTGTCATAGGATGCCATGTGCGGGCGGAACCTCAAAATCTCTATAAACTTTGACTCATACTCATTAATAGTCATAGCCCTCTGACGAATGTTCTCAAACTAAGATATCTTATCATCTAGATAGGTCTCTGGAAAATATCAACTAACAAATTCCCTCTGAACTCCTCCCATCCTATCACAATTGTTGGCCTTTTCTCCTCTTCTATGGCCCACCAGTGGCCAACACTACCCTTCAACAAGTATATCGCATGCTTAACTTTGTCTTATTAAGTGATGTTTAGGATTTTGAATGCCTTTTCTAGCTCAGTCAACCACATGTCAGTGTATGCTGGATCAGAAGTACCTACATATTCAATTGCACCAACACGTCTAAGACGTTCAAATGTCTTCCTGACACCTTGGGACTCCACATTAGAGGTGGTTTCCCTAGCTTGAGGTGATGGCGCTCTGTCAGTGATATGTGTAATTGTGGCCATCATCTGTCTAAACATAGACTGAAACTTAGGATTGGCCATCATTGTCAGGTCTAGATGAGGCATTGCAGGCTGCTTTGGCCATGCTTCTAGCACTCTCTCATCGCATGCTTGCCTCCCAGCACCTCCTCTTGGTGAAACATAGCTACTCTCAACATGTTCTTCATGTCCTGTAGACATATCTGTATAAGCATAAACTATGATCAAATTTGTTGGATACAGAAGAACAAACTCAAACCTAAGTCCTATGTCCCTTTAGTCTCAGTAAACATAGAGATCTGATACCAACTTAATTATGACACCTCGTCACGCTAAATGAGATTACTCAAAACACAAAACACGATCGACTACTAACTAATCACATAGTAAAAAATGTGGAATAATTAAAACCATTTCCAACAATGTAAATAAACTTTAGAACATGTACATAAAGGTCCATCATTCCATTCTCATATACTGTAACAAGTATTCACATATGGGTCCAAATCCCTCAGTCACATCCTGCATACAAAAGATATTTCACATGTACATGCCATACATTTACAAACATCGACATACTACCAAAATCTTGTGTCGATACGAGTATATCATCCAGAAAACACATCCCATACTCGTACCTAAGAGTACAAGGATGACACTAGGACTCTATTACTAACATCTACAACTAACCAACCTTATGAATCTATTGATCACTAGGTTGGTTCTCTTCCACAATGAGACCTCAATCTCGTTGCCTGTGACCACCTAAAACAATGTGGTGACCCACAAGTGAGACCCAGTCCCAGTGAGAGATATAACTCTCTCCAACATATATTGATTATAACATATTGATTGATAGTAAATGAACTGAGCAAATATAGTAATGAATAAGCAATTTAAGCATATTGAATAGGTTAAGCATACTAAGCAATTAATAAAATTAACTTGACAAGAGGTATAATTACTCAAAGGTCATATGATATCATCTTGTAAACACTGCGTAGTATAGAGACAAGTTAAAGACTAATCAAACAATGTGAGATGTACTTAACCATAGCCAGTATACTACATGACTTATATCACTTCTTTTACTACATAGCCTTGAGGGATTTGAGGAATACCACTCAAGTCCCAACTAACCACTACTAAGTCAAAATCAGTGCCATATAAGATCTAGGAAGAGCCAGACTCCTAAGATCTTCTCCATCCCCTGATCTGTACAGGTCCGCCATAGCGACACATAAGGTCAAGCTGCTAATAACCTAGTCCATCCTTAGTATAGATCACGAAACTAGTGAATGGAGGTAGGTAGGCATACCCTATCATCTGAGGTACAACCACAGTTGTCCTCCAATCTCATCATATGTATATAATCACCGAGACATGACCGCAGTCGTTCTCAAACTGAGGGCTAGGTATGACCACTATCATCCTCCCTAACACTTGAATTCCAGATTACAAGCACCCCACATACTCATCAGTATGTGCTCTGAGTTTCCCTTAGGAATACTCATTTCACTATCTGGCAATTTCTGACACTCAGATAGATCTATGGCACAAGGAACTACAGGATTAGAGTTTCACTTGATTAGTTATGCCAATTGGGTGAATTAAGGCTAAGTCATACAAATGGGCATACAAACCCTATTCCATTTCTATCAAGTGTATAAGAATTTCAACTTCATAAGATATAAAATATTTGAGGTATAAATCTTAATCACATTACCACATGCCATCCATTGCATTGTAATGAACCACATTACATAATAATATTGCAAGATACACATTTCTTATCATAAGTTATAGGGTTTCAACCCTTATTGGAACATATAGAGGATTTCACCTCAATCAGAGCTTAAACATGCCCAAAGGTCATTATGACCACCTCATCAATTCCTACATAATCATCATTGTCTTTCAATGCCTTAAAACAAGGCTCAACGGAACATCAATCACACATGTGACATATAAGATTAACATAGCATAAATTATGATGCTAAACTATCATCATATTATGGTTTCAACATAAGAGGAGTGTATTTCATAATCACATTTAATGACTTTAAGAAGGATGATTACAATCAATCACTAGCACTTAGTCATATTAGAGTTGGTGTAATAAGTCATATTTCATTAGGGGTATACATTCAATTATTATGATGATTTATCAAATATATTCATACAAGGGAAAAGTTAATACTACAAGTTTCAAAGGTGTGGTACCATTGAATTTCATCACTAGAACCAACATATTATATCATTAGATTTATTCTAATCCATTGGATGTTAAAGCATCCAATCTCATTCATTAAATTAGGTTCATTATTCAAAATTACTAAATTGAGTCTTGTTTAACCATTAAAATTCATTGAACCAAGAAAACATTGGTTAGGGACTAAAAATAAGATACATTAAAAACTTTTACTCACCATTGGTTGATAGGATCATCACTATATTCATTCAACATTATCAAACATTAAGCTAATGTCATGATTAATTGATAACATCATTAAGGTACTTAATGGTTGATCATTAAACTTCTAATTGAGCCAAAACCTGACCTAAGGGGGATGACCATAGGTTGTCACCATCATTTGACACCTTTGATCACGAACATCAGTTGACAAGGTAGCAATACCATTGGGTGTTGAATGGTATCACCATCCGTTGTGTGGTAGGGAAGGGAATAGCTTGAAAACCCTAATTTGGACCATCAATTGTTTTGTGCTTACCACCATAGGTTGTTACTATCAACCTATCCCAGACCATATTTACAAGTTCATATAGAACTGGAATAGAATCGGGAACACCATAAAAATTTGTAACCCTAAACAAGCATGGTTTCTCTATGCTTAGATCATCACATTAAAGCTTAAACATGAACTAACAAGCTTCTACCAAGCAATATAAGTGAAGAATTTTATATAACTCGCCTCTATAGAGTAGGTCAGATCCCAAACAGCAAGAATCTCGACCAAATAAGACAAGAAAATCCTAGATTCAGATATGAACTTGGCCAAATAGGTACTTCTCTCCACAAAGAAGCAAAACCTTAGAAAAAGAAACAAGAAGGATAGATTTTTGAGTTCTAGAGCCACTTTCACCATGGAACTGGAAGGTTCTGACCTGGAGAAATATAGAAGGAATAAGAAAAATGAAACAATTTGAGGAAATAAGTTAATACTTACACTTTTAGGTCAAGATAACTAGGAAGGAGCTTTAGGAACCCCTAAAGGAAGTCAATTGCAACCCTAGATTCTTTTTCCAAGAAGATCCCCACTTTCTTCTTCCTTGGACAGGAAATTCGTAGAAACATAGAGGGAGAATGGTTTTCATAGAAGGAGGGAAGTGGTGGAGAACAAATGGCTCGTTTGGGTGCTTAGGGATAAGTATATGAAACTTTAAGATAAAGAAAAAGAAAAAGTTGAAGTTCTAGAATCTTTCCAAGTGTCCATGGCCTTAAACTATTAAGAATATACAAACACACACACAAGAAGATCCCCCTACATCCTTATAGACCTTCTTATCTTTCATTTGTCTAATTTCCAAGCCAATCAAATAATTCATTAGTTGATAGCTACTAAAGGTATCTCATCCATGAAGGGGTAAACCCTAAAATACCCTTGAGGAAAACACCTTCAAACCATGGCTCAACTAGGAGCCCCATGGCTCAAAATACTCAAGAATGATAAGATATCATCTAAGGAACATAATGTATGTGAAAAATTGCAAAGAAAATCCCTCAATTGGGTAAATTGCAGAAAAGTCCAAAATGTACATAAAATTTAATATCTTGCTCAAACAGTGTCCAAATTGGACCAAATTTGAAATTTAATCTTGTCTTATGATTTCAAAGCATATAAAAAGGTTATATTAGAGTGTTAGGCATTCAATTATGGTAATTAATCTTATTCATCTCGTTAAGAAAGTTAGGGGCCTTACAAATAGGACATGCTTTGTATCCATTTATGCTATATCCAGACAAATTTCCATAAGGTGGAAAGTCATTAATCATGAAAAACAACATAGCACACAAAATAAAGATCTCTACATCTGAAGCATCATATGTCATAACACCTTCTTCCCATAGTTGCATTAGGTCATCAATTAGAGGTTGATGGTAAGCATCAATGTCATTTTCGGGTTGCTTGGGCCCTGATATCAATATTGATAACATGATATACTTATTTTTCATAAACAACTAAGGAGGAAGATTATATATAATAATCATAATAGGACAAGTGCTATGTTTGTTGCTTAATGTACCATAAGGATTCATTCCATCTGTACATAGTCCAACTCTTTAGTTCCTTATTTCCTTGTGGTGAATAATAAATCAATTTTCTTCCATTGTGGTGAATCAGATGTGTGTTGTAGGATGCCATAATCATTGGCCTCTAATTCCCCATGCCAAGACAAATTGCACACATCTTTAGTATTAGCTAATAAGAGTTGAAATCATGGTAATATTGGTAGATACCACATCACCTTGGCATGAGAGCCATTCTTATCCTAACTTGAATTTGTGGTCTTGTACCTTGACGCACCACATTTTGGACAAATTACCAAATTACTATAGTAATTCTAAAATAACACACAATCATTTGGACATGCATGAATCTTCTTAGCCTCTATTCCCATTGGGAACATTATTTTCCTTGCTTGATATGTTGATATTGGAAGCTCGTTGCCTTCAGGAAGAATTTCCTTTAACTAAGATAACAGTAAAGTGAAACTCTTATCGCTCCACCTATCTTGAGATTTAAGAGTATATAATTGCATCACAACACTCAACCTCGTGAACTTAGTACAACCCTTATATAATGGTCTTTCAACATCATGGAAAATGTTTGCAAATAAAGATGGTAGATCAATGACATTGTCCCGAAAACTACATAGCATCTCATCAACCATATCATCTTGAATCAGTTCATCATTGACATTATCATCATTATCTATATCTTCTATTCCACAACTATTAGTATTGACATTTTTTGATCCATAATTAAATTTATCTCCATGCCAATACCATTAATTATAACCTTGTATGATCCCATTGCATATGACATGATTCTTAATTTCCTCAACAATATCAACTTTCAAATTGTTACCGTAATTTCTGCATGGACAATAGAGCCTATTTGTAGGTACTTTCCTATGTTCCTCAGAAAATATGATAAATTCATCAAGACCTTTGGCAAACTCTAGACTATAATGGTTTTCGATAGAAATCCAACTTCAATCCATTTTCTAAATCACATTAAAATTAATTATAAAACTGACCATTTAATATTGATACTATAAGTTTAAGTTTTTATTGATAGGAAGTTAATTACTTCTATACTAAAGTGTACCACCTATCCCATTTTTGAATATTTAATCTCACTAGAAACTGTATAATGTATGTTTAGTTTTCAAGAAAATTTCAGCAAAATATTTCCCCTAAGTTCTCTAAGTACATCGATGTAAATGGAAATTAACCACCCACATATGTACCCAGAGAACAAATGAGGAAATAATACTAAAATTTTCTTCAAAACTAAACATACAAATATCTAAGTGATATTAAATATCCAATAACAATCCTAGACCTGGGACTATCCAAAATTTACTCCTAATGAGTAAATTTTAAACGAGTTTCTAAGTTAATATATAAATGTATTATTGTCATATTTATATATTAACTTAAACATCATCTATCGATGAACTCATCTATCAACCCTAAAGTTTCAATATGGGACTATACAATGTTTACTCTCATATTTCTAGAATGTATACAATGATTACCTATGTGACTGATAATAAAATGTAGATATGAAAGAATACATTTTTTTATTATCGGTTAGGTTGCTAGTCAAATAAAATGGAAAAAATAATACAACTGACTTGAGATGCCGAGATGAAAATGAGAGAAGACAATGTCTGGACAGTGGAAAGTGTGTAGGTGGCAAGGAGTAAGAGGATGACCGCTGAGTGCCAGAGTGTTGACTGTTGTGACCAAGAGGATGACAATGCGGTGTGGTAGTGGATGATTTCTGTGAGCACCAATAATGGGCGGCGACGAGCTATCCTTCCTCGATGGAAACGAGCTCTCCTTCCTTAGTGACAACGAGCTCTCCTTCCTCGATGGCAATGAGCTCTCCTTCCTTGGAGGCAACGATCTCTCCTTCTTCGGTGGCAACGAGCTCTCCTTCCTCGGTGGCAACGAGCTCTCCTTCCTTGGCGAAAACAAGCTCTCCTTCCTCATTGGGGGTAATAGACGATGGTGGTGGGGGCTTGAGATGGCGGAAAAAAATGACCTCAAACCACCGGCGGCAGTCACGAACCAAAGAGCGACAGAGACGGTCAGTGGATTGAGATGGAGATAGAGACTAACCAATGAGAGATGGAGCCCAACGATGGTGATAGAAATTACCTTGAGTGAGGTGTGCTCGTCGCAACCTACTAGTTGGAAAATGAACCCTTGTTGAAAACCACGATAGAGCGCAGAGCACAGAGGTAATACCCCTTATAGGGTCGGTTGGGTGGTAAAACCGACCCAACAGAGAAAAGCGGTACCTGAATATTTGCACAAAACACCTGCAAGCTCGATTATTAAGGAAAACTGGCTCAACATGTCTCCCAAAAATTGGATCTTACTAGGTCGTTTCTTTGCTAAAAACTGACCCTATAGCTCATTTAACACTTTCAAGGTCAATTTTTATGGACAACTGACTCAACAGGTTCCAACCGGTACCCAAAATTTTGTACACTGATAGGTTGGTTCTTTGCTAAAAAACCAACCCTATAGCACGACACTTATGGAGGCGGGAAGGCAAAATGGAGCCATTTTTGCCACGGCAAACATGTTGGGTCGGTCTTATGATAAAACCAATGCTATGTTTATGTGTGTGAGCTTTTGCTGTGAAATTTTGATTTCATGGGTCCTTTGTAGCGTCGATTAGCTTTTATATAACCAACCTTGTACCTCAACCAGTACCCAGCTTTTTCACTATTGACTTATTACTTCAGTTTTCTTTAAAGAAATGATATAAGAGCTTATTAGGCCAATTTTTCTACTAAAAGTGCAACGACGTTATTGTCCAAAAATGTAGTAGTGTTTCCAGTCAATGTGGGAGTAGAAGGGTCTGAAAATATAAATGTTTTGGAATTTGCGAACTGTGAGATGATCTTCTCGTGACCGAGACGGTCGTCTGGCACACTAGACTACTGTATCACACATCAAGACAGTCATTTCACAACTTCCTGATTGCACACGATATTGGCAATTCATTTCTAATTAATACTAACATTAATTTCCTTAAACCACAAGTTTTTGCAATACAAACGAATATGGGAAAGTATCTAGAACCTTCCTCTGACCTAACTGAGCAATCTCACACATGCAAGATGCTCATATCTCTCACCTTGATGGCTGTATGGTGAGCCGAGCCAAGCCGGTCAGTTCATCAGTATGAACTGGTCGGTTCACCTAAGTTTGGGCATCCAATGTTATTCCAACCATCATGAGAGACCAGACACCCGTCTCAACATAGAGGCGGCCGTTTGACACTCAAAATGATCGTCTCAACACTTGAGATGGTCGTTTGGTAGTGCAGTCAGCTGTTTGTGTGCGAATTGAATATGTGAACACTTTAGTAATCAAACCAATCAACCTCACACTCTAATCAGTCAGTCCAACACTTAAACTTGATGATTCTAAGTCCACTCAGTTGATCTATTCTTTAATTAAATACCTAAACACCTTTAGCATTCAATCTAAACATCATTCATGAATATACTCCTTTAATCCAAGTGTGTCCTATGTGTGTGGCCCTATAGGTCCAGAATTATGTTGGCAGTGAATGTCCATAACAACTTATGACATCACAAGTAAAGAGTGGTGTCTAGTCGCACATCATTGCTACTCAAGTAATTCAGAAAGTTGGAGAACAACTTCAACCTACAATCTGTGAATAGTGTTACCGTGATCATATAGTTCCTTTGTCTCTGATATCTGGATTTGAACTCAAGGCATGGAATAGTCATCCTCTCAATGTTCAATCCATGTTCCTTGAACTAGAGTAGAATTTTTGAGATGCATGTGAGTTTACATATCATATATTGAATCACACGAGTACGACCATACATTCTCAGTCTCTCTTATCAAGGGGCCCTAGATATCAATCTCTGGTAGGAGGGAAAAATCCCATCTCTATCACTCACGATCTATCCCCATGTGTCAAAGTCACCCAATTATCACCATCGTAACAATCCCTATTTCAAGACTGTGTTTGATGATGTCAAAGTATACCCAATGACATGTGATGAGTGACGAGATTTTAGGTCTAAGAACCACAATCACCACCACCACTATGAGAGATGTTTGACTACCATTCCATAGTTTCCATGTATCACTCTCATGGTGAGTGTAAAGAGGTGAGATCACCTCCTTACTAAAATTTAAAGGAAGTATAAAACATCCATCTTTTTAGAAAGACAAAAGATACTGAGGGATGCATGTATAATATTCCAAGTAAATAAGCATGCACCAGATACATTACAAAATGTCAATAGCAGCAGAAATAAAAGTACTAAGCCTATTACATGGCTTTCATTATTCATTACATGATTATTCCCAAAAGAAAAAGATAAGAGAAAAGGATCTAGCTATAGCAACCTAGACATCCTTTCAGATAGCTTGAGATCTACTCCTGAGATGACTTCCTTCAAACTTGTCCTTCTCCTTGCTTAGGAACAGCACCTGGGTGGTTGGGAAAGTACCCAACAAAGGGGGAAAGAAAACAAGGTATGTGTCACAAAACTAGTCTAGGATAACAAGATAAGTAAAGCAAATAAGAACAAGCTAGGGTTCATCATAATATGAAGATAACACGAGTATGAGGCTATATTCAAAAAAACTTGCCATTAAAAATTGTATCAAAAAGGATTTGCATGTAAGATAATTATGTCTACCTAACTAAGTAGGGTTGAGGCACCTACCAGACCTCTAACCTATAGGTGAGGGGAGAATAAGACATTCCCAATCACCTACACAAATATATAGGGGAGAATAAAAACATTCCCCAGGGCGATTAAATACATGCCCTCTGTGGGTGGTTGTACATAAGTACCACTACTTTAAATTAAGTGGAACATAAATCCACATGCTAGAAAGTAGTCATGGAAAGAGTAGTCATAATATTCAATAAGCATGGTAGTGGGGTATAAGACAAAAAGAAATTATAATCTAATTTGAGGCATGAACAACATTAGGATTCAAGAATGGAATATTTAGGGTTCATGTAAGCCTCATTAGGTAAATATAGGGTTTGGCTACAATTATACCAATATAGGGTGTAAGGAATGCACATACCTCTCTTACCGATATCAATTACTAACTTTCACCACTTTAATTGAGTCCAAGTTCCACTTTGTCTATTTTCAATGTATTAACATGTATTAGAGTACATAGTGCACATTAATATATAGAAACCCTAATTTCAAAACTTTTTAGCAAAATTCGGATTTAGCTTTTGAAAATATAACCAATGAACGTATATGGTTTTCCTGATCAAGAAAACATATTTTTATGTTAATTTTAGAGTTATGATGATTAATGTGTAATTTTTATGGATTTTATGCATTAAATTCGTTTTACAAAAATCACCCTTTGTCAAACCATGAAATCACACCTTAAAAATATTTTTATTAGATATAGATTAATTTTACAATTCCAAAACATATTTATTTGTCAAATTTGGATAAGAGGTTTAGAAGATATGAATTTTTCAATACTGAACAATAGGAAATTGCCATATCATCAAACTGATCGAGATAATTAAAGAGAGAGGGAGAGGGAGAAAACACCATTTTACCCAAGATCAGGTTTGAAGTTTCATAGGTAACCAAACTAGAGATTCTAGAGAAGGTAAAACAGCAAGAAACCAAAACCCTAGAAGAACATGGCAAAAAGAGATGGAAATCATCGATTTTAAACATAGAAGCATGAGTTCTAAGCATGTACTAAGCAATATATGAGAAGGTGGTTAAGAAAACTTGTCTCCAGGAAGTTAAGAAGGTTCAAACAGAAAGGATTCCGAGATTAGAAGATCTGGTTTCTCGAAGACAAGCTCCTTTCTTGAGCAAAGATCACCTTCTCCACTTTAGAGGTGCAAACCCTAGCAAAAGAGCATGGAGATGAGATGTTTTAGGGTTCTTAGGTGGAGTTTTACCATGTATGGTCATGGTTCCTACCTGTAAAAAGTTGGGAGGAATACTAACAACATGAAAATAGGGAAGTAAAGGAGGATTCTTACTAGTTTTGGTCAAAATCACCAAGGAGGAGCTTAAGAAATCCTAAATAGAGAAATTTGGAACCCTAGGAGCCTTCTTCACCCAGGTAGGCACCTTATTTTACCTTGGGACAACAACTTCGTGGCCAAACATAGAAGGTACAATGCTCTAAGCTATTAGAAAGAGAAGGATATGATTGCTTCTTGGATTGGGAGGTGGGAAGGGGTAGGCATGAATTTATAAAGAAGGGGGAAAGCATGAGGTGTCTATGTGACTTTCCATGTGTCCTTAGGCTATGGCTTCATAGCCATGCAAGAGGACAGATCATGGACTCTTCTTGCATATCAAAAGTCGGTCCTAAGAGCCCCTAGATCCTTCTAGGCCACCTCCACTATCCTTCAAAGAAAGAAATAACCCCATTGGTTGATAGCTTTTAAAGATAAGCACATTTATGAAGAAGGTAATCCCTATAATGCCCTTAGAAAGTACCTTCAAACCAAGGTGCAACAAGATTCCCCATGGTTAAAAATATCGTGAATGGTAAGGTAATATATAAGGATTTAAATTCAGGTGATAATTTGCAAAGAAAACCTCCCAATCAGGTAAATTGCATAAAAGTTCAAAATGTACCTAAAATTGCATAACTTGCACAAACAACATCCAAATCGAACCAAATTTGAAACTTAGGCTCATTTTATGTTTTCAAATCATATAAAAAAGTTATATCAAGGTTTATAGAAATTTATTATGGTAATTAAGCTTTCATTGAGGTATTTGTGCATAAACCCTTATATTGGAACAATTAATGAATAAATGTTCACTAAACCACTATAAATTCCACTAATTAAACATAAACAATATAAAGGATAGAAATGAAAGTGAAACTTGGGGAAAAGGTTTACATGGAGATTACATCTAATATTCATTATGTTTTAGTGGGTCTGTCTGATGTACTATTCACTAACATGTATCTGTGTGCTTGACTTGATGTCACATATTATGACTAACGAGACTCTTTCATCAGTCAACACACACTCTAGTCTTATGCATTATTGTTGTCTATTTTTCTTCCACAATAATAACTAACTAGGGACGTAACAAGAGTGTTTAAATTTTATTATTCGTATGATCTCATCCTCCAAGTCACGTACTTGAAGACATGTGACATAGAGTAACATCATTCTATAGACATCTACTTATGTTTGTGTCATCATCTAATGACTGAGACAAACATAATAGACAAAATTACCTTTATCATTTATCAAATCAAGTATCTAATGCCTCACTCCAATCATCATATGATTGTCTCTCTAGGCATACATACCAACAATAAGCACCTTGGTATTCTAACCCTTCCGCTAGAAGCTTTATTACTTGAGTATGAAAAGTCATAGTAGGAGAGTCGAACTTATCCTGAAGCTCGAACTACTCCTCCTATCATAGTCATAAATATAGATGTCATCATTGACCAATCCACTTGGGTATAACCCTCTTTTAATAATGAACTGTCACCCCTCCCAGTTAAACTACTAGATGATTTTGGAGAGAGAATTCCTCATCAAGAGCCTTACACTTCCACACAACCAGTTTCTTTCTCACATGCATTTGATTTAGATGGGGAGCCAACATTTGAAGAGAGTCACATGCCCCCACTTCTTGATTGTAAATATGATATTCCCATTTTACTTCCTCCTGAATCATTGGGAACATCTTTCATAGAGGAACTTGAGCCACATGCTATATCAACAAGGAAACCCACCATTCCCATTAAAAACAATGTTGGTTGCATGATTTTTGAGTAGCAAAAAAATATTCATGACACTAAATTAAATTAAATTATTCCTTTCACATGAGCATCAGTTGTCCAGTACATAGATAAATATGATGAAGGGAAACAAAGCAAGATCCTCCACCTTATCCTACACAGTTGGCTCTACATACATAACCATCCCGACACCCACCAATCTCCCCGCTATACACATTCATCACCAACACTTCCTTCATCACTAAAGGTTGATCCATGGATCCTATTAGAGGCACTATGAGGTGAAACGAAATATGAAGGCCCCTTTGAGCTTCCGCAACCATCCAACCATTGGGTGCACTATGAAGCTCCACTAATTAAGGTTTCAACTATCATACACATTCCATTCCTCTAGATATTGTTCAAGCTATCAGGGCACCATGGCAATCTCTACACTTTTCTTCCCTCCCTTATGGATTTAAGTTTTACTTAAGATGATCAAAATTTTAAATTTGGGTTGGAGGTAGGTGGTACATACTCATTCCATCCACTCTATTGTAAATTTCTTGCAATTTCTAATATGTTATTTAGTTTTTCTTTAAAATATTTAAAATTTTCCCATAGTTTGACCATTATCTAACAGGCTAGGCCTTTGCCTAGTTGGGAATTATGGTATGCATGTTTATCAATATACCCCCTTGAATGATGTAACTTGTTTTGAAACATAATTAATAAAATCTTCCATGATATAAATTATCATAATAACCTAGGATCTTAATTAACACTATTTCTTGGAAAAGATGAGAAGCAATATAGGATTGATATGATTAAAAAGAATGCTTCCTTTTCTAAAGTTATAGATTAGCTATAAAAATTTCTTGATTTTTCATAATCTAGAATTATTTGACCTACTATATGTTACTCCCCATGCACTTAAACTCAAAAATGAGTTGCACAGATAATAGTCTTTTTTTTACACTTCTTCTGCCACCTTCTTATCTCTTCATCCACAAAATAAAATAAAATGGCAAAGTGTGAAAACCCTATGTTTGGGGTGGCACCCTTCCCCTTATCAACACTCTTTTGCTTCTTTAATGCCCCTTGTGAATTTAATACATGTATACCATAAAAAACACATGTCAAAAGACCAAATCAAAATATGTGGTCAATGTAACTACAAACAAAGAAATAAAAGGGTATCAAGTCTAATATATGAGAGATTGCTTCCTTAAGTACCTACCTTCACTCCACTTTTTATGCCCAGGGGATTCTACATAACCCCATAACACCCTTAAACCTTGTTCTTGTGCATTGTTTTATAAGGATATGAGGGAGTGCTAAATGCAATGATAATATGAAATTTGTTTTATTACGGGTCTTAAAACACAACCAAGTCATGAAATATTCTTGAAGTAGGGAATATGAATATTGTTTCCGTGAATCCATGAAGTTAAGGTTTCTTGGTCATATATGTTTAAAGGATTCAAGTGGTATTATGTGAGTGATGATGATAAGTTGAAAGTATTATGTGGAAATGTTTTAAATTCAATGCTTCTCGAGGACAAGCAATTTTTAAGTTAAGGGTATTTTCATGAGCGAATATTCATCCCAATTTAATTGCATTTCTTATACTAACATTACGTTCTAATATATAATTTAATCCCATAATTTAGTTCATTAGGATTCCACTATAGTAATTATTAATAATTTCATTTTCCATCTTTTTAGACAATATATGGATGGTTTTCTTAGGACATGACCAAGTCTTGTGTCTATATTATTGCTTTTCTTTGATATTAACAATTATCATCGCATACTCTACTATAATTCCAATTATCATCCTCCTTTCCATTATTTAATCCTTCACCCGCATGTCTTCTCTCTCTCATTGCATAGTTTGGTAGGCAATTGGGACAATAAAAACTATCATTACATTTTAAGTACAAGTATTTTATTATTTGGAGAGCCTAGACTATAAAGCTCCACATATGCCTATCGAGCACACAAGAAAATATAGATATCATGGGAGAAAGGCACTATGGCGTGTTGCAAGCTAAGGAATTAAGAATGAATCCAATCTCATGAGTTGACTGGTTTAGATACGAGTCAACAAATTCAGATATGAGTCGACCGGTTCAGTCACAAGTCGACTTGTTCAGATCAAGAATTGTAACATCCCAAGATTTGAGGCCTCATTTAAAATGATTTTTAAAGGAATGATTGGACTACCCATATCACCAATGTTTGCCTTTTTTTTAGGGAGACCATCACTAAGAACTGCATGGTTAAGCGTGCTCAACCTGAAGTAGTACTAGGATGGGTGACCAGTCAAGAAGTTGATCTTGGCTTGTGTGTGAGTGAGGAAAAAGCGTGTTGTTAGGCTAGTGGTGATCTGTGGGTCCAATCTTTATTCCTGAAATTCTACTAGAACTATGGGTAGTGGGACCAGATGTTAAAAATGGTTTATGGCCCTCATTTATCCCTTTAAAAGGAGGGGGACTCCAAAGCAAAGGGCATCTCTTTTATCAATCTCTTCTACTGGGATTTCTTGTAGTCTTGTTCACTACATTATGTTTGAGTACTTCCTCTAGCAAATGGGGACTAGCCCTATATCATTCTAGGATTTCTTGTAGTCTTGTAGTGATCCACTGCCTTAATTCAATGAAAGGTTGTTTTCCTTCTGCTTCTTTTGTGATTTCTGGCTAAGTTGATATTTTCTTATGGGGGTAATGCAATCATAGTTCCTCACAAGAATGACCATAATCCCTTAATTGTGATTATCACATTATTATCCTTCTAATCTAGTGATTATTTTTATAGGAGAATGATTATATTGTTTTGTGGGTGTTGAGATCTCAGATCCTCACTAGAACAAACCAAATATTTCTTAATGGTTTTTTTTTATTTTTCTTCTTGTTTGATTTGTTTGTTATAACTTATGGAGACTTGATAATCTGACCCATGACTTCAAACCTTAGAATGGAATGGACCTCTCAGGATGAAATATCTAAAAGGGATGTGCTTGACAGTCAGACAAGGATCCACAAATGTTGGTATCAATGAGTGTGTAGGAAGTCTAACCCTTGTGAGATTCTCTGAATGGACATAAATCCAAAAGCTCTTATATTAATCATTGAAATTTGGGAGTTGATTCTTTGAGAGAAGTCTTGACTATGATGGTGATTCCCTAGACCCCAATTCTCTAAATCAATTGATAATTAAGTTTATATAAAAAAATAATTTCTTAGTTTTAATTAAACTCTAACAACCAGAATTTACTTTCTTGCTCTCACAATTGGATTTCAAATTTCAACCATCCTTTTTGTCATCTCTTGGGATTGATACATTACTATATTAAGAGTTAATTTTTTTCTTGCATCAAGTTAACAACCTATTAGAAGTTAAACTCTAGACCTTTTCTTAGTGATTCATTGTGTTTGCAACGACAAACATTGATATCCCCACAAACCTACTACTACTCCATCTACTTGATTAAACCTTGATTTTCTCCACTGCTAGTTAATTTCCTTTGTTAAATTAGCTTACTTGCTTATTCATATTAGTTATCTCTTATTAGAGTAAGTAGTTCTTTCTTATTTTCTTGTGTTAGGTCTTCCAAGTTAATTTCTTTCTGTATTTCTGGATTTCTACCTTAGTGTAATTGCTAATTTAGGTCAACTAATTGATCTCTCTCTCTTGTTAGTGATTGGGTTAACCTAGTTTAATTACTCTTCCAGTTTTTATGATTAGCATTGATGATTAGGGTTAACTTAGATTTGATTCTTGTTTTTCCTCATGCTTTATAGTTCACCCTATAATATAAATGCCCCAATAAAACCATAAGAACCCTAAATCCCCATTGTAGAAATGTAAAGAAGCAATGCCTACCTAGATGTCCTACTCCACTCCTTACGGATTGACCCCTAACTTTCCTACTTGCTTGTGGGATAGTGTGTTGTATACTAAGAGCATGACAATTAGGGCATCTACATATCTCTTTGATATCTCATTTGAGTCTCCATGCTGAGGTGCATCAAGATTTCTATGGCCATTGCGCGGGAGTGGCTTCCTGGTGCCTATCTAGTTGCTTCTTTTTGACTTTTCTAGTAGTTCTCATTCTTGTTATTATTTATTCTTTGTTACACGTTTGTAAATTGTGATTTCTTACTTGCTTCAATTTTCTTTGTTGTGCCATTCTTAGGCGATAGTGCGTGTTTGGCCACCGCTACTTGTCCATTAATTCTTTTTTAGGACAAAAAGATAGGAAGAAGAAGGCAAAGAAACTAGCACATTTGAGTAGAAGAGCAAGGAATGGTGAATCATGATAAAGAAGATGTGACAAAGTGGGTTTTCTGGCTTAATTTTGAGGAAGAAATATCTTTTAAGGTGTGTAGGATGTGATGGAGTGGACTTTTAGAATCCTAAATGTCCAATGACTTAAGTGAAAGCATATGTTTCAGTTAGATTGAGAGTTTCAAGCTTTTGATAAAGTAAGTGTGTTGATGTGAGGTTGATATCATGATTAAGATCTATCTTTTAATGCCTTTTTGATGAATTTATTTGAATGGTCTAACAGTTGAGTTTTGTCACCAAATTTGAGTAGAAGATAGTTTGAGTGGTAGGAAAGCTATGGTTAAAATTGGGTGGCAATCAGATATTCCTAGAAGAAGTTTTTAAGGTTTGAATTTTGTGAAATAATGCAAATTATTGAGGATTTATAGACCTAAGTTGGGCTTGATATTAGTGTCATGCACCCCTTTTGTTTGGAGCCGGCTGCGTGGCCCTTTTCTGGCCCAAGATCTCGGATCTAACAACCCAGTTCCTTGTAACATGAAGCCACGAATTGGCTTAAGTGGACTCTGGCTTTCAGCCCTTGGATCATGATCTGATGGATGGAAGCTGGTCTCCTACCTTGCGGTTAGAGAAAGGTGTGGGGCAGCTAACTCCGTGACCACCTCAACCACCTCTCATCATAGTCATGGGGTATGGGCTAGAAATGACCGAGAAGTTAATCTTGACTCGAGTAGAGGAGTGCGTAGACCCCTTAAACGAGTTGTGATACCTCTCCAGTAGGGAGAACGAGCCCTCCATTGTTATCTAATCTCCACTGCACAGACCAGGTTTTGGCTGAGAGGGTAGAACATAGATATAGGGCTCACAAAGCAGAGCAAATAAGGGGGAAATGAAGCTTGTGGTCATTAGAGTCGAATGCCACTGGTTTTGTGTCAAGCCACACTGAGTTCCATGGCCGCCGAAGCCATGGTTGGTCGGAGGTGAAGATGCAGCTCGGAGGAGGGTTGTAGGACTTCTACACCATTAATGGAGGGCATGGATGAGTTCCTGGAGGCAATGCGAAGCTTTTGGAAGCTTCACCTTGGCGCGTGGATGACCAGAGGCAGATCGCCTCTTTTGCTCCGCCACGTCAGAGCCTTACAGCGGCGAGCTCTAGGGTGTCATGGTTTGGAGCCACAGATGAGAAGATGAGGAGCCGTGGAGGTCCTATAGGGGGCTGCAAATCTGAGGGAGCCTTCAAATCTGAGCAAGGACCCATGGGCCAGCTACCATGCCTCGCCGGAGCTGGGCTCTATGGTGGCGTAGGCGGAAGCAAATTCCCGCTGGGATAGTGATCATGAGGAATCGCGCGAGACAAGAGAGAGGGAGGCAGATGGATCCAGTAGCAATAAATTGGCCCAATTCCAAACTAGATCGGCCGACCCAAGGAGGCAAGCAAGTAGCTGTGCCACCCTTAGGGACACGTGGCGGCGACCGATTGGCCCAAAAAGGTAATTGCCACATTAATGTTCAGTTCTTCAATAAATCATAGAAAATAGCTCCGATGTCAGAAAAATACAAATAATATACCGAAATTCTCAAAAAAATGCATAGCACAAGATGGAACAATAATATTAGGCTGTTGATGCATTAATATCAGTGATAATATGTAAGATGTGAAATGCTCATAGGATGGATAATAAATATCAAACATCGACCAAGAATTATGAGAAAATACCAGTAAGTGACAAATCATATCTGTAATCGATCTGATGTCAGTAATCATGATGTTGATACACAAATCTTGTAATTTGTTCTATATGCCTTTTTAGGGCTTATAACCCTAAATAAAATGCAATAAAAACATGCATTCTCAATATATATAATGAAATTCACAAAATAAGCTCATATCAGTATATGGAACCTCAGTTTTAATTATAAGATCATAATGATGAACATAATCCATGTTATATGAAGATGAACCTTGATACATGGGTTGTAATCCTAATTTGAATGATGTATATAAACTAGGGTTAATATGTCCACCAAAAAGGATATGGAACCTAATGTTCAGATAATGAACTATACTCTGGAATATGACATCAGTAAGATAAATCTAGGACAAGAATGCAAGTAATAAAGGAAATATACTAAAGAGATAAGGGAAACCCTAATGAAAACAATTAGGGTTAATACGAGATGTATGATGATGAGAATCTGATGATAGTATATGATCTTGTCTTAATCAGGTTTAATAAAGTTTTAGATGACATCAAGAATATGTGATTAGGATGTCTCTTTGGAAGGTACACCATTACCTCTTACTTGGCTTATTATACAATATGCTTGTGTTATATGTGTAGTAAAATACTTGGCATATGATATTGGATGAAATGATTGTTCTTGTATGATATGTTGCATGATTTTCCATACTTATTGCTATAAATACATGAAACATAATATATCTGTTCTAATATATCTAAGCACTTCAACTCTTTGGTAATAAAGTGCTGGAAAACAAGTACTTCAACTCTTTGGTAGTAAAGTACTTGGAAGTGATCCAACTCTGTGGTAGTAGATCACATTGTGAAATGATCCAACTCTTTGGTAGTAGATCATAAAGGCCTTAATGCATTCAACTCTCAGGTAGTAAATGCATGGATGATATAATGGAAAATATGCTTAAAATATGTGTTCTCTTTTGTTGATGGACATCTTTGTACAAGCATATGATTTTCTTATATTTCTTCTATTACTGCCAAGTATTAGTTTTATCGTATTGCCAAGATATGATGAGAGGTATATAAAAGACACGTAGGCGTACTCAGTACAATATTCTTGAATATTGTGCTAACGTGTACCACATGTAATCTTTTGTTTAGGTTGTGGTTATGCTCTTGAAGATCCAGGATAGTTGAGAGTTGTGTGGCAAGCTGATGTACAGGTGGACCTGTTGTCTTAAGATCCTGTAGTTTAGTTGTAGTACATGTATATGTATAAGTTTTTTGTTCAATATGTAATATCAAATGTTGTTACAATTCATGTTGTAATTATATGTTGAATGGTGAACATGTGTGTATGGTTTTATTATTGTTCATGTACATGTGCTACAGATTGTTTCCTTCTGACTCCTTTGATTTTCTTCTTCTTAGCCTGGTGTGGGGTGTTTAAATTGGGATTCTCACTGAGGTGAGGGTTTCAATTTGGACATCACACATCAGATTAAGTTTTAGAAAATCTGGGGATGTCACAGAAGATCACATGCATGACCCAACCATTCTACCCCCACCAAAATCCCTTCATGATTATTTCATACTGGAAATCTACATCGCTTCAATTGTTACAATACTAGAGAAAATGCCATGACAAGTGTTCTCTATCTATCCATCCAAATGGGGCTTCCTCCCAACTACTACGGGTTAGAGAGATAAAACCCATACATGAATATTGACACCTTATTAGAGACCTTCTCTACCTTTGAGACCACTTCTTTAACTTATAACTCTATTCTCCTTACACTCTATCCATTCTATTTGAAAGATAAGGTCAAAGAGTTGTATTCCACAAAACCAAGGTCATAATATGGAAATCTATGAAAAATGAATTCCTTAATAAATCTTACTCAAATGAGAAAGCATATCACCTCATTTAGTCAAATGGTCCGTGAACAATTCATGGGAGTTGGGAAAGGTTTAAAAAGAATCTGGCGGATTGCCCTCACCATAATGTACCATTGCCGCAGCCAAGACAAAATTCTACTCTGGATTGTTTCAAATGGGGAAAACGATGGTAAACTCTTCTTGTGGTTGTATGTTCATGGTAAAGCCTTCTGAAGAGTAATGGCCTCTGTTTAAAACATGTTGGAGAATTAAAAACATAGGGACTCAAGCACTACATATTATATGATAGAAACATTGCTTTTTCTTCATCTACTCCACAACCTTCTTGTTCAAGCAAGATCAACTCACAAATGCAGAAAATTCTTATTGACATGGTAAATTTTATGAAGAGTCATATGGTGGGCACCTCCTACTATTTCGTTTAATTGAGGAAGAGGTTTACAGTATGTAATATTTTGGGAACCACAAAAACCTTGGTCTCATGTAAATATCGTACACGCCCTAGTGAATAAATCACCCAAACATTTCATGGAAACAACAAGGTGATGGTGTGTAAAAATAGCCAAGGCCAAATCAACGTACGTAAAAGATATAGTTCAAGATTGAGATTGAATTTTTGAGAGATTGAAAAGTATTGATGAAGTTAAGAAAGATGTGTCCATCCATAGAAAAAGCACTGACAAAATTGGAAAAGTCTATATTAGATAACCATGAAACTTTCTCGTTGTAAGGAGGGGAGGATTCCTTCACAATCCTTGTTGAACCCAAACATGCAAGTGGACATGTGGTATCTCTCAAGGCTCTTGTGGTGCACCATCTGTGCGAGCTGACTTGTCCAACAATATGAAGTACCCCAAACACATATAATCCTCCACCAAAACAACCCCAACTCAACTAATAATATCCTCCTCTACATCAACAACCACCACAACAACCCTATATCCCTCCACCACAATGATAAATACATATTTATCCTTTTATTTACATCTTTTAGATATCTTTTTAGGATTTATTTGTTATTTATTTTCTTACTTTTGTAATTAATTGTATTGGTTTATATTTTTCTCTTTATTCAAAGCTTTAATTTTATTTGTTTGGTTTTTTTAGGAAAATGGCCTAATAACTACAATGATTAATTTCTCTTAGAAGATATTTTGCACAGTTCCCGTAGTGTCTGGTTTAAATATATACCCCACACTAAAATTTCAATAACTATCACATCCCAAGGCAGAATTCAATTAGCACATATGCCTTGGAAAGGGAATTGAATTCTCTACAAGAAAAAAATAATTTATGACCGTTTTAGAATTTATGTCTGGCCCGAAAAATTCACTCAAAACTACTATTATGAAAATCTACAACAAAAAGAAGCTGAATGGTCAAGATAATTCAAGACATGTCGTTACTTCTATTGACCAGATCTAGAAAGTTGGTAGAGCCAGCAGATGCCTCTCCCTCTTTTATTTTTCTCCCCTTCATGGTATCCACCCTTCCTTCCCCTATAAAAGGCATGGGACTCCACAAATAAGGGGATCTCACTTTTATTCTTGCCCATTTATTTTGAACATAGTTGTTTAAATTCATGCATTGTAATCTTTTGATTCTTGAATAAAGTAGTAATCATTCTAGAATCTTATTCTCATTCTCATTATTTTGTTCTTTATTAATCTTGTAGCAAAGGAACAAAGGGGATAGCCATTTTATTGTCCCTAGAATTGAATCCTCTCAAGAGTTCTTCTTCTTTACTAGGCTATGGCTTACCCCCTTTCTTCCTTCATCCTCCCTTCTTTGTCCATGGTAATAAGTGAGTAGATTTATTATCAAGGCATGGAGAGTAGCTTTTAGCCATACTAATTAGATCATGATTTGCATGTACCTTTATTAAATTGTATGATATTGTGCTTAGATGATTGTTCGTTTGAATCAATTTGATCTCTCGTTTCCACGACTGTTAGTTGTGGAGGAAGTGACCACAGAACTCAAAACTTAAAATGACTAAGCACATGCATCAAGATCTAGATGAGACCTTAGAAGTATTTTTCTTGGGTGTACAATCTAGGATCTACAAACACCAGGACCAGTGGCTATGCAGTGAATTTTTTTGGGATGCATCTTGCTATGTTCCCATTCCCACTTTTGACTTGTTTCACCGCATGGAATTATCAATATCATTTCTCATGGTTGTGTTGGTAAAAACATAACCTTGATATCTTTCCCATTTGATTCAATCCATTTTCTTTAATCACTTGTTTTCAATCACCTTCTATCATACTTGCAATATATTTTTGTTCTTATATAATCATTTTATTCTTCTAACAATCTTTTTCTTTTCCTGTTCCTTTTCATAGCATAATAATTTCATTCCATTTAGTGTAATCCTTTACTTTCATTATTGTTTACATCCTTGTTCTATTCGTAATCACTCTATATCTCAGAATTTGCCTTCTTGTCCATTTATTGAAAATCCTCCAGAATAAAATAAAATTTAAATGCAATCGGGCTTAAAAGAATTCAACTTAAAATGTTGTCCAGTGGGATCGATCCTTTCTATACTAGCCTTAATCGGTAAGTTATAAAAGGTTAACTCTTGGATAATTTATCTTAGTGAATTGGTGTACAAACAATGCATATCAATTTTTTTCGGTTGTCTGGGATAATGGATCATTTTCTTCGAACCTCCAAAAACTTTTTGAACATTTTTTTTTCATTTTTTCCTCTACCTTTCGTGTTTTATTCCGAAAGTGTATTCCTCTTTCTGCTAAGTTTTCATCAGTAATTTTTTCTACACTTGATTATATATGCTCAAATTATAACTCTGCATGCAACACACTGAATCTACATTGCCAGTTTTTGGTCCAAAACTAGAAAGAACATTTCATCACTTCAATAGAAAAAATCATTTTAACATAAATGAGGAAGAGGTAGCATGTAGGATCGAGCAGGCACTGACTGCTCAATGAGAGGCCAAGATGGCTGAATGAGTGGATTAAGAAGTCGCTTTGCATGTGACTTACATGGCCAAAAAAGAGGCCTTAGAATCCTCTCAACAAGAAACTAAATGCCAAAAAC
Source organism: Alisma plantago-aquatica (assembly GCA_963693085.1). Classification (NCBI taxonomy): domain Eukaryota; kingdom Viridiplantae; phylum Streptophyta; class Magnoliopsida; order Alismatales; family Alismataceae; genus Alisma; species Alisma plantago-aquatica. The sequence continues at coordinate 1,210,740,608 of OY856410.1, read as the reverse complement.
TATTAAAAGTTTTCTTGACACCTAAAATAGGATATGCACAACACCCTATTGTGCCACCTAAGATTATGATTTCCCAATTGAGATCTGCACCCAATGGATCACCATGCTCCAAGCCAATCCTTTTTCTAGGAATCGAGGTGAAAGTTGCCAAAATCACATCCAATGTTTTTCTGACCTTTGTTCCTTGCATAAGATCCCAGGTGTTTCTGAAGATGCCATTAGAATTATATTTTTCAAGTACTCTCTTTCAGGGCAAGCCAGAAGTTGGTACAATGCCATGGAGAGTGAGAAACATTGCACCACTTGGGAGGGATTGCAAACTAAATTTTTGGACAAGTACTTCCCCCTTCCCTTACCTACGAGATTAGGGGTCAAATTACCCTATTTACTATGGTCTAGGGTGAAACACTAGGTGAAGCTCGGGAGAGGGTTAGGGATCCTTGGATGTTTCCCTCAGCATGATATTTCCCAAGCTCAACACATTAAGATATTTTACCATGGTGTTGACATAAACACTATGAAATTTATTGATTCCTCATCTAGAGGGAATTTCATGTTCCCAAGCCTAGAAAATGCTTGAGGTTTGTAAAACGCACTTCTAAAACCGAAGCCAGATAAGGGATCTATAGGGTACTCAAAATAGCTAAGGCCGAGGGAGACCTAGACATCAAGAACATCGTCAAAGCCCTAAAACTAATTTATTTGAAATAGGGTCACCAAGAGTCCTCCTTCAATGACTATAAGAGGCAACCTCAACAAGTTAGTGATGTAGAATCTCTTTGTAGAATTTGCTAAGGGTATGATCATGCTACCCTTGAATGCCAATGTCTCTATAACACTCCTATGCAACTAGAAGTTGGTCAACAAGTAGAGGGCCTAATCTCAAATGATACTATCCCATGTCAGGCTTACTTAATCCTAACCAAGCTAGAAACCATCTGAGATTCCAATATAGAAATCCTTCAAGTGTAAAAAATGCCTATCGTTTCCCTCCCCAAAGACTATCTTTTCCTCAAACCAATTATCATCCACCACTAGGCTTCCCATACAACATTCAGAGGAACTTTGGGATTCAAGGAAACTACAGGGGTAATTTTAAGAACTGAGGGCCCTACCAAGGGAAAAAATATCAAAACCTCAATCCACCACCACCTCAAGATCAACAAAATGTCCCCACTCCCTCAATTGATGATAGGGTTTCTGCATTAGAACACATCATTCTTGCACAACAAGTCCATTAGAAGGTGACTGACACTCAGTTAGCTCGTCTCTTCTCCCAACAAAAGCCTCCTGTAGGCACTTTTGCTGGGCAGCCAGAAAATATCCCAAAACACCCTAAACAACTCAATTTTATCTATACTCACTCTGGGAAGGTACATTTTGCTCCCCTTCATCCAAAGAAACCTCCAGTTGTGCCTTTAGACGTTGAGGACGATGATACGGTGGTCATTGAAACTCCATCTCCATCGCAATCAGAACCCACTATCCCTACTCCTAAGGTCCCAAAAGTGGAAGTTAATGACCCTAAAATTCCCATTTACAAACCTCGTACACCATACCAAGCTTGCCTAAAAAACTAGGATAGACACTCTTTTTGTGAAATTTAGGGAAGCTATGAAAAAATTGCATGTAAATATCCCTTTCTTAGATGATCTTGCTTACATGCCCACCTAGTCCAAGTACATGAAAACTGTGTTGACTAGGAAGTATGCCACTGAAGAGACAATTAAATTAGCAAGGACCACCTCTGATATCATCCAAGCCAAAATGCCTAAAAAAAGGATCATAGTCCCTTTGTAATTGGATGTTACTTAGGCGACAATGCATGTAGGAAGGGCTTAGTTGACTTCGGTGCTAGCATTTCAATTATGACCTATAGAATTTGTAAAAGATTATGGTTCATTGATATGCTCCCCACGTCCATCTATGATGAAACCTATGGGTATTATGGAGGATATACATGTAAGGGTTGGGAAAGATGCTTACGTTCCATGTGACTTTGTGATCATGGACATAAAAAAGGATTTATGCTACCCCCTCATATTTGGCTGTCCCTTCTTATCCACCTCCAGTTCCTTGATTGATGTTGATGTCGGAACCATTCTTATGAGATTAGGGAGACAAACCCTAGAATTTAGGGTGTTTGAAAGCATGAAGGGATCCAATTTTTGAGAGGAGGTCTAATTCCTTGATTGTGTAGACAAGTTATCCCAATTAAGGCAAGAATGGGAGTTACTTGAAGATCCCCTCCGTACTACCCTCATGGATCCTTCTGAATGTGGCTTTGAGGATGAACAACTAGACCAATGTAGGGTCCATTTAGATCTTTATGAAGAGGTTCATGATGCTGAACTTGAGGATCCTAAGATGGTTTATCTTCTAGAAGAAAAACATGACCCCCCTGAGGCCCCAAAAATGAAACCCCTTACCGAAGGACTAAAATATGTTTCCTCTAAGAGCAACAATTATGCCCTATCATCATTAATTTTGATCTTACTCATGAATAGGAATCCAAGCTCTTGACTGAACTTAAGAAAAGAAAAACTACCATAGGCTACAAGATGGCCGATTTGACTAGTATTGATCATTCCATTTGCATACACAAAATCCCCATGGTAGAAGAATACAAGCCTTCTCGAGACCCTCAATGAAAACTTTATCCAAACATGAAGGGAGTTGTATGATTAGAGGTGATTAAGCTTTTGACAATAGGAACCATCTATCCCATATATGACTCACCTTGGGTCCATCTTGTTCAGGTGGTCCCCAAGAAAGTGGGAACCACTATTGCTAAGAATGATAAGAATGAGCTCATCCCCACCCGCACTGTCACAGGGTGGAGGATGTGCAGTTACTATAGATAACTAAATAAGGCTACTAGGAAATATCACATCCCTCTTCCCTTCCTGGATCAAGTACTAGAACGCCTAGCCCATCAACAATATTTCTGTTATTTAAATGGCTATTCAAAATTTTTATTAGGTTACCATTCATCCTGAAGATAAGGAGAAAACCACCTTTGAATGCCCTTTTGGCACTTATGCCTTTAGGAGGATTCCATTAAATTTGTGCAATGCCCCAACTACTTTTCAGCGGTGCATGTCCGCTATCTTTGTAGGACTAACTGAAACTATTATGGAGGTGTTCATGGATGACTTCTCCATATATGGAGATAGTTTTGACTCATTCCTTAGATATCTGACCCTTGCCCTAGAAAAATGTGAAGATTCACACTTAGTTCTCAACTGGGAGAAGTGTCACTTCATGGTCAAAGAAGGGATTGTCTTAGGACACCGCGTAAGCAATTGTGGTATTGGGTTAGACAAAGCCAATATTGAGGTCATCACAAAACTTCCACCCCCTTCTCCTATCAAGGACATCCGTTCCTACCTTGGGCATGCTAGATTTTATTGGCAATTTATTCATGATTTTTATAAAATCACCAAGCATCTCACCAACCTCCTTCAAAAGGAGGTTCCCTTTGTTTTTGACAAATCTTGCATGACCAGTTTTCTATGCTTGAAAGGTGCCCTAACTTCCACTCCCATCATTTGAGCCCCCGATTGTTCCTTGCACTTTGAAGTAATGTGTGATTCTAGTGACTTTGATGTAGATGCCATTCTAGACAACGTGTTGACATGAAGCACCATGTGATTTACTATGCATCTAAACCTTTAGATGATGCCTGGAAAAATTACACTGTTACAAAAAAGAAATGTTAGCCATTGTCTACGCTTTCAACAAAATTTTCTCATACTTAGTTGGGTCAAAAGTTATTGTCTATACTGACCATGTAGCTATCTGCTACCTCATGACCAAGAAGGATGCTAAGCCTAGGCACATTAGATGTATTATCCTATTACAAGAGTTTGATTTAGAGATCCTAGAAAAAAGGGCTCTGAAAACGTTGTTGCTAACCACCTGATTCGATTAACCCTATGTCAGGATGATGGTAAACCAATACATGACTCTTTACCCAATGACCAATTTTATAAAGTTGATTCTCAATTTTCTTGGTTTATCGATTATGTTATTTTTTAGCTAAAGGTGTATTGCACCCTAAATATAAGGGACACTCTAAGGCTAAATGTTTGCATGATGTGAAAAACTACTATTGGGATTACCCCTATCTTTTTAGGCTATATTAAAACCGACTTTATTGCAGGTGTGTCACTGAAGAAGAAGCTCATGCCATTCTTGAACAATGTCACTCTGGTCCCTATGGAGGGCACATGAGCTGTAAGAAGTCTACTAGGAAAGTGTTGCAGTCCAAATTCTTCTGGCCCACATTATTCAAGGACTCTTATGAGTTTGTTCTTACTTGTGATGAATGCCAAAGAACTGATAACATATCTAACAGAGACCAAATGCCCATGACCTCTTGGCAGGAAAATGAGACTTTTTACATTTGGGGGGTAGATTATATGGGCTCATTCCCTTCTTCTTGTGGGTAAAATTATATCTTGGTGCATGTTGAATACGTTTCCAAATGGGTTGAATCCATCCCCACCAAAACATGTGACTCCAAACTGGTAAAGTAACTTTTCAAGGACATTATCTTTCCTAGGTTCGGGGTGCCTGGTAGTGTGATTTCTGATGGAGGTTCCCATTTCTTAGAAAAAAGTTTTGATTCCTTGCTCAAATGTTATGGACATCAAAAGGTCTCTTCTCCCTACCACCCTCAGATTAGTGGGCAGGTTGAGGGTTTGAATAGGCAGATCAAGTCCATCTTAGAGAAAACAGTCAACCACACTAGGTCAGATTGGGCTTTGAAACTTAATGATGCTTTGTGGACATACAAAACTATCTACAAAACCCATATAGGCACCACTTCTTTCAAGTTGATCTATGGCAAATCTTACCATATACCCATTGAGATGGAACACAAAACCAACTGGGCCATCAAAACTCTAAATTTTGACTTATATGCAATAGGAGAAAATTGTTTTCTTCAAACGCAAGAGTTAGATGATATCATGATGATAGCCTATGAGAATGCCATAATATACAAAGACAAAACCAAAATATGGAACAATGGCCACATTAGGTGGGAGGATATTTGGGAGGGTGATCAAGTTCTAGTTTACAATTCTAGGTTAAGGCTATTCCTTGGGAAACTCAAATCCAAATGGTATGGACCTTACCTTGTTAAATAGGCCTATCCACATGGCCATTTTCTTCTTTGGAACAAGGTTTTAGGTGAGTTCAAAGTCAATGGACATTGGTTAAAATGGTACATTACCGTTGAGGACTTTTTAACTTATGAGGCACATCATCTCTCATTACTCGAGTATCTTGACTTGAAAGGCCCTCCACATCCTCCCAATCTCAAGATTGAAACGATTCTTTGACATTCTTGTGTCGGGCCTTCGACATAAAACTAGGCGCTTGTTGGGAGGCAACTCAACTTCTATTTATTTTGAATTTCCTTTTAAATTGTTTTAACTAAAATTTTTTGTTTCTAATTTTAGATTATCTCTTAAAAAACTTATTTGAATTGTTGTCATCCTCATCCACAACCTCATTACCCACCACCAAGAGTGTTCTTCTTACCTCCATCTATGATTTAGGTTTTTCTCGGGACAAGAAAAATTCTGTCCAGGGTGGAGGTGGGCGATATGTTCCTATTCCACCCCCTTATCTTTTCCTTCTTTTTATTAATTTAATCTTTTATTTTCTACATGCTTCATGGCATTTATCTACTAGATCATGAATTTATTTCCTTAGTTGCAAAAGTGCCCTTATCTAGTCAGCTAATATGAGTAGATGTTTATCATTGTACCCTTTTTAAATTTAATAAATATTTTGCAAAAACTTTTACAAATTGCCATGTCTAAAACCATCATGTTACCTAGGACCCCAAACTATCATCACTCCTTAGAAAAGTTAACAAGTTGTATGTAATCAATCAGAACCAAACACAATTTTTCCTTATAGTTAACTGTGGATTAACTTGTCATAAATATCGTATCATGTGATTGATAGGAAAATTATACCTAATGCAATGACTCTCTCTATAAAAAAGTGAAGTTTATATGTCAGGAACAATCGTCCCTCCTTATCTCTCAAAATAAAGCAAAGAATCACCTCTGGATAAAACCAAGTTTGGGGTGGCATGCTTCCCGCATCAAATTTTTCATACCTCTCAAAAGGGGCGTATCATCAAAAGATGTCAAAGAGAACATAAAAAGTTGTGACCAATGTAGGCACAATTCCATAATTAAATATATCTGAGTCGAATAGAGGAGGTATCATCTTCTTTTGCACCCCCTTTGTCCTATTTATGTGAAACAACTCACAAAAAATGAGAGTTTTAAAGAAGAATTAAGATGAAGCCTATTTTTCTTCAAAATCTTGATTTAGAAACAAGATATGAATTTGTTTTGATATGGAATATAGAATTTTGTGTTATTTGATTTTAGGAGATTGGGTTACATCGCCAAAGTTGGAGGTAAGGAATAAAGTGATGTTACGAGGGTGAGGATAGACATGTTGCTAGTATAAATTGGATTTATTTATGATTTTGTTTGCTTGAGGACAAGCAAAGATTCAGGACTGAGGTATTTTGATAAATGTGAATTTATCCCTTTTTTCAACATCTTTTATATATCTTTTTAGGATTGTGTTGTAATTTATTTTCTTAGTTTTGTAATTGATTGTATTGGTTTAGATTTTCCTCTTTATTTGGAATTTTAGTTATATTTGATTTATTTCTTTTGTAGGAAAATTGCCTAATCACTCCAATGATTAATTTCCCTAGGAAGATATTTTGCACAATTCTCACAGTGCCTGATTTAAATATTTACCCGAAACCAAGATTGTCATAACTCTTGCATACCAATGTGGAATTTAATGAGCAAGTATGCACTAGAAATGGAATTAAATTATCTACAGGAAAACATATTTGAGGACCATTTTCTAACTTATGATTGGCCCAAAAATGTGCTCAAACTACTATTGTGGGAATCTAAAACAAATAGAAGTCGAAGGGTCAAGACAATTAAAGACATGTCGTTATTTCTATTGACCAGATCCAAAAAGTTAGCAGCCACCAACAACCACATCTCCCTCTTTTCTTCTCCTCCCTTTCAGGGTCCCCACCCCCTTCCCCTATATAAGGTGGGGGATTCCCCAAAGAAGGGGATCTTACTTTTGTTTTACCCATTTATTTTGAGCATAGTTGTCTAAATTCCTACATTGTAATATTTCAATTCTTGAATAAAGTAACAATCATTCTGCAATTTTGTTCTCATTCTCTTTCTTCTATTATTTGTTATTCTTGGAGCAAAGAAACAAATGGGATAGCCATTTTATTGTCCCTAAAATTGAATCCTCTCAAGGTTTCTTATTCTTTACTAGACTATGCCTTACCGCCTTTATTCCTTCATACTCCCTTCTTCTTCCATGGCAATGAGTAAGTAGATTTACTATCAAAGCATGGGGAGTAGCCACATAGCCACTTTTCATAAGATTAGGATTTCCAAGAACCTTTATTTAATCAAATGGTATTGTGCTTAGATAATTGTTCATTTGAATCAATTTGATCTTGTTTCTATGACTATTACTTTTGGTTGATGTGACTGTGGAACCCAAAACTTAGAACGACTAAGCACATACATTAAGATCTGGATGAGACATTGGAAGGATGTTTCTTGGGTGTACAAGATAAGATCTAAAAATTCCAGGACCCATGGGTTTGTAGTGAGTTTTTCTTTTGTGATGAACCTCACTATGTTCACATACCCGCTTTTGACTTGTTTTACCGCATGGAATTGTCGATCTCATTTCTCATGATTGTTGTGGTAAAACCCATCACCTTGATATCTTTTGCATTTGATTCAATCTATTTTCTTGAATCACTTATTTCCAATCACCTTCTTTCATACTTGCAAATCATTTCTATTCTTAGAAAATCTTTTTATTGTGCTAACAATCTTCTTATTTTCCTTTTCATAGCATAATTATTTCATTCAACTTAGTGTATAATTTTCTTTCATTATTGTTTACATTCTTGTTCAACTTGTAGTCACCCTAAAAATCTCAGACTTTACCTTCTTGTTCAATTATTAAAAAATTCTCCAAAAAGAAATTGGGTTTACAAGAATTCAATCTTAAAAATTTGCCATGTGGGATAGACCCTTTCTATAGTAGCCTTAATAAATAAGTTAAAAAGGTTAAACTTAGAATAATTTATCTTAGTGAATTGGTGTGCAAATGTCACATATCACACCACCTTAAAACATTAAATCATCAACAAGCATACATATTCCAACATCTTTATTACCTGCAACAATACCTAAGACCACCACCACCACCAAAAAAAATCACAAGTTCCCCCTCCTCCACATGAGAAAGTGAATGGGTGACCATCTTGAGGATTGGACAAGTTATTGTGCAGGCAAACATCATCTTGATCAGGATCATGTAGGTGTTTCATTGCAAGAAAAACTTAGTGTTGATGTTATAAACTAGGAACTTTTTGACCTACCTTCTTTAATATATGTGATATCAAGTGCATCACCTTCTCTTAATAGTGTGATACCATGTGTCCCACCCTCTACTCCAATTTTGAGTAATCTTTTCCATTCTCTCCACTTGTAATTTTAAGAGTCTCACCCACAACGCTAGGAGTCCCCACTATGATTATCCAAGATCCTCCAATGATTCATGTGAAGAAAGGGTTGGGGCGAGCCTATTTTCTCAGATTCCTTCGATGAGCATTCCTTCAAAAGAAGGCAAAAACACAATGTATATTCATTTAAATTATTGGATTACCATCCATTTTCTTTATGCCATGAACTAAATTATAGAATATGCTAAATTCTTGAAGGATGCTTGCACTTTCAAAAGGAAGATACAAGAAGATTGCTATAGGAAGTGAAGCTCGCCAAGAAAGTGAGCAATATTATGAAACATGCACTTCCTATCAAGTAAAAGGACCCATACACCCCTCTCATCATTTCCCACATTGGTGGCAAGATTTTATTGAAAATTGTTTGATTGGTTTGGGTTCTAGTGTTAACCTATTGCACTATAGCGCATGTTATGAGATTGGACTGTTTAACTAGAGATGACAAATTGTACATTAAAACTATTTGATTGGTCTATCAAAGTCCTAGCCAACAAGATTAATGATATTCTTATGATGCTTGACATGAAGATGTCAACAATGTTCCTAGAAGTCTTAATTGTTCAATATATGAATTCAGAGAACAGAAATATTCCCATCATCTTGGGAAGGTCCTCCTTGGCTATAGATGATTCCTAATAACATGTGGGTATTGTAACAATGATTGGGAGAACCCATCACACAAAAAGAGATTACTCAAAAGATAGAACATGATTGATCACTAGTCAATCATATATCCATAAAAGAGGGTAAATTAAAACTGATTTCAAAATCACAAACATGCTCAAAACATTCATGTAACAACCTAACAAACTATTTTGTATTCGTATCTCATGCCAAACATCTTGTAAAAATTGTTCCATGGCCTCATCCAGAACACACACACACACACACACACACACACACATATATATATATATATATATATATATATATATATATATATATATATATATATATGTGTGTGTGTGTGTGTGTGTGTGTGTGTGTGAGTGTGTGTGTATAGGAGAAAATTAACTACATGTACTAGTATACAAGCATCAACATACTACCAAAAGCTCAATTCGATTGAAATGTCGTATACAAACTTTCCCATCCAGACCTGAGAGTACATGGATGACTCTAGGACACACTAAACTTCTAACAGCCTTCTCTATGGCCCATCACCAGCTCCTCCTCACTACCACAGGTCTACTGTTGTTGTTGAAAATCACCTAAAAGGATATGGTGACCCACGAGGTGAGACCCATGTCCCAGTGAAATATATAACTCTCAACATCGTTTATTGATTATAGCAAGTTAAGAAATTAAATAGATAGAGCAGGTTATGTAACATAATATGATTACCAGATATAAAGCTTATTTATCATAGCTCAATGTAGAAACTTGTTCATAGAGTCGAGAGAATAACATTAATCTCAGCAGATCAGGTGTAGTTAATGTCATGGGCATAACTGTCATCATACGTTTGAATAACATTATGAACTTAGCTAACATCATTAGCATGGCTAACATGTTGAATATGTCTACATCAGAAGTAGAGCTAACTATTGGTCTGGTACGCCCAGTGAGCCAATCATATGATGATTGTGATGTCATATTACATAAAAGGATTTGATTAACAATAATAAAGGCAGGCTTCCTGTTACGACCCCACCTCCCGATAACCCCCAATTAAGGGAGACCGAGAGGTCGAAGCCGCATCCATGACTTCCGGATCAAAGGTTCGGCAATTAACCAAGAATAATTATCAAATTTTAACATACTATACTGAAAGCTTGTAAGAAAAATAAATTTTTGCATACCTTTTTGAAAACTTGGATCTCTAAACTTCTATCCACACAGATACTAATCTATCTAATCCTCCTTTGCACTTTAATACTCATTTAGTACCACATGTGCCACTTTACTGTTTGTTCTTTTCATTGTACCTAAAACACCGACAAACAAAACGTCGATCAGCCGAAGCTGGTATGTGGGGGAATCAAATTAACATGCAACTGTGATAACAATGTAATCATTCAATTAATCAATTAACAACCAAGATTACATTTTAGATATAACTCTGTGATCCAAGAGTATCCTATCCTCTGTGTTTTCCCCATTAAACCCCTCATGATCCACCTATAAGTGAACCAGTTTCTAGGGTTGAGTCACATGGGACTACTCATAAGTAGGCCACTCCTTAACTCGGGGTATGCTAAAGAGTCTCATGGCACTACACGTAGGTAGCCTAGTTTCTAACTCACGGTAACCTAGACCTTGCTCTAGGATTACCCCTTTTTTAGCCTTTTCAAAGTAACAGAGGTGGACCCGGATCTAGCCAGTTATATATGCACATTTATAGTGATAATCATAGTCACTTTATAGTTGCATGAAATAAATAAACATCCAACAATTTAGTTGCATTCAATGCGATTAAACATCCGGGAATCCATCGGGAAACTAAAGCGGTTATTCATAATCGTAACCACATACCTGATTTGATGAGTCATGCAGATTATTGAACATATACTTCATGTATATACAATCAAGCCAATCAACATATCCAAGCAAGTAATTCAATCATCACATAGTTCCTGAAATAAATATGTACTCTATTTATTACACACTTCATCAAGAAACTACTTTATTGACTTGGATTCTCTTTCTAAGGTTTCTAATCCGCATTAAGGTTTCATTAGTATTCATTAGGGTTTCTTAGATCAATTTCTCAAACTTTATCCCTTTTAGGTTAACAAACCCTAAAATACTCTTTTCTATTTATATGAACCTTAATTGCTCAACTATTCATTTTAATAAACTTTTATACCCAAATTGACTTAGGATCATCATATCCCTATTTATTTACAGATTTGAACAATTAAAACAATTAAAAAACATGTTCTCTTAAATTAGGGTCTTCAAGCTCATTAATGCATATTCATGCATGAAACCCTAAATTAAGCCAGTTATATAAAAAGATCATCTTTTTAGATCCTATCCTCATATTTATCAACAACAGGTTAAAATCATCCTTTGAACAACATTAAATCCATCTATCATCAAATCTAAGGATTTTTCCTTAATTAAATCATTAAAGATGATAACTTTATGTAATTTTCACATTTCAAGCATATTTATGCATATAAACTCTAAATTAGACTAATCACGTGCAAAGTTATTCCTTTTTGGACATATTGTACCTTTTTACATTTAACAGGTTAACATCAACTCTAATGATCCATTAAACCCTATTAAACACTTTATTCATTTCAAAATAGGGTTTCTTAATCTTTAATTCACTAAAGATGATAATTTACACTACTTTTTGAATAACATGCAAAATTAGGCTTCAAACATAATTTCTTTGTGTTCCTCTCGTTTTGAGGATCAATTTTCATATAAGACTTGTCTTAATCCGAGTTACGAATCATTAAATATGATTTTAACAAGATTTCACTTACCCAGCCAATCACGATGCACCACGTCGCTTATCCCATGCACGCGCTAGAATTGGAAAATATAACGATTTGACTACTTTGCCCCTGCGTAAGTGGGTCGAGTCTTCAGCCTTTGGAGGGCATATCGGTCCAATGCCCAGAGGTCATCTTCAACCTCTGGATCACGAGCTGCAGCCGCCCTAGCTGCGCTTGGTGGGGTTCCTCCCTCTCCTCTAGGTCCGATGACAGCCACCGAAACCCTCCTATCTCTCCTCCGCCCTCCGCCGCCCTCGGGGCTCCTTCTAGCTACCGCCAAAGTGCCTTCTCCCAAGTGGGAGAAGCACACAGTTGCTGCTGCAACTGCAGCAAATCGGCCGTGGTTGCGCAAAGCCTTGGTCGAAGGAGCAGAAACCGATCAGTCAGGGGTGATTGTGAGGCCTTCCTGCCTCCACCAAGACAACTCCACCGCCCCCTGGTTGCCCAAGGTTTGATGAAGAAGAAGACGGAGAGGAGAGAGAGATGCAAGGAAACTGCTTGGGCTCGTCCAAAGGGTCTACCCTTTTCTCTGAGTTCTTTCATCCTGGCGTCTATAAACTACACAGGTGACTCAGGCCATGTCAGCCTCCCTTGGGGCTCACTAGGTTCATTGCTCAGCACATGGTCGGGTACCTCACATAGTGTTCTAAATTTGACACATGGAACTCATCACACATTACTTTATCCTAAGGGGTATGGTCAATCTTAACCTTTTCCACCAAACCATATCAAAAGAACCCATGCATCGGGGACTCAACTCTCTTAGCTATAACTTAGAGGGGTCAGATTTTCATATCACATCATCTCCCGCAGTGAACTGCATGTCAGCCTACTTTGCATCTGCTCACGACTCTTATCATTTCTAGGCTCCTTTCAGCCATTGCACGATCAAAGTGACTTCATCTATACACACTGTGGTCCTTTTCTAACCATCACGTGGTCCTTCACCAACATCACCTTACTGAAGTGGTGACCGACACAACCTCTCTGATAGAGCTGCATTGAATCCCGATATTGGCTATGGTGGTCATTGTCACATCTTTCATAGGACAAGAACTGTCTCTAGATATCACCCTGAACGAGCACACATGCCCTCATCAGACCCTTTAGTCTGGATCATACTAACCATGGTTAGGGGTGATAAACTATACTAACATTGAGTTCTTCATGTACCTACTTCCACTTTTTTTTTGGAAGGAAACCTTTAGCTCAACCTCAAGAACCTTTGAACTCGCTTCCTGGTGTAGTTGAACCATCTCTCTCATGGGTAGTTCAACTAGATCTGTCCCTTAACAGAACTCTTTCTTTCTCATGTCATCTAGGTAAGGCGACCTACCATAACCCATATTGCATACCGACCTTTCTTGGTTAAGGATAGACTTATCACAAAATCCATAGTGGTGAACTCCCATTCCCTCTCAGGGACTCTTTTGTCCTCTATATCGATACACTGGGTTACTGGGGTTCGTCCTTTACCTCCTGGCTTGCATGGTCATAAACCACATGCAACTTCATCTTAAGCATCCAAAGTGCTATCGCCATTTTACCACGGTGTATGTTGATCTTCAATCATGCTTCCCTATATGTCATTATTCTTCAAGATCAATACCTCAATACCCTAAACCATTTTATCGGGGTTTCATCACTTTCTTTTCCAAAGAAGTGCACTTGAGGTTCTACCACCATCCTTTCATCGTATCAAGGACTAAACTGGCTAACCAAACAACCCTTAACGTATCTTGTTACATCTGAGTGTTGTCCAAACACCTCTCCTTTCCAAACTTAGGGTTAGCCAAACAACCTCTTCTAGCTTCATATAGCCAAACACATATGAATGTAGATAAGGTAAATAGACACCTACCACAAGTAACCCTTATTCCTTCTCTTGGAAGTCATTCATGCATTCTTCCTCCTCATATAGTCCTTCTTCCAACTAAAACAACCTTTCCTATTGGGCTAATATCTATAGTGAGCTGCAAGGTGTATTGATATTAGTACTAATAAGTCAAATACAGTGAAAAACAAAATTAGTAATTAAGTAATGACTGGACAAGTTGAGTAGACACATACCTCCAGTAACCCTTATTTCATCTCTTGAAGTCATCATGCATGCATTTATTTTTCTCATGTAATTGTTCTTCCAACTAGCCCATCCATTCCTATTAGGCCAATATTTGCAGGGAGCTACAAAGATGTATTGAAATAAGTACTAATAAGTCTAATATAGTAAAAAAAAAGAATTTCTTGATTAAGTTATGAATGTAGATAAGGTGAGTATATATACTACATGATACAATAACATGCAAAGGTAATGTTCCCAATCATTCGTCATATCATGAAAGACAATACATAGTTTCAATTGAAGTAATACATACAAAGATCGTGAACACCTTGCTCTCATTTACCCACAATCTTCACTATAGCAACGAGATGTCAAGAAAAAGACATGCTACAACTAGAAACGGTGCTAGCAGATAATTGATGGGCGGGGTTGGGTTGGAGGAGCAAGGTTGAACTTTGAATTCAGCAATAATGTGAAAGATCAAGAGAATCTTAATACGTGGTGGGGATTGCCAATGTAGAATGTGGAGGACAATGACAAGACGGATTGCATTTGGTAGGCAGTGGGGATTATCAATCTAGACTTGAAGTCGAGCGTGGAGAAGGACAAGACATCGACACAACAGGTAGCGAGTGGGGGTTGTTGTCTATTGGGAATTGAAGTTAAGCGAGTAGGACTCAGGGCATGCGTACCGCTGGAATACCATAGGGATGTGAGCTGCTTGGAAGTAATGTTTTAGGACTTTTTTATTGTGAAATTACCATCCATTTCTCAAATTGGTGAAAAAATATATGGGAACAAAGTAGAGCATTGATCCAACAGAGATATGCATCCCTATCAAGAAGAGGCAAGAAACACTCAAATCATAACATGCCACCCTATTGTAGCATACATAATAGAAGAAATAACTTTGCAGTGGCAGGACATCACAAAAATATTACCAAATATCAAGGCACCTCATAACTTAATACCATATTTTGCATGATACCAAAGTTAGAAGATAAAATCAAAGCCAAAATATATTAAAACTGTTCTATTGTTATATTCACAAGTTGGTTACACCACGGTTTGTGTATATTTAATCACATCTCAAGAACATATTTTACGGGTAAAGTAGGTATGTAGCATCAGTAGTCATATTAAGATATCCATCTCGTCGAATGTGGAAGAGTGGATGATTGTTGAAGCAAGTAAATAAAAGGATGTATTAGTATATCAAGATAAAAGATATGAAGGGAGTGGCCATTAGTCGAGCAACTTACCTTCACCTTGACTCGCTTCCCTGGTCTAACTGAAAGGATCTATCTGATGGAAGTCGTTTGCCCCGAGAAAGAGTGGCCGCCTGGTGCTTGCCGTTGCAGCAGGGCGTCACGACACCATTCCAGTATCTGAATCAAGGTGGTCGGTCTAGAAATCAAGCAGCATAGATTTAGTATTAGACGTCCACAAATAGATGAAAATAACAAGAAACTTCAGAAGTAAGATGAAGTGAAAGGGGTGCACATACTGGCATTTAATGGAGGTCTAGAACCTTGTCGCAGTCTGCTGATCATACCAACAATCTCAATTGGGTGTGCTGGTGGCACAATTCTCAAGGTGTATGTGCGGTTTCAGTTTTGTTGATAACGCATATGCTGGAGTGTACGATGGAGACTTTCATTATGGAGAGAGATGAGACGGTAAGTGACAGAACGAAGAAGGTGTTTGCCATAAAAAAATGTGCCACATGGTTCGAAGGTTGTTATGGCGCTTTAATTGTTTGGCTGGGTAGACAATTGGTGATTTGGTGGAGAGACGTTGTTAGTGGCAGTTTTGAAGAAGAGAAGAGTGAACAGAGTGAAGCGGATTAGGATGGAAGGAGTTTGTTAAGCGGAAGGTTTGAAGAAGAAAGAGAGTGTATGTGGGGAGGCGTGGGGGTGAAATCGTGTATGTTGGGATGTGGACTGGCGGGGCAATGGAAAAAGTGGTGCCAAGAAAGAATTAAGGAGAATGGAAGAAAATTCTTGAAAAAAAACGGAGAGAAGAGGGTGAGGTAGGGAGACTGCGGTATTTCAAAACAGAACATTCTGATTGGACAACGGCGTTTTTTTTGTAATTTAATCAACAAACTCCTTTTTATGGTAGTATAGATGGAAGGGTGACTTAATAGTAAACAGGCATAGACTTCAGCAATAAATAAACGTTGAATTTCATGGCACATGGAGCGCAACACCTCCCTATTACCCAGAGTCAGAATTGACTTCATGAACATATGTATCGGGCCTTCGACGTAAAATTGGGTGCTTATTGGAATGTAACTCAATATCTCTGTAACTATTTTTTTTTCATTTCTTCTCTTTATTTTGCAATTTCTATCTTACTATCTCTCTTGTTACAAATCTCCCTTTGTTATTTATTTCAAAAGAAAATAGAAAGTTAAATCAATTGGTTGGTCCCTCCGCTAGTGATGCATCGAGCGACTTACATTACGAGTCCATCCACTCACAAATCATGAAAGTTCTACAAAAATAAGCCAAGTAGGGGTGTTCAACTCATCTCTCACCCCCCCAAGTTTCTTCTTCCTAGGTGCAACTCTTCTCATTGGTGAATCGATGATCCAAGGCCTCCACTCACATCGGTGGCCTCCCTTCCCCTCTGGCGAGTCGACCGAACCGCACACATGCTTGCCTAGCCCCAAAATGTTCCCTGCCACCTCCACAACAAGCCACCCCTCCCTAATCCTGATCCATCAACACATCGTCCACCTTGTTCCGTCACACCCTTCACTTCCCCACTTCTTCTTCTTCGTCTCCGACACCAACATGTGCCCTTCTCATTGGTGATCCAAGCGATTTGCGCCTTCAGTCAAATGATTTGCACACCATTGTAGAAGCCTTTTGCCCCATGAGTCCAGCAATTTGCGCCTCCACTCTAGCTTGCGACCAACATTTCGCAGTAGTAGATTCTTGCTACATGAGTTGAGTGACTCACCGACTGAGTCGAGCAAATCAAACGGCCACAATACAAGCGTCAATATTGTAAGTTCATGGACCCACTTCCTGATTCGAGTGACTAGGGGTTTCAACAACCACAACATGTCTTCAGACAAGCCTTGGCGTGGATTTTTTAGTTGCCTTTGTAAAGGCAAGTACGCAGTGAGGAAACAACCATCTCGTAAAAC
Source organism: Alisma plantago-aquatica (assembly GCA_963693085.1). NCBI lineage: Eukaryota > Viridiplantae > Streptophyta > Magnoliopsida > Alismatales > Alismataceae > Alisma > Alisma plantago-aquatica. Next base: position 1,210,723,299 of record OY856410.1, on the reverse strand, counting down.
CCCTCTACTCCACAACCCTGGCGGAGGGATCTAATTCCGCGAGCCCACCAGAGAATCCTCACTTGAGATTGCCAAGAAGATGATGGCCCAACTTGATGACTTCAACAACTACAACGCCCAAGTCCACGATGACTATGCCCCCTGCCTTAGACCTTGACTCGATCATCCTCTACACACCCCACATTGCCCCCATTCTAGGAAAATACATTCAACTTGTTGACAACAATCATATCGCTTCATACTTTGAACTAGTCTTGATCAGATTCACACTTCCCCACTGGGCATGCAGAAATACTCTTACAGTCTTGGGGATCCGTGCTTCTGTTGACAACTTTCTGCATCAGAGCCACATCCTCCTCTTTGTCTGTTTGACCCATCTACCTCAAGATCATCCTAGAGTTCATGATTACATTGTTGAAGACTTCAAGACTACTAGGGGAATCCTTTGTGTTTATCTACAAGAAATGAGGAGATCAACATCATGGTAATCACTGCCCTCCTACTTGATGAAGAAGACCCTTCTTGGCTCCTTTTGTGCATGACACACTCCCACACTTCCTTCCAAATCCGGTATGATCCCAACAAGTTCTAGGCAGGCCTCACAAGCCAACACCCCTTCTTCATGTAGGACCCAAGGCCTCCAGTATTCACAACCCCAAGGTCCTCGACCTCCATAAGATCCTCACCTGCACTATCTTCACCAGGTTCAGTAGTCAAGGTTCTATCACCTTGACAGATCTTTATGCCTTATGGTGCCTTCCTCTGGGAGATCCTTTCAATTAGGGCAGCCTAATCCTTAGGCCAGAAGAACCACCAACTCAGCCTTTACTCTGGTCCACTTTGTTACTGCCATCGCCACATTTTCAGGTTACACCCATATTCCCTTCATAGTAATCCAACATAGAGGGATGCAACATTTGATTGACCTTATCTACTTATGGTTGAGACACATCATCCAGTCTAGTATCAAATAAGGTTCATATGCTTTGATCTTTAAGGATACTAATGTTCAGCTTGAGCTTCCACGTCATGCTAGATTTCCAGCATCGAAACTCTTCTACAAGATGCAGAACCTCCCTACTCAGATCTAGAGGTTTCTTCATGGTAATTCTATCCCAGAGAATGTTGTTCTCGATCCTACAAACCATCATTAGATTTCCCCCTAGAGGTCAATGACAAAGACACCGACCCTACCCCTCCTCCTCCACCATCACATTACACTAGGAGACACACTACCAATGGTCCTGAGGGACCTTATGGTTTTTTAAACACCCAACAACAACTAGACCACATCGAGCTTTCTCACAACACATGGAGCATGAGAAACAACACCAAGGTCATCACTAAAGCACCTTTGTATCATGCATCTCTTCCAGGAGCAGTGGCATCTTGAGAGTGGAAACTTTTCTCCCACTAGTTCTCTCTATGAGCAGTATGGGGCCAATCAGGTCTACCCTGACCCTGATTCCCACTATTGGGGGTGATACTATTTGAGAGTGGATCGTCTCAATCAGAACTTTTAATTTTGAGGTGGAGGTGGGTGGTATGTACCAATTCCAACCCACTTATCTTCCCTTCCTAGAATATATATCTTGACATATTTGTTTGCATGAAGTTTTATTTTGCATTTCTTAGGTTTTAGTTGCTTTTGTTCGTTATTGATGTGGATTTGCCCCTTATCTAGTTTTCCAAGAGGAACATATACATTGTATCAATGTACCCCTTTTGAATGTGGTAAACCCTTCTTTGCAAATCATTTTACAGATTTCCATGATTAGAACTCACCATGTCACCTAAGATCTAAAATTTAGCATTACTCCTTGGAAATGTTGCAAGACTAATACAATGATACTCTAAAAGCAAAAAAATTAAAAAATGTGGATGCACAGGACCAACCTTTTCCATATATTCTTCCACCATTTTCTTTCCCCTCGCCTCACAAAATAAAAATTAAAACAACCTTATGACAAACCCCAAGTTTGGGGTGGTATGATCTTCCCCCTATCAACTCTACTTCCATACTCCTCATAAATCTAATAGGGACGTACCGTCATGAAAGTTGCCAAAGTACAGACCCAGAAAAAAAATGCAATCAATGTAATTGCATTACAATACAAATAAAGATCTCAAGTCGAATAGAGGAGAGATAGTCTTCTTCCATACCCCATTCACTCCTTTTTTTACCCATGTGAATCCAAATGACCCCACAAATCACTCAAACCCATATTCTTGTGCAAAACTTACAATAAAATGTGGGAATGTCAAAGTAATAGGGAGATAAAACTTGCTCCTTAGCAAAGTTTTGATATAGAAACAAGTTATGAAACATGTTTTAGTAGATAATGTGGTATTTTCTATTCTGTGATTCAAGTAGATTGGGTCATTTGGCCAAGGAAGGAAATAAAAAATAAAGTAATGATATGTGAGTGAGGAAAGACATGTTGTTTGTAAAATTTGGAATAATTAGTGATTTATTGTTGCTCGATGACAAGAAAACGTTCAAGTTTGGGGTATTTTATAAATTCATATTTATCCTTTTTGAATTGCATCTTTTAGGTCTTTGTTTTGGATTTTATCTTATTTTTTCCCACTGTAGGAAATAATTGCAAATTTACATGCTTTTGACCTGTTAATTAGATTTCTTATCACTAATTCTAACAATTTGTAGGAATCATCTTCATTTAACTTCATGATACAAGATCCTACAAAGAATCAGAAGATGGATGACTTAAATTGAACATCATCAACCTTCCAGGCCACCGGTTAATTGATTCATCCAACTGGTCCATCAACTCACACACTATATTTACTGCAGCATAGATAAGCCAATCAACCGACTCACTCATCCAACAAATCAACTCACTCCATTCTAGAAATGTGCACCCCTCTGTGAATGGGTCCACTCATTACACGAACTGGCATAACATGATGAGAGCATCCAACATAAAGCATGTGGGGTCAGAGGACCCATAAGTATTGTCCAAGAAAATAATAATTTCAAAATGATGAATACGATAACATCTATTCATGACTCATACGAGAAAGGTTATTTTGGTCAAAAAAGCAGTGCCTAGATAATAGAATAGATGCACATATGCTTAAATTGAGTTGCTAAATTAGAGGTTGAATCCTAACCTTCCAAATCTATGGTCAACTCAACCTACATATAGGTTTAGATCCTTTAATTAGGGTTTATGTGCTAAGATATGTAAGTATGATGAAAACACTAGAAAACCAAGTCGATCAGTAAAAATTCTAATTTGATTCTCATGGTTGACCCAAAGTTAATTTCAAGTTTTTGGAAAATAAATCTTGACCCAAAATTACATCTTTATTAATTGTTTCTTTCTTGTTCATAAGTGAAAAAAAACCCTAAAACTCAAATATTTTGCAAAACCCTAGATTGATACTTGATCAAATCTCAAAGATTAACTTCCTAGTTCTGATCATGGATGGGACTCCAAGATCTCTATTTTATATTTTAAAACATGTCCTTAAGTATTAATGTGATATTTTAATGATTTAAAACCATAAAAATCACATCTTCAGAACTTGTGAATTAAGTTATGAAAATTGGACCAAATGGTAGAGAAAATTATATGGATTACAAAACGTATTGTTTTTGAAATTTTTAGATAAGCTGAGTGAAAGGTATAGTTTTCCAAAATTTTATACCAATTAAAATTTGTCAATAATCAATTTACATATTAGACCCGGTCAAAGGTCAACTTTTGCTATGTTGGACCAATCCTAAGCGGCCAAATGGCCTAGGCTCCACGTGAGTGACACACCAACTCACCAAAATAGAAAAACAAGAGTGGGATGCAGAAAGACCCTAATGCCCATAGATGAGAAAAAACAAAAAAGAAGAAGGTGAGGGCAGAAGATGGAAATCTCCCTGTTGCTTCTTCTCTCTCACTTGGAAAAGCCATGTCTACAAGTAGAGAGCAACAAGCTTGGGGCCAATTTTGGAAAAAATACCAGGAAGCGACGAGACATCATTTTGAAACTATAGAAATGAAGAAGAGATCACGACGAACTTACCTCCAAGTTTGATCGAAGATAATTGCAGCATGCTTCTCGCACTAAGCGGCGCAAGGTTAGGGTGAAGAGTAGATTGGTGATGGCTCGAGACACAACTAGTAGAGAAATTGAGAGGGGAAAAAGTAACCTTGTGTGACGGCATATCTAGGGCAAGCTACACATATGTATATGGTTAGGGTTTATAGCATCGAAATTAGAGAGTTCGAGATAGTTGGGGGAGATTTGGGAAAATTCTAGATACTCAATAAAAATTCACGAGTAATACTTTGATCTGTGTAGATTTCAATCACAAAACTTCTGGCGAAGAAAAATCAGAAAAAGGTCAAGTATTGAGTGAGAAAACTGTGTTTTACTATCCTTGTACCTTGATAACTGGTTTCCTTTTTGGACATGGGTTGAAGATAACACGTCCAATGTCCGATCGGGATATGGCAGTAGAGAAAAGAACGTGCATCCTCCAAAGTTGGTTGATAGCATGACACTCAAACAAATTGAGGGAAAATCGGATTTGGATAAAGTGGCATTAAATAATTAACCTTTTTATATTCAAACCCAATTAGAGTAGCAAATAGAGTGATAAGATAAAAAGTGGCAACTAGGCTAATTAAGACCAAAAGAATCCGATTTTGAAGTTAAATTTGTCTTCTGGAAAACACTAATGTGTGAAACTCCCAATTTAAGGAAAAGTGTATTTTCTTTGTATAAATATTTTCCTTTATTATTTCTTAATCAAATTTCATGTGTAACTGTCTTGTAGCCAAACTATTAAAAGGAAAAATCTAGAAGACTAATTTAAATGTTAAATGCCTTATTTTGATAATTTTGCACAAACAACCCATAACTAATGAATAACCTCATTTTCTTATAATAAACCTATCAAATATTTGTATTTTTGCATTAAACTCTTTTATTCAAAGATTCTAACATCCTAGTACCTATAAGTCTAATAAGAGGGTTAAAAATAAAATATAAAAATAAAAGTAGTAAAAAGGTGATTATTACCTAAGGTTGGGGATGTTACAACTCTTCTCCCGTAAAAGGATTTTGTCCCCAAAATCTCAAGTAACAAGGGAAATGTGAGTTTGTAACATATGTTCTCTGAGCTCCCATGTTGTTTCCTCTAGCCCGTGATACTTCCATAGAACCTTCACTAACTCAATCTCCTTGTGCTTCAATGACTTCAGTCAGGAGTCAAGAACCTTCAGAGGATATTCTTCATAACTCAAGTCTCCAAAAATCTCTATGAGCTCGATAGATAACACATGGGATGGATCCTTGACATATTTCTTTAGTACAGACACTTGAAAAACATTATGAATCTTATCAAAAGAAGGGGGAAAAGCCAAGTAGTAAGCAGACTCCCCAATCTTATCTACAACTTCAAAGGGTCCCACATAACGAGGAATGAGCTTTCCTTTCACCTTTGACCTTGGTATTAACCACATAGGCTTTATTTTCAAGAAAATAGAGTCACTAACCAGAAAGTTCACATCCATCCTCTTTTTATCAACATACATATTCTGACGATGCTAAGCTTCCTTCATTCATTTCTATATCAAACTTGTCCTTCATCAATTTCATGCCATCAGTATACACCAGAGTATGCTCACCCACATCATCCTAGTGCAAGGTTGATCAATAGTGTCTTCGATATAGAGATTCAAAAGGTGGCATACCTATGCTTGTTTGGTAGCTATTATTATGAGAAAACTCAACTAGAGTAAGATATTTATCCCAAACTCCACCCTAGTCCATCACAAAAGCTTGTAAATCGTCTAGAATCTGAATTGTCCTTTTAGATTGACCATTAGTTTGGGGATGGTAGGCAGTCCTATAATCAAATATGAAACCATCTCTTCTAGAATCTACCTCCATAGGCAGGAAGAAAACTTACGGTCTCTATCAGACAAAATAGAATTTGGTACACAATGCAAACTCACAATCCATTCCACATAATTTGTTCCATGTCTAGAACCTTGTATGTAGTCTTGAAAGGAAAGAAATGAGTCATCTTAATAAGTCGACCTATCACAACCCAGACATCATCATACCACCTCTAGACCTCAGAAAACTTATCACAAAATCCATCATAAAATATTCCCATTTCCATGTAGGTATTTTGAGAGGTTGGAAAAGTCCACCCGACATTTGATGTTCAATCTTTACTTATTGACAGGTTAAATTTTTTGCAACATAAGTAGCAATATCTTTCTTCATATTGTTCCACCAAAACCTTCTCTTTATATCTTTGTACATCTTTTTGGTTCCAGGGTGAATTGTATATTTGGAACCATGAGCTTCACCTAACACCTTATATCTCAAGTCATCCACATTTGGTACCGATAACTAGCAGTGAAAACATATCACACCATCAACACAAATAGAGAATTCAGTTTGTGGTTTCTCCATCAAAGTCTTCACTTCATCAAGGTCATAACTAGCTACTTGAGCTACTATAACTTTAGAGATCCAAGATAGAGTAATCTATAGACTTGCAATGTGCACAAACATCTTATCTATTACAACATCATCTTTTAACTCAGGTCTCCAACTAGAAACATGTTCCTTACTTTTCCTTACCAAATAATGAACAAATGTGCAAACAACATCCTTCTTATGACTAAGAGAATCAACAACCATGTTGGCTTTTCCAGGATGATATATGAATGTAAAATCATAATCCTTCAAAAATTCCATCCAATGCCTTTGTCTTAGATTCAAGTCCTTCTGCATCATAAGATAGAGAAGACTTTTATGGTCTGATAAAACTTCAAATTACACACCATACAGATGGTGCTTCCAAATCTTGAGTGCATGAATAATAGATGCAAGTTCAAGGTCATGAGTCAGCCAATTTTCTTCATTCATTTTCAACTGGCAGGAGGCATGGGCTATAACTTGTCCTATTGCATAAGAACGCAACCTAGGACAAACCTAGATGCATCAGTGAAGATAACATAAGGTTTTCCTTCCAAAGGTAAGGATAAGACTAGAGAAGATGTCAAATAATGCTTTAGCTCAAGAAAGCTATTTTCACATTCAGAGGACCAGATAAACTTTGTGTCCTTGTGAGTCAGTTTGGTTGGAGGGTTAGCCAACTCATAATATTTTTTGATAAACCCTTCTATAATAACCCACAAGACCCAAGAAGCTTTATATCTCAGAGGGATTCTTCAGAGGTTACCACTTAGTCACAACTTCAACTGTTGCTGGATCAACAACTATGTGACTTGCTGATATAACATGGCCTAGGAACATCACTTAAATTATCCAGAATTCACACTTAGAAAACTTGGCATAGAACTGGTTTTCATGAAGAGTCTGCAAGATGATAGACAAATGTTCTTGATGTTAGTCGATTGTTATGGAATAGATGAGAATTTTGTCAATGAACACTACCACAAAATCATCAAGATGGGGACAAAAGACTTGATTCATGAAGTCCAGAATTTTAGTAGGGGCATTAGCCAACCCGAAGGGCATCACTAGGAACTCATAGGGCCCATAGCAAGTATGAAAGTCCATTTTTGGTATATCTTCATCTTTGACCCATATTTGCTAGTAACGCTCCACAAATCCATCTTAGAGAAAACTATAGTAGACTTCAAATGATCGAAGAGATCATCAATGCAGGGTAGAGGGTACTGATTTTTCACCATCACTTGGTTCAACATTCTATAATCCATACACATACTCAAGGAACTATCCTTCTTCTTCACAAATAGAACATGAGCTCCCCAAGGAGAGATACTAGGGCAAACAAATCCCATGTCTATAACCTCTTGAAGTTGTTTCTTAGGTTCTACAAGCTCTGGTGGTGCCCTACAATAGGGTGGTTTTGATATTAGGGTGTTACCTGATACGAGATCGATGGTGAACTCAACCTCTTGAGAAGGGGGAATACCAAGTAACTCTTTAAGAAACACATCAAGAATGTCTTAAACCACATGGATATTTTCTAGCTGGGTGGTGAAGGGTCTAAGATGATGGAGGCCAAATAAGCACGACCTCCATGTTAGATAAGTTTTTCAACTTTCATGGCCGATATGATGAATTGTCTTTCCTTACGTGTTCTGTCATTAATGCAAAACCGTTCACCATCATGGTGAAGAAGATTAAATTTCTTCTCGTCACAAAGCAAGGCCACCTTAAAATTTTCAACCAGTCCATACCCAAGATGACGTCCAAAGTTGTCATGTTTATGAAGATGAGTTCAATAGTAAACGTCTTGTAGATATACACAAATCTAGAGGTGGGGTTTTCATATAAGAAGAGGACATATTACCTCTAGGAGTTTCCACATCAAGGATATAACTCATAATTGCAGGCTCTATTCGACAACCTTAGAAGATATAAAGGTATTTGAAGAACCACAATCAAACAAAGCTTTTATAGGATGTAGATGGAGATGTACATTACCTTCTATCACTTCATTGTCATCACCAATGCCAACATCATCCATAGCAAAAACACATCCAGCATGACGCTCCATTGGAGGATGTTGACCATGTGGGTTGTTGTTATATTGATATTTCTAGGGTGTTGATTAGGACGAGGCTAAGGTTGATTGGCAGAAGTATGATGTTGTTGCAGTCGAGGGAGTTGGGGCCTGAAGTGTCCATCTTGTCAACATTCATGACATATGACTTGCCTTCCATTTCTAGGTGCTCTAGGATACCTTATTGGAGGGTGATGGCAAGAGAAATGGTTGAACATATCCTGCTGTCAATCATGGTGAATGTTCTTTCTCTTGTTGTTCTGCGTTGGGGCTTGAAATTTAGGGTAAGACTCTACTGCTAGAGCTTTATCCAACATTTTTTGAAAATTCAGATGAAGCTGGGGGACTAAGGCACGTCCCACGTGATAGTTGACACTTTGCAAGAACAAGTTGGCCTTTCTCTCTTCAGTCAACCCAATGGCGTGCATATCCAATAGGAGAAATCTCTACACATAGGCCAAGACAGAGAGTGATCCTTTCTTTAAACTGTAAAACGCTGCTTCATTTTCTTCAAAGCAGCAGTGCAGATGTACTTTCTTAAGAAAAGTGCCAGAAACTACTCCTATGTTACAACTGAGATGTCACATGCCATTGAGATCCCATTCCACCATACACACGCTGGTCCATCCAGCACGTATGAAGAGAACATGACCTTCTGTTGAGGAGGGCATGCCATATCCTCAAAAGCCTGCTTGATTGCCAAGACCCACTCATCAACCTTTTCAACCATCTCCAACTCTCCTTCACCCTTGAAGGAGGGGGTTGCATATTCATGAGGTTAGTCAAAGTGTACTACTTAGGCTTATCCTGTACCAGAGGGGTATTCAACTTCCCCACCATGGTCATAGCGAGGAACTGTCACAGGTATGCCAAATCCTGCTCAGGGGTGAGGCCAATTAAGGTAGAGGTGGTGGCATCAATGACCTCATTAGCAGAGTATGAGTTGTTCCTAGGAGGGGGTCCATGCCAAAATGAGGATTCTCTAGTGTGGAGAAACCGTCATTGGTGCCGGAGTGGGGTAGAATCGGCGTCTCTAAACCGGTTGGACCTCTTGGAGAACATATTTTACGGGTAATACATAAGTACTAAGAATGGACTTCTAAGATAGTTAGAGTATCAAGCAAAAACACACACTAATACCATTCTATAAGAAGTGGGTCCCGGGAGGGACCACTCCTTAATTAATTTAAGGAAATAATTGCAAAACTCCCCAATCAATTAAATCCCACAACATAAAAGCCACTCAAGAAATTGGGATTCATAATATTTCTTTAAAATAGAATGACAACATGAACATAGTTTTGTTTCAATAGAAATTTAAATCTAACTATTACATGATAATCTCATCAGAGTTCAATTAAAGAGCCATAGACAACTTCCATCTAAAATTAAAGACTAAACTACTTGAATCTGTTTGTGGTGAGTAACCTTTGCATCTCAGAAATCCTCATCATATAGTTCTGGGCATCACCACCTAACTCTTGGTCCTCAGGCTGTGCAACCTCTGGGTGGGTTGAAGTCAATAGCCATGTAAGAGAAAAACAAAAAGGAAAGGACATCAACAAACGTTGAGTATGTGCAATATAAACAACTAGGCAATACTTAAGAAATTTCCAAAAGAAGAGTGTCAAATTAATGGTTGTCAAAAGAAATGACTGCCAACATATTTGTATCAGGACAGGAGATGAGGCATGACTACTAAGGAATGTCAAGTAGGGAAATCTTGCCTTTAAAATTTTCCATTAAAAATAACAACAATAAATTGTGCATCTACTAAACAAACACTAAAGTTATTTCAAGCTGGGTTGAGACATCGTTGGATCTCAACCTAAACATATGGTTGGAAAAGCACACCCTAGGCAGAAAAGTACGCCTTTGTAAATAATGGGTGGAAAAGCACAACTTGGGTGTAAAAACACGCCCTAACAAGTATGGTTGTACATATGTACCACTATAAGAAATAAAGCTAGTCTAAGAATGCACATGAATAGGGAAATGCAAGTATAATTTTAGTCCATATGAAATAACAGTATGAGAGAATCCAACAAAAAGCATGTGGGGTCATAGGACCCATAAGTATTGTCCAAGAAAATAAGAATTTCAAAATGTTAAATATGATAACATCTATTCATGGCTTATATGGGAAAGGTTAGTTTGGTTATAAAAGCAGTGCCTAGATAATAGAAAAGATGTATATACCTTAACATGAGTTGCTAAATCATAGGTTGAATCCTAACCTTCAAAATCTATGGTCAACTCAACCTATACACAATTTTAGATCCTTTAATTGGGGTTTATGTGCTAAGTATGTAGGTATAATGAAAACACTAGAAAACCAAGACAATCAGTAGAAATCCTAATTCAATTCTTGAGGTTGACCCAAAATTGATTTTAGGATTTCTTGAAAATAAATCTTGACCTAGAATTACATCTTTATTAATTATTTATTTCTTGTTCATAAGTGAAAACAAAACCCTAAAACTCAAATCTTTGGCAAATCCCTAGATTCACACTTGATTAGATCTCAAAGATTAAGTTGATGGTTACTTCTCATGGATGTGACTCCAAGATCTCTATTTTATCTTTTAAAACACATCCTTAAGTATTAATGTGATATTATAAGGATTTAAAACCATACAAATCACATCTTTAGATCTTGTGAATTAAGCCATGAAAATTGGACCAAAAGATAGAGAAAATTCTAAAAATTCCAAAACATTTTTTTTGTAATTTTTGGGTAAGCAGAGTGAAAGGTATGATTTTCCCAAATTTACCAATTAAAATTCATCAATAATCCAAGTCACATATTACCCAAAGTCAAAGGTCAACTTTTTGCACAGTTGGACCAATCCTATGTGGCCAACCGACCTAGACTCCACGTCAACAACACGCCAACACGCCAAAATAGAAAAACAAGAGTGGGTTATGGAAAGACCCTAATGCCCCTAGGTGAGAAAAAATAATAATGAAGAAGGTGAGGGAAGAATATGGAAATCACCCTATCACTTCTTCTCTCTCGCTCAGCCAAGCCATGGCTACGAGCAGAAAGCAATTGGCTTGGGGCCAATTTTGGGCAAAATACCATGAAGCAACGACACATCCTTTTGAAACTACAGAAATGAAGAAGAGATCTTGACGAACATACCTCCAAGTTCAACCGAAGATCACTGGAGCACACTTCTCGCACGGATCGCCATAAGGTCAGGGTGAAGAGAAGATCAGTGGAGGCTCGAGATGCAATCAACAGAGAAGTTGAGAGGAGAAAAATTAAGATTGGGTGGTCGATAATCTAAGGCAAGCTACACACACACACACACACACACACACACACACACACATATATATATATATATATATATATATATATATATATATATATATATATATATATATATATATATACACGGTTAGGGTTTAGATCACTGGGTACTAGAGAGTTTGACATAATTGGGCGGATATTTGGATGAATTCTAGATACTCGATAAAAAACCTCAAGTAATACATGGATTAGTGTGACTCTCAATCACAAAACTTCTCACGAAGAAAAATCTGAAAAAGGTTAAGTATTGAGCGAGAAAACTGTGTTTTACTATCCTTGTACCTCGCTGGCTGGTTTCCTTTTTGAGTGTGGGTTGGAGACAACACACCCAACATCCAATCGGGATCTAGAGGCAGATAAAAGAGCATGCATCCTCCAAAGTTGGACTGATAGTATGACACAAACAAATTGAGGAAAATAGGATTTGGAGAAAGTGGCATTAAATCATTAACCTTTTCCAAAACCAATTGGAGTAGAAAATTAAAAAAGAAAAAGATGAAAATTGGAAATTATGCTAATTAAGACCCAAGGAATCCGATTTTGAAGTTAAATTTGTCTTTTGGAACACTTTAATGTGTGAAACTCCCAATTTAAGGAAAGTGTATTTTCTTTGTATAAATAGATTCCTTTATTATATTTTAATCAGATTTCATTTATAACTATCTTTTAGCCAGACCTATTCAAAGGAAAAATCTAGAAGACAAATTTAAGTCTGCCTTATTTTCACAATTTTGCACAAACAACCCATAAATAATGAATAACCTCATTTTCTTATAGTAAACTTATCAAATATTTTACAGTCACATTCGTTCCAACAAATCCAGATTCTCCCAACAAATCCTCGTGGCTCCACCCTAAAGGAATTAAGAAATCCAAGACTCTTGATAGTTTTTGTAGCTTTTGTACCGCTGATCCATGGCTCGAGGATTCCCAGTACTTTAGGTTTGTACTGAATTAGGTGCTCTTTGAGAACTCTCTTGCTTTCCACTTTGGCCATGCCTCTAATATTCCAACACATAATGTCCAACATAGGTATAACATACGAAGGACAGCTGGGATGGTAAACTTAAATTGTAAGGGGGGGTGCTTGGTTTTCCTTGTCCACCTCTTCTTCTCCAGCCATCAGTTCGTCAGTTTCACCAGTATTTTGCAACGTTTCACTGGCTTGCTGTGTCACCTCGTGTGTGTTTCTTGGGCTTCTACGTAGGTGCTCAGTGAGTATGGGTTGGCGAGTTCTCCCTTTTTGTTTCATCTTCGTAGCATTTCCTTTGGACCTCCTACCATCGGTTATATGTAAGGAGGCTATGGCTTCATTAACTTCAGCTATTTTTGGAGGCAATATATTCTCTACCGGCTTCCCTAACGACTCCCCTATGACCACCGGGTTATCTTCAGCTTCTGTCCTAATAACTTCGACCACCTCATCGACCTCTGGGTTCACGGCTTTGTGCTTCTCTATAGCTCTGTTACTTCATGATTGATGCTCCACCTGCATATTCATGATATCTCCCAAGACATCATTGTCATTGTTTGTCCTCACAGGCACCTTCTTCTTCCAAACCTTGCTAGTTTGTTTGTTATGCAGGTTATTTTCCACTTGTCCCCCTGTACCAGCTCTGAATTCGTATGGCTCTTCTAGAGCATCTTCCGTCCCAAGCATGGCAAACCTGTTGCTTGCCGTTTGAGTGATTGCAGTATTGCTTCTGTGCCCCTCTTGTGTTCTCCTACCACCCCTCTGTTTGACTGTAAAATTGATATAGTCAATTATCATAGATAATTTATCACATGTCAGGGAAATGTTGATCACGTTTAGCTACGCAAGCCCCAACATTAGCACCAGAAGTCTCCTTTGGAAGCACCTCATCAAGATGGGAAGGGCATTTACTCTACCTTGGATTGCTCTTGGGGATTTCAATACTACTTTACGCCCAGACGAAAGATGCGACTATAAGCACTACAATTATGCTGAGGCAAGAGCTTTCCACGAAACCCTTCTGGAGGCTGGGTTAACGGATTTGGGGTTCTCAGGACCCAAATTCACGTTTAAAAGAGGCACTTTACAACAACGACTCGACCAAGCGGTGGCTAATGGCACTTTCATACATAAATTTTCCCACTTTATCGTCGTTCACTTACCTCGAGTCCCTTCTGATCACTGCCCTCTTCTGGTGAAGTCTACTGCGGTGAAAACCAGACAACGTAGATTTTTTGCTAAAGCAGCTTGGTCGTATGATAAAAACTTTAAGCAGCTTCTATAGTCTACTTGGCACAGCAACATCGAGTTCAATGAGGCACTAGCTTCCGCTAAAAAAGATATTAATCAATGAGATCACGAAAACTTCCAACAACAGAAAAGGAAAAAGAGTCGCATCCTAAGAAACATAAGCAAGTTGGAAGAAGAACTGGCAAGCTCTTATAATTCTATTACTGATGAAATATACATCAATATGCAGGCTGAGCTCAATACCATCCTTAAAATAGAAGAAGAGGAGATGCGCCAGAGAAGTCACTTGAACTGGCTAAAAAATGGTGACATGAATACAAAATATTACCATGCTTATGTCAATCAAAGGAAAAGATTCAACAATGTTATCAAGCTTAAAGATGAGGATGGCAAATGGGTAAGTGAGGAGTCTGAACTTCAAGCTCTAGTCTGTAATCATTTCAAACGGCTACTCACAGAAACAACATACAGTCAGAATAGGCCCATCTCAAATATCCAGGGAAGTTCGCTAGACTTAATCAGATGCAAAAAAATGTTATGGCCACTGCACCGAGTGAAACTAAAATCTTCTCCATTCTCAAAAATATGAATCCGTATAAAGCTGCTGGTCCAGACGACATCAATGGATTATTTCTTCTTAGACACTGGACGACCATCAAGAGTTCAGTATTGATTCTATAAAAAACGCACTTGCTGGGCATAGATTGAACAACGATTTATGCAACTCAACTATTGTCCTCATTCCTAAAGTACCCAACCCTGAATCCTGTGAGCAACTACGACCTATTTCTTTGAACAACATCTGCCTGAAGCTAGCATCAAAGGTGGTTGTAGAAAGACTAAAGGGTTATATGCCAACGTGGATTGCACAATCGCAGATCAGTTTTGTGCCTGGTAGAAGAATTACTGACAATATTGCTTTGACACAAGAAACTATCCACCTTATGAAAAGGAAAAAGGGGGCAAAATATATGGCTATCAAGGTAGACCTATCTAAGGCCTATGATAGGCTATCTTGGGATTTCATTAGAGATACACTCAGCAAGCTAGAGCTTCCACATAACATCTCTACTTATATCATGAACTCTATTACTACGGGAGAGTGCTCTGTCTTATGGAATGGAACTATGACAAGTGCCTTTAAGGCAAGCAGAGGGCTACGACAAGGGGATCCTTTGTCTCCCTATATATTCGTTTTGTGCATCGAGAGGCTGAGCCAAATGATAGATGACCTGGTCAGCAGCAAGAAGTGGGTACCTATAGCCCTGGGAAGAAGCGGAATTAAGCTCTCTCATATGTGTTTTGCTGATGACTTAATTCTTTTCAGTAAAGCTTCAGGAAAACAAATGAAAATAATCAAAGAATGTTTCAGGAAATTTGAAGAGGCTTCGGGGCAATCAGTTTCAATAAAAAAAACGCAAATCCTCTTTGCTGCAAGTGTCTCCAGCAGCACACGGAGAAAGGTGATCAGAATCGGCTCATTCACAGAAACGGGCGATCTAGGTAAATATCTCGGTGTCCCTATAATTCATTCTAAAGTTAACAAACGAACCTATGCTGACATCTTGAAAAAAGTCGACGCCCGAATCGATAGCTGGGCCGCTAAGAATCTATCATTTGCGGGACGATGCTGCCTGGTAAAGTCCACGCTCTCCGCCATACCCACATATTCAGTGCAAACGGCTCAACTACCGCGGAATCTTTGCGATCGGATAGATGGGAGCATGCGGAAATTCTTATGGGGGGGGTAACTACAAAACACACCCCACATCCTTAGTGGCGTGGGACAAGGTGACTAGCAAGAAAGAAGATGGAGGTTTGGGCATCCGTTCCATGAGAGAGTGGAATATGGCTCTCCTAATGAAGAATACATGGGAGGTAGCTAGTGGAAGGGATACCATCTGGTGCAGGTTTATGAAGCCCAAATACGAGAAATATAAGTCGGAGAACAATCCAAATCTGTCCAGGTTAGCAAGAGCAGCATTAAGGGCAAGGAATTTCTTACGGAGAACTCGTATAAGGAAATCTTTAATGGCAGAAATACCCTATTCTGGACGGATTACTGGTGCCACAGCAACATTAAACTCGCTGACATAGCTGTAAGGCAGGTGCCGCCCGAGCTCTTGGATCTCCAGGTGGCTAATGTAATCACATGTACTGGAAGTTGGGACGAGGATTTCCTCCATCATTGGCTTCCGAGCACAAGCGTCGAGCAGATTCTGACTAAAGCACCCCCCACGAATCAAGGCATGGACGATACCATTGTATGGAGAGCAACACCAAGCGGTAGGTTCTCCACTGGCACTGCTTATCACATTCTCAGACACTCACGAGACCAGAAGGTAGATGGAGAATGGAATCTGTTATGGAAATCCAGAGTGGCGGCGAAAGTGAAACACTTCATGTGGCTGCTCATGCACATTGCTTTGCTCACAAATCACAAACGTGTCCGGAGGCAAATGGCAACAGACCCTAAATGTGGAAGATGTCGGCAAGATGACGAAACGGCACTCCACGCTATTAGAGACTGCATACATGTCAAACCAGTTTGGGAAGCTCTTCGACTGGGGCGGCGGTCACAAACACCCCTAGACATGAACCTAAACATGTGGATTAGAAGCGGCATGAAGGGGGAGGATGAACAGCGACACCAGTTCATGATAACGTGCTGGTACATCTGGCAGTTAGGGCTGTCAATGGGGAGGGTAAGGCTCTACCCTTACCCTTACCCTCCAGAGGGTAGCGGGTAAGGGTAAGGGTAATTACCCTTCTTAACCATCCCCTTATCCTCCTCTTACCCTTAC
Organism: Alisma plantago-aquatica; assembly: GCA_963693085.1. NCBI lineage: Eukaryota > Viridiplantae > Streptophyta > Magnoliopsida > Alismatales > Alismataceae > Alisma > Alisma plantago-aquatica. Next base: position 1,210,706,410 of record OY856410.1, on the reverse strand, counting down.
CCTCTTCCCCACAGGGTAAACGAGGAGGGTAAAAGGTAAATTGATAATTTTCATATAAAACAAATTTATAAAAAGTTGATTTATTTTAAGGTGGTGTGTAGGTTGATAAAGTTTAAGTCTCATATTTCTTGATTTGCATTTTCACAAATGTGAATATAAGCAGGACAATGGTATAATTGTGTGATCTTTTTAAAAATTTGTCTAAGAATAATGTATTTGAAGGTGGCACAATCATCCTTTTCTCATTGTTCCACGACCCTATCAATTGGTTAGGGATGGAAATCTAGCCGCAGCCCACAAGGTTTCATTATGGAAAAAATAGGGTGGAAGTCGAACTAGAAGCTTCTATATAGTTATATATCTTTGTCAGATTAATCTGGGTAAAATGGTAAAAGGGTATGGATAATTTTCATACCTTACCCTCCCCTTTTAATGTGGCGGGGAAACGGAGAAAGAGTAAATGGGTAATGGGTAATAAAAACCTTTATCCTTACCCTTACCCTACAGGATATGGATAAAGGGTAAATGGGGAATACCCTCCCCATTGGCAGCCCTACTGGCAGCGCCAAAACCAACACATATTTGAAAGAATCAAATAGCCTACTGACCACATCATAAGGTATATCTCTATGGAAGCAGCTAATTCCGAGAAGGCGTGGCAAGAAGATGACACCCTGGCTGAGAATCAACCTGTCATACAAGATGAGGAAAGATGGAGGCGACCAACAGTGGGCAGATTGAAGATGAATGTTGATGCTGCTGTTCTTCGCCGGAAGTGTGCCGCAGCAATGGTTATTAGAGACGCTGGGGGCAACTGGAAAGCTGGGTATGGTTGGTTTTCACATGCAGACTCAGCACTTCATGCGGAGATGATCACCATACACCTTGCCATGCAGAAGGCCAAAGAGCTTAAGCTTGAGGCAATAGATATTGAATCAGATTGCAAACAGGCCGTGGACATGTTGGATGGACACCCTGATGATAACCCAAAGTATAGCAGCATCATCCACGAGTGTCAGAGGTATCACGCAGAGAATGAGAACTGGACACTCACGCACGTTCATAGAACGTGCAACAGAGTCACTGATGGTCTAGCAAAATTCCACCTTAGAAACAAGAGCGGTCCGTTCCATTATAGTAGACCCCCTGAGCAAATCCAAGCATGGTTTGACAGGGATAAATGTAATGGTAATAGTACTACCATGTTTAATTTGTAAGCAGAACAATGTATGTCTTTTCATTTTATTTTTCCTACAAGAGGAGAGCGGGATGAATAGATGATCTGCTGACTTATATAAAAAAAAAACTTATCAAATATTTGTATTTTTGCATTAAACTCCTTTATTTGAAGATTCTAACATCCTAGTACCTATAAATCTAATACAAGGATTCAAAATAAAATATAACAATAAAAAGGAGTAACAAGGTGATTATTTCCTAAGTTTGGAGATGTTACATTACTAAACAAAGAAGGGGATCCAACTTTTTGTATCTTGTCCTTGTCTTTAAGATGTTGTTTACATTCTTGCATTTGGAATTTTTGTATGTTTTACTCTTCTTTCTATAATAGAATTTATAATTTAAATCATCTTCTTGGTCTTCGTATGAATTTGAAAAGGAATTAGGTAGGGCTAACATTTCATTGTCACTAGATAGAGTCCCCTTTGAACTTTTTCTCTTTTACTAGCATATGGATCCCCTTCTTCCTTCCTTCTCTCCTTCATTGTTTCCATGAATCATGAGTAGTTCTTCATATCGAGGCAAGGGGAATAGCCCCATATTTGTAGTTGATTAAATTTATTTAATTATGTGATATAACTTGTTAGATGGTGTTTGTTTGATTTATATGTTGGTATGTATGCCCAAAGAGACAATCATATGATGATTGTAACGGGGCATCATATACTTAGTTTAACAATTATAATGTTGATCTCATCCTTTATGTTTGTCTCAATCATGAGATGATGACACAAACATGGTAGATGTCTAATGAATGATGTTACTCGACGACATATGTATTTATATTGATGACCTAAATAATCGGATTGTATGTATGATAAGAGTACATGCATTCTTGTTATGACCCTAATTGGATATTATTGTGGAAGCACAATAGACAATAGTAATATATAAGACTATAGTGTGTTGGTTGATGATAGAATCTCATCAGTCATGATATGTGATATCAAACTAAAGACATAGGTACATGTTAGAGAAGAGTGTATTGAATAGACCCACCTTGAGACTGATACATGGAGACCATGGAGTGGTAGTCAGAATCAACTTTGATAGTGATAGTGGTGACTATGATTTTTAGACCTGAAGTCACTACACTCATTACATGTTTTTGATGTATTTTGACACCAAACATGACCTTGAATAAGGGTTTCCATAAAGGTGATTCTCGGGTACCTTGTGACATATGGGAATTGAGTTTGAGTGACATAGATGGGATTTATCCCTCCTATAGGAGATTGATGTCCTGGACACTTGATAAGCGAGATTGAGAAACATATGGTCATAGTAATGTGACACAATATGTGATATATGAGTTCACATGCATCTCATAGAGTCTTATGTATGTAAAGAAACATAGATTGAAGGTTGAAAAGATGATGATTCCAAGCCTCTAGTTCAATCTAGATATCAGAGACAAAGGAAATATATGATCACTATAACACTGGTCGTGGATTGTAGGTTGAAGTTGTTTTCTAACTTTCCAATTATTTGGGTAGTAATGATGTGTTGCTAGATATCGCTCATTGCATGTGATGTCATAAATTGGTAATGGATATAACTGCCAACATAATTTGGGACCTATAGGGTCACACAGATAGGATGCACCTAGAAAAGGAGTTTACTTATGAATATGGTTTAAGGTGATTACTAAAGTGTTTAAATATTCAATTTAAACAACATTGGCTGTATATTGTATGAACTAGAAATTGAAATGCCACATTCAAAGATGAACTGCCCAGTGCAAGATATGAATAGATCGATTCAAAATTCAATCAACTGTTTCAAAACTATTTCATATGTGAAATGACTGGTTGAGCGATATGTATGACTCAATCAAGGATCGATGCTGACATCATGTTGTGCACTAATCGTCAAGTCAATATGGTTGCAAATAGGAAATATAGTTAATCGACTGATTCAAATGTTGAATTGACCGATTCACATGTGAACCGACTAGTTCAAGTGTTGAACTGAATGTTTCACATATGAATCAACCATTTCAGTAGTGAACTGGTTGTTTCATGATTCACAATAGCCAAAACTTTGTGGCAGTATGTCTCTTTGAGTCCTGATTGATCTGGAGACCATGACCATGACCATCCTATAAATAGGGGGTGTAGTCAAGGCTTTTAGACACAACCATAAGCTCTGAGAATTGTTGTCCTCTCATAGTTGTGGTAACTAGAGAGACCAAGCATGTCTTATCCATAAAAGGGAGAGACAACAAGAGAGAAATAATAAGGGAGAGCAAGTCAATGCTAGCATGTTGACGTTCAAAGAACAAATCCTTCTTGTTGGCTCTGGTAGCACAACGTGGAGTGTGGAGGTTGTTACTACTATGCTAGGAGGACAACAACCACCACAGTCTGTGGTGTTGTACCAGGAGGCCATCACCAATTGTTTGTGTGCGTGTTGCAAAGTGTGCACAACACCAGGCAAGAGTAGTCACTAGACCTTTCTTCAGGACTAGGTATATCTCTTCTTTCCTATATACATCATTGTTGACACGATCTCTCAGGAAAGGAATAGGGGGAATAGTTTTTTTCACTGCCTTCTCTTCCGTATCAGAGCCACATCAGTATAAGGTCTATTAGGGATCTAAATCTATGTGATCATTTTTATTTTATTGCATACAAATTGAATATTAAATTGACTATTGTACATATCTGATTAAGTACCACATACGATCCCATATATATATATAAATATATATATATAAATATATATATAAATATATAAATATATATATATATATGCAATCTACATGCGTCGCCCTAAAATCATTTTGATGGTGGATGTATGCATGGTTAGTGGATGTATGCATGGTTATAGCCAAAACCCCTGTGGATGTGTGTGCATGGTTATTTGGTTTTCTTACCTATTGTTACTAGGTTTCAATTCCAAGCCTCTCCCTCCTTTCCAAATGTAATTTAATGCTCTTCTTCCTATATTTCCCTCGACGTAACTTGAGGTTTTCCCTTTTCCAATGCAATATGGAATAGGATAGTTTAAATTTTTGTTTTAGAAACGAAAGATATTCTGCATGAGTTGAGTCAATCGAATAGAGGACCGAGGAGGTGAATAGATAAAAAGAGCCAACTGATCGAACATATGATGTGGACCTTAGATAGTAGAAATTCTTTGTGGCTGCAAAGATGTACATTAATATGGCCATGTCCATTGCTAGTATATTTTTTGTTGCATGGTTTTTGTTTGTGGATAAAACATGCTATATGATACATACTATAGGTATGTGGTGATTGGATTTGTATATGTGTTTAAATAAAATCCATCAATAAATATTAATCTTGAGATGCTTTCTATAAGAAACATACATGAAAAGCTTCATCGGCCAAGTGTAGGTTACTCCAAAGCGTGGTGTGCCATTTATCTCGTGGAAGTGTGATGGTAGATGTGTAGATCTGCCAATGAAGGATACATATTTTGTCGTGTGGCCTTTTAGGTCAGGCTTAACTAGGTAAACTTACTGAGATTAAGTGTCTAGAAGCCTGGAGATGGATTGTGACAAAGAGTTGTGCACACCATCTATCTGAGAGTTTCATTTACATGAAATTAGCATAAGTTACCTACCTAAATAATCAAGTTGTGGGCAATTAGCCAGAGTTGACTCATGATTTGATGAAATATGGATCCTGGCTCACTAGAAGGTTGTACGCTGCAATCTTCCAAATTGGTAATGAGGGCTATCAATTTGAAAAAAATAGTCAGAGCGACAATTAATGAAAAGCCGATTAATATCATTAATGTTATGAAATCAAATCAAAAGTGTTTTGACAAAAGTTGCAATATTTCTTTTGTAAAATCCAATGGCAAATACAAACATGTTGTATTTGTAGTTGGTCCTTGAGAAGGACAAGGTGACGAGAACAACTTCCATGACTGGTGTTGGACCCTGACAACCATTCTCACTCAACATCACAAGCTCTATATCCTAGAGATACTAGAGCCAGATGAACCAGATCCCAATGTGCATAAGGCTAACAAGGATGATTGCAAGAAACACTCTAAAGATGTCATGGATGTCAAGTACCTAATGTTGTTCTTGATGAACTATGAGTAGTAGAGACAGCATGAGAACATGGATTTTATTGAGATGGTAAAACATCTTAAGAACATGTACTAAGATCAGACAAGACAAGAGAGATATGATGTCTCAAAGGTGTTGTTCAAGTGAAATATGGCTGAATGAGATCTAGTAGGTTCCCATACACTCAAGTTGATTGGGCATGTAGAGAACCTTGCTAGATCAAGATTTCCCTTAGGTAAAGACTAGACCATAGATGTGATTTTGCAGTCACTTTCGGAATGTTACAACCAATTTGTCATGAACTATAACATGAATAATTTTGACAAGCCATTGTTAGAATTACTTGAAATGTTGATGAAATTTGAAACACAGATGATGAAGGACAAACCCAAGATGATGATTAGAAAAGGAAAGTCCATGGAAAAAGGCAAAGCTAAGAAGAGTTCTAAACCTAGATAGAAACCAAAGTCTTCTACACTAAAATCTATCAGAGCAGTAAATAAGGAAGGAAAGTTCCACCATTCTCACCAACTTGGAAATTGGAAAAGGAACTGCTATCTTTATATAGAGAACTCAAGAAGAAGAAGGAGATAGAGATCTCCACTTTAAGACCAAAGAAGAAGTAAGCTATAACTATGGAGTAAGAATTATTGCAACTACAGTTGGAATCTGTCATTCAGCCTGACGGGCATGTAATAAAAATACTGAATTGATATTATGTGGTTGCCATTCATAAAATCATCATATATCTTGTATGGACACGCATTTCATGAATAATTTGATGTTTTATGGTAGTGCTTTGTTTCTTATAATCTATAGTTGATAGTTGTAGTGATAAATATGCGTAACACATATACTGAATGACTCAATGACTAAAACAAAGAATACCTACAACATTGTCATTTAGAGCACATAAATCAGAAATGCAATTTCTAGAATCCATAAAGATGTTTGTCTAGACTTTTTGGTTATTGAACCGATAGAGATGTGCAATTATCATTTGTTGAGCAATCTGACAAAAGCACCTTTCACTATAATTATTCAGGGAGTAAGTATTCTAATAGGGATACTACATATTGATCTATGTAGACCTTTTAGAATAAATTCTAGAGGTGGTTACTAGAACCTCATTATATTTACTGATGATTTGAGTAGATATGGTATTCTGTATTTAATGAAATACAAGTCTAAATCTCTTGAAGTGTTCAAGTAGATCATGACTGAAGTGCATAACCAGCTTGGTAAAAGTATTATAACACTTTGATATGATCAATGTGGAAAATATTTTGAACTAAGTGTTTGAGGGCCTTTTGGGAGACCGTGATAGTGTATCACAAAAAACTCCACCTAAAAGATACTAATATATTAGAAAGAAGGTATCACACACTATTATTCATGGCGTGATCATTAATAAATTTAGTTTATCTTTAAATTTCCTTTTTTAGAACATTCTTTACTCTAAAACAAGGTACCATCTAAAATGGTTTAAAAGACACCATATGAGACATGGCATGGGAGGTGTTCCAATATGTGTTTTATAAGGATTATTATTGAAAGCTTGCGTAAGAAAATAGTTTTTTGGAAAGCTTTCTCCACAAATCACATAAATGTTATTTTTTTTAATACTACTTTTATATTCCAATCTAACAACAAAAGCATTTGTTGCCAAGACAGTTGTATTCCTAAAGGGAATGTAATTCCAAAGGAAGCAGTGGGAGAATAGTAGAAGTCAAAAAGTTTGAGATGAAGAATAAAACATAGAACCTAAAGATATATTGTGAGAACAAGTATAATCACAAATTGTTGTGGAATCTCAAGTTCCTTATGTAATACAAAACCTCATAGATCTAATAGGACAAGCCTTGAGCCCGAAAGATTAGGATATCTTATGGATCAAGAAGGCAATAAGATGGTCATGGAAGATGAGCCAACAACCTACCTAGAAGCTATTGAGAGACCAAAATATGAGAAATGGCTTGAGGCCATGGGATCAAAGATGGACTCCATGTACACCCATAAGGTATGACCTTGGTGGGTCCACCTGAAGGGATAAAACACATAGGGTGCAATTGGGTCTACAAGAATAAGACCGAAATGGATATTAGTGTACAAACCTATAAGAGTAGATTAGTTTCAAAGAGTTTCAAACAAGTTCAAGATGTTGAACATAATTAAATCTTTTACCAGTTGTCATGGTTAAATCATCAGGATTATGCTTGCCTTTGCAGCTTAGCATGATTAGAAGATTCAGAAAATGTATTTTAAAACTACATTCCTTAACAAGACAATTGTAGAGGATGTATACGTGACACAAGATGAAGGTTTTATAAATCTAGTTATTGCAAATAAAGTAAGTAAGCTACAAAGGTCAATCTATGGATTGAAACAAGCATCTCAAGAGATGGAATATTCAATTTGACAATATAGTCAAAGAGTTTGACCTTAGTCAAAATGAAGATGGAATATGTGATTACAAGAATTTAGTGGGAGCATATTTGTTTTCTACATAATGATATGGAATGACATCCTTATCCTAGAAATATCAAAGAACTAACTGGGAAGTACCTTATCTATATGGAAATTGGGGGAAGCATCCTATATCTTAGGAATCAAGATCTATAGAGATAGATATAGAAACATTCTTGACCTAAGTAAGAGCATATACATTGGCAAGATGCTGAAGAGGTTCATCACGCATGACTCAATGAGAGAAAATATGTTCATGTCCATGGGATTAGTCTATCAAGATCCCAGTGTCCCAGTTCTTATAAAGAATGGGAAAACACGAATAATATGCCATATGCATTCAAAATTGTATCTATCATGTATGCAATGTTATGTACTCGTCTCGTAGTCTCTTATGTAGTGGACATGACAAGAAGATATATATCAGATCCTAGTGAAGTCACTAGACTATCATAAATAACATCCTTGAGTACTTGAGAAGCACTAAGGATCAGTTCCTTATTTATGGTAATAAGGAAGAGTTCTGTGTAAAAGGTTACACCGATGCAATCTTCCAAAATGTCAAAGAAATTTAATGATCTCAATCTAAATTTGTGTATGACCTTAATACAAAACTGTAACCTAGAAAAGTTCTGATTAAGAGACCACTATTAATCCTATAATAGGAGTCAAGTTCCATGATGTTATGGATGCAATAGAGGATATTTTTAAGGATAAAGAAGTTCATTTAGATGAACTTGTGGGAGGTTCCAACCATTGATGACATGATAGAAATACTATGAAAATAATGTAGCTACTAGTTAGGCAAAGGAACCCAGATATAATACTACAACATTTCCATCTGATACGAGAGATCGTACAATGATGAGATGTAAATACTTAAAAAGTATGAACTTGAAGCAAATGTTGGTAACCCACTACAAAAGCACTTTTGTAGTAGAAACATGATGTACATGTTAAGATCACTTGGGAATATGATTAATAGGTGATTGTCTCTAAGTGCAAGTGGTATTCAGTTAGTATGTATTCACAGAGAGCCACTAATATGATGAATGTAATGAGGCATAATATAATTGGTTTGACAATTATAAAGGTAATTCCATCTATTATATTTTTCTCAATCATGAAATGATGACACAAACATGGTAGATGTTCAAAGAATGATGTTACTTGATGACATATGTCATTAGGTTGAGGATCTAAACAATGAGATCATATGTATTATAAGAGTATATGCATTCTTGTTAAGTCCCTAGTTAGATATTAGTGTGGAAGAAAAATAGTCAAAAAGTAATACATAAGACTATAGTGTGTGATGGTTGATGATAGAATCTCATCAATCATGATATGTGAAAAATCAAACACATAGGTACATGTTAGGGAATAGTGTATTGTACAAAACCACCTTGAGAGTGATACATGGAGACCATGGAATGATAGTCACAATCATCTCTCACAGTGATAGTGGTGATTGATGTTCTTAGACTTGAAGTCTTTACACTTACCACATGTTGTTCAATGTATTTTGACACCATCCAACTTGACCATGAATAAGGGTTTCATTAAGGTAATACTTGGGTACGTTGTGACACGAGGGTATTGAGTGTTAGTGATTAAGGCAAGATTTGTCCTTCCTATATGAGATTGATATATTGGCCACGTGATAAGAAAAAGTAAGAGACATATGGCCATACTCATGTGATTCAATATGTGATATGTGAGTTTACATGCATCTCATACAACCTTATCTCGGTCAAGGAACATGGATTGAATGTTGATAGGATGATGATTCAATGCCTCAAGTTCAATCTAGATATCATAGACAAATGAACTATATGATCACTGTAACACTAATTATGATTGTAGGTTGGAGTTGTTTTCCAACTTTCCAATTACTTAGGTAGCAATGATTTGTTGCTAGATACCACTCATTACTTAGTGATGTAAATGTGTTATGGACACATACTACCAACATAATTAGGGGCATATATGTTCACACACATAGGATGCACCTGGAAAAGGAGTTTACTCATTTATATGGTTTAACTTGATTACTAAAGTGTTTATGTATTCAATTAAATGACATTGGTTGTATATTAGCTGAATTGGAATATAAACTGCCTGATTCAGAAATGAACTTCCCAGTTCACGAAATGAATCGCCAGATCAAAATTGAACCAACCATATCAAAATGTGAGCCCACCCTTTATGAAACGACTGATTGAACAATCAGTGTGACTGGATAAAGGATTGATCTTCACGTCATGGTATGTAGTAATCATCACATTGATATCCAATAGGGTTGTAATAGGATATATAGTGAACCGATCGATTCAAATGTTGAATCGACAGATTCACATGTGAACTGACACGATTTTACCATGCGTATAACGCAAGTGCACGCGTCAATGTAGTATAGGCCCTTGTGAGGCCCTAGTCGAACTCAGGGACACTAAATTATCGGTAGACTACTACTAACTACTCACAATCAGCTAGACCAATAACAAGGTTATGAGAGTTGTTTTAAAAATAAAAGAAAATAAAATAAAACAAAGTAATTGATTAAGTGTTTAGTTTAATCAATTCAAATAGGGATCTTTAGGATTGCGGTTTCACCGTAGGTTTTCATTGTATGAATTTCCATATAATAATTTAGGTTCATCTCTCAATCCGGATAGTGGCCTGTAGTTAGAATTGCCCACTGTTGTGGTATAATTCACTACCTACGTATAGGTCGGTTCCACCGTCGTAGTAACCTACACCCTAAACTAGGTGCATTAGAATCGACCTCTGGGTTTCTACCATTAACCTTACATCACCTTGTTCAAGGGATTTGTTAATTAATGTGAATTTCTTCTCTTTTCAACGGTTAGTTCTTATTTCAAAGTAATTAAAGGCATTATATTATCATTATGGTGATCAAGCATAACAATATAATTGAGAAAACGAAATCATACCATGGATTTAAGAGATAAATTATGAATTACTATGATAAAAATGTCATACAATGCTTCCCCGGGCTACTCCCGGTCCTAAAGACAAAGAGGATTAGCCCCGCATGTTCATCTCAGAGCAAAACATGGTTGAGGAAAGGAGAAACATGGAGAAAAACGTGAATAAATAATGAAACCCCTGAACGGAGAAGATCCAAGCGTTCCTCGGCATAGAATGCACGATCTACAGCCTTTCAGCGGTGGAGAACATCTTCTTCAGCTTCCGAAATGGCTGGGGTGTGCTTCTGGGCTCTGTTCTTCTCTCCTCACCTTCTCGGGACGTGTGCAGTGGCTAATGATGTGATACCCTACTCTTGGCCACCGTCATTAGGTATAATCACCAAGTTAGGTTGCAAAAATATCACAACTATCGAATTTGGATCGATCTGAAACAAACTTTAATCTGACGGTGTCGATACCATCGACGCGGGTCGATGGTCCTCGCGATATCGGCAAGTCTGCTTTTCTTTTCGTCGTTGCGCCTGATGCTGACTCGATACCATCGACGTGCGTCAATGGTATCGACACCCTTAGGCGTCAGTTTTATCCCTTTTCTGTCACTGAAACTCCATGTGTCGATAGTATCGACTGTGGGGTTGATAGTATCGACTGTCTACTTGCCAGCAACCTGATGGTACATCGCTACCGTTGATTTCCCTGTTAATGGTATCGACTTTGCGTTTCTCCTTGCGGCTGGCTTCCTGTGGCTGTGTCGATAGTATCGACAACCATCGATGGTATCAATAGCTGCATATATGTGTTTTTCCTGAAATTACAAAACAAAACCACATAAGCCGAGACAAAACCTATCATTGTAATCATTTATGCTCAAAACAATAAAATAAGAGAGATTTGACACTGAGAAGGATCATAGACTAAAGTAAGCGAATTATGCAATATTAACCACCGAAATGACCAATAAACACATAAAATGCAGGTAAAACAAGTCTATAAATGCAACTCAAAATCATCGCATCAAACTCCCCTAAGCTTGAACATTGCTCGTCCTCGAGCAACTAAACTTTAGAATAGAATTGTGAGGGTCAAATAAAGAACAAATTATCACAACAGACATCACCATATGATTTCTACCAGACATTCACATTTCGGCCCTCACTAACCACAGAATGATAATTACCCTAAAGGCGACAGTAATCATCCATAAAAGATATCTACCTCAAAATTGATGAACACTATCATATAAGGCAGTTAACATAATAAAATTTTTCAGTTCAGACTCCTTGCATCTTGTGATCTCCTATTCTACGTTGCTCTCCCTAACTACCATCTACGTGGAAGCATCTCTCCTGGTATTAACGAGTGAGGAGAAAATCATGTTGGCCTACCAAATCGAGCAACAGGTGGATGGAATGGGTGGCTAGTGGAAGAAATGGAAGCATTATAAAGTTTTAACATGCACAAAGCAAAAATGACTTAAATGATGCATATGCAAGTGAAAATGCCCTAATGCCTACAAATGGGTGGAATGATGCATGCACTATCATTCCATCCCATGGTGAGATGGAATATCTAAGAGAACTACATCATGTACTTATTCTTCTTAAGATGCATGTGAGACTATGTTCCTTTCTCCCTCTCAATCCTACTTGCTTCTCAATTCTCTTTTTTTTTTCTTTTTTTTTCAATTTTAATCAATTTTTTTTCAAGCTCTTATTTTCATCGATGACAACGAATTATTTGTCGGGCTCACTTATTGATGCATCACTTATACATTTGAAGCTTTCAAAAGGTATGGAATAAGTTCATCACCCTTAATGTTTCAGAAGACATAAGATGCATGATGTACTATATGCACAAAAGATGTGAATGCAACTAAAAAATGATAATTATGCAACTAAATGACATGCACTTAAGGATAATGTGCATGTATAACTAGTCTAATTTTTTATTTTCATGCAGAAATATGTGAAAATAGTTACAATGCAAAACCTATCTACATAGGATGCAATCAAAGAGATTAAAACCGTAATGTACTTCCAGTTCTTAAGGTGGAGTATGAAAACAATGGGGTGGATAGATCACAAGACTAATTGACTGAACTTTTGTAAATTATTATGTGTCCCTCCTTACTGACCTGTGTAGTAATTAAGAGGTTTCTCTCTCTCATTTCAAATTAAAGTCTCATTATCATTTGATCAGTTTAGGCTCAAACAACCAATTCCATCCACTTTTCATGAATCCTAGGAATGTACAGTTATGATTTCCTATTTTAGAGTTGACAAACCCAATCATTTCCTTAAGTTATGCGCTCAAAGTTGAACAACACAAGCTTGCAAAATGCTAAAATTTTTTAAATTTGCCCCTGATTCCCATGTACAAGCAACGAGATGACACATGACTTAAGACATCCACAATTACACTAGATAGAGTGTGGATCCTACAAACAAACTAAAAACTAAGAGAAATAAATGACAAAAGACAAAACAATAAAAACTAAAAACTAAAGGATAGAGTTGTTCTAACTCCCCCCCTAAGCTTGAATTCGACTATGGCCTCATAGTAAAAAACAACCTTAAAAGGTGGAACAGTGATACCGATCATTCTTTCGGAGGAGGTGGGTACTTTGGAGCCGTGGGGTCCCAAGATGGGTATTGCCCCTGGAAGCTCGGATCATACTGGGGCATGGGCGGAGGTTGTGGATACCCCCCAAAATAATTCTGGCTCCAGTAATGATCGTAGAAGGTCTGCTGCTGCATCTCCATCCTATGCAACCTGTCATGGATGTGCTGTTGGTTGTCGAGAAGGAGGCGCTCATTCTCGAAAATAGCCCTCTGGTTATCTAGCAGCCGGTTCGTGGTATCCTGAATACCGACGTATGAAGCTGACTGTTGCAGTTGGGTTTGCTGGATCTCTTGCAACATTGTATACATTCCCTACATGGAGTAGGAATCCTCTCCTTGATAAGAGGGCTGTGGTGGTGGAGGCTGTGAAGATGAAGATGCACCTAGATGCATGCGGGGATGCTTCCGGGGTGCCACTCGTGTGCGAAGAGGAGTGAAAGCCTCCTCTTCCTCTTCAGGCTCGTCGCCATCATTGTCATTGTCGCCATTGCCGCCGTCTTCATCAGAGTCTTCAATGGCGATGACAGGCCATCGGAAATGCTGAGCGCCCTTAATATTGAAGACGGAGTCTGGAAGTGAACACTCTTGATATGCGTGATTAACATGGCAATGTGCATATGCCGAGCCATCACGAAGCAGAAGGAGGTTGGAGCGGTGCAGATGCTGGAGGTTGACCTTGCTCCTGTTGGAGAGGGGAGTAATCTGGGAGAAATATAAACCAAGGTAGAGGGCCAGCGGGGTAATGAGCCCTCCAAAGTGAATTGGAGCCTTCCACATACTCCTCCTCACATCTAACACGCGCGTTAAGAAAAATGCGCCACAATTGCACTCCTCGCGCTTCAGCAATTTGTGCAGGAAAAACAAATCTGTCTCTTGAAACTTGCTGAGAGATAGGTCACCACGAGTGAACAGGGTGGTGCATAGCATGCAGTGAAGAATCTGCACAAACGGATGCTCGAAATCCGCAACTGCAACATTGTGGTAACTGACGGATTTGCCCAGAGGTGCATTCACGAGCTGGGCAAAGATAGCGTCGTAATCCGTCCTGTTGTCTGGCCTCCGGTCCTGGTAGTTGTCATGATACCAGTTATAGACAGAATTAAACTGGTCAAGGGTGAGGGTGTATTTTTTGTTGTAGAGTCTGAACGACACCCACCCTTTCCTCCACTCTCTGTCGGTGGCGATCAAATCATTGGGCACCACATTGATGTCCAGTGATGCCATGAACTCCACCACGAGTTCCTTGTACGTCGGCCACTCACCGAAGAAAGGATGGTCATCGGTGTGGTACTCCAACTCGTCGGGCCTCCTGGTGGTGTGTCTCGCATGTCCCTTCAAGACGTAGGCAAGGTTGGCCTCGAACCCCAACTCACGGATCATCATCCGATCAACATAGAACGTGGGCTCGATCGTTCTCTTCATTAGTTCCTCGTAGACCTTCCGGACCTCCGCGGAAGGATGGACAATCCGCGGGTGAGGAATCGATGCAGTCGGTGGCGGAATGAACTCGGGGATCTCCATAGGAGCCGCCCGTGAAGAAGATGCATCGGTTGTACACACCATCGCCAAGAAAGAAGGAATAGAAGACAGAGCTTGGTGAAGGTCGGAGAAGACAATCTCCGCTCGGTGAAGGATCGAGGAGGATCGTGCTCCTTGGATGCTTGTAGTCGAGCTCCAGTCGCACAACACGATGCACGACACAAGTGAAGGGCAAAGGCTCTGAAGGTGTGACATCATATGACAACTATCCCTCTCTTTTATAACCACGGCCGGCGCTGCTGTGCACCCGTTGATACCATTGACGCAGGTCGATGGTATCGACACCTGTAGTACAATCCGGTCTTCTGCTAGTATCGACGGTTGTCGATAGCCTGATGTGGGGGCCCGGATCGATGACGCGTCGATACCATCGACGGGTGTCGATGGTATCAACCCATTCCACAGATCGACTCTCTTGATGCAGCGATCGTCGTTGATTTTCTCTCACGGATCGGTGACATGTCACGTCGATACCATCGATGCAAGTCAATAGTATCGACTCTTATTAGGGCACATACCCTCACGAGGCTCGGCCGCCGCTTTCTTCTTGTAACTGGGTCAATACCATCGATAGGCCTGTCGATGGTATCGACTTCACTGAGACAAATTCGTCTGAATATCTTTAGGCATCTCACGAGCATCGATAGCCATGTCGATACTATCGACCCCA
Organism: Alisma plantago-aquatica; assembly: GCA_963693085.1. Lineage (NCBI taxonomy): Eukaryota > Viridiplantae > Streptophyta > Magnoliopsida > Alismatales > Alismataceae > Alisma > Alisma plantago-aquatica. The sequence continues at coordinate 1,210,690,873 of OY856410.1, read as the reverse complement.
TTTTGGCGAGCAACCTTATGGTAGGTCGATACCATCGACGAGGCCGTCGATAGTATCGACTTAGAGAGATTTTTGCAGCCGCCTAACTGTGCCCATCTCGATACCATCAACACAGGGGTCGATGGTACCGACACTGCCTCAGTCCTGCACATTGAACAAACAATCAAGGTATCATTTTTACACTAAAACAATATCAAATTAAACTAACTTGTAAATGAGAAAGAAACAAAACGACACTACCAATGGCTGGGTTTCCTCCCAACAAGCGCCCTTATTTAACATCTTAGGCTAGACGAAACCAAGCTCCATCAACTTGGGGATTTGGAGAGTGTCCCCAGGGGATCATGCGGTAGTTTGAACTCAACTCGATCCTGGCCAATCCCCAACGTCAAAGTACCTCTCCCAATGGCAGTAACAACATCGACCATCGCTTGAAACGGCCTACCTAATAGCATGTCACAACTTTTAAGCTGTGGCATGTCCATGACGATGAAATCCACCGGAAAGATAAACCTGTCCACTTTGAGAAGTACATCCTTACACACTCCGTATGGCTTCACAATGGACCCATCCACCAACTCAATATTTGCCGCTGATTTCTTTATTTTCTTCAACCCAAGCTTTTGAAATGTGGACAGTGGCATAAGATTAATGCTGGCACCTGAATCACACTGTGCTTGTGGAAAATGTTGACCGCCTATAGAACATGGAATGTAAAAGCCTCCTGGGTCTTTCCTCTTCTGTGGTAAACTCCCATAGATAATTGAGCTCACCATCTCATTCACCCGGCAAACATCTGTGTTTTTGATCCGCCTCTTCTTGGTGATGATTTCCTTGATAAACCTCCCGTATGCTGGAATCTGCTCTATCATTTCCACTAATGGAATATTTATATGGAGCTTCCTGAACAGCTCCAAGAACTTCCTGTAATGTCGATGCTTTTTCTTCGGCCTCGGGTTATCCGAAAAAGACACTACTGCCTCATTTAGACGCTCATAAGGTGGCACATATGGGTTTTCGGGGTCTCCTCCCCTAAACTGGCTTCAATGTCACTCTGTGGCGTAGACTTTGGTAGATCATTTATAATAGGTGTATCTTGTGACGACTCCTCTCTCGTAGTGGATGTAGCTTCACCTTGACACATGGCCTTCACCTTCTCTTCTTGCCTAGGTGCAGGAGCGACGTGCTCTTGGCGGGTTTTTCTGAATGGACAATATCCGCCTGGTAGTCCATAATGACTACGAGGATACGGTATTTTTAGTGTAGCCTCCGTATCAAAAATCATTTTGCTTTTGTCCTGGACCTCCACCCCCGGGGGCTCTGCCTCAGTAATCACAAATATATACTTTACTTGATGATGTGCTTGAACAACATCTGCATTCCCAGTCTGTCTTTGTTGATTTGTAATCTTTAAGGCCGCCACTTCATTGGAAATTTGGGTTACAATCATCTCTAATGCCCTCATCTGCGCTCCATGGATTTACAATGTCTGCCCAAATTTAGTCAAGATCTCACCCTGAGACTGCAACTGCTTACTAAACATGCTCATCATCTCCTGATTTTGCTGCACCACTTGACTAAGCAACGCGGTGCTTTTATCTTCTGTCGTTGACTGTGGCTTTGCATCTGGATCTTGTAAGAAGTTGTTTGGGTCTTTTCATGAGAATTTTCTATCCTTCCTCCAAGCATAATCATTGTTTCTATAGCCCTGTTGTTGCATAAATTTGACCTGGTCTTCCTCATCGGACTCTGCATCTTCTTTGGCAAGCAATTTCTTGGCTAGAAGGTCTAATTTATCGTTCCGCTCCTTAATGGCCCTGGATTCACTTGCAACTTTGACTTGTTCTGGTGCATCCCTATCACCCCAAGATTGCTTCTTTGCCATATTTTTCAGAATCTCCCAACACCTAGTGCCAGTGTTGTTTAAGAAAAACCCGGATCCTGCAGAATCCAGATTACTTCTATCATGCTCAGAAAGAACAAAATAGAAAATCTTTACTTGTTTTCCTTTTCCAAACCATGGTGTGGGCACCTCCTCAGCATAATCTGAAAATGCTCCCAGGTCTCCGAATAAGTCTCCCCTACCTTCTGGCTGAAATTATGGATCTTTCAGACCAAATCTATAATGCCCGGGCACACTGTCCAAGGCTCTAGTAGAGTTTCAGGAATGACAACTGGCCCCACAAACCACCACTAGCCTTAACTGCGCACTTTTTCCACACTTACGCGCAAGCCAGTATCAACTTCCCGACTGGTCACCCATCCTAGTACTACTCCAAGCCGAGCACACTTAACTATGGAGTTCTTTAGTGATGGGCTCTCGAAAAAGGAGTTGCACATTGGTGATATGGGTAGTCAATCATTCCTTATAAGATCATTTTATATGAGGCCTCAAATCCTGGGATGTTACAATCTCCCCCACTTAGACTCTTGACGTCCTCGTCAAGGCTTTAATTATATGGCCTCATAATCTAACCCCATTTCAGTGCAGACCCAGAATGGCCCATGGACACCCATCTCCCGATCACGGAATACCAGTGCAAGGGTGGCTACGTCACCATGGACAACCCTTTCCTACATGCCTAGACCATACGGCTCAAGACTGGCATTTCACATGCCCATGTGGGCCCCACCTACGGGAGGGGTTATGGCTCTGATACCATTTGTAATGCCCGGGCACACTGTCCAAGGCTCTAGTAGAGTTTAAGGAATGACAACTGGCCCCACAAACCACCACTAGCCTTAACTGCGAACTTTTTCCACACTTACGCATACGCCAAGATCAACTTCCCAACTGGTCACCCATCCTAGTACTACTCCAAGCTGAGCACACTTAACTATAGAGTTTTTTAGTGATGGGCTCCCGGAAAAGGAGGTGCACATTGGTGACATGGGTAGTCCAATCATTCCTTATAAGATCATTTTATCCGAGGCCTCAAATCCTGGGATGTTACAAAATCATTGGTCTTCTCGGGCAGAAAGAACCTTTCAAAGAACACTTCAACCATGTGGTTCCATGATTCCACATATTCATCGTCGAGATTATGCAGCCATTCTCGTGCATTTCCTGACAGAGAGCTGGGAAACAACTTTAAGTACAACGTCTCCTGTGGAAACCTATCTATCTTGATCATATCATAGTTCTCCACGAACTAGCTTATATGAGTCACCGGATCTTCGTTTTTAATCTCGTGAAATGCATTTGATTTGACCAAGTTGATTAGTGCAGGATCAATTTTATAGGTTGGAATATTGATTGCCTGCTTCTTTATTGGCCCCTTTGAAGCGGATGAGGAAGAAGCCTTTATCTTCTCCCATATTGTCTGTTCTTATGCCATCGCTTCTGGTTCAGGATCCGAATCTGTATCTTCAAGTTGGATTTGAATGTTATTCACCTCATCGTCTGGTCCTGGCAGTGGAACCTCTGGTGATTGCTGCGTGTAGTCTGTGCTACGCATCCTCACCATGCACAGTACCTGCAAAATGATAATTTCAGTTCAGTATCGTGCTAGACGATTACAAAATGTGAAAACTAAACTATGAATTTTAAAAATGATTTCAGAATAATAAAAATAAAAAGTGGCCTAGAATGGCCACTTGGAGCACTCTAGTGCCGACAATTGTCGTGTCCCCGACAATGGCGTCGAAAACTTGACACGATTTTACCGTGCGTATAACACAAGTGCACCCGTCAATGTAGTATAGGCCCTTGTGAGGCCCGAGTCGAACTCAGGGACACTAAATTATCAGTAGACTACTACTAACTACTCGCAGTCAGCTAGACCAATAAAAAGGTTATGAGAGTAGTTTAAAAAATAATAGAAAATAAAATAAAACAAAGTAATCGATTAAATGTTTAGTTTAATCAATTCAAATTGGGATCTTTAGGATTGGAGTTTCACCGCGGGTTTTCATTGTATGAATTTCCATATAATAATTCAGGTTCATCTCTCAATCCGGATAGTGGCCTGTAGTCAGAATTGCCCACTGTCGTGGTACAATTCACTAACTACGTCTAGGTTAGTTCCACCGTCGTAGTAACCTATACCCTAAACTAGGTGCATTAGAATCGACCTATGGGTTTCCACCATTAACCTTACATCACCTTGTTCAAGGGATTTGTTAATTAATGTGAATTTCATCTCTTTTCAACTGTTAATTCTTCTTTCAAAGTAATTAATGACATTAGATTATCATTACGGTGATCAAGCATAACAATATAATTGAGAAAACAAAATCATACCACAGATTTAAGAGATAAAATTATGAATTACTATGATAAAAATGTCATACAATGCTCCCCCGGGCTACTCCCGGTCCTAAAGACAAAGGGGATTAGCCCCGCATGTTCATCTCAGAGCAAAACATGGTTGAGGAAAGGGGAAACATGGAGAAAAATGTGAATAAGTAATGAAACCCTTGAACGGAGAAGATCTAAGTGTTCCTTGGTGTAGAATGCGCGATCTACAACCTTTCAGTGGTGGAGAACGTCTTCTTCGGCTTCCAGAACAGCTGGGGCGTGCTTCTAGGCTCCGTTCTTCTCTCCACACCTTCTCGGGACGTGTGCAGCGACCCCTAACGATATCGGCAAGTCTGTTTTGCTTTTCTTCGTTGCGCCTAATGCTGACTCGATACCATCGACGTGTGTCGATGGTATCGACACCCTTAGGCGTCAATTTTATCCCTTTTCCGTCACTGAAACTCCACGTGGCAATAGTATCGACTGTCTACTCGCCAGCAACCTGATGGTACGTCGCTACCATCGACTTCCCTGTTGATGATATCGACTCTGTGCTACTCCTTGCGGCTGGCTTCCTGTGGCTGTGTCGATAGTATCAACAACCGTCGATGGTATCGACAGCTGTAGATATGTGTTTTTCCTGAAATTGCAAAAAAAAATCACATTAGCCAAGATAAAACCTATCATTGTAATCATTTATGCTCAAAACAATAAAATAAGAGAGATTTGACACTGAGAAGGATCATAGACTAAAGTAAGTGAATTATTCAATATTAACCACCAAAATGACCAATAAACACATAAAACGTAGGTAAAACAAGTCTATAAATGCGACTCAAAATCATCGCATCATGAACCAACCAGTTTAAGTGTGAAACTGACCATTTCACATATGAATTGATTGGTTAAATAGTGAACTGACCGTTTCATGATCCGTAGTAGCTACAAATTCAAAAAAGATTTGTCTCTTCAACTACCGATTGATCTGGGAACCTTTCCCATGACCATCCTATAAATAGGGGTGTATTCAAGGCTTTCAGACACAATAATAAGATCTGACAATTGTTGTCCTATCATAGTTTTGGTGACTAGGGATCCTGAGAAAATCTTATCCATATAAAGAAGAGACAACGAGGGAGAAATAACAATGGAGATCAAGTCAATGCTAGCACGTTGACGTTCGAAGGGACAACTTCTTCCAATTAACTCCGGTAGTGAAACATGGAGTTCCTAGTAGTATGCATGGATTACGTAGAGTTGTGGAGGTTGTTTCCACCACACTAGGAGGACAAAAACCACTGTCGTCTATGGTGCTTCACCAAGAGGCCGTCTCTAGTTGTTCGTGTGCGTCTTGAAAAGCGTGCACATCACTAAGAAAGAGTAGTCACCGGACTTTCTCCATTCACCAGGTATATCTCTTGCTACTCTTATTTCCTATACACACCATTGTTGACATGATCTCACTAGAAAGGAATAGGGGAATATGTTTTTGTTTCTGTTGCCTTCTTTGTCATCCCTATTCCTCAACATTTCACATGGCTTAATGATTAATCTCTTGTTGTATCCAATGTTAGTCTTGCATGAAAAGATCTTAGACCCTAAGGCTCGAACAACCAAACAATTGCAAAGAGTTATGGATGAGATCACAGAAGAAGCTATGTTGGGATAATTGAGCAAGGATCCACAAACACTAGGATCAATGGCTTTGTGAGAAGTTTGAACTTTTACAAATGTGTTTCAGAACATTTTTGCATTTTCTCATCTAACTAGTTTTCTATTCACATATTCTATCGATCTAGTTTCTATGTAAGCTAAGGGTGTCAAATCCATAACCCTGATATCCTTTATTATCCAATCAATCCCAGTTTCCCTAATTGCACTTACTTTTGCAATTTAGTTCTGCTCATTGTAAATCATTTCCCTACTTGTTCTTAGTGCAATTCTTTATTATCTTGTTGTTAATGTAATAGTTCTTCTTTTGTTCTAGCATAATCAACCTAGAATGGTCTACCTTTAAATTCATGTTTGAATAATTATTCAAAGTAAGTTGATTCAAAACTCACTCTTACAAACATTATTCTATGGAATCGACCCTTTCTATACTAATAAACTAACTGACTTATTTAAGTGTTTGTTTTGTCATTAAAAAAGGTTAAAATCTAGGAATCAACCCCCCTAGTAAATTTTTGTGTAAACGACACAGTTTACCAACCAATGTTCACTAACACCTTCTACCCATTGAATCTATAGATGTCATCGGGAACTTTCCACCCACCACCACCATACTTAGTTTGAGTTTTGACTATGTGTGCATAGTCAAGTGCTAGCTTAGGGGGCTGATGGAACAACTTTATCTTGCTTTACTTTCTACATTGATTAGTTTTTCTTATTTACATGTAATAGATCCACAATTTTTCTAGTATAATCATGGATCTTAATGGATTATGATTTCATTAATCATTCAAATGAATGTGTTTCTTGCTCTTGCAATAAATCCAAAAAAGGATCACATCTTCCAAAGCCTATTTCTAAAGTCTAAGACAACACCAACTGGAGGAAGTGTTTGGTTCATTCAGATTGAGGAAACTATAGATGAATGAAGATATTAAGTTATCCAAGATTTGTGTATGATGATGAGGTTTGATCCTAAATGAACAAAACAAGTTGCAAAGTCTTATATATAATTTTTAGAAAGCAATTATAGGGTCACCTTGTACATAGGTTGATAGGAGAAGGGTATATCATAGTTAAGAAAGGCATTGTATCTTAGTCATGTGATTCCATCTACCTTTCATGATATTTCATTGACCACCACGAGATGATCAAGAAGTCCAAATTGTTTTGTTTTAATTTCATTCCATAGAAAAGCAGGTAGCATGATAATTTGTTCTTTGAGTGCATTAGAAAAAGAAAAGAAGTATATAGATGTGCATATCATTTTTCAAGATGAGAAGTCATTGTTGTACAACAAATCTCATGTGTATTGTATTTTTCTTTTCCATCATTCTTGCATATTGTGCGACATGTATATATGTAGCTTTCTCGATTAATATAGAGCAAAAGGATCTACATCTAGATCACTCCCAATGAAAAAAAAGGAAATAAATGATTAAGAATGCTTGACCATTAATCATAAACCATGTTAAAATAAGAGGGCAAGAAAAAAAGAGAAATCAAATAAAAAGGGAGAAAAGGATGCCTTGGACTAAATATTAGTTTTCATCAAGGATAAGGTGAAAATATTTTACATGTATGAATCCTTTGACTCACACTTACCATAAGGATGACACATTTAGTGAACTCATCATCCCACCATAATAATAGGCATTAGGAGCCATGCATTTTCATTCGCTTCATTTTGTAACTACATAATATTTTATTTATGCATAAATAATTGGATATTAATTGTGATTATTTTTCATGGACACCTATTTCATTTCCACCCATTTCTCTGAATGGTAGGGAACATATATGATTAATCCCCCCATTCATCTCTATATACAGAACTTCTTTCAACAAAGTTGTATAAGTAGATTATAGAAATGTACATAAGGAATTACATGGTGCATCAAGTGTATGCCTATTGAATATGATTTTAACTTCTCTTTATCAATAGTGGTTCATTGATATAAGTGTGAACATCTTTAATGAACATTGTTGGTCACTTCAAAGTAGTTAATTTGTTCAGTAGTTCATAAGGTCCGGTTTAGGACTGTCAGGTGGAGGTAATTGAGAAATGTATTTCATAGCATTTGTTCTTTTCTTGACTATTTAAAATAGATCCAAAGGTAGTGTTTCTGTAGCGAGAGAAACTATCATGGAATTGTTTGTTACCCTAGGTCCACATTCCTAATGGCTACACAACCAAAGGTGAGTGGACTTGGGCATCCGTCAGTAGAATGGAATAAATATTTCACATAGGCAATATATATGTGAAAACAGTAACAACAAGATATAACATGATACGAAAAGGAGATAGAGAAGAATGTACCCATTTATTTTTGAAGCATATCCCATTTGCATTTCATTTCATGCAGATTAGAGTCTTGAGTGTAGCAGATCTTCATTGGGCAACTAGAAATTTGATTAACAAAATATATCAATGAAAGTGCACTGAGTACGCTATGAAAAACATGTAACCATAGTTTAAGAGTAATATAATATTTTCTTGGCTAGAATCATCATAATAAGAAAAAAGTAGAAATAATTCAAGAACACTTAACGACATTATCTTATAAAATGCATGTTTTAGGTTCATTTATCCATTATATCAACTGTAGGCCATCTGACTATCTTCCCGTTGCTAGAGTCTATAAGGGTGCTAACAAAGCTAACCATATTATTAAGGGACCTCAAGGCCATCACCATAAGATAACCCTTGTATCTGAATGATCTGCCTTGTCTTGACATCTCAATTATGGCACCCAACCTAGTGTCCTCACCCCAAAACTTCAGGTAGGTTCACTTGGATATATAATGGATTTATCTACATTACATTTAAGGTTAGTCAAGATGTATAATCAACATGAAATTGGTATTCCTATGGAATAATGGCTCAAACAAGTTTTTATCTTGACAAACATTCATACAAGCATACAAACAAACAAGACAATATCATAGTAGGCTCAAGAGATTAAGCACACCTTAAGAGTTATGATTCTTGAGTAAGTTACCTAGAGAAGGCCCAAGCCAACATGGAACTATGATATAAATATAAACAACATAGTATCTTAGATCAATAGGTTTGATTAAGATAAACATGATATACATCATGTGGATATTCCCCTAGAACTAGATTTTAAAAAAAATCAATTTCGGTCCAAAGTTCTATTTGTGCATGCAATAAATCAACCATAGTTCAAAGGTCACATCAACACCTTAGGTATAGGTGATACATCCACATCATGAGTAATACTAGATAAAATAAAGTTTGATTTGTTCATTGAGGAAGCATGAGAGTTGGAGTATTACCTATTCATGTAAGACCATAATTGGCCATATTGGATTCACTCTATGTAATCAAGTTCACATTCTCAAATAATATAAGCATTAGGAGCATAGGATATATCAAGTTAAGATTTAGGCTATAGTATGATAAAAGTTTTGATTGAATTCATGAAGATAACATTGATACTATTAGAGTATAATTGTTGCAATATTAGTGACTAATTTTCTAAATTTGCATTTAGATGACACTAGGTGTTACATGGAGTCAATAGGGCACATTAGTTCACAAAGTTGTCTTATGAGTCAAGCGTAGGAGAAGGGAAAAATCTTTGTTTAAACTTGACATGAAACACTACAATGATTATTGATTTCAAGATAGAGATCATGTAAAGCATATTACTTATCATTCCACATTATATCATGGCAACATAAGTCATAAGGTATTTGTTTGATCATGAAAGGGAGTACTTGGGATCATACATGGTAAACTTAGAGTATTAGCATGAGGTATTTTTCTATAAGAGTACAATTCTCAATTTAGGTTATTGATTTCAAAGTACAATCATATCAAAAAGGCTAATTAGGTCCAAGAATTTACATACGATCAAATTACATCATTTAAGTACATATGTGAACCACTCTAGGTCATGGTAGATCAACATGGAATTAGGGTGAGGGTGCATGTAGATGGACCAAGATATTACATAACATACACAAAAGATTAGGGCTACTGATTTGCATGAATGGAATCCAAAAGATTATTATACACACTTGTAAGACATGGTGGAGGTGATTACTACTCTAAATTTCACAAAGGAAACGTTTTTAGTAGACTAGTAGTATAGGATGCAAAAATAGTAGAATATGATAGAATCATTAGTAAGATGTCATTTTTATGATTGAAATGGTATATAACACTTTAATATTTGGTTACAAGAAGAGAGAGATACAAGCATTTAGAGATAAGACTGAGATTAGGGTTTCAGGATGCTTTTGGGTGAAGTTTTTACCCTAGTGGACTGCAAACGATCCAAACATGTGGCCAACCCTCCTTACTTGGGTGCGGTGCATGAGGGCTCAGAGGTGAGCAGTGATGGGTGAACACAATGTGCCATGAATGGGTGTTTGGACCAAGATTGAGTGACGATTGGTTGTCTTCAGGGTGATGCCACTGCGGGAGGTGGCCATCATGCGAGGGAGATCGCAGGCTGAGCGGAGGTGAGAGACCGATAGTAGGAAATCAATTGGAACTGTGTCCACATGATTACAATCTTGTGGATGAGGCTTTAACTCTTTCTTGGAGACGACCTCGTGTGTTGGCCCTGAGCCGCGACGATAGGAACTACGACTAGTAGTTGGAGAGGGGAGCTCGACAAACCCCAGTGGTGCGTAAAGGAGTCGTCTGGGCTCAGAGGGGGTCCACGGGAAAGGCATCACCACTGGATGGATGCGGGGAGTCCCATGGATGAATACCCCAAATCTCTCTCCATTGAGGCACGGGCCAGATTGGGCAGAGAAGGGGAGGCTATGCCGTGATGCAAGGTTTGAGAAGGAGGGGAAACTGAAGAAAAGTTGTGAAAGGAAGAGAAATGAGATATAAAAGGCTAAAGGATTAAGGTTGAGTGGAGGGGTAGGTGGTTCTCAACACCATGATAGGTGGAGTCTAACACACAATACACCAATGGGTCATATTGAGGAAGGGGAATAGACACCAACTATCAGATGGAGACTCGAATCCTCAATTACATGATTCAATGGTGGATACTCCTTGCCCACCTAGTCGAGTCCTCTGATTGGCCCACTAACAATGATGTGGATTGTTGGGAACAAGAAAGAGAGGGCAGTGGGCCACACATATACGAGTGCCCTCAAGTGGCCCCAAACCAGCCATCCCAAAGGTCAAAACAAATGTATAAAAATTGAGAAATTGGGGTTTAAAGTGTAGCCAACCAATTAGGCATAACTTTCGTATCTGAGCTCCAAATTGAATGAAATCAGGTGCATTGGAAACATGAGAGTATGATCAAGAACATGAGAACAAGAATGTTATACAATTATATGAAAATATATCATAAAAATTTCAGGAGAAACTTCATGATGTGTGACATGAATATAAACTTGAATTTTTTCAACTTGAGCATCATAAAGGTGATACATGCATACTCGGTGGACCAATTGTGCATAAAAACACATTCTATAATTAGGTAGAAACAAGGATGAAGTGAATATCACATACATGAGGAGAGAGAATAGTCTAGGTTATCACATCCTCCCTACCTTAAAAGAATTTTTTTCCCAAATTAAAATCAAGTCACCAATCGAGAATGGGTTTCCATATCCCATATCATATTCCACTTGGTATTCTTTCAACATTGTTGTATTTCAAAATCAAGAAAGTGAGAATCATTGTCAAGGTAGAGTCACATCAATCACTAACTTGGTAAGATCATCACATAAATTACAAACTGAGGGAGATTATCCTATAGATTCACCAATTTGCAGAGATCATGTTTTAGGACAATAAATAGAGCACTTGAATTCATGAGTACAACATGACTTACAATCCCATTGTTTAGGGTTCTAGCTTCTACATTGGCCTAGGTGGGGTATACATCCATTATTGAGAATTCATATTTCAACAATTTGAGACAACATTATATTTCATTATCATGATTTCTTTCTCATGATCAATGGAAGGTCCCACCCTAGTCCACACAAGAGCTCATCCTTGATTCATAAATTGAGCAAGTAACATAATTGTCATTTCAATCTCTTGAGATCTGGGAGCATGCAAGTTTCTAATAATATATTGAGGGTGATCTCAAGATCCAAATAGGGTGATCATAGGAGTCAAATCAATATCAATATCAATAATCATGTGTCAAGATTTCATAAATCAATGTGGAGAGTCATATTTGGACATCAAAGACATAGATCCAAACATTTGAAGCTAGGGTATGGATGTCTAGTTAAACCTTAGGGGTGATCATTCATCTGTAGAGAAATCAAGCAACAATTGGGCAGCAAATCAAGCAATTTTCAACATCTGATGGTATCCATATTGAGTTCAATTTCATGTTTGGTGAATGATCTAAGCGTAGGTCTTTCTAATGAGCCAACCACAAGTAGTAGTCAAAACATCACATTTTAAGATCATCATTAATTGAAGATTCAAGATCGAGGATCAATATTGTCATGTGCTTGACCTATTAGGGACTCATGATTAGAATTTAAAGTTGGGTGGAAGGGGTTACTCTTCCAAACTCTAAATTATCATCAAAGTGAAAATTTAGAGGCAAACTTATTAGGGATGTGAACCATGTTAGGGAAGTAACGAGTCAACTACTACCCTAGTCTAGCACATTAATTTACATCGGTCATCATCCATCAAGTGCATCCAAATAGGGAGAGTATCAATTGATACATCATACTTCATAGGATCACGATGTTGAAGATCTCAGTCATAATGGGGGCAACCATACTTCAAGAGTTTTGTGAGATCAAAGTCATAATTTCATTCCCTTCCTTTCAAGATCAAGGTAATGGTAGATTTTAGAAACCGATAAGTTAATTTTAGGACTTAGGAGTTTGAGTATAATAAGGATAGATTGATATTCATGTCCAACATTTTTATTCAAAATTGATCTTGCAAAAGAGGCATGGAAGTCAATAGGGAGATGCCTCATGTATCTAAGTCTTCACATCATGATCTAGGGGTCCAATGACATAGTCGTATTAGATTATTTGACGTTATACATATCAATAGGGTGAGTTTTTCTTATATATGTTTGGGGTTTGATCAAAATGGGGACAACATACGTTTAATCAATGGGGATCTCATTAACCAAGAGGTATAAATATGAGTTCCACCTTATTTCATAATATCAGTAGTTTACCTCAAACATAAAAACACTTATTTCTGATTTGATAACATTGAGTTCGCCTCACTTTATAGATAACTTTCTTACATCAAATAAGGTTTTCAAATTTAAGAAAAAATCATGACATTATAATTTTAAGTCAACTTTCATGATTTCAAATGAATATTAGTTTTCCCATGCATCAACTACCCAAAATCGTGGAATCATGTGATTAATAGTCATGAGAGAAGAACCACATTAGGAGATGAGAAGAGTTACTAATGTTGAACTACTTGGGTGGCTTAGGTTGTCCATAAATAAGAGATGAGATGCTAGAAGACTCTCTAAACTTTTAGGAAAGTATTTGAGCCCTCTCGGGGTTCTTAAGATATGTTATGCCTTAAACACATATAAATGCATGTGTGTTTGGATTAGATACCATTTGTTACGGAACTATTTGTTACCCTTGGTCAACATTCCTAATGGCTACATAGCCCAAGGCGAGTGGACTTGGGTGTCTGTCTGTAGAATGGCATAAATATTTCACAACAAGATATAATAGGATACTAAAAAGAGGTAGAGAAGCATGTACCCATTTCTATTCAATCATATCCCATTCATGTTTCATTTCATGGAGATTAGAGTCGAGTGCAGTGGATCTTCATTGGGCTACCACAATTTTGATAAGAAAAATATATCAATGTGAGTGCATTGAGTACACTATAAAAACATGTAACCACAATTTAAAAGTAATACAAAAGTTTCTTGGCTAGAAACATCTTAACAAGAAAGAAGCAGAAACAACATGAGAACGCTTAACGACATTGTCAAAGCATATTTTAGGTTTATTTATCCATTATATGAACCATAGGCCTTTTGACTAACTTTACATTGGAAGAGTCTATAGAGGTGATAGTGGAGCTAAACCTATTTCTAAGGGACCTCAAGGCCATCACCAAAAGACAACTCTTGTATTATAATGGTCCTCCTTATCTTGACATCTCAAGTAAGGCACCCAACCTGGTGTCCTTACTCCAAAACTTTAGGTAGGTGCACCAAGATATATAATGGATTTCTCTAAATTATGTTCAAGGTTTGTCAACATACTATAATAAACATGAATGTTGGATTCATGGGGAACATTAGCTCAAACATGTATGTATCTATCCAAGCATTCATATGATCATATATACAAATAAGCCAATATGATAGTAGGGTCAAGAGATTAAGTGTACCTTTGGAATTATGATTCTTCAGTAAGATACCTCGAGAAGGTCCAAGCCAACATGGACCTAGGATGTAAACATAAACAAAATAGTGTCTTAGATGACTAGGTTTGATTACGATAAAAATGATATAATCCATGTGGAAGTTCCCCTAGAAGTAGGTTTCAAATAGATCGACTTAGGTATAAAGTTCCATACATGCATGAAATCAATCAACCATAGTTTAAAGGTCACATCAACACCTTAGGTGTAGGTGATACATCCACATCATGAATAATACTAGATAAAGATAAAGTATAACTTGCTAATTGAGGAAGTATGAGAGTTGGAATATTATCATGGTATATTCATGTAAGATCATAATTGGCCATATTAGATTCATTTCATGCAATCAAGGTCACATTTTCAGGTCATATAACCATTAGGATCATATGATAGATCAAGTTAAGATTTTGTCTATAGTGTGCTGAATGTGTTGATTGAAGTCATAAAGATAACATGGATACTATTAGAGCATAAGAGTTGCAAGATTATTGTCCAACATTCAACATATGGATTTAGATGACACTAGGTGTTACATGGAGTCGATAGGGCACACTAGTTCACAAAGTTGTCTAATAAGTCAATCCTAGGAGAAGGGAAAATTTTTTGTTTAAATTAAGTGTCAAACAATACAATGATGACTGATTTCATCATAGAGATCATGTAAAATATATAAGTTATCATTCTAGATTACATCATGCCAAGCTAAGTCATAAGGCACATATTTGAGCACAAAAGTGAGTACTTGGGATCATACATGGTAAACTTCGAGTATTATCATGAGGCATTCGTCCAAAAGAGTATCATTCCCAAGTTAGGTTACTAATTTTGAAGTACAGTCATATCAAAAAGGCTAATTAGATCCAAGCTTTACATAAGATCAAATTACATCATTTAAGTACATATATGAAACACTTTTAGGTCATGGTAGGTCAACATGGCATTAGGGGGCATGTAGATGGTCCAAGACACTACATCACGTACACAAAAGAGTAGGGCTTCTGATTTGCATGAATGGTAGCCAAAGGATTATTATACACACTTGTTAGATATGGTGGAGGGTGATTACTACTCAAAATGCCCCAAAGGACACATTTTTATAAAACAATAGTATAGGATGCAAAAATAGTAGAATATGATAGCTTCATTAGCAAGATGGTGTTTCTCTGATACAAATGGTATATAACACTTTGATATTTGGTTAAGGGAAGAGAGAAATACAAGCATTAAGAGATAAGACTGAGATTAGAGTTTTAGGATGCTTTTGGGCGAGGTTTTTATCCTAGTGGACCACAAACGGGCCAGACGTTTGACCGGCCCTCCTTCCTTGGGCTGTGGTGTGTGAGGTCTTAGAAGGCAGCAGCGGTAAACACCATGCACCAAGCATGGGTGTTTGGGTCGGAATCGAGCGGTGATTGGTTGTCTTCAAGATGTTGCCACCGCGGACGGTGATCGCTGGTTGAACAGAGGTGAGAGACCGGTAGTAGGCGTGCAACTAGAATTGTGTCCACAGGATTATGATTCTGCAACTGAGACGTTGTCTCTTTCTTAAATCCGTGATGACAGGCATTCCAGAGAGTAGTCGGGGAGGGGAGCTCGGCAGCCCTCAGTGGCGAGCAAAGGAGCCGTCTGGGTTCGGAGGGGGTCTACGAAGAAGGCCTCACCACTGGATGGATGCAGGGCGGACCAGGGACGAATACCCCAAATCTCGGTCCATGGTGGCGTGGGCCAGATCGTGGGGAGAAGGGGAGGCTATGCCGCGATCTAGGGATCCAGAATGAGGGGAAAGCAAAGAAAACGGGTGATAGGAAGAGAAACGAGGTATATAAGGCTAAAGGATTGGGGATTAGGGCAAGTTTGGTTGGACGTGGAACCAACCAGCACCTTGACTTGTAAGTCAGGAAAACAAAGACGATGATTTGGAGCTCAATTGATTTCGTTTGGTTCTAAATAAATTGAACTAGTCAAGTACACTTGTAAACGGTTGGTACCGCGTTGTTTATCAAGGATAATGACGTCTACAACTGACATTTCATTTGATTAACGACGTGCCAAGGTGACGTACGAGATTTGTGAAATGGAACCGCCCCCAAAAAGGGTGCGGTCCATTTTCCCTGTTTTGCATGGGGCTAAAAATCAATTGGTAGTTTGTTCCCACACCATGGGTTGGAACCACATGCAACCAAATGTTTGAAATTGGATCTCACGTGTACTTACAACCACATGGCTTGATTTACAGCCCAACCAAACGGGCCCTTAGGGGAGGGGTAGGTGGTGCTCAACACCATCACAGGTGGAGTCATCACACAATATGTTGCTGGCTCGTACGGAGAAAGGGGAACAAACATGGGTTGTCGGATGGAGGCTCCGATCTAGGGCTGTAAATGGGTACGGGTAGACCCGCGGACCCGCAAATCCGGACCCTTAAAAAACTCGTCACGGGTCTAATTTTTTATACCCGCATACCCTTGGACCCGTATACCCTTGGACCCGCATATAAGAGGGTCCAATAATGGGTATGCTTGGACCCAGACCCGCTAGACCCGTGTACCCGCTATACATAAGTAACTACTAAAATATTATGTTATATATATCATACTTTACTAGTCTAATTAATATAATTATTGAGATTATATCCTACTCTAAGGTTGAGACTAGTCATATAACTAAGAATTAACTATTCTAGTTACAATAACGAACATCATATGTAAACTTAAAATCAAAATGTCTACTAATCTACATTACTTTCTACATAAATTAAATGTTATGATCATGACTACAAATGTGTAAACAATTACTCAATTAATTTTATTGTATAGAATATAGCATTGTCTAATATAACTATTACATGTTAATATACTATATGATAACAATATCTTGTTGTGTTAAATATATATAGCATAGTCATTTTTCTTACATAAACAATATGATGTTTTATAGAACCGCTTACCCGCATACCCGCTATTATTGCGGGTACGGGTATGGTGCGGGTCCAGGTTTTGTATTATGCGGGTCTAGAACCGGAACCGGACCCGCTAAATTAGATAGGTATGGGTATGGGTATGGCCAGACTTGCACCGTACCCGCACCGTTTACACCCCTACTCGGATCCTCGATTACTTGATCCAACAGTCGATACTCCTTGCCCACCTGGTCGAGACCTCTTATTGACCCCAATGATAGCAATCTGAATCGCCCAGAACAACAAAAGAGAGGGGAGTGGGCTTCGCACACGTGGGCGCCTTCAAATGGTCCCAAACTGGCCGGCCCAAAGGTCAAAACAAATGTATACAACAATGGAAATTGGGATTTAAGGCATATCCAATCAATTAGGCATAACTTCTGCATCCGCACTACAAGTTGAATGAAATTGGTTCTTTGGAAACGTGAAAGTAAGATGACAACATGAGAACAAGAATAGGATACTATTATAAGCAAATATATGATCAAAATTTCATGAGTGATGATGTGTGACATGAATCTAAACTTGAATTTTGTCAACTTGAGCATCACAAAGGTGATGCATGCATACTCGGTGGACCAGTTCTGCATCAAAACACATTAAACCATTCAGTAGAAGTAAGGATGAAATGCATATCACACACATGAGGAGAGAGAAAAGTCTAGGTTATCACAACAACGTCCAAGCTTAAGGGATTTTGATGCATTGATTTTCAGTCGCTTTTCATACCTTTTTTAGATTAATTGTATATTTGTTCGTTTTGAGATATGTTTATGCATTGCTTCTCATTATTAGCATGTGAATCACTATTGCATCAGTTATTAAATAT
The DNA here is from genome assembly GCA_963693085.1 of Alisma plantago-aquatica. Classification (NCBI taxonomy): domain Eukaryota; kingdom Viridiplantae; phylum Streptophyta; class Magnoliopsida; order Alismatales; family Alismataceae; genus Alisma; species Alisma plantago-aquatica. The sequence continues at coordinate 1,210,672,767 of OY856410.1, read as the reverse complement.
TTCTACCGAGTCATGGTAAATTATCATTTATAATTCAGAATTACGCTATTTTTCCCTTGTTTCATGTAAATTGATCACTTATATGATATCTTAGTGTCACCAATGTATCTGTTGGTGGTACCATCATGATAATAAGTTTCAAATAAGGAAATCAATTGATATTAATGCTATGAAGAACACACTCAGTGCTACCAAGAAAGAAGCCAATGATACCAAATATACTAGTCAGTTCTACTGAGTCACCATCTAGGGAGCATCAAAAGTCAAGCTTAATTTTCTTGATGCAACTGATCTGCTTGTCAGCGATACCTACTTCAACATTCCAATACAACCAGAATAAAAAAAGAAACTCAGCTCTATCGACACACATGTCAGTAGTAACTACACAATTTGAGGGTTACAAGTCAGCTAGAAACTCGGTACCACCAACATCCTATCGGTGGTACCAACTCTTTGTGATCAATGTAGTTTTGAGATTAAGTCTGATCCAATGATTACAAATGGTCAAAGTCCCTCTTATGAACTAAGGTGAAGGCGGCTGAAAAGGAGGATCATGTTCAGTCATGTTGCGACAGAGCACAAATCTGGGAGAGGTGGATACGATGGAAAAGTGTGCAGCTAAACCCCATTTTCTTAGGACCCAGGACTATCCCGATATTGTTTTGTATCTATATTGTATAAATTGGTAATCTATTTTCTTTATCCTAGACATGAGTTTACGACCCACAAAGATTTTTTTATGATCATCATCATAAATAAAGTCATAGAATAATACTTTTCTTTGGGAGAGGGATTAGGGTTGGATAAACCATAGATTCACATAGCCTATATTTCACCTCAGAAGAGGGCTTACGATTGTGAATGAACAACCTAGAGATTTCTATAATGCACCATACCAATTCCTAAATTTCTATAGGAGTGAGATTTTTTAGTTAGGTAGTGTATTACACTTTGAGAGAGGGTATTGCTTGCTACAAGTCAATAGTACTGAGTTAAGGACTAATAATTATTAATGGTATGGAATTTGAATGCAATGCATGTCGTGGTGAAACCATCATCCTAAGGAATCCATCCATTTTTTATCACAATAATTTAATTTAGATTTAATTCTTTGCTCTTATTTATAAAACAACCAATCAACCTTTTTTCTAGGCCTTGCTGATTATGTTTCAGTTAGTAGTAGTCTTTGGTGAACCTTTCCATGAGTTCAACACTCGGGCCTCATAGGCCTATATTACAAGACGCATGTCCTTGCATTTACACGCATAGTTTCAGCATGTAAGTGACAAGTCAAAACAATACATATAGATAACATGCAAAGTGAGCATCCTTTTATATTGACTCTATCTTAAGATGATTTAGGATGCAAATAGAATGCTTACTAACCCAAGAAAACTTCTTATTTTGTGGGTGGATCGTAACTTGAAATGTCATGGAATGATCATTTGACACCCTGAGTACATGTTGGAGTTACATAATCCTTACAACAAAGGAAAAGTTAGCCCTTTTAGTCAGAAAAATCCTAAAAAGGAGAAAAAGAGGCTTTGTAGCCTACACAAATCCCAAAAAATCTCATCATTCCAAAAAGCCATAAAGGGAGAGACTAAAACAATGAGAAAGATAAAAATGTGAGAGTTGTGCCTTATTACCAGCCAGAGCTACTTACCAGACAATGTATAGACACACTCAGGAAATATACATATGTTGTGATTGATAGTATAACGTAGAAGCTCTACAAAATAATGCTTGTTCATCAATGGAATTCACATGAACTAACCGTGATTATACCCGACTTCTAGATGAGTGACCCAGAGGAGAACAAGTTAACCATCATCCTTATCCAACCGTACACATTCTCAATTATCCACAAAAGAAAAGTTGGTAGCAAAATCTACCTTTTTGAGGTTTATGTACGGACCGAATAAGAGGAGGGCCTCATAGTGGATTTCATAGAGGGAGAACCCAACCTTGGGGAAGGGGAGTAATTCCTAAGGTTTTAAGGGATTTAGTGGAACAACAAGACGACAAAACAACAAAAGAAAATCTTAACATAGAACTGAAACAAAGACATAATTATGATGTTTGATTCACTTAATTAAAATCCCCTATACGTCACCTCATACTCGGATTATATTAATTAGCTTAAGGACAAGCTAGACTCTATGTTTGGGAGTTGATAACATCTAATTTTAGGGATGTTACATCCTATTTTCCCCTTCATTTCCCTTACTGTTCTAGGTTCTAATGTAATAAAACTTATTTTCACTTGCATTCATAGATATTTTCATTTTTTATAAATTTACAACTTTTGTAGGAGAATAAGAAGTGTTAGGAAATATAATTTCTATTGTTGGTGAGGATCCAACAACCGATGATCATCTAGTCTAGTGTCTTAAGCTAACATCGGACGGACATGGGGCCGCGCTCTGGGGGCGGAGGCGACGCCACATGTGAGACCCTACAACGGACCTCAAACCAAGGAGGAAGGAAGACCCAATGACGGAGAGTCACTGCGGAGGATATCAGAGTAGCGAGTGAGCCGAAAGAGTGGTCTGCACTGTTCAAAAACTCAGTTGGGGATGTGGACACTAGACTGGCGGAGACACCCCTAACCCTTGATGGAGAAACCATCATCATCCCTCAGTCGGAGGTGGACGAGACTGCGGCTCTGTGGAGGAACACGCTTGCCGGCTACGTCATCGGTTTCAAGCCACACATACCCACCTTGCAGGACTACCTTACCAAGATCTGGAAGCCGATCGGGGTTATGGAGGTGATGGGAAGAGGAAGCGGCAACTTCATTATCAAGTTCAAGGAGGATACAGACCTCGCCAATGCCCTTGAAGGCGGCCCATGGTTTGTGAAAGGGAAACCGATGGTCTTAAAGAAATGGGAGAAGGGTGAGCCGCTGGAGCACGAAAGGTTCACCTTGGTGCCGGTGTGGCTGAAAATCCACAGCCTCCCGCTCAAGCTGTGGAGTGAGACGATGATCGTGCGCATTGCGTCGTTCCTGGGGAAGCCGCAGTGCCCGGATCGCCAAACCAAAGCCAAGTCACGGGTTGACTATGCTCGTGTGAATGTTCTGATCAATGCCAGCTTTTCTTTCCTGAAGGCAGTCAAACTGCGGACGAATAAGGGGAGCGCTTACACTGTCAACATAGAGTACGAGTGGATACCCATAAAGTGCCCGCACTGTGAGATCTTTGGGCATGAGAAGAGCCTGTGCAAGGCCCCTGGCAAGAGCGGCGATCAACAAGATGGTCTGCAAATGCAGAACGCAGGCTACATCCAAGCCACTCGACAGAACTCCCCAGAGAGTAGGGGTGAGAAGCAGCCCGTGGATATGGTTGCGGAAGCCCAGATGGAGCGACAGGAACCTCCAGTTCCGTCAGAGAAAAATGCTAGTGCTCCGACTGATGGGGTAGAGGAGCTGAATACCAAAGAAGCCCATAAAGCCGTGACCTGCTACAGCGCCGACCAGATCAACAAGGGAGGATCCCAAGATAAGGAAGGGTTCGAGAAACTAAAAAAGACGAGAAGCCCAAGGAGGACGAGAAGACAAAAGAACTCTGTGTTGAATGATATACCCCTGACTAGGTTGATAGTCACATTACACCCAACATGACCACTTCCCTAATTAATTGCTTAAATCCCTAATTGCTTAGTCTAGTTGATTGCTCTTACTTTCTTCATTATATTACTCATTAATGGTAGTTGCTTCTTCCTAGGATAACGTAGTTGGTCTTAGACCACCCCACTTTTTACAACATAAATATATCCTTGAGTGGAAGCACTTTACTCAAGGGGGTGTCACAAAATGATATTCTTTGCAATTTAAAGTAAAGGACACACTTTTCATTTATTTAAAACTATTTTATACATTGTTCTGGAAAAAGTCTACATCAAGTTCATCTAATCTACTTTGATAACAAGATTATACATAATGTGAAAGATATCTAAACCCTGGATCAACTTGGTAAAAGGCACCCCACTAGGTCTTTTCTTCTTGAAGATTCCTTGTGCTATTCCTTGCATGTCAAAAAGCTTCTTCCTCCAAGCTTGCTCCTTACATGCGGACACCGCACCCCCAACCATGTATAAAACCAATGGTAAGTGGAATTGAACATATTATAACTTTAAGAAACATGTAAACTAAAAATAAACTTTGAACATTAAACATTGAAAAAGGGACACAATTACTTTTAAATTACTTCTTTTATCTTGACTTATATAAGAATCCTCGGGTTTTGTACCAAAGTACCTCTTCTCTTATGCACCGAAGTGCCTCTTGGGTTGCACCGAAGTGTCTCTTGGGTTGCACCGAAGTGCCTCTTCTGTTATGCACTGAAGTGCCTCTTAGTTTTTCTCAGAGGAGCCTCATGATGAGGATCTTATATAAGTTATCTTTTAATAATATCTTTCTCTTAAAACTCTTAAATTTCTCTTAAATATTAATATTGAATTTACTCATAATGTGCATGAAGATGATAGCATAATATGTATAGTAAAGCATTATATTCAATTCATTGTAAATTCATTGACTTTAAGCAATTGAAATAGATAACAAATTCATAACATTCATTGCATGCACACATACATAAAACCAAACATTACTCATGTTCAATTAGGATGGACCACTTATCTTGCACTTAGAGGAGATTTGATCCTCCTTGCTAGGTTCAGTAAACCCTAATAAAGTCCTTGGCGTTTGAAAACCCTGACCACCTTGTTCATAACATTCATTATATCAATGTATTCCATTAGTCACCTAAAACCCTAATTTTTTTTATAACATTCAGATTGCTAATCATGAATTCGATCCATGATTATCTTTTTATCCAAATATGTTAGAATTTGACAATTAAGATCATTTAAAAATGTTATGATCATCAAAACCTAGAAATTAGGGTCTTAACTCATTTAACATATTAAATTTATTAAATTTAGGTAATTTTAGAATTAGAAGTGGATATAGGTCTTGATACTATTTTTATTGGAATCCTTGTATTTTTTTGATCAACTTTCATATATTATTTGTCTTCGTTTGGCTTACCCATTAATTACTATCATTATTTCAAGTTTAAAATTAACTGGCCAATCATAGATTGCCAATAAGGCACCTCAGTCAATAGGGTCTGCACCACACAACCATGACCGACCCAATTGGATTGCACTTTGCTAGTGCCCGGGTCTACATGGCTTAAGTGAAAAAGGGCAAAAAGGACTAAAACGCCCTTACTTGTAAAGAGGAGCAGTCAGGACAGAAAGGTCTTTTCGATCGAGGTTATCTTCAACCTGAGTTCATGTGAACTGCAGTCCAAGCATGGGTCAACCTCAGTGCTGACTCCAACCTTCAATGCTCCTGTGTAGCAAAAGAGTATGGCCACACTTCGACTCACCTCACCTGAGTCGTTATGGATTCAATTGCTTTTGGAGATGGGCGGAGCAACGAGAACCATAGGACGGATCTCCGACGGAGTCCAAGGAGACAATGGAAGTTGAGAACAAGGCTATGAGTGGAATTGAGGGTAGGGAGAGGATGGTGAAGTTGAGAAGAGTCTCACATATCCAAATCTATATTCACAGGGGGTGTATTACCCTTTATATGGTCCCACTATGGAGGGTGGCCAGCGAGGGTGTTATAAACTGGGCAAAACTCTATTAGCTTACCATAGTAGGCAAAACTGGGGATGTCTAGACTCGGAATCTTCTAGTGAACTCATTGTGAGTGTTTTTAGATGTCCACGTGAGCTGTAGAGAGATAGAATCGAAAAGCAAAATTTTTGGTACAATGATTCTATTTCCCTTTTCTAATCATGGTAGAGGATGACTCAGGTGTCATTAGATCCCCATCTGATGGTCATCAAGGCACACAAAATATCAATGGGGTTGCATATATATTCTATATAGATTAATACTCATGACATTTAATATATTTCTAATTTCCTATTCACAATAGGAAATCTAAGAAATTAACTATCTCTTTCCCCTATAATTATCTTAATACCAAATTTAAAGGGGAGTTCCTAACACTTATTTCTAGGTTTGGGCAAAATTTGAGACCAAAATACAAAAGTTAGATACCCTTTTCTTGCCCCTTCAACAATTGAATTATTTGATTCATTTAAGGCAATAATCAACCTCCTTTTCCATCCAAACATGGTATGCAACCTTATTTAGGTGTATATTTCTCTTGGGTGCAAGGTCAAATTATACCTACTGGTTACCCTTAACGCACCTTTTCTAAAAATTTGCACAAAATTCTGTATTGGTCGATAAATTTTAACTTTAATGCATTAATTGATTGGATATTGTGAAAAGGAGTTTCTGTGGTGAACTATACAACCAAAATTCTAGATGATAACTTATTACCCATATCATATATATTATATGCCTTTTTGAGAAACTGTCGTGGAAGAGAGTAATTGCACTGTCTCCTAATATTAAAACTATAAAAAGGAAAAATGGATAATTTTTGTGCAAGTAATCTATTTAACATTTATTTTTTGGATTCAAATTATTTCCTCTTTCTCATTCATTTCTTTTAATCAAAGATAGAAGTGAGAAAAAGCAAAGCCAACCCTTATACCATTGAGTTAATTGTAACACATACCTATGAAATAAAAATTGTATTTTGAGTCCTATTCCATTCTTATCACTTCATTATCTTTTTAGAAATTTCGTTCATGGTCTTTTTTCATTAAAACCCTCAACTATTTTATTTTAAGTAAAATTACATTCTAGGGTTTAAATTATTCTTGAAATTTTGGGATGTTACAATTCCACCCAACTTATATAAATTTTTTCCCAGAAATTTCCCTTGGGCTACTACCCACCTTTGTGTTTTTCTTACCTCTTCATTTAATGATTGTTAACATTTCAAGGTTCATTTATGTTCACAATTTTAATAAAAGAAAGATATAGCATAAGGCAACTAAATTCACTATGATTATCTTGACATGAATTAACTATTACTTTACTCCTCATCTTATCAACTTATACTTAGGGTTAGGAAACCAACTCATAACTATACCTAGGGCATGGATTTCTAACATTAGGTGTAGATGACAATCTATTTTAGGTCTTTTGTATTGCCCATCTTTTTTTACATCCCCATGTAGGTGTTGATCAACCACATACCCAACAATAAGTAATTGTATTATTCTACCCTTCACCAACTTGATAGTACACATGTCCCATACCATACATACTATTATGAAGGGGAAAGATGAACAATAAGTCTAATGCTTATGACATCCCTCTACATTCCTCACATGGTGTGCACCAACCACTTAGATAAGAGAGGATGTGACACTAGCTAAAATTAGGTCAATACCTAAGATCCAAACTAGATATACACCTATCCCTAACATACATTTCTACTCTAGGGTGTAAACTCTTGTTATCTAAGGTTTTGATACTCTTCCTTAGTACTTTCCTATACCTCAATATCATATCTTCATCTTAGGGTGAATATGTGAATCATGTTTGCCTAGTGGCCAATTACCAAATTGCTCTGATACCATATTGGAACACACCCCTTTTTACAACATAAATATATCACTAAGCGGAAGCACTTTGCTCAATGGGGTGTCACAAGATGCTATTCTTTGCAATCTAAAGTAAATGAAACACTTTACACTGATATGAAACTAATTTATACATAGTTTTGGAAAAAGAAAAATTTACATCAAATTCACCTTATATACTTTGATAACAAGATTATACATAATGTGAAAGATATATAAACTTTGGATCAACTTGGTAATAGGCACCCCACTAGGTCTTTTCTTCTTGAAGATTCCTTGTGCAATTTATTGTATGTCAAAAATCTTCTTCCTCCTAAGATTTCTCCTTACCTATGAGCACCATGCCCCCATCCATGCATAAATCCAATGGTAAGTGGAATTAAACATAATATAACTTTAAGAACCATGTAAATTGAAAATAAACTTTAAACATTAAAAATTGGAAAAGGGACACAATTTCTTTTAAATTATGTCTTTTATATTGACTTATATAATAATCCTCATTTTTTACACCAAAAGTGCCTCTTTGGCTGCACCTAAGTGCCTCTTAGGTTGCACCGAAGTGCCTCTTCTCTTATGTACCGAAGTTCCTATTAGTTTTTCTCTGAGGAGCCTCTTGATGAAGATCTTATATACGTTATCTTTTAACATTATCTTTCTCTTAAAACTCTTAACATTCTCTTAAGTTTCTCTTAAATCCTAGTATTGACTTTACTCTTAATGTGCATGAAGACGATACCATAATATGGACAGTAAAACATTACATTCAATTCATGATAAATTCATTGACTTTAAGCAATTGAAATAGATAATACAATTATAACATTCATTGCATACAAACATACATAAAAGCAAACATTACTCATGTTCTATAAGCATGGACTACTTACCTTGCACATAGAGGAGATATGATCTTTCTTCCTAGGTTCAGTAAACCCTAATCAAGTCCTTGGGGTTTGAAAACCCTAAACACCCTATTCATAACATTCAATATATCAATTTTTATTCCATTCATCACCTAAAACCCTAATTTTTGATAACATATGGATTACTAATAATGAATTAGATCCAACATGATCTTTTTATCTAAATAGGTTAGACTTTGACTATTAGGATCATTTAAACATGTTTTGATCATCAAAACATAGAATTAGGGTCTTAATTCATTTAACATATTAAAGTTAGCAACTTTAGGCACTTTTAGAATTATAAGAAGATATAGGTCTTGAAACTATATTTATTGGAATCCTTATATAGGTCTTGAAACTATATTTATTGGAATCCTTACATTTTTTTCAATTCCTATAATTATTTCAAGTTTAAACTTAACTGGCCAATCAGAGATTGCCTACAAGGTGGCCAAGTCAACAGGGTCATCTCCACATAGCCAGGTCGACCCAATTGGCTCATGCTTCGCTGGAACCCGAGTCCGACTGGCTTAAGCAAAAAAAGGGTGAAAAGGACTAAAACACCCTTAACTAAAAAGATGAGAAGTCGAGGAAGAAAGGTATTTTCGACTGAGGTTATCTTCAACCTCAGTTCATGCAAACTGCAGTCTAGGTGAGGGTCAACCTAAACATTGAATCCAAGCTCTAATGCTCCTATACGGAAAAAGAGTGTGCCTGCACCTTCGACTCACCTCACTAGAGTTGCTGGTGGTTTCAATTTCTCTTGGAGATGGCCAGAGCAGCAAGAACCATAGGATAGATCTCTGGAGGAGTCCAGGGAGATGATGCAAGTTGAGAATGAGTCTATGAAGGGAACCGAGGACAGGGAGAGGATCGTGAATTCGAGAAGAGTCTCACAGATCCAAATATATCCTCACAGTGGGTGTATAACCCTTTATATGGTCTCAGGTAAGGGAGGGTAGCTGGCGAGGGGGCTGTAAATCAGTCAAAAATATGTTAGGTTACCATATTAGGCAAAACTGGGGATGTGTGGACTTGGAATCATGTGATGAACTCATAGAGAGTGTTTTATATGTCTAAGTGAACTAGAGAGTGAGGGAATCAAAAAGAAAAATTGTCGGTACAATGGTTCTATTTCCTATTCCAATCAGGGTAGACGACGACTCAGGCGTCATGAGATCCCCATCTAACGGCCATCAAGTCACATGAAATATCAAAGGGGCTGAGTATAGCTTCTATTCATATTAATACTCGTGACATTTAATATATTTTAATTTCCTCTTCACTTTAGGAAATATAATAAATTACATAGTTTTAATTCCTAATTTTAAAGGGGAGTTGCTAGCACTTATATCTATGTTTGGGTGAATTTTAAGACCAAAATACAAAAGTTAGATACCTTTTTCTTTCCCCTCAAGAAATTGAATTATTGAATTCATTTAAGGTAATAATTAACCTCATGTTACATCCAAAGTTGGAAGGCAACCTTATTTAGGTGTATATTTCTCTTTGGTGCATGTTAGGGTCGAATTATTCCTACTAGTTACCCTCAACACACCTTTTCTAGAAATTTGCACAAAATTTCTTATTGGTCAATTAACATCAACTTTAATGCATTAATTGATTGGATATTGTGAAAAGGACTTTCATTTGTGAACTGTATAGCCAAAATTCGATATGATAACTTATTACCCATGTCATATATATTCTATTCCCTTTTGAGCAACTTCCATGGAAAAGAGAGAAAAAGAGAGTAATTACACTTTCTCCTTATATTAAGATTATAAAAAAGGAGAAAGGGATAACATTATGTGCAAGCAATCTATTTCACATTATCTTTTGAATTCTAGTTCTTTACTCTTGCTCTTTCATTTCTTATAAATCTTTTCAAAAATAGGAGAGAGAAAAAAGGAATACAACCCTTATACCTTTAAGTTAATTGTAACACATAATGTACATATGGAAGAAAATTGTATTTTGAGTCCTATTCTACTCTTCTCACTTCATTATCTTTTAAGAAATTTCATTAATGGTATTTTTTCATAAGACCCTCTACTATTTTATTTTAAGTAAAACAACATTCTAAGGTTTAAATTATTCTTGAAATTTTGGGATGTTAAAAGTCTTATTCTAATATTCTTGAGTTAAGATTGCCTTGTTGTTTGGTATTGTAGCTTTTCTCTTGCTTATCAATTCTCTTAGTTTGCCTAGCATAGTTGATTACACAGTTTCGTGTTTGTTAGAACTTATCTCTATTACTTCCTATTGATTTCTTCTCTTTCCTTGCTCATTGACCTTAATCATTATTCTGTACTTACTTTTCATCCTTTCTCCCTTAGTTGAATGCACCTTAGCTTGATTGAAACCCTAAAATCCTTAATATGTGCATATGGAATCCAAACAAACAGTTACTTTAGCGCTTTATCTACTATATGAGGACCGACCCATGTATTTCTTAGTCTATCACATCTTGAGACCTAGAACTTGTGAATCTATATAACAAAGTTTGCTGATTCAAGTTGCAATTTTTCATCGTGGTGTACGTGCATCACCTAGCCCCATTGACTTCTAAATATACACATAGTACCCAACAATGAGATCACATACTATAAACTGTGATGACTTTAACTTCCACCACCTTAACCCTTCTATTTCAATTCTACACCCCTAATAGGTTCACCACACATACAATCATCTCCTCCACCCCTTGATTGTTTATGAATTAGCCCCAATCACTGATCCCAAATTTACCTACGTCTCCAAAAACGTGTAGTGAGTTCCATACCACCAACAATCCTACCTTTTTCTACCTTAGTTTCCCTTCCCACCAATAATCTTAGTATCCCATGAGCTCCTATTTCAATTCTAAACCCCCAATAGGTTCACCACACATCCTCTCATCTCCTCCACCCCTTGATTGTCTATGAATTAGCCCCAATCAATGAGCCCAAATTTTCCTACTTCTTCATAAACTTTTAGTGCACTCCATACCACCACCAATCCTACCTTTTCTACTTTGGTTTCCCTTCCCACCAAGAATCTTATTATCCCATGAGCCCCTGCCTCTTTCTTGAGCATTGAGGAATTCACCCTACAATCCACAGATGTTTTGGTCATATTTATGACAACAAGCTGCTACTACTTCAAGGTTTCCCAACCAAGGTCACTGCCACCATCGCCTCTAATAACACCTATGGACTATTGAAAAGCACTTTGTATAAATAAAACACTTTTCCATATCTTGATTGACGATCTCCACTAAGATTCCCTACCCTATCAACGAGTGATTCCCTTTTCTCTTTTTCTTTTTGATTTCAATTAGATACATAGAAATAGAAATGAGTTAAAGAAGAAACTAAAGTGCAATAAAGAAAATATAAAATATTAATAACTTAATAAAATAGGTTAATGAGAACCTAAATGACTAAGTTTCATTAATCTATTCTTTTGCTATCAACATGCTAAATAATTAATTTACTAGTAAAAGATAATGTAGAATATAAAATATGACTCTACAAATTAGACAAAATTCATAAAAAATTCCTCATAATTAGAATTTAGAAAACTTATAAGACATATTCGACTAGTCTACTCATGGAAATTAATGTTTTGTGTCCAAGTACTTAGTAAGTCAAAACAATAATAACATAGTATTTATATGATAAAATAGGGGGAAATGGATTATATAGAATAATGACATACTTTATGTATCATGAAATTTTCTAGCTTATGGTCTTGGAAATTATAAATTCATGGTGTAGAACCCACTCACCTCTACATGTATGTCATAAAATAAGTTATGGACACACACACACACACACACACACACATATATATATATATATATATATATATATATATATAATGAAACTATTTTAATAATTATTATTGGAAATTTTAAAAACTTAAGATGGATGTTAGGATTTCCTATTTATAACAAAAAAGTTTCACTTACTCATAATTAAACTAAATATGTGATTTTCAGGACAATATTTTAGTAACATGGGTAATTTTTTCTTCTTCTAGATGTTGACCCTTTGGACATATTTAAACCATACATTGTGCATGATTTGTTTTCAAATAGTATAACTTTAATTATCTATATTTTTCTACATCCAAATTAAAAGTATGCATTATTTATTGAATGTAGTATTTGAAGCTTATCCTATCTATTGGAAGGACACCACTAGATTTAAAAGTTAACTTATATTATATACTATTACATAGAATTGGTTTGATAATCACCCCAAGATTTTCCCCAATTATTTTAGGGTCAATATCCACCCTTTTTCTCAAAGAGAGGGACAAGTTGTGCCCAAAGTTAATTAGAGAATATTAATTATAAAAAAGTGTTATTATCTCCTAGAATATTAGAACACAAAGAAACATATCCTGTGAGATAATAATATAATTTTCAGTTTGTTGGTATTAAGTCATATTTCTAGTCTACTATCTTACCAGTTTAACGTAGTTGAATACTTTGATGATATTGATGAAACTTGAAAGCTAAATATCAATTTGTTATTCTCTTTCATTTTTTATAATCCACTATACAATTGTTTCCAATGTTTAGAAAACATTGAATTTTGTGTAAGTTCATGATTACTCTTGAGTATATCAATAAATTTATATAGTTTCTGCAATTGATGACCTTCGTTTCTCTACACTAGTACAAAGACTATCTCTAGAATCGGCTAAAACAACCCTTTCACATCGATTTAAAACTGACACCTAAGTGGGCAACACTATAGCCACATGCTTAAGACATTAGTTCTTTAGGGTAGACAAATTTGATTCTAGAGATCCAGTCATCAATTGTTTGGATAAAAGACACTGACACATATCATGATGTACATGTCACATTTATAATTGGTAAAAGACCCTAAATTGTTAGTTTGATTGAAACCAACACCTATCACAATGTACAGTGTCAGTTTCAACACAAACAACTAACAATTTTGAAGTAAAATGACAGTTATTATAACGAACTGACACCTATGAAATGCTACCAGCAACCCAACACAGCCATTTTGGTTTTGTTCTTTAACGTCAGTTATTTGACGAAAATTGAAGACTCTGGCCTATAGTGTCGTTTCTTTTATACAACCGAAGACTAGTTTTTTTTTTTTAATTACTAGCCTACAACCTATTGCCTGGCTGGTTAGCAGGATGCAAAACTTACATTTCAGTTCTAAACTACAGGTTGACAACATCTTGTGAGTTCATCTTAGAAATAGGGGATCAAACTTGTAATTACTTCATTTACATATATACCAATTTCATTCTCATTAATGGTATAAACATTCATTCATTCATCTTCACATTCACAAACATGTATATAGATCATCATTCACATATGCATGCATCAAACTTATAGTTGCCAATGTGTGCATCAAATTTAGATTTGCCAATATATATCATCATTCACATGTATATAGATCATCATTCATAAGCACTATATGTATAATAGAGTTCTAAGTTCTTCTTCATTTTCTTTATCCCAATCAAAATCAAATATGACATCCCTAATGAAGGCTTCTGGCTATTGTTCTAATATCTCATCCAATTATTCTTTCGTATAGGGATATATTTTCTTCCATATCAAAGTCTTCCATTTTAAACACGTAAAAAGAGAATGACGTATATAATTAATAAATTTGATATGTTTATATTATCTAATGCCCCTTTATACTTATGATGATCAAGACTATAGATGTATATATATGTATATATGTATATGTATATGTATATGTATATATATATACATATATATACATATATATATGTATGAATATATATATATATATATGTATGGATTACATTATGTATCTGGTCGATGTCTATTTCCGCACGTCTGAAAATCCTGTCCATAAATGACATCACGTAGTATGTGCATACCCAACCGTTGTCTTGTACAAAACACTATAAATTTCAACATACAAAATGCTAATAAATAAAAGTAAGGATAGTTGGTATAAATATGCATTGGAGTCAGAATACTACCTCAACATTCTCCCAAGCCATCATTTTCTTTTTTGTGTCCACCTTCCCTCTAGTTTTTTTGAAATATTTTATAGCCCTATACGCTAATGTAACACATTGAATTGACATTAGGAAATAGTCATGTAATATATATGTTAATGGATATAAATATAAAAATTTACTCACCTGACTAATGCCCTTTTCAAATCGTGTCCCCCATCATCTATTTTGTCACCCTTAAGATCTATATAATAAGAATTTAGCAAGTGGGGACTAAAACCAATAAGAACTGATGGTTATTCCTATGTTACAAAAAGGCAAAAAAAAAACTATAACTCAATATCCACAATGAAATGTAATTTCTTAAATCTAAATGATAACCAAAGTAAGTAAACTTACATAACATTATATGGAGCTAATATCACACTCTTTTCCTTTTAATGAAAATATTAAAATGTGGTAGAGCAGTTTAGGGTAATAGATGAAGGGTCTTTAATTGCATTGCTAATCAAGGATGGAACTAAAAATCCCACATGGGTCTTAGAAAACTCTGTACAGACCCTACATAAGTGGTTGCAAAATATATATCATGTATGCATTAATATATAAGAAAATAATTCTCCATATATAAAATGAGGTATATAGCTATACAAGATCTCACCTTATCCAAAGTTCTATCATAGATATATTCAACCAAGCATAACCAAACAACTCCAAAACATCTTGTAGAAATATACTATTGTCATAAGGTTGACCTACAATGTCATCCATAATAGAAACCACCATAGGACGATATTTTCTTATAATTTTAGCGGGCATGGCCTCAAATCCTACAAATTTTCATAGAGTGTTATATATACCTAAACATATCATCTTGCAAAGACTACTATGTCATAAATATACTTACAACGGATGTGCTGGATGTTGAATCCACATCATTACTCCCAACCAGCTATGTCGTAGGGGGGTCCACCTCATATGAAGAGTGGGGCGGTACAACTGGTACTATCTGAGTCAATGTTTGAGAAGGTACCCATTGAATCATTACTTCCTGAATTCACTTTGCAATTAACTCTTTTACCTCATATTTTGAGAATCCCCCTTTTGGACACATTTGCACTCTGATGGCCCACAGAGCGCTCTTCTATCCACACTAGCACCTGCATTCCTAACACATCTAGGGTAAACTAGGTTACTTAGAGAAACTATCAATTCATCCCTTATTCCCTTAGGGATGAATTTGCCTTGTTTCATTTACTCGTGGAGCTCCTGCTAACCATCATCAATAGTAATTGCCAAGTAAAACATATCAGTCATCAATACTAATTTCTCTGTGAATCAAATTTTACCATTTTTGCAGCTGCTTCAGCAGTTGCAGGGTTGGTTATTTCTCCAGATATGGATTGCCTCCCAGCTGTCCATATATCATGGAAAAGTAGATTGTGAATGGTAGTAGTAGAGGAGTCAGTAGTCCCAGGAGTAGGCTACTGAGAAGAAAGTGCATGTAGTAGCTTTTGGCAAATATTTGCATAGCCACCTCTACCCATCGTGTGGTTGTGCACATTCTTTGCACGCCTTTCTCTTTGAGCATTGCTTACAGTCTGGTTAGTAACAATCACCGATAGGAATTGGTAAGTAAAAAACAACTTACTATTACAAGGTAAAAAAAAATGAATTCATAATAATGCATTCAAAATGTCTAGCTACCTCCATTGCTTAGTGGCTGACTTCTCCCTCTTCCTAGCCTCCCGTATGTATAATCTTGTCAGAGTTGTTCTAAAATTCGTCAAAACCCTCCCACAGTGTTGCATCACCTTTTGGCAGTGTAGATTTTCATCCAGGTCAAATATGCTATGCAAAATTTCATATACTTAATGGAATATTCTTAAAAATAGAATTGTAAATAGATTTTAAAACATATTTGAAAATGATAATATCTCACACATAGTTCTTTCCATTTGAAGTCTTTCTTACTTTTATCAATTTTATACCAAGATTCTACTACTATACTACAATGTCTATGAGTAAGAACCCCTAGATATAAAACAAAAGAGCTGTGGTTCTTTCCAATAAGATTTTTTGCATGATCAAACTCAATGACCAACTTCGGTCTGTTACCCCTTTGTTGTATCAACTTGTTCATCATGGTTTTGCCCCTTATTTTTTATTTTGTTTTAAGTTTCTCAACAAGTGGAACAAGATCCTTAGGACGTACATCCTAAAATTGACAAAAAAAACACATATAGGTCATAAAAAGATAAAAAATAGACATATTGTAAAATGCACAAAGTGTTGATAAAACAATACATAACTTACACCAGTGTCAGTAGGATGATGCTCATCTGAATGGTAATCATCGTCACTGTCATTATACTCATGGTCAGATGACATCTGAAAAGATGTCATATAAAAATAGTCAAACAAAGAAATATAAGATTATAAAATGCACATCTAACATTTTTAAAAATAAAACCATACCTCTCATATTGAGATCTTTTATCAATCAAAAATCCCTTAGTGTGATCTCCACACACATAAGTTAGCATCAGTTTCAATATTTGGTGTTTGCAAGCCAAGTGAGAAAGGAATGAAGTCCTCATACTTGTCATAGTACTCTTCTTCATCTATAAGATCTTCAATGAATTGTCTTTTACCATGAAGAACAACTAAATTTTTTTCATTTGCAAGATCATCAATATTAAATACTTTCTTTGCCTGTGATGCCATTATCAGTGGTTCACCCTTCTTGCAAATCTTTTCAAAATTTGCTAATGTGAAACCCAATTCATCTACTACAACTCCTTTCATGTTATCAACCCAATTACACTTAAAGATCTGAATTTTGAAATCTACATAGTCAAACTCCCATATGTCTTCAATGACCCTGTAATATGATATTTTAGCTTCACATGGACTTTTATCATTCACACTAGCAAAAAACAATGAAGACGCTTGAAGGGTGACCCACTATTTTGGACGACGCTCTTATCATCTTGATGCTTTGTGTAATATAAGAACCCATTTATGTCAAACCATTCATAAGACACATTCATTTTTTGTTTAAAGGTGAGGCATTTGATATTTTCAGCAACATTATTTTGTGTTTGAGATAGTTGACATAAGACTTTATCTTCAAACCACCTAATAAATGTCTTGTTATTCTCTCTAGCAAGCCACATTGAATCATCTCAACGATATTGTTTCTTGATGAAATTGGTATGTTCTGCGATATTAACACTCACTTCATCAATGTTGTGTAAAATATACAAGTGATCTTGTTTCCACAACTCACAACTGATTACTTGCACTCGTGCTCCTAAAGTCCCTTTGCCGAAATAGTCCTCAATATTCTTGTCACTAATAGGAGCTTCATTACAACTTAGAAAGTCACTACAAAAGTTCATATCCTCCCTCACCACATAACCCTCAATAATACTTCCTTTAGGTCGATAACGATTTCTTAAATCACCTTTAAAAATACACTTGTAGCGTTCAAAAGGATACACCCAATGCAAGAAAACTAGTCCCAACATTTTCACTTCCCTAGTCAAATGGACAAGAAGATGTACCATGATATCAAAGAATGAAGGAGGATCTCAAGATGGCATAGGGTAACAACCACTTCTCCTTACAACTTATTGAGATTCTCATATACAATAACTTTGTTGCATAGAGAGTTGAAGAAGAAACAAAGTATGGTGATTGCAAACCTTACATGCTTCGGCAATATAGATCGAATTGCCACGGGAAATATTTGTTGCATTAGAGTGTGATAAAATGAGATTTAAGACCTATAAGCTTCATATCTTTCATTGATTCTAGTCTAAAGATATTGGAAGAGTTACTCTATGGTACCTTAACATTAAGCAAGCACTCACAAAAAGTTTTCTTCTCCTTTCTAGACAACATGTAACAAGCAGAAGGTAAAATTTGTTTTATGATTACTACTAACTACTTATGTTAATTTTTCCTTATTCTCATTTCACATTGGCCCATTCTAGATTTGATGCCATCTTTCGTCTTACCTGATATATTCAAAAAAGTACCAATGACGCTATCACATACATTTTTCTCAACATGCATGACATCGATATGATGCCTAACTGCTAAGAACTCAAATAAGGAAGATCTTAAAATATTGAGCTCTTCTTGAATAAGGATTTGCCACGCTGTGTTGGAATGGTACATTGTGATCTCTTACTAAATTCATTGACAAAGTCTTTTAGTATTTCATAAAAAACCTCCCCTGGTTTAGGTTTAGGGGCACTCCATTCCTCATTTTATCCATTGAACACTTTATGCAACCTTTGATAAGGATTGGATTTTGGCAGAAACCTTCAATGACAAAGATATATAGTCTTGTTACCATATTTATTGTATTGAATGAATGCTCTCGTCACATCTACGGCATGCTTTGGATCCTTTTACACTATATCTAGACAAATTCCCATATGTTAGAAAGTCATTAATAGTGCAAAACAACATATCATACAAACGAAATGTCTCTCTATGTGAAGCATCATAATTCATCACACCTTCACCCTAGAGTTTCTTTAAGTCATCAATCAGAGATTTAAGATAAACATCAATATCATTTCCAGGTTATTTAGGGCGTGATATCAACAATGACATCATAATATACTTATTTTTCATACACAACCAGGGAGGAAGATTGTATGTAAAAATAATAATAGGCCAAGTGCTATGTTGGTTTTTCAATGTGCCGTATGGATTCATCCCATCAGTACAAATCCCAAGTCTTAGATTCATGACTTCTTCACCAAATTGAGGGTACAATAAATCAATATTATTCCATTGTGAGGAATCTGACACATGTCATAGGATCCCATCATTGTTTTTCTTTACCTACGCATGCCACCTTAAATTATCTGTATCCATCAAATTGAAAAACAAGTGCTTAGGTAGATACCACACCACCTTAGTAGGACAACCAATTTTGAACTTCCCTGAAGTCATCATTTTATACCTTGATGCCCCACATTTTGGACAATCTTTCAAATAGACATAGTCCTTTTTAAATAACACAAAATCAATGAGGAATGTGTGCATCTTCTTATCCTTCATTCCCATTTGGCATACCATTTTCTTTAATTTGTATGATGAGATTGGAAGCTCATTTCCTTCAGGAAGAATTTCTTTCAACAAAGTCAACAATGACGTGAAGCTTTTGTTGTTCCATCTATTATTTACCTTTTGATTATACAACACAATGCTCAACTTCATAAACTTAGTACAACCTATGTATAGTGGTCTCTCAGCATCATGCACAATGTTCCCAAATTAGGGAGGTGGATCAGTGTGCTCTCCCCTTCAACTATCTAGCATCACATCAACCATGTCTATCAGATTCGGTTCATTCACACCCACATCATCAACCTCAATTTCTTCTTCAACACAAGTTCTGCTACCAACATCTACTGATCTTGAGTTTGTAATCTCTCCATGCCTTTACCATTCCGTATAGTACATGACATGAATTTTTATCTGATCACCAGTGTTGACTTTCAAGTTGTTACCACAATGCCTACATGGACAATAGAACCTATCTCCATGTTGTCTCCGATATTCCTCCATAAATCTTATAAACTCATCAAGACCAGTAATAAACTTTGGGGTTCAACAATTTGGAATGGACATCCAGGATCTATCCATTCTATGATCAAAGAGAAAATAAGTACTAAGGTTTAGAGTTTACATATTTGGTTAAGGATTTTCAGATAGATTATGATTTATTGTTTTAGATCTAGGAATAAGGGTTTATATATTAGGGTTTAGGGTTTAAAATTTAGGGTTTAGGGTTTAGTAATGAATATGTGTACCACCTGTCCCATTATTGAACACCTAATCTCACTAGTAAGTGTATAATGTGTATTCGGTTTTCAAGAAAATTTTGGCAGCATTACCCCAGAGTTCTCCAAGTACACCAATGTAGATTGGAAAATGTCCACCAACATATGTACTTGGAGAACAAATGGGGCAGTGCTGACAAAACATATTGATAACCTAATATACATTATACACTTACATCCTAAGTGAGATTAAGAGTTCAAGAGCATTCTTGAACTGGGGACTTTCTAAGATTTAATCCTAACAAGTAAATCTCAGATCGGTTTCTAGGCCAACAAAACACATGTATGTTGTCATTCCTATACCTATGATCCTATTTTCATCATTCATATCCTAGATATCATGTGACACCACATAATTCAACTGATTCTTCCATTTTTCTTAGTTCATTCATGCAACATTAATCCTAATTAATCAATATTAATCAACAACACTATCTTAAAAAGCAATTATTGAACTAAGTTAAATCAATCACTAACAAGAGAGAAATAAATCATAATTTTTTGAGTAATATAATCATTAAATAACATTAAAAATTAATTAATTAAGTTAGGTAAAACATTATTTGATTCAAATGTGATCATGCATGTAGAGTAATAGTTACATCAAATTCATTCATTGAGTGCTATCTAGAAAAAACCTAGCAAAAGGAGTGATAATTTTTTATGCCAAATAGGGGCACAAATTTACTAAATTTAGGATTATAGTGAGGTTTGATGTCAAATAAGAGTAATATTACAACACATAAATGTGCATTAAAATCGAAACAACACATAAATGTCCAAACAACAGTAGCACTATCAACAAACAAAAAAAAACCAAAATGTTCTTATCTTCAATGACCCCACATTTGGTGGCGGAAACTGGAGATGATGGTAGTGATTGAAGGATAGAGGAAGAGCGACTGGAGATGACAACGGTGAGCTCAACAACAGCTACAGTGGTAATGTCAAGCAGCATTAGCGGCAGTAAGCTCAACATTAGTAGCAGAAGCAAAGACAAGGATCACAAACCGGTGGAGGCAGCGGTGAGCTCAACAACAGTAGTAGTGGTAGCATCCAGAAGAAGCAAAGACGGCGACAGAGCTGTAGTAGCAGCAGTTGTGGTGGCGACGATGATGGCGGCGGGGATCGCAAATCACCACAGAGAGGCAATTCGGTCATGATAAAACAGAGAATGGGGAGAAATCTTATATCGCACGAGGGCTATTAAGTTACCCATAGTCGTCGGTCGTATAGTAATACCGACAAGTAAGTACATAGTCACCGGCTTGAACAAAAACACCGACGATTAACTCCTAAACCAAACAAAAAATAGACACTGGTTTGGAGCAATATTCCTCGATTAGGTCTGTAGAAACCGATGACTAACTACATATGCAAACAAAAAATGGAACCCGGGTTAGGGATGTAGTTGTTAGTTTGGCAGGAAAACTGATGACTAAGAAGAAATTTGAGGGGAAAACTTTTTCATAGGTACAAGGCGTGAAAACACCTAGTCATCGGTTTCTTCTTAGAAACTGAGAATTTAGACCCATCTCCAAAACAACATTTATGACTCGTCTAGGGGTCTAAATCATTGCTAGTTTGGTAGAACCAAAATAATGGGGATAATTTTTTCTATGGGGACATGGTGTGAATATTTTGTCATCAGTTGTATACAAACCTGACATTTGACTAAAAATTTTGGAGGCACATTTTTTCATTCATAAAATTTTATTTCGCGGTAAATTTTAGTCGTCAGTTTCTCCGAACAGAAACTGACTTTCAAGTTAAAGCAGTATATGTGTCTTTTCTAAATCGACAAGACTTCACATATGGTGATGGTTGGCATGAGGAACTAACATTGTTGGTAGATTGGTGTCTATTTTTCTTAAGGAACCGATGTCACCAAAAGTGACATTAAACGTTAGATCTGTACTAGTGCTATTTGGTCCATTCTTGGTGATTTTCTACTTTGATATGTATATAGATCAAAGTAACAACTCATTTGTATTGTTTTATGCTAAATATTGAAGCCTACAACATTTGCAAGCATATATGCAGTTTAAGTTATCAGATAAATAATTAATGGTTTACTTTGTTATCTTATCATGTAATTGCGGTTTTTGAAAAAGAGATAATGAGAAGGTGGATTAGTCTATCAGGAAATCGTTGTTAAAATCTTGATAAAATACCACAATGATCAGAATTTACAAAACAAATATTGTATAAGTCTTCTCAAAGCATAATAAAATTTATGATGCAATTATGGAACCAAAAATCTTACATAGAGGAGAGATATCCACATCTATTAAAGGATGCATGAACTTTTAGGTCCAAATTCCACCCAATGAGGGATGTTATGACGAAGTGAGTTTTCATCAATTATATATCCTAACACTACTTATATGTGAAAGTAGGATTTACAATATCTTGATGATTTTGAATTACTTTAGCCACAATTATATGTGATACATTTGACCAAGTGGTGCAACTAGATGTGATACATTAAAACCAGTTTGGTGCATATTATTTGCAATTTATGAAATTTAATACTAATTTTTATCATCAACATTCTATTTTAGATAATTTCACTATTTTGTAAATATCCCACAAGTAAATCTAAAGAGTGAAATATTCTACTATTTCTGTATAATACAGTTTTTTAAAATATTGAAAATGGTATATGAGATGTCTCAATAGGATATGTACATTATGAGAAAGGAAATTGTAAAAATACCTAGTTCTCTATATGTATATAATTAATATTGACCTAACAATTATACATTGCCAATTTTTAATGTTGACTTAGTCATTCCATTCCTATGTACCTAATATATCTATTTGATACCAATTTCATACATTAGGTACATGAAAAGGATGATTTGGAAAATCCTATTTCCTAGAAAACAAGCAAAAACAATGCAAATGGATGTTTTGTGGAATAGGACATATCTCAACTTAAATCATGTTGTAAATCATTTATTTTGAATCTAAGAATTGCAAAGAAGTATAGAAAATATTAGGAGTACTTAATTTGAATGTCTTAAGAACTTTTAGGGAAATTATCAAAATTGATTATAGTGAGCCTTGTCAACTGAGTTTGTCCTGGTGACAACTCAATTGATGGGCTATATAGTTCTTGATAATTCCTAGAGTCGGCCAAGTTTGTCTAGTTGACAACTTGACTGACATTCTGCACTTACAAAACAAATTAAAGCCATTGGTCGAGTTTCATCCAGGATAAACTCAACCTATAACATCAGATTGTTTTGTCTGATAGTGTCATCGGTCAAGTTTCCTAAAAGATAACTCAATTGACAACACAATATAGAAAGGTGCAGAATAGTGTTTGTAGTCATTGGTGTGTTACAATACTAAAAATTATATCTGTTGGAATGCTCAAAATGGCTCAAATTCATTCCTAAGTGTCTCTGCGAGATAGTAGGAAACCTCAACTATAAATAGGGATGCTTGGACTTCATTCTAAGTTGTCCTTCTATGCTCCCTAGTTATAGTTGAGTGATTTTTCCTCCAATAGCCCCTTTCTCTCTCGATCGTATCAACTAATATACATCAATTCGAGTGATTTAGGATTATTGTAAGAGAGTTGCTTCAATGTACACCTTGTCCATATCTCCACTCCTTCCCAACCTCTCTCTCTCTATCTCTCTAGATACAATGGTGAAAGCTTCTCCTTGGTGAAAGTGAAGAAGAAGGTTGGAGATTCAAGTAAAGAGTGGTGATTCTGTAAAGGTGGAAGACTTGTTGCAGGAGTAGATAAGTCCTAGGTGAAGGCAATAGGCTCATTGCATGACTGGGTAAGTCCTTGGGAAGATAGATGACTCTTAGTCTTGTATAGGTAATTCCTTTGTGGGTTATTGGCTCCCTTATCCTAAAGGGGAAGGCTAGGTATCCTTGTCCTTGAAAAGGAAAGTCATATATTATAACTCTTATAATAGAATATTAGAAGTGTGCAATGGTTGAAAATCCTAGAGGTTGATCCCTCTAGGTACTAGACACAATCTCCTAGTTTGGAGGTTGGAACCACTATACTAACTTGTGTTATTTGTGCTTGTTCACTCTCTCTCTCTCCCTCTCCCTTGATATCTATGTTTGGTAGCACTAAAATTTCATATAATCACTTTATCTTAGGATAAAATTTTACGGTCCAATGAATTTGGTTTACTTTTTTTTTAATCTCTATTCACCCTCTCCCTCTAGAGCCCATTGATCCAACAAGTGGTATTAGAGCAAGGTCTTCTCCAACCTAGTGCTTGTAACGACCCTCAAAATTTAGTCCCAAAATTTCTTACCCTTACTAAAGACGAAACCCTAGGTTAAAAGAATCCATTTTTCATATGATGACTTAAGTCAAGACCATGCTTAATTCATATTCCAAAATGAGCCAGAGATACTAAGTGGACCTTGAATTGAATCATTTACATCAATACTTAGTCATATTAACGTCATGTATCATGCACAAAAACCTAACCCTAATTATGCAGTGGTGACTAGTTGGGATTGAATGATAGTTTGGATATGTATATATGTATAATGTGTCCTACAGGATGGTATATGAGTAGATAATAGAATAATAGTGCTTTCCTTGGATTTTGGTAATAAAACTCCTTTTCAATGATTATTAGTGTGTTAATTACCGTAAGTAGATAATGATGTAAAACACATGTTTCCCTAACTCATATCCAAAATGTAATTGGATAATTGAATTCCTCATGGTAGAATTAGCTTACCTACCAAATTTGGTTACTTTTGGATAATCCTAAAAGCTCCAAATGGTATTAGGAAGAAAATATGAGATAATTACATTTCATTGATTAATTAACTTGATAATCCTTGAGATTATCATTGGAATTTTCCAAAGTCTTGGATTTAATTATCACGCACAAATAAGATGCAACTGGGCTCCTTGTGAGCCGTTGGATGGGGATCTGAGGGAAGGGACCTCATCCCCTACCTCCTGCAGAACCCACACAGAAGGGGGAAATAGAGCCGCAATCCCTCGCCTGCGATATCCCTCTCCCTCGTCAACATCTTGCCTTTATCTCAACTCCAATCAATTAGGGAGATCCCCACGAACCTAACGAGCCCTAGCTTGGCCCCTATAAGTGCTTATTGAGAGGACAACCAAAAACCCACTCCCTCCAGTCCACAACGCCACCTTCCCTAGGCCAAGTAGGTCCATCAGACCGAGGGAAAGAGATCCAAAAACCAAGGACGACCCCCGATAGCCCCTCCTACTCCATCAATTTCATCGGAATCATTGCAAGCTAGGACCGCCTTCGGGATCTTCCTCACTGACATCGGCGAGATCAGGCACAGAGCTCCGACCTTCCCAGTTCAATTCAACCTCCAGTAAGCATCTTTTTACACTAAGCTTTCTATACGACATGTCATTTAGTAGTGTGATGCCCATGTATGCCCTGCCCACGAAACTGAGTTCTTAGCAGTACAACTCTACCTCTGACTGGGTCAGACGGCCACCTTCAGGCAATGAAAACCAATCATCTAGATTCTATGGACCCTTCTGAAGCTAATACCATGTTTGTTTGATCCTTTCATTGCTTTATTCTCAATCTTCTGGTTTACCCCCCCCCCCCACAAACCTCTGTTTCCTATAAATCGAGATGACGCTCTGTGTTCCAAGGAGTTCTAGGAACAATAGTCTACACCATCGGCTTCGGTTGGCTTTCACAATCTCCTGTTGTGTGTTAGTTTATGCTGACCATGAATCCACGATTTGTTTTCTCTGGTACCACTTACCATAGTTCTGGCATGGAGGGGGAAACATCCATGTACCCGAGAACCTTTGTTGTGGTTCCTTGGGACTGCGAGGACAGGGTGAAGCAGTGAGTTACTCCGATGCATTCTATTCTCTCTGCTTTGCTTTGGATCAAAGTTATTAGCACCAGACGAAGAGAGCTCTGCGCCATGGACGGCTGCAAGACTCTCAAAAAGTCAGGGTGAAACGGAAAGAGGGACCCAATGTCCCTGTACTATGATTTTATGTGACATGATTAGTTTAATAACTTAGGTATTAGAATGGTTAATGATTTATATTTCTAGTGTTTTTGATTTACGATTTTGCCCATGTCCCTGTGTCCCGTTGTGGCTTATGATATGATCAGAGGGTGTTCTAGTCATTTGAGTTTTTGATTATCCTATCCCAGACTTTGAGATAAATGAATTATCAAGTTTCTAATTGTTCCATATTCGGATTTTCATAACTAATTATTTGTAACTCCAATGGGGTCGAACCGTATATGGTTTTTAATCGATTTTTTTTGAGATATTGGTGATGGACAATGTTTTAGATCCTAATTTTGCTTTGCTTTTCACGAAACATCACTTAGTGTTATTAGGATTTAATAAACCATAAACCCTAGAAATAAAGTTATGGATTACTCATTAATGGATGATTATTGAAATAACATGGTAATTAGGGTACAAACAACCCATGGACGTGAGTAGGGTTCCTTCAACCCAAAGAAAACATCTAAGATCTCCCCTATGAGAGAGGTAAGTGTGTCCATGCACATTGAGTATTTAGTATAAGTTTTCAATCTGCCTTATGCTTATTTTATCATTATGATCAAAGTTAAACTATATGCATATCCATGTACTTCAATTTGAATTCTTCTTGCATCAATGTTATTATATGTTTCTCAAGCTTTCCAGTTCTATTTTAGATAATCGTGCCATTGTAAGGTGAAATTTCTTTAAAAGCAAAGGATTATTAAGTAAACAGTGAATCATGTAATTAGTTGAATACTTTTTATCCTTGTTATGTTGATGTTGAGGCTATGGGCTTTATGAGCCCCATTGGTGCATAAGTATCAAGGACACTATAATTAACCACCAAGATTAAGTTATGTGAATCTAAAATTGTTGTTTAGTTAGCTTCAAGTAATTTCCTTATTACTTAGTTATTACATAGTACAACGATACTCAATGCCGCTTACTCTAACGTAGTTCTTATTGCATGCATGGTTGGGTGCGGGATGCCCACAGGTACAAAGCAACTTTCAAGAAAGGGCTATATCAAGGTCATCTTAAGGAATAGATCAACGTTTCCTAAAGATTCATATGGTGGGGTGCCATCTACGATATAAGATCCTGATGTTATAGATAACTTCATGTATTAATTAATTTTAATTATGTATATCCTAGTTAGCTTTAATTCAAGAAACCAATTGTGAACAATGAATAAATCAATTTCAATATCAATGCATGGTGTTTGTTTACTTTATTTGCAATGATTATTATGATTGTGACATTCCTTTTGAGCAAGAGTACCCCATATTATAGACAATGTGGGTGGTTCTTCCATTGCTACCTATATGCTTGAAAGGGGTGTTACAGTGCTCCTATAAGACAAGAAGATGGATGAGAACTTTTTGGGGTCCCTTAACATAGAAGGTGGATTCTCTATGCATTCTCCCATATTTGATGACACAAACTTCCTCTATTGGAAGAGACGGATGAAGTTCTACCTCTAAGAGATGATCTACGAGATGTAAAAAATGGTTGACGTTCCATAAAAAGAACTAGAGGGATATATGTCTACATGGAGTGAAGCAACCATGAAGAAAGCTCAACTAATTTCCAAGGAAATAAGGATCATCTACTCCGTCGCTACTCCAATTGAGTTTAACAAGATTTCCACTTGGGATACATCCTATGATATTTAAGATAAGCTATTCATTACCTGTGAAGGCACCAAGAAAGTGAAGGAATCTAACGTGTGCATTCTCAATGGTCTTCTTGAAAACTTCAAGATGGGCAAGAATTAATGAGTTGCTAAAATGTATGCAAGGATCAACACTATTGTCAATGGACTTTCTTCTTTGGGTCAACCTATGGACCAAGGTAAGATCAACTTGAAGATCCTTATAACTCTCCCCAAGAGGTGGGAAACCAAGGTGACCACAATTGAAGAAATGAAGCCTCTTGGTCATATTTCCATTGAAGAGGTCATAGGGAATCTATAAGCCTTTGAAGTAAGACTTGACAAGCAAGATGAAGAAGACAAGCTACGACAGAAAGAATCCAAGAAGGTGAAGGATGAAGCCTTCAAAGATCAAGTTGCAGCCATAGTGCAACAAGAACAAATTACATTCCAAGCTTCTCCATCCTCAAGATGAAGATGACTCCCCTAGTGACCTTGATGCTCATTACTCAAAGGGGAAGCCCTTCAAGAGTAAGCCCTCCTCCTCCTCTGCTCCTAGGTGCTACAAATGTGGTCAAAAGGGACATTACAAGAATGAGTGTTCAAAAGCCTAGAAGTCACACCACAAAAGTATCCATGTGAAGAAGCATGACTACAACAAAGAAAGAAAATTCAAGAAGAGGGAGAAGAAATATAGAAGGGGAAAACATGTTGCCCATGTCACTTGAGAGGAGTCTTCCTCTAGTGATTCTATCTCAAATGAAGGAGAGTGCCACATTGCCTTCATGGTATCTACAAGTGAATATGTATGTGAGGGTAACTGAGGTAAGCTTAAATGAACTTTCTAAATATGCTCTCATTAATATGCTCTGTGCTTCACATTGTTCTTACTCTAAGTGAAAATCTAAACAAAAGATATTAGAGGAAATCATAGATGATTTTTATGCTAGACTTAATCACTTGAACAAAATGAAAAATATCATCTTGAACACATAAGTTCTTTTCAAGGATAATTTATTGAACTATAACTTCAATATAGTGGTGTTGAAATTGAACATGGTATTTATATTACGACATTAATGATCTAAAAGATGAACATTAAGTCTATGTTGATGAATTTGCTATGCTTAGAACTGAAAATGCTAGGTTTCTTGCTAAATTAAATGATCTTGAATCTAGACTATTTTTCCTAGTAAATAAGTAGCTATCTTAACTCTTGAAAAGCACTCTTACTTGACTAAATCCCTCTGTTTGGAGGTCGAACTATTGCATGCTCAAGATGATCTTTCTAGTCTTTCTTTTACACTCATAACTCTTAGTGATGGTAACCATAGGCTTAGAGAAACCTTGCAACAATTTCTTAAAGGGACAAAGTCCCTAAAATAAGTCCTAAAACACGCTACCAAACAAGTAGGTAGTAGTGATTTGGGATATGAGGGAGCCCCTAAGAACAAAGGGAGATGTAAGAAAAAAAGAAAGGGTCCTCCAATGTACCATGTAGAGACTTCCAGCTCTGCGACATATATGGTTTGCTCACATTGCAAGTGTGATGACCATTACTCTACTATTTTTCCTTAGAAGATGAAGGGGACCAACCCAAAGATGAAATGATCCCCAAGATAAATCTTTATCCAAAATTTTGAATTAGGAACCGACCTCTCCTTTCTATGTAGGATAAAGGAAAATGGATTTTTGATAGTGGATGGTCCTAGAACATGACAGGTGATAGAGACCTCTTCAACACTCCTACAAAAAACAAAGGAGGTTTGGTAGCCATTGGGGACAACAAGAAAGGTAAAGTAATAGGTGAGGATTATGTAGGTGATTCACTATGCATAAAGAATGTTCTTCTTGTAGATGTCCTACATAAACAAATTTATTAGGGTCAGCCAAATTTGTGATAATAGATATCTTGTTATCATTACATCTCATGAATGCTTGATTCTAGTTATCCTCTCCTACAATGTCATATATAAAGGAATTATAAGTTGAAATCTTTTCATTATTTGTAACATCTCTAAATTTTCATGAGTATTTTGAAACTTTTAATGTAGTTTTCCTTAATAGAATTCTTTGAGGGTCTTAGTCAAAAAAGTAAAAATCATTTTTATTTTCGAATAACAAGGCAAGGAGAAATACAAAAAGGACTAAAAACATATTTTCCATTTATTTAATGTATTGCAAATACTTGAATAATAAAAGTAATAGGTTTTCCCTTTCTTTCCTATCAAAGAAGTCCAAAAGAGAAGTGAGAGAAAGATAAAGAGGCAAAGGATTCGAAATTTGAATTAAATGACTTGGGAAATAAGTATTCTTTTTCCTTTTTATAGATTTAAAGTCACTAATAATCATCTTTATCTCTCCTCCTCTTTTGATTGTGAAAAATAATAACAAAATGTACATTTTCATCAATTTTGAAATATAAGAAGATCCACTCATTTGGGAAGCAATAAGTGACTTTCCCTTTTCTATTATATATATGGCGAGAAGTTCTAATGTCTTTTATTTTTTCTATCTTCTATAGAAAAACTTCTCAAAAAGGGAGTAAGGCAGTGTCATTTGAACTTTGAAGGGATTATCACTATTTATTTTGAATATTTGGATCAAAAAGTCACAAACTAAGGTTCTCTCTCAATTATCTAATTTAGTTATGCAATTAAACCAAGTTGAATGATACAAATAGAAATTATGGACTGAACGTGTGAAAATACTAAATACGATTGGATAGAAATATTCTAGACTATCTAATTAACCTATGATTCAAGACCTGATTGGACCTTGTTTGACCCTCCAATTAAAATAGGAACGTTTGAATGTAGTTCTAATAGGATTTGCATTTAATGCATTCAAATTCCTAAAGTTCAGATTTTTTTTCTATCACGAGCCCCTTGCCTTTTTGCACACCCTATCAGGTATGTGCAATCCTGATCCAACTATAGGGAGACCGTCCCCTACATCTGTTATTTAGGGAAAGTCTAAACGCAATAACAATGTTTCCTTCTCCTGACCATTTCTCCCTCGTCTCACATTCTTTTTTTCACAATTTTTTTGCCAATAGTTTTCCCTCTGTCTCCCACATACAATGATCCATTACTCATAACATATTGTGGGCTATAGATAAAACACCCATTGGGGCTCCGTTTCCCCTCTCTACCATTTTTTACAACCGCCTCTATAACCCTCCCCTTTGCTCTGTAAGGCACGATGTAGCACCACCACCCCTCCCAATACTCTCCTATAGCATCAATTGGACCTCGCATGCTTGCTAGCTCTAGGACCAACCCCCCTTTCATTTGTGATAATACTACTCTCTCCCCATTGTCTCCATCACTTCCGGTCCAATTGGACATTCGGTAAGCTTCCTCGACACCTTAGCTTCATTTCTACATCATTGTCCTATCCTAGTTCTTTCCCAGTCATCATACCATATAGACCTCAATGAGGTCAACACTAGTGTATCTGTGACACATCGACTCAGTGCATCTCCAACCCTAGTGTCTTTTCCTTCTGCCTCACCATGCATTCTCGAGTGTGTTCTGACCCTTACAGGCTTTTTCATTGTTATTCTTATGATTTCTAACCTCTGACCTCCTCCCCTGTTTCTCTCCTTCTTCGACACATTGCATGAATGCAGAGGCCTTGAAGATTCTCATACATCTCCTTTGGCTTCAATAGACTAAAGATGGTCATTTTTGCCTCTGATCTTTCTTCTTCCAGCCTCAAAAAAATCTTTTCCACTCCTGGTAGTAGCAAGTCGTCTCCATGGCCTGGATTTGGTGCTCATGTGCATCAAAGACCTTCTCCTTTAGTTTGATGACTCTGACTTGACACAATGGGTTCAGTGGGAACCTCAATTCTCCACCAGTAGTGCCTCTCCAATCGCTAGAGTCGGGTAAATAGAAACTCCAGCTTCACTGGTTGAAGCCATGACTCATGAAGGTAGAATCTAGGTCCAAAATGACCTTCGTGCCTTTATCGCTTTGATCGAGTCATTTTTGTCGCATGGGCTTTTTGGGTTTTTTCATGCTTGAACAACTTATCAAGAGAATAATTGGTTTTGAGCGGGCCCAAGATGAGTGGCCACTACTAATTGGACCACCTCAGATGGGCCTTGACTTCCCAATGGATAATTAGTCACCTTGCTAGAATTTCCTAATTTTTTTATTGGCCCGATTTTCAAAAATGCATTGTAAATCACTTAATGCTTAAAAAGCTGAGAAAAAAATGTTTAGGAAATGTATTTTTGAGAGGAATCTGAATATCTAAGAATGA
This sequence comes from Alisma plantago-aquatica, assembly GCA_963693085.1. Lineage (NCBI taxonomy): Eukaryota > Viridiplantae > Streptophyta > Magnoliopsida > Alismatales > Alismataceae > Alisma > Alisma plantago-aquatica. The sequence goes on along the minus strand of OY856410.1, from coordinate 1,210,640,537 downwards.
TATTTTATTTATAAATTGTCCAGGCCTCATCTTTGTGAAAATGAACTTAGAGTTTAATGTTTTAAATACATTGCATAATAATTTGTAAAATGTCTTGAACATGGTACTTGGAGTTTGTATGAACCATGAAGTCATTGGGGTTTACTTAACCTAGGAAGAGTGAGAAGATACTCTACAAGTGAAGAGGTAAGTGCTCCATGCAAATTGAACATAGATAATCGTTTGATTCATATATGTATATATGAAATTGCAATGAATGTCATATTTGTAATATTTAATGTTCCAATTCCTAAAGTCAGTAAGTTTATAATGAGCTCAACTTAATGTGTTATATTGTATCACCTTCTTGAAATTTAGTGATAAAGTTACAAATAAAGTCCAAAGTAAAGTTAAGAGGTTTAAGAGAAAGAAAATGTTAAAAGTAAACTTATATAAGTTCCTCATTAAGAGGCTCTTTGGAACAAATTTTATGAGGCACTTCAGTTCATAAGAGAAGAGGCACCTCAGTGCAACCTAAGAGGCACTACGGTGCATAAGAGAAGAGGCACATTTGTGCAACCCAAGGACACTTATATAGGTCAAAATAAAAGAAATTGATCTAAAAGAAATTGTATTTCTTTTCAATGTTCAATGCTAAATGTCTATTTTTCAATTTTTATGTTTTCTTTATATTATGACATGTTCAATTCCACTTACCATTTGTTTGATGCATTGTTGGGGGCATGATGCCCACAAGTGAGGAGAAAGCATAGGAGCAAAGAGGACATTTGAAGTGAAATCCCTATCTCAAGGACCTTCAAGGGGAAAAGCATTGGTTGGGTGCCAACTATACCTAGTTTATAGATCCTTTTTGTTTTCTTGAGTATTATGTATATGAGGACCTTGATTAAGAATTTGAGATTGAGAATTGTATTTGTATCACTGTAATGGTTTTTACAAACATTATTTTTCATATGAATATCATGTTTGTGACATCTCCTTTGGAAAGTGCATAAACATTATGCTTCCTCTCTCTCATGTGAATATTATTACAAGTGGGTGTTACAATAATGATATCAGAGCAAAATATAATTGGCCACCATGCTTTTCTCATTATCTCATGTAGTTTATGTCTTTTTCACATATGGCACATAAGATGAATGGTGATAATGAAAAGGTAGCCCTGGGTGGAGATGAGGAAGAATTCTTCAGTGTAGGGAGCATCTCGACGTAGAGAACATCCCATGGTGCTCTTTAATATTTTCACCAGGTCTCTAGATACTGCCATAAGAAAAAGAGATGATCAAGTGGGCTACCCTAGGGTCAACCCTGATCTTTTCTTAGTTGACTTTTTAAAGATCAATCCTGACTCTTTTGCTGGAGAGGAAAAGATGGACTTGGTGGGAAAAGAAAAAGAGTTGGTTGCACCACATGGAAGACTGATTTTGAGACATAGATTGTCCCACCAATCCAAGGTTCACTTTGGGAAACACATGATTATAGGTGCTGGTTGGACTTTGTCGAAGAACCTACTGGGTTCACATGGGAGGAATTCTCTAAAGATTTTATAGATCACTACATATTATGTTGTATGTATATGGAAGTGTGAGAAACAAAATGAATGTTTAGATATGTATCTTTATTGTTGAAATAGGATTAGAACTAAGTCTTAATTTTCCTTCAAAAATTAGCTTGTGCTATTGAATGTGATAAAACAAAGAGTTCTAAACATTAAATAGAGTAAGTTAAGGGTGATTTTTATATTATGATTAATTCTCAACCTATGCCCTAGCCGAATGATTTGTGGTAATCGTTATATGTGGGTATAACAAAACAAGCTAACACTAAACATTATATCTTGTCTAGAGGCAGTAAGTATAGTAATCTACCAATGATACCTCTATAGATTTTCTCATCTACCTTCTCACCTTCTTCATCTTTATCAAGTTTGTCAGTGTTTGATGTGGGGTTATCCATTGGATTTGTGTTCTCCATCCCAAAGCGCTTCAAGAGGTCACTTGTGTATTTGATTTCATTGATGACATTTCCATTGTTTATTTGCTAGATTTGAAAGACAAGGAAGAATGTGAACTCCCTCATCATTCTCATTTCAAATTCACTTTCTACAAGAGAACTAAATTCCTTGCAAAGACCAAGATCAGTTGTGCCAAAAATGATATCATCAAAATTAATTTCCATAATTAAGAAGTTTTTAGAAGTTTGTTTTAGAAAGAGGGTATAATAAACTTTACCCATGTCGTAGGCATTATAAATTAAAAAGTTTGTCATTTTCTCATAGCAAGCTCTACGGGCTTGTTTGAGACCATAAAGAGCCTTTTGTAATAGATATCTGCCATTAGTAACCATGTCATGTTCAAAGATAGGAGGTTGAGCCATTTACACTTCCTTCTCTATTTCTCCATTTAAAAAGTGCACTTTTAACATCCATTTGATGTATCAAGAAATTTTTCTGACTACCAAAGGCAAGTAGCATTTGAATAGATTCAAGTCTAAGAACAAGAGCATAAGTTTTATCAAAGTCAATACCTTCCTGTTGATTTCTACTAACCACCTTACCACTTTCATCAAGGTTGTTCTGTTAGACCCACATTGTGCCAATGATTTTTCTTTCACTTGATCTTGGCACTAGAGTCCACACCTTATTCTTTTCAAACTTCTCTAGTTCCTCTTACATCGCTAGGATACACTCATCATATTTAAGAGCTTCTTTGAAAATCTTTGGCTCAAGTTGAGAGATGACGACATTGTTGGCTTGTTCTTTGTTGAATGCATCCCTCTCTTCACTCTTTCTAGTATATTGCCTATGATGAGCTCTATTGGATGATCTTTAGAAAACCAGGGAGTAGGATCCTTCTTTTCATATTCCTTTGGTCATTCTTCTTCATCCACCTCTTTTCCTTTTTTGTTGATGTTGAGCTATCTTAATCTAGTGATTACTTCATCTAAAACATCATCATACACAACATTCTTGCAAATAGATGGGTTAGTCTCAATAAAGTTAACATCGATACATTCTTCTATTTTAGATAGTTCAATGTTAAGTACCCTAAAGATCTACTTGTAATCTTATAACCAAGAATTTAATCCTTCTAAGATTTAGCATCAAACTATCAAGAGAATCATTGGTGATCAAAACAAATCATGGACAACCAAAAGTATGAAAGAAGTCTATTAAAGGCCTTCTACCATGCCATAACTCATAGAGGGTTTTCTTAAGCAAAGGATGAGTGAAAACTCACTTTTTGAACAAAACATGTAGTGATAATAGCTCTAGCCCAAAGCTTATTAGGAGTGTCATACTGTAGAAGCAAGGTTCTAGCCATTTCTTTTAAAGACCTATTATTCCTCTCAACTACCCCATTTTGTTGAGGCGTAGGAGGGGACAAAAAAATATGTGTGTAACCTAATTTTTCATGAAATATTTTGAACAAGTCATTTCGAAATTCTCCCTCACGTTCACTATCGATAGACATGATATGACAAGAATCTTTGTTTTCAATTCGTTTGAAAAAAATCCAACAATATATCAAGAGTATCACTTCTTGAAACCAAAAAGAAAGTCCACATAAAATGAGAGAAATCATTGACAATCACAATACAATATTTACTACCATGAAACATTTTGTTCTTATTTGTCCAAATAGATCAATGTTGAGATCATATGCAAAATAAAGTTTACACAAACCATCACAAGGAAATAAATACAATTCTCAATATGAAATCCTTAATCAAGGTCGTCATATACATAATAATCTAGAAAAGAAAAAGGGTCTATCAACTAGGTATAGTTGGCACCCCACCGACACTTTTTGCATTGAAGGTCCTTGAGATAGGGCTTACACTTCAGATGGCCTTTTTGCTCCTAAGGTTTCTCCTCACCTGTGGGAATCACATCCCCAACCATTCATCAAACAAATGGTAAGTGGAATTGAACATGTTAGAATTGAAAGAAAACTTGAAAACTAAAAATAGACATTTAACATTGAACATTGAAAAGTCATACAATTTGTTTTGGATCAATTTCTTTTATCTAAACCTATATAAGTATCCTTGGATTGCACAAATGTGTCTCTTCTCTTATGCACTAAAGTTCCTCTTAAAATTTGCTCCAACCCTCTTAATGAGGAACTTATATAAGTTTACATTTAACATTTTCTTTCTCTTAACACCCTTAACTTTAGTTTGAACTTTATTTGTAACTTTATCAGTGATGTTTATGAAGGTGATAGAATATAAAACATAAAGTTGAGCTTGTTATGAACTTACTGACTTTTAGCAATTGGAATAATAAATAATACAATCATGACATTCATTGTAATTTCATATATGCATATATGAATCAAACAATCATCTATGTTCAATTTGCATGGACCACTTGCCTTTTCACTTAAAGAGTATCTTCTGTCTCTTTCTAGGTTGAGTAAACCCCAATCACATTCATGGTTAGAAAAACTTTTAAGTGTCCTATTTAGGAAATTTCACATATTATTATGCAATTAATTCACAACATTAAACCCTAAGTTCATTCCACAAAACCAAGATATGGAAATTTAGAAACAGACTCTAAAACTTGAATATTCGAATTGTTCTCTAAAAACCATTTCCAAAACGTATGTTTTCTCTTTTTTTTAAAGTCCACTAATTTACTATGCATTTTTTAAAATCAGGTCTATTAGATAATTGGGAAATTCCAGCAATGCGGCTAATTATCCATTGGGAAGGCGGGGCCCATCTGAGGTGTGCCAATCAACAGTGGCCACTTGGCATGGGCCTGCTCAGAATGAACTACACGCTCACTGAGTTGTCCAAGCATGAAAAACTAGAAAAGCCCATGCGACAGAAATGTATCAATCAAAGCAACAGGGGAACCAAGGTCATTTCTGGACATGGATTCTACCTTCACGAATCATGGCTTCAACCAACAAGGTGGAGTTCCTGGTTACCCAACGCTGGCAGTTAGAGGGGCACTACTTGTGAACAATTGAGGTTCCCATTAAAATCATTTTGTCAAGTTAGAGCCATCGAACCAAAAGAGAAGGTATCTGATGCACATGAGCACCAAAGCCAGGCCATGGCAATAGCCTGCTACTGCCAGGACTGGAAAAAGTTCTGTCAAGGCTGGAACAAGAAAGTTCAAAGGGAAAAATGACCCTCTATGGTCTTTAGAAGCCAAAGGAGATGGTAGAGAGGTGTGATGGCTTCTATGTTCACACAAAGGGTCAGAGAAAGAGAAAAAAATGGGAGGAGGATGGACGTTGGAAATCATAGGAATCATGATGAAAACTCATACTATGGGTCAGAATCTACTAGAGAAGGCATGACAAGGTGGGAGGAAAAGACACTAGGGTTGGAGATGCACTTGGAGACGTGATGCAAATACGCCAACACAGACCTCGCTGAGGTATATAGGGTACAGAGGCTGGGAGAGAACTGGGACAAGGCAATGATGTCAAAATGAAGCAAAAGTGTCAGGGAAGCTTACCAGACATCTAATTGGACCAAAAGTGATGGAGACCATTGGGGTGAGACTAGTGTCACCATAGATGAAATGGGAGTAGGTCCTAGAGCTAGAGGGCACGAGAGATCAAAATGATGCTAGTAGAGAATATTGGGAGGGGTGGTGGTCCTGCACCATACCTTAATGGATAGTTTGTCTATAGCCCATGAGAGGTGATGAGTAATGGATGGTTGGATAAGGAAGAGAGAAGACAATCATGAAAAAGGAAAAGAGAGGCGAGGGAGAAATGATCAGGAGAAGGAAATATTGCCATTACATATAGACTTTTCCAAAATGACGGAGGTAGGGGACATTCTCCACACCTTCAGATCAAGATCGTAGGGATGCGATCGTGCATGCAAAAAGGCAAGGGGTGTGTAACAACAAAAATATCCTAACTATAGGAAATTGAATGCATTAAATGCAAATCATATCAAAACTATATTTAAAACTTTCTAATTTTCATTAGAGGGTTAAACAAAGTCTAATTGGGTCCAAATTTGGATCATAAGTTAATTAGATAGTCTAGAATATTTCTAGCCAATCAGATTTAGTCTTTTCACATGCTTGGTCTATAATTTCTATTTGTATCATTCAACTTGGTTTAAATGCACAACTAAATCAGATAAGTAAGAGAGAACCTTCCTTTACTACTTTTTTCTCCAGAAATTTGAAATACACAATGATAATCTCTTCAAAGGTCATATGACACTTGTTTACTCCCTTTTTCAGAAGTTTTGTTGTAGGAGAGAGAGAAAATAAAAGACATTAGAACTTCACTCCTACATATATATAACAGAAAAGGGAAATTCACTTATTGCTTCCCAAATGAGTGGATCGTCTTATATCTCAAAATTGATGAAAAATGGACATTTTATTATTCTTTTTGGTAATACAAAGAGGAGGAGAGAGAAAGATGAATATTAGTGACTTTAAAGCTATAAAAAGGTAAAAGAATACTCATTGAGCAAGTATTTAATTCAAATTTCAAATTATTTTCCTCTTACTCTTTCTCTTTCTTCTCTTTTAGACTTCTTTGATAGGAAAGATAGGATAAAACCCAATATTGTTATTATTCAAGTATCTGCAATACATTAAATAAAAGGAAAGGATGTTTTTAGTCCCTTGTCTATTTCTCCTTTCCTTGTTATTCTAAAAGCAACATGATTTTGACTTTTTACATTAAGACCCTCAAAGAAATTCTTATTAGGGAAAACTACATTAAAAGTTTCAAAATACTCATGAATTTGTTTGGATGTTACATTTCTACCACCCTTAAATAAATTTCGTCCTCAAATTTTCATTAAAATACCCACCTTAGAGATTTCCATATCTTTAGCACAAAAACATAAACATACTAATATCAACATGTGAGTCCATAGTTCCAATCACTTGCATGCAACAAAATGTTTTGAAAAGATAAAGGTACTACACTACTAAACTCTACTCAGTCTTATCATCTTCACTCTCATATACCATGGAAAAAACTCTAGCTTGCCTCTTCTCTCTAGGTGGTTGATTAACATTTTGCTCCTTATTTGGAACCTTGGGGCAGTTAGGTATTATGTGGCCTATCTCACCACATGCATAGAAAACTCCCATCCCAAACCTACATTCTCGCAGATGATCATACTTGGAGCAATTTGCACATCGTGTCTTTGCAAGTTGATTTGCAACAACCTTAGCTAGAACATTTCTCTTTTTGTCATGTTGATTGCAGTTGTTGTGGTTGTGGGAGTGTTTATCCTTCTTCCATGCTCTTCCTGTATGGTCTTCTAGCTCTAAGCAACATTTAGGGCACCTTATAGGGTACACAATCCACATCCTAACAAAGCAAAACTAAGTTCTGGCATGAGACCCCTAATGGACTTCTTTGTCTTGCGTCATTCATCATAATCGTAGACATAACTCTGTACAATTATAAACCTCATGGCATATTGGGTCACTGTCATGTCTCCATGTTGACATAAGTTGCAAAACTCTTCTTTCTTCTTCTCGCAAGGACCTAGAGTGACTGGGACAAACTAAATTTCACTAATATTATTCATAAATCTAGTGATAGATCTACTTTAGCATTGATATTCTTCAGGTCCACATGGTTTCCGTAAATATTTGTTAGTAGAGGGGTGAGCCTACTAGCTCAGTGAACAAATACTTCAAAGAAATAGCGTAAAGAGCTTTAATATCCAAAGATATATTATCAACAAGTGAATTAAAAGTAGGACAATAATGAACTACTAAGGAATTAATCATTCATAGACATATATATGATATGATACTCTAAATATCCAAAAGGAGTACATCATTATTTGATCATACTTGATTAATCACATAAGAAACTAGTAATTCAAAAACATATGAATGGAAAGTTATTCGATATAACTGCAAAGAATATATATGAATAATTGCATGCTCTTGATTAATCTCACATTCATATTATCATGACTTGAACCCACACAAAGTGTACCACGACATATGAAAGCATCACATCAAGCAATGATCTCACTGTACGTGGCTTACAAGCATGCACAGTTCCTTAAGCCTATAGTCTCATCTTCCCCATCTGTAGTGGGTAATCACCCCTCAACGGATAATGGGAGTGGCCAGATATGTGGATTCCTGATCTAAACTTGGGTACTCAGGTGGAGAGTCAAACCACTTTGGCTTATTGTGCATCAGTTGACATACTGACCACTGATCACTACAACTTGTAGCATAGGTACCACCTAGATAACCAGTTGGTGTTGGATACCACACAATTCATGAGGAGAATTCCCTACTGATCAAGACCATCACACCCTACTTGTATGAACCGACTTACGTCGATCTGTACTACCTCCAATCTTGAAGTCATTTCCTCTTCACAGTGCATGCCTCATCTTGTGAAGATTCTACATTGTTTAGTGGATCTAAAGTCTAATTCACTCTTTAAATTTATAGTTCAATCATAAAATCAATATTTCTTAATTTATCCTTATATACATTCCTTTTCATAAAATATCCAAAATATGTATTGTAAACCGAGCAACTAAACAACACCACTTATAATACTAAAGAACATTTGAACAAAAATTACTTGATTCACTGAGTGCCCTATCCTTAAGGTTTCATTATCCTCATTCAAATATTTCATGACCCACATAATGATTTTATTCATCATATAATTTCATAGATAAAGAATTATTCCAACAGTTCACTTACAACAAAGCATACACATGAAACCCTAGATTGAATTGAGCTAGGGTATCCATGCCATTCACTGAAATATCATGCATCAATAATAACCTTGAATAAATGACTTTATAATGATAAAGGAATCACATCATTTGAATATAATGATGTTTATTTAAAAACTTTAAACTTTCCATTCATTTAGGGTTTCACCTTCTTTATTGAAATATCAAGCAAAACAAGATAATATCAAATTAAATCGAAGATAGTACTTGACATATATATACTATGATTTCATATAAAACAATCATTCATAAACAATGAGATTCAAATATAACAATTTCAGACATAACCAAAACCCTAGATTTATGTATATTCTTATCATTTCTGTAACAACTTTAGGAATTCTATATTAGATTAACTGTATTAATTTCTAACATGATATTATTATCTTAAATATGGGAAAATAATCCATTCTAGATCATCTTTCATAACCTTAAACTGAAAGGCAAATTTAAGGCTTTTAGTTGCATACAAAGAAAGTAAAGATTTTTGAGGATTTAATTCAATTTCATGCAATCTACTATTTAAAGGAAGTACCCGCTCATGGAAGGTGTGAAAACACCTTAAAATGTATCTCAAGAACTGGAAATCTAGAATCCAACTGAAACTCCTAGAAATTCACCAGGTCCTTCTTCCTTTCAACTTAGAAACCGTATGAATGGAGGGTTATGAAGAAAGAATGAGAAAATGCAGATATTTGATATCATTTCGAATCAAATCAGATTAGGGGTGAAATCTTGAGATGTGATATAAGAATCACCAAGTAAAGAAATATGGAGATGAAAAAATTACTTTATTTCATCAACTCTGGGAAGAGAAAACCCTAGCTCCTACAATGTTATTCTTCATCTTCCTCCTCCGACCATATCCATGGATCCAAAAGGTCGTAGAGCGGGTCACATGCCATCTTCTCCAGTTTCTCCATCCAAACACAGATTTTGTTTCTCTGGATTGAATAACAAAATATGAGAGCTACTAGTATGTTTGGATACTCATAAAGAATAATTGAGATTCTTGGGTTAACTACAAATTGACTACTTAAACTTTCTTTTATTTAAATTGAATTTTCTATCGTTTAAATATTACTAAAAATTGTTTCCTCAATAGGTCAAACCTCCCCCAAAAATTATGCAAATGTAGCATGATGTTTATCATAAAGTTTTAGAGATCTAGTAACAAATTTCATGTCATTCCAATCTTTTAATAAATACATAAAAATCAAAGAATGCATTGTTATACTGTAATCTACAGAATAAACAATTGATGAATAAAATTATATACACACCGAGAACGGTTGTCCAAGCTACCATGTGCATGCTACCTAGCATGTTCGTGCTTCCTACCACAGTCGTAGTGCCTTGGTTCCAGAAGGTTTGAGTATAGAGATGACTAACACTTCTTTCTCCAAAATGGTCATGTGGCAAAGATTTCCCATGAAACCATCAACTCTACATTGTTTTGTTACTTACCACGGTTTCTCTACAAAGACTCCAACTCCAAATTCATTTTACCTCTGCATAACTCTCCCATTCCATTCTATCATATTCGTTGCGGGATCCTACACCATGACCATGATGCCCATCACGATCGTAGTGAGAAAACCCTAATTCTAGCATACTAGGGTTTATACTTATCAAACCCTAATTATTCAAAGTGATAACACTCATGTAGTTGTCATTAGATATAACACATCATAATTGACTTACCATTCCTAATGTGGTATGATCAATCTAATTAACCATGTAATCATCTTGGTAAACCCTAGTTTACTAATTAATCTTCAATGCGGTCATAACGATTCTTCCCCCTTAAAGAGGTTTCGTATCCAAAACATAAATACATATGAAAATTACTTTCAAGCTTTCTTTTGAACGTATAAAATATTATATAGTACTATATTCTTATAACTCACATTTGAAATTGTGTTCAATATTGAGTCATTTATTTCTCTTCTAATCACAACAGATTTAAAACAAGATGTCTTAGTGATGGAAAATGAATTGTCTATGTCACAATCAATAATAGGAAAGAGAAAGAGAAATCAACCACTTTCAATCCCGTCATAATCTCTTGATGTGTTGTCTTAGTACAGGTAATACAATCCAACCATCTCAATTAATAAAGTTCAATACGTACTATTATTCTTCATCACACTAGAGTTACTAAACAAAGTTCTCCTTGCTATTTTGAATTGTTTTACTATTGTGCTAATTCAATAGAAAAGCATTGATATATTGTGACTAGATCTAATAACAATTGTCTAGTACTGAGTTGGATTACTAATAGTGAATGACTAAAATTATAACATCCTTTTCAATTTGTATATTGCTGGTACATGTACAACTGAAATTATATGTAAAACAAGTTTACATCCTTTGATATACCTTCAACAAATTATACTTCTTAAAGCAAATTCACATATTGCTGAAAGTCATTTGTTTTGTCTATTTTCTCTCTGTATTCATTACTACTTGACTCTTCTTACTTATCCTTATCATTCTTATCATAGAGACAAAACCTCTCTAACATTAAAAGATTTGAGGTAAGAATGCATTATTCGTCATTCTTGATATCACCTCAAAAATGTACTTCAGATCATACTTCTCTCATGTTGCACTTCTCCTTTTGCTGAAATCACACATCTTACATTTCAAATTTGTTCCCTATCCCCATTATTAGTCATTCCCATACTGTTTATCTATATTTTTCATTTGCAAGCTTCAAACAACTATATTACTATCAATGAAATGTTTCTACTCATATTATTGATATTAGGATTTTATTTTAAAGAGATGTTAGTACTCACAGTCAAATCAGTAGTAACATCCCTTGAACTAGTACAACGCTAAACATTCTAGGGTTTGATCCTTATCAATAACATGATTGTATTGTGACATGAATTTTCTCCCTGAATTAAAAATTCAAACTTTACCTCTCTTGAAGTTTATTAGTCTTTCTTATCTTTATCACTTGAATTTTGTTTCTCTTACTTGGCCTGTAGATAGGTTACCTACTTAAATTTTCCTATTTGAGCTTCATCATCATTCCATATTAATTGTGCCATCATTATATTCAATAGATGTGTCTACAATGGTGGTTATTTATCATTTAGAATCCATTCCTTTACCACTTTATCCCTACATTACTATCGTTAGGGAGGATACAAAAGAAAAGGTGATTTTGAGATTTAGAATTTCAGCCTATAAGTATTCACTTAACATATTTCTCATTTCTATGTTTAATTAGTCATTATCAAGGAGAGACTAAACTATTTAGCATTTTCTCACATTTTAGAGTCTTTCTCTTTTATACTCTATATTAATTCCTCATGTTTCAAATCCTTCATTATGTTCCATCATCCTTTCCCTATATGGCATTGTTCCATCTCTCATCATTGATTTATACATATCTCTTATGATCATGTTGTGTATGATTCCATATTCCATGTCATATATATGTCTTGTTAAACTTTTATTAATATGAATTTGAAATTCTAAATCAACACTCTCCCTACGAGTTTCATCTTATATATAATACATCACATGTCCTTTGTTTCAAATCAAGCAAGTCAATAAGGGTCAAACATAGTTTCTCTTTCAAGAAAGTTTGTTCTAAATATAATTTACCTTCATATGACTTGTTTGTTTATTTATCTAAACCTTTGTTCTACTTTTGAGAACTAGTTGCATTTCATCACTAGGAACCTATTGAATAAAAGAGATGGAAACTAGGTTGTTACTCTATGGAGACTTTGAATTAAAAGGTAATAAGGATGAATGAGTTAAACTTTATAATAGGAGTAGACATTCCTTACTATCCATTATATCATGTAACCTTCCTTTCTTAATCAGACTCATCATTTCCATTACTTCCCTTATGTTTCATTTGATTTTCTTATCCTAGTCTTAATTTACATGTTCATCTAGTTATATTCACTTCCATTCTTCTAAAAACTTTTCACTTCTATGTACTTATTGTATACTTAACTCTTTTCTCCTATTTTCATTTTTGATTTGGAGGACATAAATGTAATTTAATAGATTATATAATCCATTCATCATAATTGATTCTTTCTATCTTGTCTTCCAATGTAATTTTCTCTTATCTTTCCTTGATATAAAATTGAATAAAGTGCCTCAGTTAGTTATATGGTTCAGATCTATTTATCCGTCATTTCCCTTCATTTTGTATGATACAAACTAATATATGTCATGTATGTATATTTCCTCTTCCTTCATTCCCAATTTGTCATTTCTTTTCTAAGGCCCAAAAGTAGGATCTTATGTGTCAGTACAAACTGATTCTTAGCTATCTAATCTTTCCCTTATATTTCAACATCATAGTGTATGTACATTCTGACTACAATGTGAGTCTAATTTATCTAGAGTCTACTCCTACTATACTATTAATAGGATTCATTAGATCTCCATAACACATCATGTCAGCAAAACTAGGCCTAAGACGTAGTCTTGAAGCCAAGAGCTACTCATGATTAACCAATTCCTATACATCTCAAACATGTGGACAGAATATCAACTTAGGGAAAACTCATTTAAAGATAAATTATGGCCTACTTGATATAAAGAATGTAAATAATAACTAAAATAATTTCATAGTGTGCAATAATATTAAAGAATCATATATATTTCTAAAAACTAAAGATCTGAATTCAAATATAAAAGAGAATTCCTATTGATCTCCAATCAAAACAACAATATATGTTAAAAGTTGTATCACAATCTCTCTTTATGCCCTTATTAATTCATTATTTTTCTGTCTTGTAACCCTAGTATCTCTAGGGTTTCCATCTAGATCATCCTCTCTCTACATACATGGCCAGGGCATCCAAATAAGAATAGATAGAGTAGCTTGATACTGGTCAACCTAAGTATTCATGTAAGACCCCTGGCCTAGCTTTCTTGTTGATCTTACTTGCTTTTCTTAATGAGAAGATTAAAACCTTAATCTAAACATGTGATATGCCTTAATAACATGTGGCATGCTTAAGTTTTCAGTTTGGTCCAGTTTGGATGATGTTCAAACTAGTTATTCTATATATGTGCTTGTTTTGGACCAAGTTGCAATTTACCCAGGTTGAGGGTTTATCTTGCAATTTTTCACATGTTGGATGTGCCTCCTATGTTTTAACATCATGAGAGAGTGAATTATGCTTTAGGTCTCCTTGTTGGACCTTGGATGTTGAGGGGGTATCATTCCTTGGTCGCTTAAGGTTTAGGGTTTGAGTTTTATGTGATTGCTGACCCTTCTTTACTTTTGTTCAACTGATGAGCCTTGTTGGCTATGTTCCTCTTTGACCGATGGTCCTTTTATCCAGATGAGGTTGTTTACCTACCTTGTTTTTTATGACCATGGCTTCATGTTCATGTTTAGTGCTTGCATGGATGTTCTTTGGTGGACAAGTGGCATGTTTGGTTCGACACCTATCTTTCCTTATCTGTCTCCTACCCTTGGATATATTTTCCTCCTTCCTTGCATGTATATGATCCTTTTGCATCCTCTCTTTGATCTCCTCTTGCTTGGAGCTCGACCGTCTTTGGTGCTTGGAAGAGAAGGAGATCAACCTAGGAGCAAGGAGGTTGAACCTTGCATGTGGTGATCTAGGGTTGGAGCATCTTCCTTTGTTGATCCTTTGGAGATCCTTGTTCTTGGTAAGTGGTTTAACCTTCTCAATCTTGTTTTTTCACAACCCTACCCGCTTTTCTTCTCTTGGCTGAAGCCATGGTTCTCGAGTTGGCTTTTTTTGAGGAACTTCTCTCCAATTGAGGTGAAACCCATGGTTTTCCATGGTAGTACCTAAGCGAGATGAAGGTCTCCTTCTTTTCTCCTTTCTTTTCGGACTAGAAGCTTTTTCTCTCTTTCTTCCTCTTCAACCTAGGGTTTTCTTCTCTATTGAGGTGGTGACTAGCTTAGTCATGGAGATGATCAAATCTAGGTTTCTCTCTCTTCTTTGGAGCTTCTTGGCTTGGGAGTTGTTCTTCATCTAAGGTGGGTTATACTATTATTTCACCTTAATCCGGCATACATGTTATCTATCTCTAAGATGTGATTATAAGTTGCATGATGATAATACCTTGATTTAGGGTTTAAGATTATGTGGTGATCATTGTATATATTAACTATTTTTCTTAACCCCAATTCTTGTACTCGAGCTTTAATGGACAGTGACATGTTGTTTCATGCATGTACTCCTGGAAACGTTGGTTTTATACCTATGATCATTTTTCAGTTATCTCGTGGAAGATGGAGGTTCTGATTACATGTGTTTGAAGTATGGTTTTGTCTATCATATCATGGTTTGGTCTTTCCACATTTTAATGAATGGATTTCTAGGGTTTTGAACGGTGTTTCTCCTTCAAGGGCCTCTTTTCATGTTTTCTTTCGATTTCATGATGTTGATCAATTTGTTGATCATGATCTTAAGATGTTTTCTCTATCTTGGTGATCCCATGTAATACCTTGTATGGTCAATGATGTTTTGATATCTTTGGGTCGCTTGTGTGGTCTTCAGTCAAAAAAGATTGTTGTCTTGTTTCCTTAATTTGCCATGGTTGTTCCTCATGTGTTGATGATGGTTGAACCTCTTCTTCAGTCCATGAGGTGGTCAGGTGACCTTTGGTTACTGAAGTTGTCTTTGACCTAGGGTTTCCCTTTAGTCAAAGGTGGGATGATGTTTCTCTTCATTCGTTGAGGTTGAGGGTTGTGTTTGACCAGCGTGGTTCGTTCTCACTTTCCTCACAAATGATGGTTGGTTTTGGTTCTCTTCGACCGATGAAGTTTTATGACATATGCTTCCTTACATGGTTAACCTAATAGTGATGAAGGTTGACATTAATATATTCTCCAATAATGTGGGAAGTAGTGACATTAGGTTTGAATGTTATATGTTGTTATTGAAACGCGGACTGTAGGATGTGGTGGGGATCATCTTTGCTGCCTTTGTCACTGTTGTTGCTACTGTTTCTTCTTATTGTGATGTTGACCGTGGTAGGGTGTGAGCAAAAAATGTATTAAGTCAATCCTTAAACCGCAGTAGATCAGATATGTATATGAGTGTGCTCATCGAAATAGTAGGATATTTTTAAAAGGGAGTGTTTTTTTAGATTAAATGACTATAGAAGACATAATATTAACTCCAGCATAATCTCATGCGTAGGTGATATTAATCTTTGAGATATAAATTTTTGCTCAGACCTAGGTGATATTTTGTTTGATTTAAACAGGATTGGAGGTATGTACTCCTCTCTATTATTATAATTGGGCATTATTATGACTAATTTTTCCCATAATGAGGCAATTTTTACAATACTTGCTCTTGTTCCAATTTTTGGAAAATTCATATACTCTCAATTGGGAAATATTATTACTCTTCTAAAACTATTCTTATCATGTTGAATCGGGTCAATGACCGCACCTGCTATTGTGCCTGAATTATGCCATGTATATTTGTAAAAAGTGAATCTTGTCGCTCTAATTATGAATTATTGAATGTTTGAAACTATTGAATTCTTGATTTATTATTTAATAACCCTAATTGGTTACATTGTTGAAAACATAACCCTAATTGATTACATGGTGGTTAATACTTACTTGCTTGTGAGGTTGGCATGTAATGAAGTATTTTCTCTATCCAACTGGTGTCACCCTAATATTATAGGTTGAATGAACATCATGGCTTGTGATTTCTATGATACCTCTTATATGACACAAGGTGATGTTTATGAGCCTTTATGAGGCATGGTAAACTATTGATGGTCTCTGAATGAATGAGAATAGTATGAATGGTCTGATGACCTTGATAATGGCTTTGTGCCCAATGTGAGGTGGTATCCTCTAATCATGTGATAGAAGATGGTTATCCTTGGATGATGTGATAATGTTGATGGCCTTATTTAATGAAGTGAGATAGTTCCATGTGATGATATGACAAGTTTATACCTCATACATTTTATATCTTCTAAAGTTGTTATTCAATTATTCTTTCTAGAATGAAATAGTGTTTGTATATCCACTTGTTTGATGCAGGCTTAATTCAACCATTTGGCATAACTCATCAAGTAAAACCTAATCATGTAGTGCCCTATGCCATAGATCCATCTTCAGTGTCAGGAATTCCTAGATTGTGAAATGAGTAATTCCTAAGGGAAACTTGAAGCGCATATTTTTGAATATGCGGGGGTGCAAGTTGAGGATATATCCTTGGGTCTACAATTGCAAGTTATGGAGGATGACTACAGTCATGTCTCAGCTAGAGAGTAGCTACGGTCATGTCTCATATGTTGTGATATGTGAAAGGCAACAATGGGTACAACTATAGGATGCCTCAGATAGAACGGGTGTGTGTGACCTATTTTCTAGTGTCATGACCTATATTGAGGGTGGACTAGGTGTTTTCAGCTTGACTATATGTCACTGGTTGTAGTTTGACACTATGTTGTTCACTCGTACTAACCGAGTGGGAAGAAGATCTATGGATTTTGGCTCTTCCTAGATCTTGGATGGGACTGATTAGCACTTTGGAGTGGTAAGTTGGGATTTGGGTGGTATGACTCAAATTTCCCATGGCTTAATAAAAGATGTAACACAACCATGTAGTATATCCGTTTAGGGTTCAATATGACTCACATTGGATGTTTACCCTTACCTTATTTCTTAATTTCCTAGTTGTTATCTTTTGTACATGTTCTTCATATTCTTTTTGAAAGTATATGATGTTCTACTTATCAGTTGTAGCTTCTTAATCTGCCGAATCAATTTTATCAGTTTTACTTATTTCATTTAGATGAATTTGTTGATAATGCTTAATCTACTATCTTGTCATTCTAATAATAGTTATTGGCAGACAATTTTATCTCTCACTGGGACGTTGGTCTCACTGTGTGGGTTTCTACATCTTTTAAGTTGTCAGTGGCATGGTCGAGATTGTGTGGCAGAGAAAGAGAAGCAATGAGATTAGTGAACATAGAAGGTTGTATAGGGTGCTAGTGTGTTTTATAGTAGAGTCATATGTGTCATCCCTGTACTCTCAAGTCCTGGAAGGGTGTTTTTTAGATGTTGTATATCAATACGAGGTTTTGACAATATGCCAAGGTTGTACATGTATGGCTTATATATGTGAATAGGTTAAATCTAACAACAGGTTAGTTGCATGATGGTCATTTTACAGTGATATGAAATACATTTGTGGCATGATATATGTTATTGGTGGCATAGTTTTTGGAACTTGGTGTATATGTTTATGCTCAAAATGGTTATATCACATCGATTTTAATTTACCCTATTTTGTGGTAATCTAGATGGAAGTTGATAATTCTACATTTGGTTTTGAGTAATCTCACTTTGTGTGATGGGTTGTCACATTTTGTGGTATCCCTAGGTTCAATGAGTCTACAGAGACATAGGACTAGGCTTGTGTATTTTCTTATGTATTCACTATATCTAATTGCAACTTCTGCTCATTCAGAAGAAGAAGATATGCCTGGAGAACATGATGAACATGCTACTAAGAGTAGTGTTTTTGGACCAGGAGGTGGTACTAGGAGGTAGGAAAGAGTGGATGGGGTGCCTGAGGTGCCTCAGTTCAACCTAGCAACTGTGGCCGATCCTGCTTTCCAGTCCATATATGAACTATTCATGGCTATGATTTCACACATGGCAGATAGAGTGCCTACACCTCAACCTAGGGCTTTAGTCCCCAATGCAGAATCCTAGGATTCAGGGAAGACTTTCAAGAGACAGTGACACATTGGAGAGTTGGAGTATATCAGTATGTTGGACCCAGATGATGCTGATATGTGGATGATAGAGATGGAGAAGGCCTTTAAGATCATTAGTATCCCCAAAGAGGATAACGTGAAGCACAGAGTGTACCTGCTAAAGGGCAGTTATGACCATTGGTGGGTCATTGAGGAGGAGAAGAGACACGGTGCGATAATCAATTGAGAAGACTTTTGGCAGGATCTTGTGAGTTGATACTTCTAGGAGATGTACCTTGATGAGAAGATATCTTGGTTTGAGAAAATCTGTCAAGGATCTATGAAGATTAACGAGTATGAGGCTAATTGCATGGAGTTGTTGAGGTTTTGTCTTCTTATGGCTGCAACGGGCAAGGAGAGGATCAAATGTTTTGAGTAGGGTTTGAGCTCAGAGTTGACAACGACGGTGTTAGATTTGGAGAAAAGGGAATGGTTTGCCATGTTTGTGGAATATGTGAGGAGGATAAAACATTCAACTATTGAGAAGCGTGAAGCAAACACTAAAAAGAGAGAAGCACAATATTAGCGTCAGACTTCTAGAGGCTTCAAGAAGCCAAGGTTTTCAGCACCTCAGTCACAATAAAGGTTGGTTGTTCAGTCCCAATGGTCACCGAGCAAGGGTAGATGCCGTAGCTTTCCACCAATAGGAGCTCATAGTGTGGCACTCATATCACTGATGGGGTTGTACCTGAGATAGAGTCAGCAAGGGTCACTGTAGTGACAATTCAACAGTGGTGGAGGCTGAGGACATAGTCAAGCATCATAGGAAGGATCATTTGGGCAGACCAGCAAATGATGAGGGCAACTACAGGAAACAGATTGATTCTACACCATGAGTCAGCAAGAGGGAGTGGTCATTCCATGGTTCGTGACAGGTTAGATGGAGTTATTTCATTCTGATTTGTCTTCTTCCTGCTTTATATCTATTTTGGTTGACCCGGGTGCGATGCACTCTTTTATCACTAGAGAGGTGATGGATAGTTGTTCTTTTCATGTTAGTCTTATACATGACAGTCTTCATTTAGAAACTTGTCTAGTTGGTTCTTCTGAGTCGCAGGAGGTGTGTCCATCTTGTGTTCTTTCTTTCTTAGGACACAACATTCAAGTGGACCTTATACCACTTGACGTGCATGTATTTGATGTGATCCTTGAGATGGATACCTTGGAGAATTATCGGGTGGTCTTGGACTATAGTTACAAAGTGGCAACATTTGTTGATAGTGATGTTTCATGGATCTTCCAAGGAGATAGGAAGATTATTCCAACATGTTTGGTGTCAGTGATGATAGAGGAGAGGCTAATGAGCTAGGGGTGTGATGCTTTCTTGGCACATGTGGTGGATACCAAGGTGAGGAGTCCTTGTATTCAGGAAATGCCAGTTGTTCGTGAGTTTGAGGATGTGTTTCCTGATGATTTCTAGGTGTTCCAACCCCAAGAGAGATTGACTTTGAGATCAATTTGGTTCCTGGTACACAGTCGATATATAGCACAATCTCCTTATAGGATGGCACCAACTAAAATGTAGGAGTTGAAGAATCAGTTGTAGGAGTTTCTTGATAAGGGCTTTATCATACTGAGTACTTCCCCTTGGGGTGATCCTGTGTTGTTAAGAAGAAGTATAGTTCTATGAGGTTCTGCATAGACTACTAATAGTTTAACAAAGTGACAATCAAGAATAAATACCCATTGCCACAGATAGATTATCTGTTTGACCAGTTGAGAGATGCTTCAGTATTTTCTAAGATATATCTAAGGTCAGGTTACCACCAGTTGTTGATCAATGCGTATTACATACCCAAGTCAGCTTTTAGGACTGGGTATGGTCACTATGAGTTTGTGGTTATGCCATATAGCCTATCTAATGCACTGAACATTCATGGATCTGATAAACATTGTGTTTAGGCCTTATCTTCATCAGTTTGTAGTTGTATTCATTGACGACATCTTGATATCTTCTTGAGACAGTCAATAGGAGGATCAACAACTATGACATGCGGTGACCTTGTTGAGACGGCATAAGTTGTATGCTATGTTCAACAATTGTGAGTTCTGGATAAAAGAGGTGTCCTTCCATGGACACGTGATATTAGCTAAAGGATTTTGTGTGGACCCCAAGAAAATGGAGTCAGTTCTAGTGTGAGAGTAGCCTAAGACACAGAAAAAAGTTTGTAGTTCCCTAGGTCTGGCATGCTATTACAAGAGGTTTATCAAGAACTTTAGTGTAGTGGCGTTACCCCTAATGAAGCTAACACGTAAAGGTTTATTGTTTGTTTGGGATGATAGGTGTCAGCGTTCTTTATATCTTTTGATGGAGAAGTTGACCATTGCACCAGTGTTAGTAGTTGCAGAGCAAGGGAAAGGCTATATTGTCTTTTTTGATGTGTCAAGGAATGGTTTGAGTTGCATGTTGATATAGGATAAGAATGTGATTTCTTTTGCTTTGCGACAACATAACAAACATGAGGAGAACTACCTAATGCATGATCTAGAGCATGCAACTATAGTCCATGTGTTGAAGATTTGGAGACACTACCTTAAAGATGAGAAGTGTTAGATCTTCATTGACCACAAAGAACTTTCAGTTGATCTTATCAAAGAAGGAGCTAAGCATGCAACAATGATGCTAGATGGAGTTGATCAATGATCATGATTGCACCATAGATTATCATATAGGGAAGTAGAATGTGGTGGTAGATGATTTCAGCCAGGAGTCTTATTCGTTTAATATGGAGACAAGGCACAATTTTATTCTTTGTTGTACCATATGAGATACATGTTAGTGTCTGTTTTCCAAATGAATGTAAAGATGGAGGCATATTTGTTGGCAAGCTTGTTGGTATAGTTACAGGTGAAGCCCATGTTGACACAATAGATCAGAGATTTGTAGTGGGGTGATATTGTGATACAATAGATCCATTTTGAGTTGGGCATCGAGAAGTGTGATGGCTTCCATGAGATAGAGGATGGGACATTGTGTTTCCATGGAATAGTAGTGGTGCCAGATATTGATGATATGAGGAAGTCAGTTTTGCAAGAGGCTCACTCTTTGATGTATGATATGCATCTGGGTATCATCAAGATGTACCACAATATAAAGGATTTGTATTGGTGGTCTGGATTGAAGCGTGACATAGTTCCATTTTTGGTAAAGTGCCCAATGTTTCAGCAAGTTAAGGAAGAGCATCAAAAACCTATAGGGACTTAGCAACTTTTTCCTATACCGCATTGGAAATGGGATCATATCATGAAGGGCTTTGTGGTTGGTCATCCAAGGATAGACAAAGTTCATGATTCCACCTGGGTGATAGTGGATAGGTTGACCAAGTAGGGCTCTTCCTTCTTGTGAAGACAATGTATATCGTTGATAAGTTGGCACATGTGTATGTTGATGAGATAGTATGTCCACATGGTATCCCAGTGACCAGTGGCAGAGCTAGACTGTGAAGTTTTTGGGGCCAAATTTTATATTAGTAAAAAATATTCTAGTATTGAACACAATATTCGAACTGAAGACCTCATTCTAAGCAATGCAAGCAAAAACCACTAAAGCATTCTAACAATTTTGTTATATTATGTTGCCACTTTTATATATAATGACCCCAACATGTTAATCTATTGCGGAAAAAGTGAAAATACAATATCATCATGCGTCAAACATGAGACCTCACATGCATAACTAAAGCAACAAACCATTGTGCTAACATCACAATGATGATAATTACTCAAATGACATGATATATATTATATATCTTACTTAGAAACACAATTATATATTGACTTTTTCAATATTTGGGGGGTGGGGTCATGGCCCATGCTTGCCCCCTGGTTCCAACCCTACTAGTGATGATAATGTCAAACAGAGGTTCTCAATTTACTAGTTGTTTTTGGGAGCGTTTGCACAAAACAATTGGCACGTTGTTGAGATTCGATATGGTGTTTCACCCATTGATAGAAGGACAATCTTAGAGGACAATTCAGGTATCGGAGGATCTGTTGAGAGCATGTGTTCTGTAGTTTTTGGGTAGTTGGGATGTGAACCTCAGTTTGATAGAGTTTTCTTATAACAATTACTATCATAGGAGTATCGACGTGTCACCTTACAAGGATCTGTGTGGGAGATGGTGTAGGTCTCCACTGTATTGGTACGAGATAGGTGAGTATCAACATTTGGGACTTGAGCTTGTGCAACAGACTACAGCGAAGATCAAAGTGATTTGGAAGTAGCTAAACACAACACATGATAGGAAGAAGTTGCATGCTGTTAATCATCAAAGGCCTTTAGAGTTCCAAGTAGAAGACAAGGTATATCTCAAGGTTTCTCCTTGGAAAGGTGTTTTGAGGTTTGGGAAGAAGGGTAAGTTGGCTCCCAGGTTTATGGGATCATACCCTATGATGGAACATGTTGTGAAGGTGGATTACCGGTTGGAGTTGCCACTTGATATGCATAGGTTTCATCCAACCTTCCATGTTTCTATGCTGAGGAAGTGTAACCCTGACATGGAGTTGACCTTGCATCCTATAGAGGTTGAGTTGCAAGAGGATGTGCCGTATGTGGATGGTCCTATGTTGATCCTTGATAGAAGCTTGAAGAAGATGAAGAAGAAGGAGATCGTGTTGGTTAAGGTTTTTTGGCATCACCTTGGTGTGGAGGAAGCCACGTGTGAGCTTGAGGAAAAGATATGTAGGAAAGATCCATCTCTTTTTGTGGAGTATTTTGGGGGCGAAATCCTTGTTAGGGGTTTATGGTTGTAAGACCCCTGACCTAGCTTTCTCATTGATCTTGCTTTCTTTTTGTAATGAGAAGATTTAAACCTTAATATAATCATGTGATGTGCCTTAATAACATGTAACATGTTTATGTTTTAAGTTTGGTCCAGTTTGGATGATTTTTGAGCTAGTAATGATATGTGTGTGCTTGTTTTGGACCAAGTTGCAATTTACCCAAGTTGACAGTTTATCTTGCAATTTTTCACATCTTGGATGTGCCTCCTATGTTTTAGCATAATTATAGAGGGAATGATGTGTAGGGGAGTCTTTTTGGACCTTGGATGTTGAGGTGGCATCATGAGAGTTGATGTTTAGGGTATGCTTTGGTGCCTTATGTAGATGGTTGACCATGATTGAGTGTTGACCATTTGAGTTGGTTTTCAGTGACCCACCTTGCTATTTTTCTTGACCTTGGTATTGATGGTCTATGAATTTTGGATGTTCCTTTTGTCTCTTTGACCGTTTACACTCTTAACCTCTTCCTTGGTCTCTTAAGGTTCTAGGGTTTGAGTTTTATGCGGTCTCTGACCCTTCTTTGCTTTCCTTTGACTGATAACCCTTGTTGTCTATGTTCCTGTTCGACCGATTATCCTTTAGGCCAGATGAGGTCAATGATCTACCTTGTTTTTCATGACCATGGTTTCATGTGTATGTTTAGTGCTTGCATGGATGTTCTATGGTGGACAAGTGGCATGTTTGGTTGGATACCTATCTTTCCTTATCTCTCTCCTACCCTTGTATATATATACCTCCCTCCTTGCATGCATATGATCCTTTTGCATCCTCTCTTTCTCTCCTCTTGCTTGGATCTCGTCCATCTTTGGTGCTTGGAAGAGAATGAGCACAACCTAGGGGCAAGGAGGCTGAACCTTACATGTGGTGATCTAGGGTTGGAGCATCTTCCTTTGTTGATCCTTGTGCTTGGTAAGTGGTTTAGCCTTCTTGATCTTGTTTTGATTGCAACCCTGTGTCTTTTTTTCAATTGGATGAACTGATGGTTCTCAATGGTGGCTTTTATTGAGGAACTTCTCTCCAATAGAGTTCAAACCCATTGTTTTCCATGGTAGTACCTAAGTGAGATGAAGACCTCCATCTTTTCTCCTTTCTTTTTGGCTTAGAAGCTTTTTCTCTCTTTCTTTTCCTTTAACCTAGGGTTTTCTTCTTGTTTGAGGTGATGACTAGATTGGTCATGGAGGTGATCAAAGCTAGGTTTCTCTCTCATCTTTGGAGCTTCTTGGCTTGGGAGTTGTTCTTCATCCAAGGCAGATTATATAACTCTCTCTACTCTACTATTGTTGCACCGTAATCTTGCATGCATGATACTTATATCGCAAATGTGATTATAAGTTGCATGGTGAAGATGCCTTGATTTAGGGTCTAAGATTATGTGGTGATCTTTGCATATATTAACTCTTTTTCTTAACCCTAATTCTTGTACCAAAGCTTTAATGGATAGTGATATGTTGGTTCTTTCATATACTGATTAAAACATTGATTTTACACATATGATCATGTTTTGATTATCTTTTGGAAGATTAAGGTTCTGATTCCATGTATTTGATGTATGGTTTTCTCTCTCATATCATGGTTTGGCTTTTCTATGTTTTGACAAATAGATTTCTAGAGTTTTGAATGATGTTTCTCCTTCATGAACATCTCTTCATGTTTGGTATTTGTTTCATGATGTTAATCACTTTGTTGATCTTGGTCTTGAAATGTTTTCTCTATCTTGGTAGTCCCAAGTGATACCTTGTATGGTCGATGATGTTTTGATATCTTTGGGTCCCTTATATGGTCTTCAGTCGAAGAAGATTGTTGTCTTGTTTCCTTCGGACACCATGGTTGTTCCTCATGTGTTGATGATGATTTAACCTCCCCTTTGGCCGATGAGGTGGTGAGGTGACTTTCAGTCCTTGAATTTGTCTTTGACCTAGGGTTTTCCTTTGATCAAAGGTTGGATGATGTTTTCTCTTCAGTCACTGAGGATGAGGTTTTCCTTCGATGAATGTAGTTTGTTATCTCTACAGTCGTAGAAGATGGTTGGCTTGGGTTCTCTTCTACCGATGAGGTTTTATAACATATGCTTCCTGCATGGTTAACCTAATCGTGATGATAATATGTTCTCCAAGACCGTGGGAAGTAGTGACATTAGGGTTGAATGTTATATGTTGTTATGGAAACCATAATTGGTTATATTGTTGAAACCCTAATCCTAATTGTTTACATGGTGGTTAATGCTTACTTGCTTGAGATGTTAGCATGTAATGAAGTATTTTCTCTCTCCTACTTGTGTAACCCTAATATTGTAGGTTGAATGAACATCATAACTTGTGATTTCTATGATACCTCTTATATGACACAGGGTGATGTTTATGAGCCTTGATGAGGCACGGTGAACTAATGATGTTCTCTATAGGAATGAGAACAATATGAATGGTTGTATGACCTTGATAATTGCTTTGTTCCTAATGTGAGGATATTCATCCCTACCACCCTTTCTATGGTCATGGTACGAGGGGTAGGGAAAATGGTTGGATGAAAATTGGATAAGAGAAGGTGGTGATATCCTCTAATAATGTGATATGGGGTGGTTATCCCAAGATGATGTGATAATGTTGATGGACTTGTTTAAGGCAGTGAGATAGTACCATGTGATGATAAGATAGGTTTATACCTCATAAGTTTTGTATCTTCTAACGTTATTATCCAGTTATGCTTTCTAGAATGAATCAGGGATTGTATGTCCACTTGTATGATGCATCCTTATTTCACCCAATTGGCATAACTAATCAAGTGAAACCCTAATAATGTAGTGCCATGTTCCGTAGATCCATCTTCAGCGTGCTGACTTGCTGGATGGTGAAATGAGAAATTCCTAAGGGAAACTTGTAGCATATGTTGTGGAATATGTAGGGGTACAAGTTGACGATATCTCCATGCATCCACAATTATAGGTTATGGAGGATCACTACAGTCATGCCTCAGATGGAGAGCGGTTACATTCGTGTCTCAGATGTTGTGATATGTGAAAGGTAATAGTGGGTACAACTACATGATGCCACATATAGAAAGGGTGTGTGTGACCTGTTCTCTATTTGCGTGAACTGTACCAAGGGTAGACTAGGTGTTTTCAGCTTGACTATATGTCATTGGCTGCATTTTGATTGATAAGTCAATACGGTGTTCACTTGTATTGACCAAGTGCGAAGAAGATCTATGGATTTTGGCTCCTCCTAGATCTTATATGAAACTAAATAGTACTTCACAGTGGTCAGTTGGGTTTTGGATGGTATGGCTCAAATTCCCCAGGGCTTAATAAAATATGTAACACATCAATGTAGTATATTTCTTTAGGGTTAAACATGACTCATTGGATGCTTACCCTTACCCTATTTCTTATACTGCATAGTTGTAATCTTTTATACATGTTCTTCATATTCTTATGAAATAATATGATGTTCTACTTATGAGTTGTATCTACTTATTCTTCCTAATTGGTGTTATTAGTTTTACTTATTTCATTTAGCTGAATCTTCTGATAATGGTTAATCTTCTATATAACCTTGATGTGCTAATAATAGTTTTTGGTAGAGAGTTATATCTCTCATTGGGATGTTGATTTCACTCTGTGGGTTTCCACATATTTTAGGTCATCAACAACGCTGTAAAGATCATGTAGTGGTGGAAGAGTCGCAAGGAGATCAATGAATGTAGAAGGTTGGATATGCTACTAGTGTGTTTTGTAGTAGAGTCCTATGTGTCTTCCCTATACTCTCAGGTCCTGGAAGTGTGTTCTGTAGATGTTGTATATTGATATGATGTTTTAGTAGTATGCCATGGTTGAAGATGTATGGCTTATATATGTGAACATGTTATCTCTTGCAACAAGTTTGTGGCATGATGGACACCGTACAATGATATGCAATACCTTTGTGGCATGATATATGTTATAGGTGGCATAGTTTGTGGACCTTGTTGTATATGTTTCCTCCCCAGATGGTTATATCAGATCGGTTTTAAGTTACCCTATTTTGTAGTAATCTGGATGTTAGTTGATAATTCTACCTTTTGTTTTGAGTAATATTGTTTTGTGTGACGGATTGTCACAATTCAGACGTTGGTTCAGGGTATCTAAATACTCAACCCATCACTTCCTAACTACCACACTGATAACCCTAACTTTTTGTCACTACAAAAAAAACATGATTTAACTACGATTTTTATAACTACATATATTGTATTTGTAGTTAAAGATGATGATTCTTTATAAAATTTAAATGTGTAAATAAAACAAATGTAGTTGATTATAATAGCTACAATTTCCTACAAATTATAATCTATTAGAAAACTCTTGCTCCTTTGTCGCCCCCTCCTCTCAAATAACCACACCTCCGAAAATTTCAATTTTGCGCGCTAGATCTATTTTTTGTCGTATTGGCGCCCGATACTCAAATGTTTTCCCCAATCATGCGCGTCACCCCATACTTTCTCTCCTTCCCCAATCGTCCAGACATTGAGTACCTCGTCTCCTCCGCCCCTGTTAACCTGATAGCCACCCCCACCCCACGATTACGTCCTCTCCCTGTCACCCTCTTCTCGTCCCCTCACAAAACTAGAACACAATCACACTCTCGCGACATGGCCCATCCTTTGCTGGTCGTCGGTAGACTCTGAAAGGCAGAAGCATAGCACGATGTCTGAGGATCTCAAGAAGGTACGGTAAACCTCCCCACCCCCCCTTCTCCGATCATGGATAACGTAGCCTTCCTGCTCAGTAGATTTCCCTGCAGTGCAACAAGAAGAAACCCGGGGGGAACGGATCCAACGACTCTGTCGACAAGGCCACGAGGAATGCCAGGGTAAGAAGCCCGTGGCGACGTTCCCCTCCGGCAGCTCGTCGGTATTGACGCTCATCGATGGAGTTCTTCTCGGCATCCTGCTGGGCGTGCTTCTGTTGTTGGCGCTCGGACTCACCAAGATCCCCCAGTAGAGCAGCAAAGCCGCCGAACCTATCCCTAAAATGAAGGTCCACGCGATGGAGCAGAATGATGCCAAACCACCGATGGAGATTTATGAGAGGTGAGGTTACTGTTTACATTTCTAATTCCTTCCCTTCTCCTACAATTGTGCTTACTTGATATGCAATGCCGGATTGGGTTGTATGGACTGCTAGGCCATGTGATCCTATTTGATGATACTCAGTTTTGGTGTTGACTGTGGGTTTAACAAAGGTTTAGGGAAGAGTCGTTTCTTGGGAGCCTAGAGTGTTCATCTACCACAATTTCCTGGTGCTTGTCCTAAGGGAGGAACTGCTCATTTCTCTTCCTATATATTCTTCTTACCATCATTACATATATCTCAAATAATTGATCTGGTTCATAAGCGCAATATTGTTCTTAATCTTCTACATTCCAGTTCTAGATTACACATTCAAACTTAAAGAAGAAGCTAAGTCACGACTTCCACCTCAAGTATGCCTAAAAACTGAGAAATTCACCCCGATCTTCCCACTAGAAGACGTTTTGCATCTCTCTGATCTTGTCTGCTATTACCGATAATTAATGACAAATCGTATGTTGGTAGTGTCATCATCACGATCTTCCCAGTTCAATTTTATTCCAGTTATCTTCAATTGTAACTATCACTGCTGAGCCTACCAACTTAGTTGTACTCTAGGGAGCAGGTAGAAGCCACGTGCAAAAACACAACAAAACAAATTGATTACTATATCAATTTCTTATGGCTGCTTCTTTTCCTGGCTTTTATTAGCATACTTTATTCAAAGACTCTCTCTTGACTAGAAACAATTTAATATACAAAACTGGAGAGGTCCAATTTTTGCACCGTCTGATATGTTCTTCTGCCATTATTGATTACTTATATACAAAACAAAGTTTCCTGAATGAGCACAGCTGATGAGTTATATACTTTGATAAACCACAAAGCATAACTGAAGTTGTAAATAGTAACTGTATCGGAATTTCTTTTGTACTCTGTATTCTGTAATAATGCAGATTTTTTTTATCTTCCTTATGAGGATATATTACACCGCCAGCTATTATCTTGCAGACAGTGTGAAAAAAATTATACCGTCTTTTGCTTGTTGTTTTGGCCTACGAATGTTGGTTATATTCCCTCTAGTGAAATCCCATCTTTTCTATTTCATTCTCGATCACCAAGATTGTGTGTGTCAAGTTGATGTGATACCTTTTAATCAAAATGACCATGACAGTTTCTTTTGTGACCGAACACATAAAAACATATGCATTAACTTTGCTCTCCAGACATTAATTACTCAATAGTTACTACTGATGAATTTCTTTTACTTGGATTCAGTTAACTATTTGAAATTTGAAGAACTGAAACTATCATGTTGAATATAAGTAAATCTTGAGTTGAACTTGAGACATAGATAACAGATTAGATGTACCTTCCTCAGATAAGGTAGAAACATAAGTAATTAACTACAGCTATCAATGTGTATATAATATAATTGATTAGTGCTTACGTGAATCCTATGAAAAAACATAGAAACTTCTAATGGATGGATTTAAATATGTGATAGACTTGCATCCTTAAAAATTAAGAAATGCTCTATTCACCAAATAGATGGTTTAGGCTTCTCTTGATTTGTCCTTCACCACGACTGACCTATGCCAAGACCTCCCAATTACTAGTATTCATAAATTTGATCTGTTTCATGACCAATTTCTTATGGAAGTTGTATTCAGTTAGGTAATGTTGTTATATTGTCTCATTTGAACTTGTTATTTTCTTACTCTCAAAAATAGTTCTGAACCTGCAGCTTTGTGAGAAACAACATAATCTTCTTCGGGGTCAAAAATGAATTGGAGTCTGGTTTTTCTTAAACTCTTGTTCAGTGTTTTCATCTGAATGCTCCTTCGCCTTCTTTAGGGGTGTTTCAAATGTTAGAATATACCACTAAGATTCCTATTGTTGCTGCTATTCTAGATGAGTGTTTTTTTACCTATAATTGTCCAATGTAGTCGAGTCAACCTAATTCACATTGTTGTTTAGAACTGTGGGTAAGCTAGCCACTGTTTGACTATTTATTGATTGCCTTTGTTTTCACTGTTGGTTATTAGTAGGAGAGAGTCATTTACTCTGATACACTGGTCATATTATTTCTTAAATAAACACATGTATAGCACCCATTGAGGATTTGAGGCATGCTTTCCTCAGATAGAAAACATACTCCTTACATTATACTTAGGTGGAAAGAGGTATAGGTTCTTTTCTTGGGTGGCGTTACAGATATAGTTTTTCTTCTTTTTGTGAAAGGCTTGAGAATGTCTTTGCCATGGGCTACTGCCCATTTTCCTTTTTGTTCTTTTTTTTGGGTTGGAATTGGATGGTACTTAGGCTCTTAAGGGTTCATGTTGCAGTCCATTTTCCCCATTTTGCATGTGATGAGGAGTGTGGGTTGAAGGATACTAAATCCTAATTAATTGATAACAAACTATGAAATTTTTTAGGAAGGTAAACCATTCGTACATTATTGTGCCTCAATGTCACGGACAAGGTTTCATTGTTTTATTTTGTTCTTGTTATTTGTTGTTGGTAAATTTATATTGTTTGGGTTATCTAACAGAGATGTCTAGGCCTTCCATAGAGGATAGATCAGCTTAGCCTAGTGATGTTTGGTGTTGATGTTCTGTTTTAAGTTACTACACCTTCCAGTTCGTAATATGATGCCTGTGCTGATTAATTTTTATCTGTAGTGACACATTTACTTTAGTATTGGAGCTTTCTTGCCCATTGCTGATTAAATATGATAGGATGGGGGCAGGATTGGGTACTCCTTAACCTTATACATACATCATACTCAGTTAAAATTTGTCCTGGTTATTGATTTATTGACCTGTAATTATTTGTCCTAGTTATTGATTTACTGATCTGTTATTCTTTTGAGGCTATCATATTATTTTAGTGTTTTGAATCTGTATTGGTATTAAGATTTTAGAAAATTTGATTATTTTGTGAAGACTCTTTCTCTTCATCTTTCAAGACGTGGAATATATTTTGGTTCTGGTTGAGATAGTGGCAAGTATTTTTTATATGAAATCACAATCTCAATCAAATATAAGGATGGATTATGTACGTCTCATATTTCTACACATGCTTTATAAATAGTATTTTCTCGCATAAGTTTGGCTATATCAATGTAGATCACTATGTTGGATTATTCTAATCTCCTCACTTACAGAATAAGAAGAAAACATATCCTAATTAGATGCTGTTATTGGCTCCCCAAGGACCATGGATCTTTATGAATTTATTGTGCTAAAGGTTGGTCATTTTGGGCCTAGACCACAACTGCAATGTTCATGTATCAAGATAGTTGCTTTTATTTTCATTGTCTTGATAATAGATTTATAGATATATTGAAATATGCCTTCAGTAAAGAGACAATAAAGCTTACAAATTATTCTGATAGGAGAAAACCAAAGGGTTTGGATCCTCTACTCAATGCATTAGACTTAGCCCCACGATGGATGTAGAGAAGAAACATATGGGTGTGCTTATTGGTGATTATAAATGCACACTAGCATCATTATCCTATAAAGTATATGTTGCTTATCCTTGTACACTCAAAGAAGAGTGTGAATTCCAAGTATGAATATAGTCAGTAGCCATCCTCTGTTCTTGCCATATCCAATTGAAATACATTTCTAATGTCATTTTTGGCTGTCTCGTAACTTATAAGTAAATACTTTTAGCATGCATACAAATCAGTTGCCTTTACTTTATATTGAAAGCTCGTTGCCCATGAACTGAGGTTCTCCACTCCGCAAGTGGTCTTGTACATAGTGTGATCCAGCAAGATTATTTAGACAACGAGAACAATGAATAAACCTGAATAAAGATAAGTTTGGGGATTTAAAAAATTGAGCTTCAAGATCTGCGGAGGTATCCATGAGTAGATAAATCTTAAAGTGAGTTTCAAGTGCACATTTGGACAAATTGTAAAGGCAAATGACCGTGATAGAAAATGATCCTGGCTCAAACAAAAAAATCATATTATACAATCATTAGTATAACAAACAATAGCAACCAGTCCTGACTTAAAAAAAAACTCATTCGTATTACACTAAGAAGTTGAGTTCACAGAATCCATAGTTGAATGCTTAACATTTTCAGCCAGTGTATTAGTCCATTGATCTATCTATCATGACAAAATCATAATGATAAACACAAAATTCTGTTATTAATATGCTTGGAGAACAATGTTTGAGAACTATCAGAAGGCATCATTCTATTTTGTGTGTTGGGAATAAGGAATTCCTTGGCGATAATTATGGGTCAAAACCATAGGAAACAGTGGTGTTTTCATCGGAGATCCTTGTTACTCTGACTATTTCAGCTCTCACCTTTCAACTGCTTAAATAAAGAAAACATAACAGGAAATCTGGAACTTTTGATCCCCCTATATGCTTTCTAGTGAGGATGCCATGTATCTTCATTGTGAGATGATCTTCTTAAGTAATTGTTAAGGTTGTCTTTTAGTTATTCATCCGGTAACTTATGTCATGCAGTCCATGTACCACAGATTTCCATCTAGATGGAATGATGAAATATTATTAGATTTTGCGCATGTTGGTTGACCCTCCTAAGGACGAATCTAATCTATAGGTTGTAATCTACTATACTTATTGGTCTAGTAATTGCATTGGACATTTGAGTATTGATTTGTTATTAAAAAAATTATGATTGTCCACCATTGCTTAAACATGAATATGAAGTTTAGAATAAGTGTCTTTATGAGTAGGTGTGCTACATAAAGTTTTCTTTAAGAAGGTGCCCCTACTTAAAGCAGACCACAAAAGACCAGCTATATCACCATGTAATTTGTCTCCTTCAGTTCTGTATGTATCACAGAGACCAGTGTATGGGTCTATCTAAATTCATGTCAAAGTTTTCTTGGTCATGGGTCTCGTATAATGGGTCTTCCATTGGCTCATTGCCAAACAGAATTGTAAACAATATATGTCTCTATTACCATCTAAGTTATTCAAATATCTATTCTATTGTAAACAATAAAAACATCTAGTCTGAGTTTGGAAGTGGATGATTGCATGTAGGACCGAGCCCCTGGGAGCACTGCTTATAATTTCATGGGAGGACCTGCTGGGATCAAGAGCATTGAGCTATGCATGCTCTATTTTGCATCAGGGTTGAATTAATTTTGCTACTTTATTCTTACTGGGCCATATGTACTAATATTTCTTAAACAAAACGTTTTCTTTTTTATATCTTTGATACTGGGCCAGATGTACTACTATTATCTGTCAGAATGTAAGCAACTACCAAAGCTCCTAGGCTGAAACAACTACAAAGAAGACACTGTCTGGCCGATTTGAGGCTAAGACAGCCTAGTCCAAAGCCAGTGGGGAAAGTAAGACTGGCGAGGTGAGGGGAACTATTTATTCATGTTAGTTTTTTTTGTAAATTTTTTATTTATTACTTTTATTGATTTATAGAGTTTATAAATCATTATTATTCTTGTTAGGCATTTGGTTCCTCTTTATAATTGTTCTTTACCCCATGTGGTTGGTGAGCTAGGGCCCTGTTGCCGCCCAACCACAAGGTGCACATGATCCCCTAGCTAAGGTAGTCTTGAATTTGTTTGAGTTACATTTGTTTCCTAAAACAAATTCCTCCTGTAACTTTCCAGGAAGCCTAAGAAAGCAAATAAGTGAGTAATATTTTTTAGACATTAACTAACACCACTAGCAAAGTGTTTTCTAGCTAGTCTTTCTTTTGAATCAGTATAACCATACGCTTCATGTTATCTTGTAAGCATAATCATATATATATATATATATATATATATATACTTGTATTAGTGATCATCCAAAAGTTGTTTTTTGTTCAAGTTGTTTTGCATAAGGATTTTATTATTATTTTATATCTAAGACTCAGTGCTACTACGATTCCCTGCAATCTTACTTTTTCTATTATAGGGACAATAACTGGCTCTGGTGTGGGTGACTAGTTGCATGAGCATAATCATTGCAGTGACTTTTAAAAACAATTAATAAAAGTAAATATTAACTACTTTGTTAAGTACTTGTGTGTATGATACTCTAGCAAGAATGGAAGCACTTCATTCTGTTCTTCTTGGTTGGTAAGTATGATTGAAGTGTTAAATTCACAAAAAAACCCTCTATAATGTGTCTAAATCCAAAAAGAATTTATGACAGCGTTGTTCTTTGTTCTATTTTTTGCAATCTTATTTACTACCTGTTGAGTTTCATATCTTTATTTATGTTCTGATTTCAGAATGTCAGCAATATTCTTTTGAACAACTTTACGTTCAGTGTTCAATGCAGCATATTTTAAATGGAAAGTTTCACTCATGATGATGCTACTACAATTACATATCATTCTAAGTAACACATTTCTTTTGGACAGATTATTATTGTTGCTATTTTTTGTAATGTAGTTACTTATATCTATATATTTATATATGCTAGAGAGCTCCTATTTCCCAGCCATAAGCACCTGTTGGATTCTTGTGTTGAATGATGATGCCAGTCATGGTTGTTATGATCAAAATAGTGACTTTGTGGATGTCCCTGCAAAGGTGCAGTGGCAGTCGCCCCTAACTTTGATCTTCATGTGTAAACTGTAGGACAACAACAAGTCATCAGATCCTCGACATGATTCTCATCTGAGAACTCAACCTTCTGAAGGTATGGACCTTCTACTATATTCCATAATATGGAACTCCCATTGTTTGCTCGAAGAAGCACCATGTCAGAGGACAGTGTCTTGAAAACAAGGAAACGTGTTTTGAACAATTTAATATATCCTTGCAGGTAACTCTCTTGGCATTCATTGAATGTTTTTTCCCTGGTCTAGTAAATCCACTCTTGTGGACTGTGTTCTTGTTTTGATTTTTTGGATTAGGTTAATATACCTTTCACACATGTTTTTAGCGTTGAATCCTCTTTGATTTGATTTTTGTTTGTTCTGAACTGAAGAAGAGATGTCTTCCAGTATATCAACTATCTATCTATTTATTTCTTCTCTTATTAGTTCTCAAATAGGATGAAAGCATCTGCTCGGATCTGGAGAAAGTGTTGCACCTTATTTTTTCATAGGATAGTCTCTAGCTGATGTATGGATTGATCTATTTATGATGAAGGTTGATTTTTTGAGTTCATATATGATCAACCCCGATTTTTATCAAAACTGTTTACTCCCGTCACTCCCTTTACCTTCAGCTACCCACCCCTCACCCATTCTTCTATTGTTGTAATCTGGCAGGTTGTCCAATGCATAAATCCCCTAATGTTGTTTATTCCATTTCCCTTACTGATAACCCATCTCCCATGAATTCTTCATTTTGGATTAGCTGATTTTAAAACAACAACCTCATTTTTCATCAGGCAGAGGACAGTCACAGACCAATCTGGATATTTATGTCCGAACAACAATAGGAAGATCGAGGTCTGATATCTCTGTAGGAGTCTCTTGAGTAGAAGGTGATGATGAGGGCTCAGGGACTGGTGTCGCTACGTCTTCTGGATCTTGCCTGTCTCGCCTATGGTAAACATGTGTGTAATGCTCAATAGTAGGTCTATCTCCTGCTTGTTCATCCGGAATAGAAGTAAAATCCGGAATGATAGGTGGCACTCCCTCACTCTGCACCGATGGTGCCAGTCTCTCATTCTGTATTTTTGGTGGCTCTCCCTCTCTCAACTGCTCCCCCTTGCTCATAGAATTGGAGAAATATGGAGTGGTCTCATGGAAGGTGACGTCCCTAGACACAAACATGCGGCGAAAGCTAGGACAGTAACACTTGTATCCTTTGCTAGTGTTAGAGTAACCCAGGAACAGTGTTTTAATGGACCTAGGAGACAACTTGTTGGCCTTAGGGTCAAAGTTATGGACAAATGAAGTGCAACCAAACACTCTAAGAGGAACACGAAAGGGGGAGTCCATGGGACGCAATACAGAAAACGGAGTCTGTCCTTGAAGAACAGAAGAAGGTTGCCTATTAATCAAGAAACAAGCAGTTAAAAGAGCTTCAGACCAAAACTTCTTGGGCATATTGGATTGAAACATAATTGATTGAGCAATATCAAGAAGATGACGATTCTTCCTCTCTGCCACCCCATTTTGCTGAGGGGTGTGAGGACAAGATGTGCGATGAATCATACCAACCGAGCTACAAAAATCAAACATAGCCTTTTGAACATACCCTAAAGCATTGTCAGACTGGAGAATTTTTATATTGCAATCAAACTGGACTTTAATTTTAGTATGAAAATGTTTCACAATAGACAACACAGACTCTCTACTTTTAAGAAGGTATGATACCATGTGAGAAGAAATGAAGAAGGGAGGAAGACAGGAACACCGATCACATGTCGGCTGCAAAACGCAGCAAACGTGATTAGGGCTTGAGCCTACTCACTTGTATTTATATATTAGGGTAAGTACATGAGGTACAAAAAGAGAAAATAAATAAAACATAGATATTATAAAGAAAACAAAACAGCCGTCGGATTCTGAGCCGCCGCTGCGCCGGTGTCGATACCATCGACACTCATGTCGATGGTATCGACAGAACCTCATCTCAAACCTGAACTGATCTCGATACCATCGACATGAATGTCGATAGTATCGACCGGAATGCCGATTGCTTCAACTCGAACCTGAACTGATCTCGATACTATCGACAGAGTGTCGATAGTATCGACCGGGATGCAGGTTGCTTCACAATACTTATATATCTGTGTAATATTGTTTTTATGGTCCTAGCCTCTACTGCAGTTTGTTGCCTATCTTAGAAGCCTAATATCTAGAAAGTAACCTTGATGCCCATTTTAGGCTTGTCATTCTGCACCTTGAGTCTTGTTTCCACTATAGAGGTTGTGTTGTCCTTCTAAGAGCATTAAATTGCAATATAATTAAACTTCTAGGTTTGGAATCAGTCATCAGGCTAGCTCAGATAGCCTGCTTACTGCCCACAATTTTAGGAAGGTCAAGGAACTATATTTCTGTCGGTTAGTCAATAAGTATGCTGGTGTATTGTATGGTCTTGGTATTGAGCCTGAAAAGGACAATCAATGAAATTTTTAGAAAAAAATCTATATCAATAAATAAAATTCCGTTGGTGATTAAATTTGTCCGAACTGACTTCCACTGACATTCCCAATTGCTTAACTGATAGCTATCTATCTGGTTGCAATAAATTCAAATAAACAAGCCAATTCTGTAGCTTTGTGTTTTTTTTCTTTTCCCTTGGTTGTTCTGTAGATACGAGATTTCGTTTGAAACTGGGCTGATAAATCTATCTGAGGAAATGTGTTGTTTGTGAAAGCTAGAGTGAGGTACTGTCTATTTGAATAGATGGGTCATTTCTGCAGGTATTCATCCACCTTTTCTAATCTAAATTAAATTCTTCTTCTTCTGAAACATTATTATAGAGAATTCATTTGATCCCTTTGTGAAAAAATGATCAGTGGCAGTTGCATTGTTGAATATCAACATGAGATAACCCTATATAGAGGATATGAATGGATTTCTGTCATGGTTATTTGAGTAATGTTTGCACAATTAGATCCAGAATCGTCTCATTAACCTTGCATCTTGCATTGTGTTATTCCTGTATCTGAGCTTGTTTACCATCCTATTCATGTGTATAGTGTTCCTTTTAGGGTCCTATTGAACTTGAAAATTGTTGTCTAACTTGAGAGCCAAACTTAGGCTATTGATAATTTTTCTTCAACTGTGTATTACTCTTAAATGCATCTTCACAGTTATAGGATTCATTCCCATAATGTACTGGTTTCTAGTATGGTGAAGGTGTTGCCTTCATAAAGTCTTAAAATGGCAATGAAACAAATCACATTATCACAATTCTTATATTGGAGCTCCTTTTCTATTATAAACATCGAATACCCATGTTAACCACAAACTATGTGAATTTCTTGAATATTTGACTCATTTTTGCAGGCATCAGCCTTTGTTTGAGCTCATTCTCCCACCGGTGAATTAATGTTACAGAAAAATTTATTTATATCTCTTTGTAAAAGATATTTAGTGGCAGTTGTAGTTCTACATATGATAATGGATAACCATAGATTATTGCTTTGGAAAATTTCTCTTATGGTATCTTGAGTAGCTTTTTGCAATTAGCATCTGCAATATGTGTAGTTTAAGAGTTTATCTGAACATCCATACTTACCAAGTTTTACCAGATGCATAAGCTGATAAGCATTAATATACCCAAGGGGTTCGACATTAATAAAAACTTGAACATCTCTTCTGTAGTTCGTCCTTTTCCTTTAGGACATAATTAAATAATCTGTCAAACTATATTCATCTCAGTTGTGGGGTTACACTCTTTTATCTTGTTGTAGATGCCCTACTAGCTGCATAAAGAATTATTTTTGGCGTATTCTTAGATACAGTAAAGCTATACTATAATTTACCATATGCAGCCCATCTAGTGCAAGTTATATTTTGTTTCAACATGAGTCAGAAGCCTCTCACATGTATTACACAGAGCACAACTCATAGTTCTGAGTTTCATACTACATAACAGCAGCTAGTGCATACAAGCACATTCAATAGGATAAAGTACAGCCCATACTTAGATCACCTGGAAAATAAATCCAAAAGATCCATGACCTACAACCCGCTCTGTCATATAGCTGATCATCTGCAATAAACCATAAAAGAATGAACATGCCATATAGCTGATCCTCATCCTCTCCTTGTTTCTCTTGTGAAACCTATTGAGCTCATCAACCAGATCTTTGAGCCTTACATCAAACTTCCAAGGTATGAGGTCTTGGGCAGTTTTAGACTCTCTAACCCTTCTTGGTTCATTGGAAGGTCAAACATTCTTGAATGACAATGGCAGGCTAAGATAGGAGTACATCATCACGACTTGCTTGATTGACTGATTGCAGTTCTTACAGTCCATTCAAACAAACTAAAAAGACTAGGAATAGAATTAGACTTGAGGAGACCCAATCCCTTCAGTGATTCTTGTAGCCTACTGCTACTCAGTTAAATGGGACAATATGCTGCTACTACTCATTTAACTTGCATACTACTATATCACGACTTGGGAAAATATGCATTTGGAATGCTCTTTTGTATAAGACAATTATCAACTACAGTTTGATTTCTATTTTGTTCCTGATGTATAAATTTTTTATATGTATAAGTTATAGGTGTTTGAATTGGTGTCTTTAATGAAAGGTCAAAGAACAAAATTCATATAACAGCAATCTGACATAGATCTGCAAGCCTTTTGCATTTTTGTATTTGGTAGTCTTGTGAACCTGCCTTTCTGAAGTACTGGATACAGATTTGAAGTCCCCAAAGTATCCTGGGATCCGCTGAGTGATCTATTTATGATTTGTACTGAATATACAAAGATGAATATGTTACTAACTCAATTTAGAGCACCGGGCAATAGACTGTTGCATCCTATCATTAGCAGATACATCCACAACTATCAACTCAATTGCTATTGTTTGAAATTCAAGTACTCTTATATTTTTGATAAACCTATGGCAGTGATGGTTGATCATTCTCTATGCCACCTCTCTTTCCTTTTCTTCTCTTCATTCTATTTCATTTTCTTCACATGGGTGGCAAAAGCTGTGAGGTAGTAGAAGGGTGTAGCTGGCTTGTAGTAGGCAATTGAGGGCATGTAGGAGTTAGTTCTCCTACCCTATCTTTCCATTCCTCCTCTATTATGGTTGTTGCCCAGTGGGAATCAGACATGGCTGTAAATGGTGGTTGTTCAATTTTCTAGGACCTAAATCTAGCTTGTCCATAAAGTTGGAAGTTGGAATAGGAAATGAAAGCATGTGTGCATAGTTTGGTTTACAAATCAAACCGAACTAACCAAGATGTTGAGGATTAACATATCTGGTGCATATCCCTAAGTAATCATGATCGATTAGAGGCTCTATTCACTCTTACCTAATGTTGTTGACCCTTTCCTGCACTTCACTATCTTCATCCTCAATGAGTCTCCAAAAAAGGATATTTAAATGCAATATTGAATACACATGCATCTAAGTGTCTTATAAAATTTATCTAGTTCCCTATTATGGAGATTTAGGTAGTAAAACTCCAGACAAGTTTTGATATATTGTGGATCGAGTTGTTACTGAGTTGTTCAACTATGGGACACCGGATTCTTGATTACTTTGTCAGTACACTCTTGGTCCCTAGTAAGGATTCCCCAAACATGTTAGAAGATGTCATAGTGTTCAGTTTGAGCCCAGTTTTCCTGGACCCCAATTGCCTAGTAGCCTCCCATGATATGTGTCTTTTTATACTATTGATCTTCCTGGTCCTAGCATGAATGGGAAGTAGAATCATAACAACATTCATGTGACATCGCATGTTGCAATTCCTCCTGCAGCACTTGGGAGTTTCAGTGCAATATAGCAATCTTATTTATGTAAGAATCTAGGTTATATATTCTTGCAAAATTTAGAAGATAACAGTCTTATAAATGCTTGTTGATTCCTTTCCTGCCAAAAGGAAAATTAGTTTTATCAGAAATATAACTGATCCTCGACTAATTAAACAACTTATTTAGAATTTGGTAATGTTTCCCAATGAACGTGTGTAGGTGATACAAAATCTATCAACACATTCTAATTGTTCTAACAGCAGCACTTTCAGAAGTGGCATTTGATGGTTAACAAGAATCCGTTGAAAAGAAATGACATGAAGCATTAGTTTTGTTACTTGTCAAATGCCCCTTTAAGGACTGTAGAGGTTTGGATCTGTTT
Source organism: Alisma plantago-aquatica (assembly GCA_963693085.1). Taxonomy (NCBI): domain Eukaryota; kingdom Viridiplantae; phylum Streptophyta; class Magnoliopsida; order Alismatales; family Alismataceae; genus Alisma; species Alisma plantago-aquatica. Next base: position 1,210,599,462 of record OY856410.1, on the reverse strand, counting down.
GTATCCATGCTATCTTGTTACTTCAGTCCTTGCAGGGTTTCTTTATATATGAAATTAGTAAAAGAAGAGGAAGAGAGTAAAGAGGGTGAAGAACAGAAAGAAATTGGACATATGGTTTCATATTGTTCGGAAGAGCCTCAATGTTGTTCTCAAACCTGCTTGGCCACAATGATCAAGAGTTGTTATATTGTGCTATGAGGAATCTAATAAAGATTGTTTGGCCATTAGTTCCTCCATGGTACTTGATTAGATCCTCAAGTGAAGACTAATGATCACCTGCTATCTAAAGTTATGCTAGCCTCACCCTTTGGAATAACACATGTTTCCTGCTATAGGTAGATACTCCCCTTACACATGATTATACCTTCTCGAGATTTTTTTTTTGCTTTGATATATTTATTCTTTGATCTATGAATCAACCATTTAGTGAGATTCTAATACATCTTCCCGTGAATTTGACTTACTTCCAGTGCATTCGGGATATAGCTATGCCATGATTCAATCATGAAGTTGTAAAGAAGGCACTGCTTATGGCAATGGAGAAAAAGAAAGACAAGATTCTTGACTTATTGCAGGAGGTTTATGGGGAAGGCCTGATAACAACTAACCAGATACCATGAGGTTCTCAAGGGTCCAAGACATCCTTGATCATCTATCAGCTAACTATATTATGCGTCTGAGGTATACTTAAGAAAGATCTTTTTCTAAAAATATGAATATATCTCTGAATACCCCTATTAGAATGTTGATAAGTTTTGTGGATATATAATTATTCTGATATTATCATTTTTTTATAGGAACACTCTTATTTTTTGGAAGATTTTTGTTTATCGGTACCTTAGATAGTCTAATGTTATCTTTTTTGGTTTTGTAGAATGGCCATGTAAGCTTTCTCCTAGCGTGTTATGATGGTGAGCTTAATTATTATTGGTGCCCTAATACATTTTGTGCTTGCCTACTAGGTATGTACATGCTTTGAACATTTTCATCTTGTCATCTTGACTAATCAGAAATGACAAATCTACTTGGATATAAGCTTTAATCGAACAACCTATTAACTACTAGCATCATGATTTGTATTGCTAAAACTTGCTCCTTTTCCTTAATGATTTATATATCTACATCCGGTTGGCATCACAAGTGCATATGGTCCAACCAGTTTTCTTCTTGGATGGATTTGAATATTTGAAAATCACCACTTTTGGATGCAACTTGTCTCCTTCCTTACTAATTCACAGTTGTAGCAACAGCCATAGGTGCAACCATAGTCCCAGCCCCAGCCTCACCCTGTCAGTCAGTCTCAACTCCAGCCTCAGGCTCAAATCCCTCAAATACAGGCACCACCAAATGTACAACAACAGATTCCTATATGAGCCCAACAAGCTCATGTGCAGGCTCAAAAGCAACCACTAGATAATCCTTCGTAGATGCACATGGAAACACATCCATTGAGAAGGTTACCTGTTCAAATTACATAGCATCCTCAGCATCAGCTCCTAGCACAACACCCTCAGATGTCACAACCATAGATGCAGCCTCATGTTAAGCCACATCTTGCTAACTACTTGTACAAAAAACAACATCTGAATCCACTTCTCCTGTCACAGCTGCAAATAGTTACTCAGCCTCAACCTTTAGCCACATAAGCTTCCTCTCATGATGTGACAAGGCTTTAGTCATATCCTCAGCATCAACTACAACAAGCTCCGACTACTGTTCCACAACAAAGGTCATATATGCACCCTCGGAAGCAGCTGCCTCACCATCCTACTCAAATGCAAAATCAAATTTCCCATCAAATGGCCCTAGTAAGACCATCACAAACTCGGGTTTCCATGCAAGCACAACAACCAAATATGGCTTTATCTCACCCATGTTACAATCCTAATCAACCTACTGATCAATTGCATGCTCAATACTACACACGAATGCAATCATCGACACAAAATCAAAACCTGCCACATCAACATGTACATGGATGTGTTCCTCCTCAATAAAGGACTCACCCATCACCACATGCTGCTTTCCCACACCAACTGTTTCGGCCACATACTGCACCATATGGACAACAACAACTTCCTCCAAATCAACCTGCTCAACAACCAACTTCAATGGTGCCTGCCATGTCACTGCACCATGCTCAAACTGAGTTAAACATAACTGTAATGGTTGACCACCCTCCTAAGTCATTTGTTGGACAAGTTAGCTTAGAAAGAAGGCTAGATGCTCCCATAGGAAATGACCAATTGGCTGGTAAAGGGCCAGATTATGGTTCAAGAACATTTGACAGATCTTAAGGCAATTTATGGGAGTTTTCTTGCTTCCAACACTCTTATTTGAGAATTGCATTCATGTCTGATTTCAGTCTGGAACATAAATAGTTTTTGATCATTAACTATGTTGGAAGTACTTGTGATTCATAGTAGCATTAGTGTTTTCTTGGAGATTCTATTTTCATAGATCTAGAGGCATGGATGATGATTCTTTGTTGCTTTTCCCAATTCTTTAGGCTATTTTGAGTATGTGTTGTACTGGCTGATTGTATTTATATGTGTAAGCCTTTTCATTTTTCTGATTTATCAGCAAAAGCCCAACTTCATTACCCTATTATGAACTAATGGATTTTCTGGTGATGTTGTTGTTGTGATGTTGGAGTACCATCTTGATACCCTTATAACAGTGTCCCTAAATGGTGTCTGCGCTACTTCAAAAATAGTAATCATGGCTCCTTCATTTGTGTACAGGCTGTTCAAGTTTGCATATAGGTCAAGATACACACTGTATTCACATGCCTCGTTAGTCATTATAAAAAATACATACAACATTGGTAAAGAGGAGACCAAACCATATTTTGAGCCTTATAAAAGGTTATAAGAGAAAACTCCCACCCTTGTGTCTAGCACTTGTGCTTTTAGTTTCTTCTTTTCATCTTGTGGTGCATATACGCCTAATTTTTACTATTTGAATATTGTACAAGTGAATCAAGTTGCTTTTACCTGGGTGCTTCCTGATTTACTTGTTTTTCTCAATGTTGCTTGATAGAATAATGACAAAGTTCAAGTCATACTTTTATATGCTGTTCTATAATATATGCAGCCATGCTATGTAGAATTCTACCTATGCTCACTGCACAATGTTGGGAAAATGGAGACTTAAAAGTTTTAGCTCCTCTGGGAGTTTAACCATATCAATAATGGTTTCAAGGCATGTTAAAATTCAAATACAATGCTTAGTTTCTCATGACGTTGTTTCTGGAAATTTTGATGTTCATTTCATGGATTTATGCTAGCAGAACACTATACCATCAACTAAGAACATATTATTTGAAGTCTTGAACAGGTTCATCATTGAAGGGAGGTTTTTCAAAGTTCAGCTGTTGACTCTTGGGAAGGCAGTCATAGTGTGGAGGATTAGTAAGTGATCTCGTTAACAGGTATATGCTGAAAAGTCAGAAGTTTCATGTGTCTACTTACAAGTTTTGTATTTAATTTCTTCTCTTCACATTGTGGTTTAACAATTTGGTACATCTGACAGTACATATTGGGGGCCACACAAGTGAATGAAGTTTCCTTTACTTCTCGTCTCTTCAAGGTACTAATTCTGTCATCTTATTCTCATAGCAACCTTCATTTATACCATGTATGAATGCTTATATATCTTTATTAAACTATTTGGATGATCTTTACCTTATGACATATATGAATATTAACTTCATCTCAGTAGATGTCCATATCTCCCTATTATATTGTTATACATAGAATTATTTTTGAAGTGCTTGCATCTACTCACGTCATGCAGTTGTATACTATTTGTGATTAATCTTGTGGTTCATTTCTCTTTGAAGCATGGCGATGCAACTCCATTTGAAGCCCAAGCCCGCTCAGTCACAGCTGTAACAACCGCCACAGTTACAACAATGTATCATGATATGTTGCAATTTGATATGGCTCTTTGCTGCTATGAGAAGGTTGCATTGCATAGACCTATGTATATATTTTAACAACCACTATCAGCAGCTGCAAACATAGTGACTAACTTCATAGGGACGATATTCCTTCTATCTCTGCTTGGAGGGTTCTTTTCAGATTCTTATCTCGGGTGCTTTTGGACGATGTTGGCCGAACAACAAGAGCTTGAATAAAAGAAGAAGACAATAAGGATGTTAAAACTGGCTGAGAAAGACAACTCTTTCGCAAAGATGTTAGTAGACCACTGAATCATTGATATATGTATATACTTTTCTTTGTACGCATTGTGTAATAGGGGCAAGGTATACGTCCTCCCCATGTACATTCGACGCTTCATTATAAATGAAAGTAAGATTGTTGGCATAGTGAGCATCACTTGTTCTAAATACTACAATTTTGTTACTAAAAGAAATTGTGTACTAACAAATTATATATATATATATATATATATATATGAATATATAGTCGAACTAAGCATATATGTATGTGTACTAAATGACACTACATATGTAGCTAGATGCATAATCAACTACATATATATGTATATAGTAAATGATTCCTTTCCCTACACATTAAATACATATAAAATGTATTAACTTCATGATTTTGCTACATAATGACTATATATGCAATTGTAGTCATACATTTAGCTATAATTATACTTATATTTAAATATGTAAGGACAATATCTAGCTACGCTTTCGGATACATATGAATTTGTAGCAAATGAATTATCTAACTACATATTTGAAAAATATAGTTAAAGGCTTTAGCTATACAAGCATATACTACAATTTGTATGTGTAAAGAAATATGTAGTTAAAGCCTCTAGCTACAAAATATGGGGTTTTCGCTACAATTTTTTTTTATAGTTAAAGACCATTTTTTTTGTAGTGTGTCCTAATGGTCCCTGAGGACTCAACTTAAGCTCTGATGCCAAGATATTACACCCACATCCCACGATTGCCACAAATTTTAAGATTAGGTCATAATTTGATAATTAAACATAATGCAAAGATCACCTCTAACTATTTTTTTCTGATATTTCAAAATCTTTGTTTTCTCACATTGAATTACATAAGCTAACTTTTCAAGGGATATTAAGACTTGATTCTAGTTGGATTTCAACAATAAAGATACATATCTAAACATTTATTGTGTTTCTCAAACTTCCATATACATACAACTTGATAATTAGTTACATTATCTATTATTATGGAAACAAAGTTACAAATCACCAATTAGAACACTCTCACTACTCTAAAGGACCTAGAGTGACATGGACCGACTAAACTTCACAAATAAGATACTTAACTCTCATAGAAAATCTACTATTGCATTCATATTTTTCAGGTCCACATGGTTTCCCTAAAAATTTGTGAGTAGAGGGGTGAGCCTACTCTCTCAGTGAATGAATACTTTAAAGAAATAATATAAAGCACGTTGATGTCCAAATATATATTATTCAACGATTGAACTTAAAGTAGTATAATAATAATCTATTGAGGAACTAATCGTTCACATACATATATGTGAAAGAAAACTCTAAATATCCAAAGTAGTACATCATTATTTGAGCATAATTAATTAATCACATAAGAAACTAGTAATTCAGAAACATATAAATGGCAAATTATTAGATATATCCACAAAGAATATATGAATAGATGAATGCCCTTGATTAATCTCTCATTCATATTATTATTCCCTAAACCCACATAAAGTGTACCACAACATATGAAAGCATTGCATCAAGCTATGATCTCACTATACAAATCTTAGAAGCATGCTTGGGTTCCTAAGACTACAGTCTCATATGCCATGTCTATAGTGGACAGTCGTAACGACTGGCTCTTGCTACCTAATGGGAGTGGTCATAAATCTAGAATCCTCTTGTAAACATGGGTATTCATGCGGAGAGTCAAAGAACTTTGTCTTATTGGGCATCAATGGACCAACTGGCCATTGATCACGACAACTTGTAACATAGGTACCGCCACCATTTCTTGTGGGTTTTGGGTACGAAACAATTCATAAGGAGTCTTCCCTACCTATAAAGACCCTCTCATACTTCTGGTATGATATGGCATACCTCAATTTAGACTACCTCTAGTCAGGAAGTCATTTCCTCGTCACAACGCATGCCTCATCCTATGAAGATTCAACAATATTTAGGGCATCTAAAGTCTAATACATTCTTTAAATTTGTAGTTCAATCATCAAATCAATATTTCTTAATTTATCCTTTTAAACATTCCTTTTCATAAAGTATCATCAATCTATATTGTACACTAAGAAACTTAACAACACCACTTATCATACTGAAGAACATTGTATTGAAATAATTGATTCATTAAATACCCTATCCCTAGGGTTTCATTTGCCTCATTCATATATTGCATGATTCACATAAAGATTTATTGCATCATTGACTTTCACTGATAAAGATTACTTTCAATAGTTCACATACAACCCAACATATATATGAAACCCTAGAATGAACTGAACTATACTTTCCATGCCATTCACTAAAATATCATGCATCAAGAATAACCTTGAACATATGCACTTGTAATGATAAAGGAATCACATCAATTGAATCTCATGATATCTATTTGCAAAAGTTCCAACTTACCATTCATTTAGGATTTCACCCTCTTTACTATGATATCAAATAAACATTGATAACATCAAATGAAATACAAGATAGTACCTAACATATATGTACTACACATTTAGATAAAACAATCATCCATAAACAAGGAAATTAATATAGGCAAAGTTCTTTATTCAAATATACAACAATTTCAGACATAACTAAATACCCTAGATTTATGTATGTTCTTATAACTTCAATAAAAACTTTACAAATTCTATTCTAGATGATTTGTATCCATTTCAAACATGATTTTATAATATGAAATTCATCGTAACACGAAAACAATCCTTTTCTAGATCCTCTTTCATAAGCTTAAACTAAAAATGAAGATTTAGGGTTTGTAGTCGCATACAAAGGAACTGAATATTTTTTAGGATCTGATTCAATTTCATGCAATCCACTATTTAAAGGAATTACCCACTCACCTAAGGTGTGAAAACACCTTAAAACTTAGCTCAAGAACTAAAATTCTATAATTCATCTCAAACTCCTAGCAGTTCACTATTTCTTCTTCCTCTCAACTCGGAAACCCAAATAATGGAGGATTATGTAGAAAGTGTGAGAAAAGGGAGAGATTGGATATCATTTCAAATAAAATCAGAGGAGGGGAAGAACTGTTGACATGTGATCTAAGAATCACCAAGAAAATGTATATAGAGATGACAAACTTACTTGATTTTATCAAATTTAGGAATAGAAAACCCTAGATGACAATCTTCTCCACTTTCTCCATCCAAGCCCTAGTTTTGCCTCTCTCTCTCTCTCTAGGATTTCCTTTCTATAGATTGAATCATAAGATATGACAACTCCTAGCGTGTTAGGTTACTCATATAGAGAAATTGACGAGCTTGGGTCAATTGCAAATTGACCTACTTACTCTTTCTTTTATTTCAGCATAATTTTCTATCTTTAACATATAATTGTGAATCGATTACATAATAGGTAAAACCTCTCCTCCACAAATTATGAAAAAGTAGAATATTGTTTATCATTGTGTGTCAGATCTCCAAAATTTTCAAAGCATTCCGAGCTTCTAATAAGTAATTAAATATCAAACATTTAGCTTCTATAATGCAATCTCCAGAATAGTTGGTTGCAGAACAAAATGGCATACACACCCAAAATGACGGTACAAGCTACCACATCCATGGTGCCTTGGTTCCAGTAGATTTGAGTATAGAAATTACAAACTCTTCTATTTCTCCAAAATTATCGTGTGGCAAAGATTTCTTGTGTCACCATCAACCCTACATGGCTGTGTTGCTTACCATGATAGTTCAATGAAAGCCTCTAACTCCAAATTCATTTTACCTTTGCTTACCTCACCTTTTCCATTCCAACAAGGTCATTGTACCCTCCTTTACCATGACAGTGTTGCGTAGTATGACGGTGGTGAGCAAAACCCTAATTCTAACATACTAGGGTTTATACTTATAAACTTCTAATTATTCAAAATGATAGCACTCATGTAGTTCTCTTTACATCTATCACATCATGATTGTGCTACCATTCTTAATTAGGTTTAAACAATGCTCAATCCAATTAAGAATGTAATCAAATAGGTGAAACCAAGTTTACCAATTAAACTAAAACATGGTCATAACATGTGTGGTAGATATCAATCAATCCCTAGAACAACTCATCTTATAGCTGTAAAGAGCATTCAAAGGTACTTAGCCAAAACCCAAAATTTTGGACTATGGTATTCTAATTCAAGGGACTTTACTCTTACATCTTATAGCAATGTTGATTATGTTGGATGATTAATTGATAGAAAGTACACAAGTGGCACTTGCTTCCTCCTAGAACCATGTTTGATTTCTTGATTTTCTAAGAAATAAAACACCATGGATCTTTTAGCTTCCAAGGATGAGTATATTGTAGCTAGAAGTTGTTGTGCCCAAGTCCTATGGATGCAGAAAATGCTCCAAGACTTCAATATTTTCTATGTTGCTTTTCCTATCTACAACAATATCACTAGTGCAATATATTTTATAGTAGAGCTAAACACATAGAGGTCCACCACCACTTCCTTAATGACCACATGGATAACGAAGATATCTATGCCACACATGTGGACACCAGAAATAAACTAGCAGATATTTTCACTAAATCTCTAGCTAGAGAGTAATTTACATTTATTAGATCAAAATTTCTTATAACTACTCTTGATGATAACTCAATGTTCTCTAGTGAATAATTTCTTATCTCTCTATGTTTTTGCTCAATAATACATGTTGTATTCTATGTTTTATTATTTTTTGCCAAGTTTTAATGCTTTGGTTTTTCTCAAATTTGACTATTTTGCAATCAAACATTTTATCACTAAATAGTAGCCTAATGTTATTAAAACATGTTCATACATACTTAAAATACATGATAGGCTAGAGAAATACATTTAAATAGCATTGTAGGACTTTGAAATTATAAATCTTATCATTTTATAGACGTGCTTGTCAATGAAGTTTGTCCTATAGGTAACTCGACCAAAGGCCTGACCAAGGGTTGAACTAAATACAATGTCGATCGAGTTACCCAACCCACAAACTCAACAAACAACATGTTCCGCCAACTTTAAGTAGTGTATGTTGACCAATGTTATCTCTCTCAACTAGAGAGAAATGATTGAAAACTCTCCCTTTGCATTTCCCTTAAACCCCTAACACCCTTCCAACCCCTTTTTAGCCCATTTCAACCTCTGTTTCACCTTCCCTAACCTCTCCTAGGTTGTTTTAGGTAGTTTTCGTATAGGTTTGATCTGGTTTCTCCATTCCTTCTCCTTCTTATAGCTTGTGCTCAACTCCATGGCCACTATTAGAAAGATGAGAAGCACTTCTTCGTGAAACCATTCTCCCACTCCTTGATCATGCACCATTGTGTATGATGGAGCATCTTTCATCCATAAACAAGTCTTGAATAGGTACAAGGAGGTATTACCTCATGTCACTTTCCCTTTAGACCTCTTACGGAGTCCAAGGATGCATTTTTTACTCAAATTTGTGATGTTTTCATGAACTAATATCTAGGTGGATTGTGTGTAGAATATTTTCATTTCTTCAATTCCAATGTTAACACAAAGGTGGTTCATGAATTATATGTGAAATTGAGTTGGATTTACACTTCTCCTATCCCTCCACCATCAACATAAATCATCCTATCCACCATGGTTTCGAAACTTGATTTTCTTTATTTGAGGATGACCTAAACTCCCTTTTTATGTCAGCTACTCCTCTTGTGGTGGAAATATGGTCGTCCTCCTATCGTTCTCACCGGGACTTACTTTATCCCGAAGAGTTTTATGATATCTTTGAACCGAAGCTTTCCCTCTACGACATCCATAAATCACTTAAGAAACCCAACATCCCCTATTCAATGAAATTCATCTTTCCCTCATCCTCTTTGGATTTGCAATCTTGCATTGTTGCATTGATTATCAATTGCAATGTCCACCCAAAATGAAATCACCTGAACATTGTCGAAAACTCTATGATAATTGTTTATTGCATCCTCAAGGGAATAAAAGTCAAGTGGGAAAGGTATATTCTCCATCATATGACATATTTTGATTCTAAAAATAATACTTGGGACTCCCAACCCCCTACCCAAACCTCATTTGTGGTCTCTTCCATACCCTCACTAAAAATCACATTTTTTAGGATCTACACTACCAAAAAATCACCTAGGAGTGTGCATTAGTCAGACTACGGTAAAGTATGCCTCTCATGCTTCTAGTCCCTTCACCTATGGAGCTTCATCTTCCACCATACAATCTCCACTCCACCACCTAGACCTGTAAGAGAACAATTCTTAGTGTATAATGAAACCCTTATGGGATAAATGATGTACTAGCAAGCCTATAACATGCACGTCCAAGAGCACCTTCATTAGGATCTTGTCCACATAACGCGAAATATGAACGTTTCATGCCCTCACCCTTATCTGACCTACCAGACCTCTTTCTTTGGTCCTAACTATACAGCCTACACATATGATTAACTTTATCTAGCTAACAAGTATGCACCTTCCCCTGCCTCTCCTACACTTGATGATTGACTTTCTACACTTTCCTCCTTTCCTCATTCTAGTGCCGCTCATCTTCTCGCTCTTCCTCCTCGAACCTCCTCCATCGTGCTTGTGAGATTTGATGGGGTTTTGATGAATGCATATTCATCATGATTTTTAGTCACCATCTTGGGCTCATTTTGATTCAATACATCCAATTTCATTTACTAAATACCAAAATGTGCAAACTTTCTTAATTGGTTCAATTATCAAGGTTTTAACTGAGTTTATGCTTATTTTATACAGGTCTTGGTAAGGTCAAACAATCAACTGGAACCCTCCTCCTTTCAACCCTCATCCAAAAAAATCACCACCAATCGATTTTCATATCAATCATCAATCATCCACATCAAACCCAAATGAGTGGGACCCACCTTTATCTGCCCTCACTCATCCTTGGTCTTGACCATACGGTTTCAACCATACGGTCTTGGTTGTATGGTTTCATCCATACGGTCTCAAGACTGTATGGGTAACCTCACCTCAAAACCATTTGGATCTAACTATCATTCAAGACTGTTTGGGCTTTTATCTCTCCCCACCATCAGATCCTGGATCTACGACCCTCATCCATTTGGTCAAACGGTCTTGATCTCAACCTACCCTATCGTTTCTCTGCTAAATGGTTTTGCAAAACCGTTAGGGCAGAGTAACTCAAGGTCGTATGGACTCCCCTCTGCCCAAGACCGGTTGGATCGCCCAACACCTACAACGTCGACATCTCTGCCCTAGACCTACAACCTTGCCGACTGCCGCTACCAACACCCCCTGCTTCCCCTACATCCGTCCCGGCAGCAAACCCTAGCTCCCCTTGAACCTGTTCGATGCACCACCATCAGCCCGCCACCACCAATCTGCAGGTCTTGGTGCCACTTCATAGAATAGCCACAGTGTCATCAATAGTAGCGACTGCAACACCCAATCTGCCGTCTATCGCCCATCGAGACCAAGACCGATTGGACAGAGCCGAAGTATCGATCATGCAAGACCATTTAGAATGAAGCTTCTCAAGAATGATTGGACCTAAGGACTGTTTGATGGATACCGGTCTGCGAGACCGATAGAGCAGAGTGCATCCAAGACCGTTTGAGAACGCAGGAGCAACGACCATTTGGGACCGTGAGCAATGACCGTTTGATGTGAGAAACTCCAGGACCATTTGGAGTTGTGTTTCATGAAACTGATTGGAGGCTATCGGTCTGCGAGACTGATAGGAGTCGATCGTTTGGAGCCCAGGGTTGCGAGACCATTTAGACAGACATGTTAAAGACCATTTGAGCCTAAGCATCCAAGACCATTTGGATCCTATGATGGCAAACCGTTTGGACGTCAAAATACACTAAACTGTTTGGAAAAGGTCTTGTAAGACTGTTTGATAAAGGCATGTATACCAAGAATGTATGGATACTTTAAGCAACCAAATTGTATGGTCATTTAACTCAAAACTGTTTAAGCAAGTTGTAAAAATTGCAACTGCACCCAAATCAAAAGAGCAGACTCGAGCCTATAAATTGGACCAGTAGGGTCCTCATTTGGGCATCGGTTCCAGGACGCTGACAGGCTGCCTGTACACATGTCCAATCTAGTTACAATCACACTGCTATCATTCCACCTACTACTCGATTTGTAGTCAAGGAGACCGAGAAGAGAAGGAAGGAGGAGTGAGAAAGACTGCCCAGTCTATCTTGGCATCCCTCGTTTCTCATCCAGATCTGCTCTGACACAACGTAGAAGACCGCATCATCTTCACTGAGCTATGACTACATTCTACATCATGCTCATGGAGGATTTCTCTCTCTTTCTTGTTCCTCTTATTTCTCGCATCATGAGTGAGTAGTTCCTTTTCACTGGGGTGTGGGGACTAGCCGAGCTTCCCATGCAAGCATGTCCTTTTGTTAAACATTTCATGGCAATGTATATAACTTTTCATTTCATTATTAATCGTTAATATTTATAGTTTGATTACCTACCTGTTTTCATTTTGTTCTTCCCTGTGTTTTGAGAACTTCTTTATGTAGGGTCGAATGTCGAGTAACGAGGTTGACTCCCAAACTAGAAATAGAATGGGATTCCTTGAGGTCGTAAGTGTGTGATCTGTGAGGGGATGAGCCATCTAGCCTATGATGACGCTTCTGTGTGCCTAACGCCTGTATAGGGGGTCCACAACCTCAGTTGGATTTCTGCATCTTCTTAGTTATTCTTCGATGTTTGCTCATAGATTAATCACATGCTTGCTTATCGATTAGTACGGTTGACTCCTTGACGAGAACTTCTGATAGGATTCCTTGAGGTCGTAAGTGTGTGACCCATGAGGGGACAAGTCATCTAGCCTACGGTGACACTTCTGTTGTCTAAACATCCCTTAGGGAGGACCACAACCTTAGTTGGATTTTGTATCTTCAGAGCCGTAAGTATGTAATCCAGATGGTGACGAGACATCTGATGCCTAAGGTGATGCTTACGCAAGCCTAATGCCCATATGGGGGGTTTTACAATAGCTCTATTTTGATAGTTATATCTTTCCTATATGTTTGACATTTGGATGTGTTTGCATGTGTAGTGGTGGTGAAACCCAAGACCATCCCAGCGATTCCATATCATCAATCCATATCAACTTTAATTCTACTCTTTACTTTCTGTCAATTAGTGTAATTAACCACAAACCAATCAATAATTATAAATATTAATCTTACTTGAACTAGACTCTACTGAAAAATATCCTTAAAAATGTTGTCCTTTGGGATTCAATCCTCAACTATACTGCCACTACAAAAAAACATCATTTGGCTACAATTATTCTAACTACACATATATATTTTGTAGTTAAATATTGGATTTTACTACAAATTATAATATTGTAACCAAAGTAAATGTAGTCAAATCTTTTGACTACAAAATAAATACATATATTCCAACTAAGTACAAATTAAATATTCTACTCAATTATTTGATTAAAAAAAATCTTCCAAACTCACTACACGCCCCCCTCTCAAATAACCACAAGTCCAAAAATTCAACTTTGCCGCGCGCTGAGCTCCTTCCCAATTGGCGTGGCCAACATTCCTGCTCCTCCCCAAATCATGCCACCCTCCCTCCATATCCATCCTTCCCTCCCAGTTTACCTGATAGCACCTCTCCAACTAACGTGCCCTACCTGATCGGTCTCTCTCACACAGTCTCTTCTCCCATGTATCCCCCTCTCTCCCTCTCACCATTTTATCCTCACTCGAAACCCCAATCTCCTCTTTTTTTCTAGCAGCGCTAGCACCTCTCCAACTGACGTGCCCTACCTGATCAGTCTCTCTCACATAGTCTCTTCTCCCATGTATCCCCCTCTCTCCCTCTCACCATTTTATCCTCATTTGAAACCCCAATCTCCTCTTTTCTTCTAGCAGTGAGCCTCACAGACAGCTAGGTATGGGGTTCTGAGGTACCTCCGGTCTTAGGTAACTATGTGGTAACACACACACATGGAGACATGGATTTACTTATATGGATAGAAAAACATCCATTTAGTTTATTGACTGCTTAATCTTTCTTTCTATAATGATTTACAATAGTAGAGATAAGGGAATGGTTCTTGCTAGAATGCCTGAATGAAAGGTAGAACCTGATTAGCCATGGTGGCAACCTGTTGGTCCAACAAGCCAGGCCTAAAGGTGTGCTACCAGAGTCAGCTAAAGATTTTGGTGCCAACACTATAAGCGGTTGATTTTTCTACCTTCTTCCTAGTCATCTTCAGTTGTTGCTTCTTTACCTCTAACATGTCATGTCAATCCGATCCGTATGTAGAACAAAGTTTACTCAGTCAAATGTCTTGTAAACTAGATTTGGTCAAAGAATGTTCACGGCCAAAAGAAATTAGAAAGAAGACTAGTCGTTTACCATATACCACATACCAATCATGAAAGCCATAGTAATACGTTGCTTCTCATATTGAAAAAAACCATTGGTAGATCATTCAATATCTGTCTCACATGCATCAAATGCATACCCTGGTCTCTGTAGTTAACCATCATTATTCTGATTATTGTTTCCTTAAAATTACAAACAATGTTTCTGAGTTTTTCTGATCACGTATGATGTCTACAGGTGTTTTCTTAAGAGGATACATGTAATGTAAGCTTCATATCGAACTACTTTTCTACAATCTCCAACAAGTCTTACTTCCACAGAAGGGGCCACAAATATCAATGGTGTTCCCCATATTACAATCGGTATGGGGAAGCACCATGTATCACATCAATGCCCTTCTGTTTGACACAGGGAGCTCGCTAATGTGTATACAAAGTTCTATAAGATAGCCTTATGAAAAGGATGTTACTAGGAAACCACAACAGAGTATTTCTACTTCATTTAAAACTCTATTTTCTCAATCACATCATCTCTGGAAAACTCATAATTGTGGTTGTACATGCACCACATGGTGAGGGAATTTCTGTCAGTACAATGAGTAAATAGCAGTCCAATTCTCCAGGGGTTGATAGCATTAGAGGTGTGGTGTCATGAGAATGAGTACATCAATAAAATTCCTTCTTGGTGAGAACCAAATGTCCAAGACATATAAATAGTGTCATACCTACATTTGACTATCTTCTAAACATGTTTATGACTAGGGTTATGTATGGATTTTGTTGTAGTCTCGGTGGTTTCTTTCAAAGGAAAGTATCAAATAATGGGTTATGATATTGTTTAGATTGCTAGTCCAAATGATTTACTATTCATACATGTTTTTTATTTCTGAAACTTCTCTTATCCCTTTGGTTGTCTATTCTGAGATGAAGAACAGATGCATCTTTAGATTCATTAGAGTGTCTGCTTGTTCATTTGTGGTTCTATATTCATCTACTTAATGGTTTACGCCTATGTGGTTCTATATTTCTAGACATTTTGGGTATCATGGTTATGTATGTAGTTATTGTTATCCTCTTTCAACTCAGTCTATTTATCTATTGTTATCTCTATTAGTCCGATTGGTTAGGCCAACTTTCTATTTTGCTTTGAGGTATCTTTATTTGATTGTTTTGCAGGGGGCACAACATCAACAATGTTAGTATCCTTAGATTTTTTCTCAGACTCACCTTCTACATGCTAGTCATGCTTTACTGAAGAACAACTCATAAGTTGTAATATTGTTTCTCTTGCTTGGAATGCTCATAACAATTGTATCTTGTTGCAGGTCTCTTCCAGATTTTGTATGGTTGGTTTTACTTGAAATGAGTGTATTATTTCTCTATAATCAAATTCCATTCAAGATCAACACATATTGGTTTTTGCTAGGAAACACTTGGAAGATGGTGCCAAACATATTAAAAGGCTTAGGGTGTAATGGAACCATCTATTGTATGTGAGTCTGCTTCAACATGATAGGGATTGAGGCTTTAGATTTCTTTGTACTCATGTATGTAGTTCTATGTGTCATATTGTCAGTAGATTCTCTACTTTTCTATGTGTCTTCTTTACCACCTTTTACCAATATTATATGTTCAGAGTTAGGTGGGTCTTTATGCCGTCTAAATTTTCTGTAGCCTTTCCTAATTTTACTTTCTTCAAAGAGATCCATCTGAGAGGTTGAGGTATAGCTTCCACATATTATCACTCCCAACCTCACCTGCTTCACTACCACTAACTGCAAAAACAATCTCCTTGTGCTTTAGTTCAAAGCTCGTAGATGGCTTCTTTTGCTCCAGTGCATATACATGTGCTTCTTTGCTCCCATATTCCACTGTAAGGCCACCTCTTCCTCTCTTAAAACACTTTCTTCCAATATTTTTAGTTATGTGATCCCCTCCACTCTGGATTCTTCCTCAAGGTTGCCACCATGTTTCTTTAGTGTTATATATATTTCTTTCCTCTGCCTCACCCCTTATATATGTTGTTAAGAGTTTCCCATCTTTGCTTTCTCTATTGAAAACTACCATGAACCATAACAAGAACACAACACAGAACAAGCATAATTGTGATCAATTAGTTAAAAATAATAGGAGGGCTTCTAATGTGAATAGAGCATTGTAAGACTCATGATATGCTAATCCAGTATCTTGGTAATTGCTACTACTAGTAAGATATGTGACTATTCTAATTAACATGGGATATATAGAACCCTATGACGTCTATAACAGTTGTATCCCTTGAAGATTTTGTTTTCTTGATAAAATGAGTTTCCGTTATGTCTATCAAAGCTGTTGAATGGTTGTTGATTTCCAGGTGCTTTAAATATTTGTTTTTCTAGTTCAACTCTTCTGTTGTTATCTCTATTTCAATGGAGAATTGCACATTGTATATTCGGCAATTCCTTGTATCTACTAAGTAGTTCCTAAGTTATGGGATGTGTGAACTATGTATACTTCACATCTTGATAGTGGTTTAGTAATTTCCTCTTAGTGTTACTGTTACATTTCTTTTGAGGTTTTAATTACTATGGATCTAAATTTTGATGGTTGTATGCTTCACTTTTGACTGCTTGGGTTTTACCCTTTTTTCTTACAGTCATCTATATGGATTTTGGCTCTTCCTAGATCTTGGATGGGACTGATTAGCACTTTGGAGTGGTAAGTTGGGATTTGGGTGGTATGACTCAAATTTCCCATGGCTTAATAAAAGATGTAACACAACCATGTAGTATATCCGTTTAGGGTTCAATATGACTCACATTGGATGTTTACCCTTACCTTATTTCTTAATTTCCTAGTTGTTATCTTTTGTACATGTTCTTCATATTCTTTTTGAAAGTATATGATGTTCTACTTATCAGTTGTAGCTTCTTAATCTGCCGAATCAATTTTATCAGTTTTACTTATTTCATTTAGATGAATTTGTTGATAATGCTTAATCTACTATCTTGTCATTCTAATAATAGTTATTGGCAGACAATTTTATCTCTCACTGGGACGTTGGTCTCACTGTGTGGGTTTCTACATCTTTTAAGTTGTCAGTGGCATGGTCGAGATTGTGTGGCAGAGAAAGAGAAGCAATGAGATTAGTGAACATAGAAGGTTGTATAGGGTGCTAGTGTGTTTTATAGTAGAGTCATATGTGTCATCCCTGTACTCTCAAGTCCTGGAAGGGTGTTTTTTAGATGTTGTATATCAATACGAGGTTTTGACAATATGCCAAGGTTGTACATGTATGGCTTATATATGTGAATAGGTTAAATCTAACAACAGGTTAGTTGCATGATGGTCATTTTACAGTGATATGAAATACATTTGTGGCATGATATATGTTATTGGTGGCATAGTTTTTGGAACTTGGTGTATATGTTTATGCTCAAAATGGTTATATCACATCGATTTTAATTTACCCTATTTTGTGGTAATCTAGATGGAAGTTGATAATTCTACATTTGGTTTTGAGTAATCTCACTTTGTGTGATGGGTTGTCACATTTTGTGGTATCCCTAGGTTCAATGAGTCTACAGAGACATAGGACTAGGCTTGTGTATTTTCTTATGTATTCACTATATCTAATTGCAACTTCTGCTCATTCAGAAGAAGAAGATATGCCTGGAGAACATGATGAACATGCTACTAAGAGTAGTGTTTTTGGACCAGGAGGTGGTACTAGGAGGTAGGAAAGAGTGGATGGGGTGCCTGAGGTGCCTCAGTTCAACCTAGCAACTGTGGCCGATCCTGCTTTCCAGTCCATATATGAACTATTCATGGCTATGATTTCACACATGGCAGATAGAGTGCCTACACCTCAACCTAGGGCTTTAGTCCCCAATGCAGAATCCTAGGATTCAGGGAAGACTTTCAAGAGACAGTGACACATTGGAGAGTTGGAGTATATCAGTATGTTGGACCCAGATGATGCTGATATGTGGATGATAGAGATGGAGAAGGCCTTTAAGATCATTAGTATCCCCAAAGAGGATAACGTGAAGCACAGAGTGTACCTGCTAAAGGGCAGTTATGACCATTGGTGGGTCATTGAGGAGGAGAAGAGACACGGTGCGATAATCAATTGAGAAGACTTTTGGCAGGATCTTGTGAGTTGATACTTCTAGGAGATGTACCTTGATGAGAAGATATCTTGGTTTGAGAAAATCTGTCAAGGATCTATGAAGATTAACGAGTATGAGGCTAATTGCATGGAGTTGTTGAGGTTTTGTCTTCTTATGGCTGCAACGGGCAAGGAGAGGATCAAATGTTTTGAGTAGGGTTTGAGCTCAGAGTTGACAACGACGGTGTTAGATTTGGAGAAAAGGGAATGGTTTGCCATGTTTGTGGAATATGTGAGGAGGATAAAACATTCAACTATTGAGAAGCGTGAAGCAAACACTAAAAAGAGAGAAGCACAATATTAGCGTCAGACTTCTAGAGGCTTCAAGAAGCCAAGGTTTTCAGCACCTCAGTCACAATAAAGGTTGGTTGTTCAGTCCCAATGGTCACCGAGCAAGGGTAGATGCCGTAGCTTTCCACCAATAGGAGCTCATAGTGTGGCACTCATATCACTGATGGGGTTGTACCTGAGATAGAGTCAGCAAGGGTCACTGTAGTGACAATTCAACAGTGGTGGAGGCTGAGGACATAGTCAAGCATCATAGGAAGGATCATTTGGGCAGACCAGCAAATGATGAGGGCAACTACAGGAAACAGATTGATTCTACACCATGAGTCAGCAAGAGGGAGTGGTCATTCCATGGTTCGTGACAGGTTAGATGGAGTTATTTCATTCTGATTTGTCTTCTTCCTGCTTTATATCTATTTTGGTTGACCCGGGTGCGATGCACTCTTTTATCACTAGAGAGGTGATGGATAGTTGTTCTTTTCATGTTAGTCTTATACATGACAGTCTTCATTTAGAAACTTGTCTAGTTGGTTCTTCTGAGTCGCAGGAGGTGTGTCCATCTTGTGTTCTTTCTTTCTTAGGACACAACATTCAAGTGGACCTTATACCACTTGACGTGCATGTATTTGATGTGATCCTTGAGATGGATACCTTGGAGAATTATCGGGTGGTCTTGGACTATAGTTACAAAGTGGCAACATTTGTTGATAGTGATGTTTCATGGATCTTCCAAGGAGATAGGAAGATTATTCCAACATGTTTGGTGTCAGTGATGATAGAGGAGAGGCTAATGAGCTAGGGGTGTGATGCTTTCTTGGCACATGTGGTGGATACCAAGGTGAGGAGTCCTTGTATTCAGGAAATGCCAGTTGTTCATGAGTTTGAGGATGTGTTTCCTGATGATTTCTAGGTGTTCCAACCCCAAGAGAGATTGACTTTGAGATCAATTTGGTTCCTGGTACACAGTCGATATATAGCACAATCTCCTTATAGGATGGCACCAACTAAAATGTAGGAGTTGAAGAATCAGTTGTAGGAGTTTCTTGATAAGGGCTTTATCATACTGAGTACTTCCCCTTGGGGTGATCCTGTGTTGTTAAGAAGAAGTATAGTTCTATGAGGTTCTGCATAGACTACTAATAGTTTAACAAAGTGACAATCAAGAATAAATACCCATTGCCACAGATAGATTATCTGTTTGACCAGTTGAGAGATGCTTCAGTATTTTCTAAGATATATCTAAGGTCAGGTTACCACCAGTTGTTGATCAATGCGTATTACATACCCAAGTCAGCTTTTAGGACTGGGTATGGTCACTATGAGTTTGTGGTTATGCCATATAGCCTATCTAATGCACTGAACATTCATGGATCTGATAAACATTGTGTTTAGGCCTTATCTTCATCAGTTTGTAGTTGTATTCATTGACGACATCTTGATATCTTCTTGAGACAGTCAATAGGAGGATCAACAACTATGACATGCGGTGACCTTGTTGAGACGGCATAAGTTGTATGCTATGTTCAACAATTGTGAGTTCTGGATAAAAGAGGTGTCCTTCCATGGACACGTGATATTAGCTAAAGGATTTTGTGTGGACCCCAAGAAAATGGAGTCAGTTCTAGTGTGAGAGTAGCCTAAGACACAGAAAAAAGTTTGTAGTTCCCTAGGTCTGGCATGCTATTACAAGAGGTTTATCAAGAACTTTAGTGTAGTGGCGTTACCCCTAATGAAGCTAACACGTAAAGGTTTATTGTTTGTTTGGGATGATAGGTGTCAGCGTTCTTTATATCTTTTGATGGAGAAGTTGACCATTGCACCAGTGTTAGTAGTTGCAGAGCAAGGGAAAGGCTATATTGTCTTTTTTGATGTGTCAAGGAATGGTTTGAGTTGCATGTTGATATAGGATAAGAATGTGATTTCTTTTGCTTTGCGACAACATAACAAACATGAGGAGAACTACCTAATGCATGATCTAGAGCATGCAACTATAGTCCATGTGTTGAAGATTTGGAGACACTACCTTAAAGATGAGAAGTGTTAGATCTTCATTGACCACAAAGAACTTTCAGTTGATCTTATCAAAGAAGGAGCTAAGCATGCAACAATGATGCTAGATGGAGTTGATCAATGATCATGATTGCACCATAGATTATCATATAGGGAAGTAGAATGTGGTGGTAGATGATTTCAGCCAGGAGTCTTATTCGTTTAATATGGAGACAAGGCACAATTTTATTCTTTGTTGTACCATATGAGATACATGTTAGTGTCTGTTTTCCAAATGAATGTAAAGATGGAGGCATATTTGTTGGCAAGCTTGTTGGTATAGTTACAGGTGAAGCCCATGTTGACACAATAGATCAGAGATTTGTAGTGGGGTGATATTGTGATACAATAGATCCATTTTGAGTTGGGCATCGAGAAGTGTGATGGCTTCCATGAGATAGAGGATGGGACATTGTGTTTCCATGGAATAGTAGTGGTGCCAGATATTGATGATATGAGGAAGTCAGTTTTGCAAGAGGCTCACTCTTTGATGTATGATATGCATCTGGGTATCATCAAGATGTACCACAATATAAAGGATTTGTATTGGTGGTCTGGATTGAAGCGTGACATAGTTCCATTTTTGGTAAAGTGCCCAATGTTTCAGCAAGTTAAGGAAGAGCATCAAAAACCTATAGGGACTTAGCAACTTTTTCCTATACCGCATTGGAAATGGGATCATATCATGAAGGGCTTTGTGGTTGGTCATCCAAGGATAGACAAAGTTCATGATTCCACCTGGGTGATAGTGGATAGGTTGACCAAGTAGGGCTCTTCCTTCTTGTGAAGACAATGTATATCGTTGATAAGTTGGCACATGTGTATGTTGATGAGATAGTATGTCCACATGGTATCCCAGTGACCAGTGGCAGAGCTAGACTGTGAAGTTTTTGGGGCCAAATTTTATATTAGTAAAAAATATTCTAGTATTGAACACAATATTCGAATTGAAGACCTCATTCTAAGCAATGCAAGCAAAAACCACTAAAGCATTCTAACAATTTTGTTATATTATGTTGCCACTTTTATATATAATGACCCCAACATGTTAATCTATTGCGGAAAAAGTGAAAATACAATATCATCATGCGTCAAACATGAGACCTCACATGCATAACTAAAGCAACAAACCATTGTGCTAACATCACAATGATGATAATTACTCAAATGACATGATATATATTATATATCTTACTTAGAAACACAATTATATATTGACTTTTTCAATATTTGGGGGGTGGGGTCATGGCCCATGCTTGCCCCCTGGTTCCAACCCTACTAGTGATGATAATGTCAAACAGAGGTTCTCAATTTACTAGTTGTTTTTGGGAGCGTTTGCACAAAACAATTGGCACGTTGTTGAGATTCGATATGGTGTTTCACCCATTGATAGAAGGACAATCTTAGAGGACAATTCAGGTATCGGAGGATCTGTTGAGAGCATGTGTTCTGTAGTTTTTGGGTAGTTGGGATGTGAACCTCAGTTTGATAGAGTTTTCTTATAACAATTACTATCATAGGAGTATCGACGTGTCACCTTACAAGGATCTGTGTGGGAGATGGTGTAGGTCTCCACTGTATTGGTACGAGATAGGTGAGTATCAACATTTGGGACTTGAGCTTGTGCAACAGACTACAGCGAAGATCAAAGTGATTTGGAAGTAGCTAAACACAACACATGATAGGAAGAAGTTGCATGCTGTTAATCATCAAAGGCCTTTAGAGTTCCAAGTAGAAGACAAGGTATATCTCAAGGTTTCTCCTTGGAAAGGTGTTTTGAGGTTTGGGAAGAAGGGTAAGTTGGCTCCCAGGTTTATGGGATCATACCCTATGATGGAACATGTTGTGAAGGTGGATTACCGGTTGGAGTTGCCACTTGATATGCATAGGTTTCATCCAACCTTCCATGTTTCTATGCTGAGGAAGTGTAACCCTGACATGGAGTTGACCTTGCATCCTATAGAGGTTGAGTTGCAAGAGGATGTGCCGTATGTGGATGGTCCTATGTTGATCCTTGATAGAAGCTTGAAGAAGATGAAGAAGAAGGAGATCGTGTTGGTTAAGGTTTTTTGGCATCACCTTGGTGTGGAGGAAGCCACGTGTGAGCTTGAGGAAAAGATATGTAGGAAAGATCCATCTCTTTTTGTGGAGTATTTTGGGGGCGAAATCCTTGTTAGGGGTTTATGGTTGTAAGACCCCTGACCTAGCTTTCTCATTGATCTTGCTTTCTTTTTGTAATGAGAAGATTTAAACCTTAATATAATCATGTGATGTGCCTTAATAACATGTAACATGTTTATGTTTTAAGTTTGGTCCAGTTTGGATGATTTTTGAGCTAGTAATGATATGTGTGTGCTTGTTTTGGACCAAGTTGCAATTTACCCAAGTTGACAGTTTATCTTGCAATTTTTCACATTTTGGATGTGCCTCCTATGTTTTAGCATAATTATAGAGGGAATGATGTGTAGGGGAGTCTTTTTGGACCTTGGATGTTGAGGTGGCATCATGAGAGTTGATGTTTAGGGTATGCTTTGGTGCCTTATGTAGATGGTTGACCATGATTGAGTGTTGACCATTTGAGTTGGTTTTCAGTGACCCACCTTGCTATTTTTCTTGACCTTGGTATTGATGGTCTATGAATTTTGGATGTTCCTTTTGTCTCTTTGACCGTTTACACTCTTAACCTCTTCCTTGGTCTCTTAAGGTTCTAGGGTTTGAGTTTTATGCGGTCTCTGACCCTTCTTTGCTTTCCTTTGACTGATAACCCTTGTTGTCTATGTTCCTGTTCGACCGATTATCCTTTAGGCCAGATGAGGTCAATGATCTACCTTGTTTTTCATGACCATGGTTTCATGTGTATGTTTAGTGCTTGCATGGATGTTCTATGGTGGACAAGTGGCATGTTTGGTTGGATACCTATCTTTCCTTATCTCTCTCCTACCCTTGTATATATATACCTCCCTCCTTGCATGCATATGATCCTTTTGCATCCTCTCTTTCTCTCCTCTTGCTTGGATCTCGTCCATCTTTGGTGCTTGGAAGAGAATGAGCACAACCTAGGGGCAAGGAGGCTGAACCTTACATGTGGTGATCTAGGGTTGGAGCATCTTCCTTTGTTGATCCTTGTGCTTGGTAAGTGGTTTAGCCTTCTTGATCTTGTTTTGATTGCAACCCTGTGTCTTTTTTTCAATTGGATGAACTGATGGTTCTCAATGGTGGCTTTTATTGAGGAACTTCTCTCCAATAGAGTTCAAACCCATTGTTTTCCATGGTAGTACCTAAGTGAGATGAAGACCTCCATCTTTTCTCCTTTCTTTTTGGCTTAGAAGCTTTTTCTCTCTTTCTTTTCCTTTAACCTAGGGTTTTCTTCTTGTTTGAGGTGATGACTAGATTGGTCATGGAGGTGATCAAAGCTAGGTTTCTCTCTCATCTTTGGAGCTTCTTGGCTTGGGAGTTGTTCTTCATCCAAGGCAGATTATATAACTCTCTCTACTCTACTATTGTTGCACCGTAATCTTGCATGCATGATACTTATATCGCAAATGTGATTATAAGTTGCATGGTGAAGATGCCTTGATTTAGGGTCTAAGATTATGTGGTGATCTTTGCATATATTAACTCTTTTTCTTAACCCTAATTCTTGTACCAAAGCTTTAATGGATAGTGATATGTTGGTTCTTTCATATACTGATTAAAACATTGATTTTACACATATGATCATGTTTTGATTATCTTTTGGAAGATTAAGGTTCTGATTCCATGTATTTGATGTATGGTTTTCTCTCTCATATCATGGTTTGGCTTTTCTATGTTTTGACAAATAGATTTCTAGAGTTTTGAATGATGTTTCTCCTTCATGAACATCTCTTCATGTTTGGTATTTGTTTCATGATGTTAATCACTTTGTTGATCTTGGTCTTGAAATGTTTTCTCTATCTTGGTAGTCCCAAGTGATACCTTGTATGGTCGATGATGTTTTGATATCTTTGGGTCCCTTATATGGTCTTCAGTCGAAGAAGATTGTTGTCTTGTTTCCTTCGGACACCATGGTTGTTCCTCATGTGTTGATGATGATTTAACCTCCCCTTTGGCCGATGAGGTGGTGAGGTGACTTTCAGTCCTTGAATTTGTCTTTGACCTAGGGTTTTCCTTTGATCAAAGGTTGGATGATGTTTTCTCTTCAGTCACTGAGGATGAGGTTTTCCTTCGATGAATGTAGTTTGTTATCTCTACAGTCGTAGAAGATGGTTGGCTTGGGTTCTCTTCTACCGATGAGGTTTTATAACATATGCTTCCTGCATGGTTAACCTAATCGTGATGATAATATGTTCTCCAAGACCGTGGGAAGTAGTGACATTAGGGTTGAATGTTATATGTTGTTATGGAAACCATAATTGGTTATATTGTTGAAACCCTAATCCTAATTGTTTACATGGTGGTTAATGCTTACTTGCTTGAGATGTTAGCATGTAATGAAGTATTTTCTCTCTCCTACTTGTGTAACCCTAATATTGTAGGTTGAATGAACATCATAACTTGTGATTTCTATGATACCTCTTATATGACACAGGGTGATGTTTATGAGCCTTGATGAGGCACGGTGAACTAATGATGTTCTCTATAGGAATGAGAACAATATGAATGGTTGTATGACCTTGATAATTGCTTTGTTCCTAATGTGAGGATATTCATCCCTACCACCCTTTCTATGGTCATGGTACGAGGGGTAGGGAAAATGGTTGGATGAAAATTGGATAAGAGAAGGTGGTGATATCCTCTAATAATGTGATATGGGGTGGTTATCCCAAGATGATGTGATAATGTTGATGGACTTGTTTAAGGCAGTGAGATAGTACCATGTGATGATAAGATAGGTTTATACCTCATAAGTTTTGTATCTTCTAACGTTATTATCCAGTTATGCTTTCTAGAATGAATCAGGGATTGTATGTCCACTTGTATGATGCATCCTTATTTCACCCAATTGGCATAACTAATCAAGTGAAACCCTAATAATGTAGTGCCATGTTCCGTAGATCCATCTTCAGCGTGCTGACTTGCTGGATGGTGAAATGAGAAATTCCTAAGGGAAACTTGTAGCATATGTTGTGGAATATGTAGGGGTACAAGTTGACGATATCTCCATGCATCCACAATTATAGGTTATGGAGGATCACTACAGTCATGCCTCAGATGGAGAGCGGTTACATTCGTGTCTCAGATGTTGTGATATGTGAAAGGTAATAGTGGGTACAACTACATGATGCCACATATAGAAAGGGTGTGTGTGACCTGTTCTCTATTTGCGTGAACTGTACCAAGGGTAGACTAGGTGTTTTCAGCTTGACTATATGTCATTGGCTGCATTTTGATTGATAAGTCAATACGGTGTTCACTTGTATTGACCAAGTGCGAAGAAGATCTATGGATTTTGGCTCCTCCTAGATCTTATATGAAACTAAATAGTACTTCACAGTGGTCAGTTGGGTTTTGGATGGTATGGCTCAAATTCCCCAGGGCTTAATAAAATATGTAACACATCAATGTAGTATATTTCTTTAGGGTTAAACATGACTCATTGGATGCTTACCCTTACCCTATTTCTTATACTGCATAGTTGTAATCTTTTATACATGTTCTTCATATTCTTATGAAATAATATGATGTTCTACTTATGAGTTGTATCTACTTATTCTTCCTAATTGGTGTTATTAGTTTTACTTATTTCATTTAGCTGAATCTTCTGATAATGGTTAATCTTCTATATAACCTTGATGTGCTAATAATAGTTTTTGGTAGAGAGTTATATCTCTCATTGGGATGTTGATTTCACTCTGTGGGTTTCCACATATTTTAGGTCATCAACAACGCTGTAAAGATCATGTAGTGGTGGAAGAGTCGCAAGGAGATCAATGAATGTAGAAGGTTGGATATGCTACTAGTGTGTTTTGTAGTAGAGTCCTATGTGTCTTCCCTATACTCTCAGGTCCTGGAAGTGTGTTCTGTAGATGTTGTATATTGATATGATGTTTTAGTAGTATGCCATGGTTGAAGATGTATGGCTTATATATGTGAACATGTTATCTCTTGCAACAAGTTTGTGGCATGATGGACACCGTACAATGATATGCAATACCTTTGTGGCATGATATATGTTATAGGTGGCATAGTTTGTGGACCTTGTTGTATATGTTTCCTCCCCAGATGGTTATATCAGATCGGTTTTAAGTTACCCTATTTTGTAGTAATCTGGATGTTAGTTGATAATTCTACCTTTTGTTTTGAGTAATATTGTTTTGTGTGACGGATTGTCACAATTCAGACGTTGGTTCAGGGTATCTAAATACTCAACCCATCACTTCCTAACTACCACACTGATAACCCTAACTTTTTGTCACTACAAAAAAAACATGATTTAACTACGATTTTTATAACTACATATATTGTATTTGTAGTTAAAGATGATGATTCTTTATAAAATTTAAATGTGTAAATAAAACAAATGTAGTTGATTATAATAGCTACAATTTCCTACAAATTATAATCTATTAGAAAACTCTTGCTCCTTTGTCGCCCCCTCCTCTCAAATAACCACACCTCCGAAAATTTCAATTTTGCGCGCTAGATCTATTTTTTGTCGTATTGGCGCCCGATACTCAAATGTTTTCCCCAATCATGCGCGTCACCCCATACTTTCTCTCCTTCCCCAATCGTCCAGACATTGAGTACCTCGTCTCCTCCGCCCCTGTTAACCTGATAGCCACCCCCACCCCACGATTACGTCCTCTCCCTGTCACCCTCTTCTCGTCCCCTCACAAAACTAGAACACAATCACACTCTCGCGACATGGCCCATCCTTTGCTGGTCGTCGGTAGACTCTGAAAGGCAGAAGCATAGCACGATGTCTGAGGATCTCAAGAAGGTACGGTAAACCTCCCCACCCCCCCTTCTCCGATCATGGATAACGTAGCCTTCCTGCTCAGTAGATTTCCCTGCAGTGCAACAAGAAGAAACCCGGGGGGAACGGATCCAACGACTCTGTCGACAAGGCCACGAGGAATGCCAGGGTAAGAAGCCCGTGGCGACGTTCCCCTCCGGCAGCTCGTCGGTATTGACGCTCATCGATGGAGTTCTTCTCGGCATCCTGCTGGGCGTGCTTCTGTTGTTGGCGCTCGGACTCACCAAGATCCCCCAGTAGAGCAGCAAAGCCGCCGAACCTATCCCTAAAATGAAGGTCCACGCGATGGAGCAGAATGATGCCAAACCACCGATGGAGATTTATGAGAGGTGAGGTTACTGTTTACATTTCTAATTCCTTCCCTTCTCCTACAATTGTGCTTACTTGATATGCAATGCCGGATTGGGTTGTATGGACTGCTAGGCCATGTGATCCTATTTGATGATACTCAGTTTTGGTGTTGACTGTGGGTTTAACAAAGGTTTAGGGAAGAGTCGTTTCTTGGGAGCCTAGAGTGTTCATCTACCACAATTTCCTGGTGCTTGTCCTAAGGGAGGAACTGCTCATTTCTCTTCCTATATATTCTTCTTACCATCATTACATATATCTCAAATAATTGATCTGGTTCATAAGCGCAATATTGTTCTTAATCTTCTACATTCCAGTTCTAGATTACACATTCAAACTTAAAGAAGAAGCTAAGTCACGACTTCCACCTCAAGTATGCCTAAAAACTGAGAAATTCACCCCGATCTTCCCACTAGAAGACGTTTTGCATCTCTCTGATCTTGTCTGCTATTACCGATAATTAATGACAAATCGTATGTTGGTAGTGTCATCATCACGATCTTCCCAGTTCAATTTTATTCCAGTTATCTTCAATTGTAACTATCACTGCTGAGCCTACCAACTTAGTTGTACTCTAGGGAGCAGGTAGAAGCCACGTGCAAAAACACAACAAAACAAATTGATTACTATATCAATTTCTTATGGCTGCTTCTTTTCCTGGCTTTTATTAGCATACTTTATTCAAAGACTCTCTCTTGACTAGAAACAATTTAATATACAAAACTGGAGAGGTCCAATTTTTGCACCGTCTGATATGTTCTTCTGCCATTATTGATTACTTATATACAAAACAAAGTTTCCTGAATGAGCACAGCTGATGAGTTATATACTTTGATAAACCACAAAGCATAACTGAAGTTGTAAATAGTAACTGTATCGGAATTTCTTTTGTACTCTGTATTCTGTAATAATGCAGATTTTTTTTATCTTCCTTATGAGGATATATTACACCGCCAGCTATTATCTTGCAGACAGTGTGAAAAAAATTATACCGTCTTTTGCTTGTTGTTTTGGCCTACGAATGTTGGTTATATTCCCTCTAGTGAAATCCCATCTTTTCTATTTCATTCTCGATCACCAAGATTGTGTGTGTCAAGTTGATGTGATACCTTTTAATCAAAATGACCATGACAGTTTCTTTTGTGACCGAACACATAAAAACATATGCATTAACTTTGCTCTCCAGACATTAATTACTCAATAGTTACTACTGATGAATTTCTTTTACTTGGATTCAGTTAACTATTTGAAATTTGAAGAACTGAAACTATCATGTTGAATATAAGTAAATCTTGAGTTGAACTTGAGACATAGATAACAGATTAGATGTACCTTCCTCAGATAAGGTAGAAACATAAGTAATTAACTACAGCTATCAATGTGTATATAATATAATTGATTAGTGCTTACGTGAATCCTATGAAAAAACATAGAAACTTCTAATGGATGGATTTAAATATGTGATAGACTTGCATCCTTAAAAATTAAGAAATGCTCTATTCACCAAATAGATGGTTTAGGCTTCTCTTGATTTGTCCTTCACCACGACTGACCTATGCCAAGACCTCCCAATTACTAGTATTCATAAATTTGATCTGTTTCATGACCAATTTCTTATGGAAGTTGTATTCAGTTAGGTAATGTTGTTATATTGTCTCATTTGAACTTGTTATTTTCTTACTCTCAAAAATAGTTCTGAACCTGCAGCTTTGTGAGAAACAACATAATCTTCTTCGGGGTCAAAAATGAATTGGAGTCTGGTTTTTCTTAAACTCTTGTTCAGTGTTTTCATCTGAATGCTCCTTCGCCTTCTTTAGGGGTGTTTCAAATGTTAGAATATACCACTAAGATTCCTATTGTTGCTGCTATTCTAGATGAGTGTTTTTTTACCTATAATTGTCCAATGTAGTCGAGTCAACCTAATTCACATTGTTGTTTAGAACTGTGGGTAAGCTAGCCACTGTTTGACTATTTATTGATTGCCTTTGTTTTCACTGTTGGTTATTAGTAGGAGAGAGTCATTTACTCTGATACACTGGTCATATTATTTCTTAAATAAACACATGTATAGCACCCATTGAGGATTTGAGGCATGCTTTCCTCAGATAGAAAACATACTCCTTACATTATACTTAGGTGGAAAGAGGTATAGGTTCTTTTCTTGGGTGGCGTTACAGATATAGTTTTTCTTCTTTTTGTGAAAGGCTTGAGAATGTCTTTGCCATGGGCTACTGCCCATTTTCCTTTTTGTTCTTTTTTTTGGGTTGGAATTGGATGGTACTTAGGCTCTTAAGGGTTCATGTTGCAGTCCATTTTCCCCATTTTGCATGTGATGAGGAGTGTGGGTTGAAGGATACTAAATCCTAATTAATTGATAACAAACTATGAAATTTTTTAGGAAGGTAAACCATTCGTACATTATTGTGCCTCAATGTCACGGACAAGGTTTCATTGTTTTATTTTGTTCTTGTTATTTGTTGTTGGTAAATTTATATTGTTTGGGTTATCTAACAGAGATGTCTAGGCCTTCCATAGAGGATAGATCAGCTTAGCCTAGTGATGTTTGGTGTTGATGTTCTGTTTTAAGTTACTACACCTTCCAGTTCGTAATATGATGCCTGTGCTGATTAATTTTTATCTGTAGTGACACATTTACTTTAGTATTGGAGCTTTCTTGCCCATTGCTGATTAAATATGATAGGATGGGGGCAGGATTGGGTACTCCTTAACCTTATACATACATCATACTCAGTTAAAATTTGTCCTGGTTATTGATTTATTGACCTGTAATTATTTGTCCTAGTTATTGATTTACTGATCTGTTATTCTTTTGAGGCTATCATATTATTTTAGTGTTTTGAATCTGTATTGGTATTAAGATTTTAGAAAATTTGATTATTTTGTGAAGACTCTTTCTCTTCATCTTTCAAGACGTGGAATATATTTTGGTTCTGGTTGAGATAGTGGCAAGTATTTTTTATATGAAATCACAATCTCAATCAAATATAAGGATGGATTATGTACGTCTCATATTTCTACACATGCTTTATAAATAGTATTTTCTCGCATAAGTTTGGCTATATCAATGTAGATCACTATGTTGGATTATTCTAATCTCCTCACTTACAGAATAAGAAGAAAACATATCCTAATTAGATGCTGTTATTGGCTCCCCAAGGACCATGGATCTTTATGAATTTATTGTGCTAAAGGTTGGTCATTTTGGGCCTAGACCACAACTGCAATGTTCATGTATCAAGATAGTTGCTTTTATTTTCATTGTCTTGATAATAGATTTATAGATATATTGAAATATGCCTTCAGTAAAGAGACAATAAAGCTTACAAATTATTCTGATAGGAGAAAACCAAAGGGTTTGGATCCTCTACTCAATGCATTAGACTTAGCCCCACGATGGATGTAGAGAAGAAACATATGGGTGTGCTTATTGGTGATTATAAATGCACACTAGCATCATTATCCTATAAAGTATATGTTGCTTATCCTTGTACACTCAAAGAAGAGTGTGAATTCCAAGTATGAATATAGTCAGTAGCCATCCTCTGTTCTTGCCATATCCAATTGAAATACATTTCTAATGTCATTTTTGGCTGTCTCGTAACTTATAAGTAAATACTTTTAGCATGCATACAAATCAGTTGCCTTTACTTTATATTGAAAGCTCGTTGCCCATGAACTGAGGTTCTCCACTCCGCAAGTGGTCTTGTACATAGTGTGATCCAGCAAGATTATTTAGACAACGAGAACAATGAATAAACCTGAATAAAGATAAGTTTGGGGATTTAAAAAATTGAGCTTCAAGATCTGCGGAGGTATCCATGAGTAGATAAATCTTAAAGTGAGTTTCAAGTGCACATTTGGACAAATTGTAAAGGCAAATGACCGTGATAGAAAATGATCCTGGCTCAAACAAAAAAATCATATTATACAATCATTAGTATAACAAACAATAGCAACCAGTCCTGACTTAAAAAAAAACTCATTCGTATTACACTAAGAAGTTGAGTTCACAGAATCCATAGTTGAATGCTTAACATTTTCAGCCAGTGTATTAGTCCATTGATCTATCTATCATGACAAAATCATAATGATAAACACAAAATTCTGTTATTAATATGCTTGGAGAACAATGTTTGAGAACTATCAGAAGGCATCATTCTATTTTGTGTGTTGGGAATAAGGAATTCCTTGGCGATAATTATGGGTCAAAACCATAGGAAACAGTGGTGTTTTCATCGGAGATCCTTGTTACTCTGACTATTTCAGCTCTCACCTTTCAACTGCTTAAATAAAGAAAACATAACAGGAAATCTGGAACTTTTGATCCCCCTATATGCTTTCTAGTGAGGATGCCATGTATCTTCATTGTGAGATGATCTTCTTAAGTAATTGTTAAGGTTGTCTTTTAGTTATTCATCCGGTAACTTATGTCATGCAGTCCATGTACCACAGATTTCCATCTAGATGGAATGATGAAATATTATTAGATTTTGCGCATGTTGGTTGACCCTCCTAAGGACGAATCTAATCTATAGGTTGTAATCTACTATACTTATTGGTCTAGTAATTGCATTGGACATTTGAGTATTGATTTGTTATTAAAAAAATTATGATTGTCCACCATTGCTTAAACATGAATATGAAGTTTAGAATAAGTGTCTTTATGAGTAGGTGTGCTACATAAAGTTTTCTTTAAGAAGGTGCCCCTACTTAAAGCAGACCACAAAAGACCAGCTATATCACCATGTAATTTGTCTCCTTCAGTTCTGTATGTATCACAGAGACCAGTGTATGGGTCTATCTAAATTCATGTCAAAGTTTTCTTGGTCATGGGTCTCGTATAATGGGTCTTCCATTGGCTCATTGCCAAACAGAATTGTAAACAATATATGTCTCTATTACCATCTAAGTTATTCAAATATCTATTCTATTGTAAACAATAAAAACATCTAGTCTGAGTTTGGAAGTGGATGATTGCATGTAGGACCGAGCCCCTGGGAGCACTGCTTATAATTTCATGGGAGGACCTGCTGGGATCAAGAGCATTGAGCTATGCATGCTCTATTTTGCATCAGGGTTGAATTAATTTTGCTACTTTATTCTTACTGGGCCATATGTACTAATATTTCTTAAACAAAACGTTTTCTTTTTTATATCTTTGATACTGGGCCAGATGTACTACTATTATCTGTCAGAATGTAAGCAACTACCAAAGCTCCTAGGCTGAAACAACTACAAAGAAGACACTGTCTGGCCGATTTGAGGCTAAGACAGCCTAGTCCAAAGCCAGTGGGGAAAGTAAGACTGGCGAGGTGAGGGGAACTATTTATTCATGTTAGTTTTTTTTGTAAATTTTTTATTTATTACTTTTATTGATTTATAGAGTTTATAAATCATTATTATTCTTGTTAGGCATTTGGTTCCTCTTTATAATTGTTCTTTACCCCATGTGGTTGGTGAGCTAGGGCCCTGTTGCCGCCCAACCACAAGGTGCACATGATCCCCTAGCTAAGGTAGTCTTGAATTTGTTTGAGTTACATTTGTTTCCTAAAACAAATTCCTCCTGTAACTTTCCAGGAAGCCTAAGAAAGCAAATAAGTGAGTAATATTTTTTAGACATTAACTAACACCACTAGCAAAGTGTTTTCTAGCTAGTCTTTCTTTTGAATCAGTATAACCATACGCTTCATGTTATCTTGTAAGCATAATCATATATATATATATATATATATATATATACTTGTATTAGTGATCATCCAAAAGTTGTTTTTTGTTCAAGTTGTTTTGCATAAGGATTTTATTATTATTTTATATCTAAGACTCAGTGCTACTACGATTCCCTGCAATCTTACTTTTTCTATTATAGGGACAATAACTGGCTCTGGTGTGGGTGACTAGTTGCATGAGCATAATCATTGCAGTGACTTTTAAAAACAATTAATAAAAGTAAATATTAACTACTTTGTTAAGTACTTGTGTGTATGATACTCTAGCAAGAATGGAAGCACTTCATTCTGTTCTTCTTGGTTGGTAAGTATGATTGAAGTGTTAAATTCACAAAAAAAACCTCTATAATGTGTCTAAATCCAAAAAGAATTTATGACAGCGTTGTTCTTTGTTCTATTTTTTGCAATCTTATTTACTACCTGTTGAGTTTCATATCTTTATTTATGTTCTGATTTCAGAATGTCAGCAATATTCTTTTGAACAACTTTACGTTCAGTGTTCAATGCAGCATATTTTAAATGGAAAGTTTCACTCATGATGATGCTACTACAATTACATATCATTCTAAGTAACACATTTCTTTTGGACAGATTATTATTGTTGCTATTTTTTGTAATGTAGTTACTTATATCTATATATTTATATATGCTAGAGAGCTCCTATTTCCCAGCCATAAGCACCTGTTGGATTCTTGTGTTGAATGATGATGCCAGTCATGGTTGTTATGATCAAAATAGTGACTTTGTGGATGTCCCTGCAAAGGTGCAGTGGCAGTCGCCCCTAACTTTGATCTTCATGTGTAAACTGTAGGACAACAACAAGTCATCAGATCCTCGACATGATTCTCATCTGAGAACTCAACCTTCTGAAGGTATGGACCTTCTACTATATTCCATAATATGGAACTCCCATTGTTTGCTCGAAGAAGCACCATGTCAGAGGACAGTGTCTTGAAAACAAGGAAACGTGTTTTGAACAATTTAATATATCCTTGCAGGTAACTCTCTTGGCATTCATTGAATGTTTTTTCCCTGGTCTAGTAAATCCACTCTTGTGGACTGTGTTCTTGTTTTGATTTTTTGGATTAGGTTAATATACCTTTCACACATGTTTTTAGCGTTGAATCCTCTTTGATTTGATTTTTGTTTGTTCTGAACTGAAGAAGAGATGTCTTCCAGTATATCAACTATCTATCTATTTATTTCTTCTCTTATTAGTTCTCAAATAGGATGAAAGCATCTGCTCGGATCTGGAGAAAGTGTTGCACCTTATTTTTTCATAGGATAGTCTCTAGCTGATGTATGGATTGATCTATTTATGATGAAGGTTGATTTTTTGAGTTCATATATGATCAACCCCGATTTTTATCAAAACTGTTTACTCCCGTCACTCCCTTTACCTTCAGCTACCCACCCCTCACCCATTCTTCTATTGTTGTAATCTGGCAGGTTGTCCAATGCATAAATCCCCTAATGTTGTTTATTCCATTTCCCTTACTGATAACCCATCTCCCATGAATTCTTCATTTTGGATTAGCTGATTTTAAAACAACAACCTCATTTTTCATCAGGCAGAGGACAGTCACAGACCAATCTGGATATTTATGTCCGAACAACAATAGGAAGATCGAGGTCTGATATCTCTGTAGGAGTCTCTTGAGTAGAAGGTGATGATGAGGGCTCAGGGACTGGTGTCGCTACGTCTTCTGGATCTTGCCTGTCTCGCCTATGGTAAACATGTGTGTAATGCTCAATAGTAGGTCTATCTCCTGCTTGTTCATCCGGAATAGAAGTAAAATCCGGAATGATAGGTGGCACTCCCTCACTCTGCACCGATGGTGCCAGTCTCTCATTCTGTATTTTTGGTGGCTCTCCCTCTCTCAACTGCTCCCCCTTGCTCATAGAATTGGAGAAATATGGAGTGGTCTCATGGAAGGTGACGTCCCTAGACACAAACATGCGGCGAAAGCTAGGACAGTAACACTTGTATCCTTTGCTAGTGTTAGAGTAACCCAGGAACAGTGTTTTAATGGACCTAGGAGACAACTTGTTGGCCTTAGGGTCAAAGTTATGGACAAATGAAGTGCAACCAAACACTCTAAGAGGAACACGAAAGGGGGAGTCCATGGGACGCAATACAGAAAACGGAGTCTGTCCTTGAAGAACAGAAGAAGGTTGCCTATTAATCAAGAAACAAGCAGTTAAAAGAGCTTCAGACCAAAACTTCTTGGGCATATTGGATTGAAACATAATTGATTGAGCAATATCAAGAAGATGACGATTCTTCCTCTCTGCCACCCCATTTTGCTGAGGGGTGTGAGGACAAGATGTGCGATGAATCATACCAACCGAGCTACAAAAATCAAACATAGCCTTTTGAACATACCCTAAAGCATTGTCAGACTGGAGAATTTTTATATTGCAATCAAACTGGACTTTAATTTTAGTATGAAAATGTTTCACAATAGACAACACAGACTCTCTACTTTTAAGAAGGTATGATACCATGTGAGAAGAAATGAAGAAGGGAGGAAGACAGGAACACCGATCACATGTCGGCTGCAAAACGCAGCAAACGTGATTAGGGCTTGAGCCTACTCACTTGTATTTATATATTAGGGTAAGTACATGAGGTACAAAAAGAGAAAATAAATAAAACATAGATATTATAAAGAAAACAAAACAGCCGTCGGATTCTGAGCCGCCGCTGCGCCGGTGTCGATACCATCGACACTCATGTCGATGGTATCGACAGAACCTCATCTCAAACCTGAACTGATCTCGATACCATCGACATGAATGTCGATAGTATCGACCGGAATGCCGATTGCTTCAACTCGAACCTGAACTGATCTCGATACTATCGACAGAGTGTCGATAGTATCGACCGGGATGCAGGTTGCTTCACAATACTTATATATCTGTGTAATATTGTTTTTATGGTCCTAGCCTCTACTGCAGTTTGTTGCCTATCTTAGAAGCCTAATATCTAGAAAGTAACCTTGATGCCCATTTTAGGCTTGTCATTCTGCACCTTGAGTCTTGTTTCCACTATAGAGGTTGTGTTGTCCTTCTAAGAGCATTAAATTGCAATATAATTAAACTTCTAGGTTTGGAATCAGTCATCAGGCTAGCTCAGATAGCCTGCTTACTGCCCACAATTTTAGGAAGGTCAAGGAACTATATTTCTGTCGGTTAGTCAATAAGTATGCTGGTGTATTGTATGGTCTTGGTATTGAGCCTGAAAAGGACAATCAATGAAATTTTTAGAAAAAAATCTATATCAATAAATAAAATTCCGTTGGTGATTAAATTTGTCCGAACTGACTTCCACTGACATTCCCAATTGCTTAACTGATAGCTATCTATCTGGTTGCAATAAATTCAAATAAACAAGCCAATTCTGTAGCTTTGTGTTTTTTTTCTTTTCCCTTGGTTGTTCTGTAGATACGAGATTTCGTTTGAAACTGGGCTGATAAATCTATCTGAGGAAATGTGTTGTTTGTGAAAGCTAGAGTGAGGTACTGTCTATTTGAATAGATGGGTCATTTCTGCAGGTATTCATCCACCTTTTCTAATCTAAATTAAATTCTTCTTCTTCTGAAACATTATTATAGAGAATTCATTTGATCCCTTTGTGAAAAAATGATCAGTGGCAGTTGCATTGTTGAATATCAACATGAGATAACCCTATATAGAGGATATGAATGGATTTCTGTCATGGTTATTTGAGTAATGTTTGCACAATTAGATCCAGAATCGTCTCATTAACCTTGCATCTTGCATTGTGTTATTCCTGTATCTGAGCTTGTTTACCATCCTATTCATGTGTATAGTGTTCCTTTTAGGGTCCTATTGAACTTGAAAATTGTTGTCTAACTTGAGAGCCAAACTTAGGCTATTGATAATTTTTCTTCAACTGTGTATTACTCTTAAATGCATCTTCACAGTTATAGGATTCATTCCCATAATGTACTGGTTTCTAGTATGGTGAAGGTGTTGCCTTCATAAAGTCTTAAAATGGCAATGAAACAAATCACATTATCACAATTCTTATATTGGAGCTCCTTTTCTATTATAAACATCGAATACCCATGTTAACCACAAACTATGTGAATTTCTTGAATATTTGACTCATTTTTGCAGGCATCAGCCTTTGTTTGAGCTCATTCTCCCACCGGTGAATTAATGTTACAGAAAAATTTATTTATATCTCTTTGTAAAAGATATTTAGTGGCAGTTGTAGTTCTACATATGATAATGGATAACCATAGATTATTGCTTTGGAAAATTTCTCTTATGGTATCTTGAGTAGCTTTTTGCAATTAGCATCTGCAATATGTGTAGTTTAAGAGTTTATCTGAACATCCATACTTACCAAGTTTTACCAGATGCATAAGCTGATAAGCATTAATATACCCAAGGGGTTCGACATTAATAAAAACTTGAACATCTCTTCTGTAGTTCGTCCTTTTCCTTTAGGACATAATTAAATAATCTGTCAAACTATATTCATCTCAGTTGTGGGGTTACACTCTTTTATCTTGTTGTAGATGCCCTACTAGCTGCATAAAGAATTATTTTTGGCGTATTCTTAGATACAGTAAAGCTATACTATAATTTACCATATGCAGCCCATCTAGTGCAAGTTATATTTTGTTTCAACATGAGTCAGAAGCCTCTCACATGTATTACACAGAGCACAACTCATAGTTCTGAGTTTCATACTACATAACAGCAGCTAGTGCATACAAGCACATTCAATAGGATAAAGTACAGCCCATACTTAGATCACCTGGAAAATAAATCCAAAAGATCCATGACCTACAACCCGCTCTGTCATATAGCTGATCATCTGCAATAAACCATAAAAGAATGAACATGCCATATAGCTGATCCTCATCCTCTCCTTGTTTCTCTTGTGAAACCTATTGAGCTCATCAACCAGATCTTTGAGCCTTACATCAAACTTCCAAGGTATGAGGTCTTGGGCAGTTTTAGACTCTCTAACCCTTCTTGGTTCATTGGAAGGTCAAACATTCTTGAATGACAATGGCAGGCTAAGATAGGAGTACATCATCACGACTTGCTTGATTGACTGATTGCAGTTCTTACAGTCCATTCAAACAAACTAAAAAGACTAGGAATAGAATTAGACTTGAGGAGACCCAATCCCTTCAGTGATTCTTGTAGCCTACTGCTACTCAGTTAAATGGGACAATATGCTGCTACTACTCATTTAACTTGCATACTACTATATCACGACTTGGGAAAATATGCATTTGGAATGCTCTTTTGTATAAGACAATTATCAACTACAGTTTGATTTCTATTTTGTTCCTGATGTATAAATTTTTTATATGTATAAGTTATAGGTGTTTGAATTGGTGTCTTTAATGAAAGGTCAAAGAACAAAATTCATATAACAGCAATCTGACATAGATCTGCAAGCCTTTTGCATTTTTGTATTTGGTAGTCTTGTGAACCTGCCTTTCTGAAGTACTGGATACAGATTTGAAGTCCCCAAAGTATCCTGGGATCCGCTGAGTGATCTATTTATGATTTGTACTGAATATACAAAGATGAATATGTTACTAACTCAATTTAGAGCACCGGGCAATAGACTGTTGCATCCTATCATTAGCAGATACATCCACAACTATCAACTCAATTGCTATTGTTTGAAATTCAAGTACTCTTATATTTTTGATAAACCTATGGCAGTGATGGTTGATCATTCTCTATGCCACCTCTCTTTCCTTTTCTTCTCTTCATTCTATTTCATTTTCTTCACATGGGTGGCAAAAGCTGTGAGGTAGTAGAAGGGTGTAGCTGGCTTGTAGTAGGCAATTGAGGGCATGTAGGAGTTAGTTCTCCTACCCTATCTTTCCATTCCTCCTCTATTATGGTTGTTGCCCAGTGGGAATCAGACATGGCTGTAAATGGTGGTTGTTCAATTTTCTAGGACCTAAATCTAGCTTGTCCATAAAGTTGGAAGTTGGAATAGGAAATGAAAGCATGTGTGCATAGTTTGGTTTACAAATCAAACCGAACTAACCAAGATGTTGAGGATTAACATATCTGGTGCATATCCCTAAGTAATCATGATCGATTAGAGGCTCTATTCACTCTTACCTAATGTTGTTGACCCTTTCCTGCACTTCACTATCTTCATCCTCAATGAGTCTCCAAAAAAGGATATTTAAATGCAATATTGAATACACATGCATCTAAGTGTCTTATAAAATTTATCTAGTTCCCTATTATGGAGATTTAGGTAGTAAAACTCCAGACAAGTTTTGATATATTGTGGATCGAGTTGTTACTGAGTTGTTCAACTATGGGACACCGGATTCTTGATTACTTTGTCAGTACACTCTTGGTCCCTAGTAAGGATTCCCCAAACATGTTAGAAGATGTCATAGTGTTCAGTTTGAGCCCAGTTTTCCTGGACCCCAATTGCCTAGTAGCCTCCCATGATATGTGTCTTTTTATACTATTGATCTTCCTGGTCCTAGCATGAATGGGAAGTAGAATCATAACAACATTCATGTGACATCGCATGTTGCAATTCCTCCTGCAGCACTTGGGAGTTTCAGTGCAATATAGCAATCTTATTTATGTAAGAATCTAGGTTATATATTCTTGCAAAATTTAGAAGATAACAGTCTTATAAATGCTTGTTGATTCCTTTCCTGCCAAAAGGAAAATTAGTTTTATCAGAAATATAACTGATCCTCGACTAATTAAACAACTTATTTAGAATTTGGTAATGTTTCCCAATGAACGTGTGTAGGTGATACAAAATCTATCAACACATTCTAATTGTTCTAACAGCAGCACTTTCAGAAGTGGCATTTGATGGTTAACAAGAATCCGTTGAAAAGAAATGACATGAAGCATTAGTTTTGTTACTTGTCAAATGCCCCTTTAAGGACTGTAGAGGTTTGGATCTGTTTGTATCCATGCTATCTTGTTACTTCAGTCCTTGCAGGGTTTCTTTATATATGAAATTAGTAAAAGAAGAGGAAGAGAGTAAAGAGGGTGAAGAACAGAAAGAAATTGGACATATGGTTTCATATTGTTCGGAAGAGCCTCAATGTTGTTCTCAAACCTGCTTGGCCACAATGATCAAGAGTTGTTATATTGTGCTATGAGGAATCTAATAAAGATTGTTTGGCCATTAGTTCCTCCATGGTACTTGATTAGATCCTCAAGTGAAGACTAATGATCACCTGCTATCTAAAGTTATGCTAGCCTCACCCTTTGGAATAACACATGTTTCCTGCTATAGGTAGATACTCCCCTTACACATGATTATACCTTCTCGAGATTTTTTTTTTGCTTTGATATATTTATTCTTTGATCTATGAATCAACCATTTAGTGAGATTCTAATACATCTTCCCGTGAATTTGACTTACTTCCAGTGCATTCGGGATATAGCTATGCCATGATTCAATCATGAAGTTGTAAAGAAGGCACTGCTTATGGCAATGGAGAAAAAGAAAGACAAGATTCTTGACTTATTGCAGGAGGTTTATGGGGAAGGCCTGATAACAACTAACCAGATACCATGAGGTTCTCAAGGGTCCAAGACATCCTTGATCATCTATCAGCTAACTATATTATGCGTCTGAGGTATACTTAAGAAAGATCTTTTTCTAAAAATATGAATATATCTCTGAATACCCCTATTAGAATGTTGATAAGTTTTGTGGATATATAATTATTCTGATATTATCATTTTTTTATAGGAACACTCTTATTTTTTGGAAGATTTTTGTTTATCGGTACCTTAGATAGTCTAATGTTATCTTTTTTGGTTTTGTAGAATGGCCATGTAAGCTTTCTCCTAGCGTGTTATGATGGTGAGCTTAATTATTATTGGTGCCCTAATACATTTTGTGCTTGCCTACTAGGTATGTACATGCTTTGAACATTTTCATCTTGTCATCTTGACTAATCAGAAATGACAAATCTACTTGGATATAAGCTTTAATCGAACAACCTATTAACTACTAGCATCATGATTTGTATTGCTAAAACTTGCTCCTTTTCCTTAATGATTTATATATCTACATCCGGTTGGCATCACAAGTGCATATGGTCCAACCAGTTTTCTTCTTGGATGGATTTGAATATTTGAAAATCACCACTTTTGGATGCAACTTGTCTCCTTCCTTACTAATTCACAGTTGTAGCAACAGCCATAGGTGCAACCATAGTCCCAGCCCCAGCCTCACCCTGTCAGTCAGTCTCAACTCCAGCCTCAGGCTCAAATCCCTCAAATACAGGCACCACCAAATGTACAACAACAGATTCCTATATGAGCCCAACAAGCTCATGTGCAGGCTCAAAAGCAACCACTAGATAATCCTTCGTAGATGCACATGGAAACACATCCATTGAGAAGGTTACCTGTTCAAATTACATAGCATCCTCAGCATCAGCTCCTAGCACAACACCCTCAGATGTCACAACCATAGATGCAGCCTCATGTTAAGCCACATCTTGCTAACTACTTGTACAAAAAACAACATCTGAATCCACTTCTCCTGTCACAGCTGCAAATAGTTACTCAGCCTCAACCTTTAGCCACATAAGCTTCCTCTCATGATGTGACAAGGCTTTAGTCATATCCTCAGCATCAACTACAACAAGCTCCGACTACTGTTCCACAACAAAGGTCATATATGCACCCTCGGAAGCAGCTGCCTCACCATCCTACTCAAATGCAAAATCAAATTTCCCATCAAATGGCCCTAGTAAGACCATCACAAACTCGGGTTTCCATGCAAGCACAACAACCAAATATGGCTTTATCTCACCCATGTTACAATCCTAATCAACCTACTGATCAATTGCATGCTCAATACTACACACGAATGCAATCATCGACACAAAATCAAAACCTGCCACATCAACATGTACATGGATGTGTTCCTCCTCAATAAAGGACTCACCCATCACCACATGCTGCTTTCCCACACCAACTGTTTCGGCCACATACTGCACCATATGGACAACAACAACTTCCTCCAAATCAACCTGCTCAACAACCAACTTCAATGGTGCCTGCCATGTCACTGCACCATGCTCAAACTGAGTTAAACATAACTGTAATGGTTGACCACCCTCCTAAGTCATTTGTTGGACAAGTTAGCTTAGAAAGAAGGCTAGATGCTCCCATAGGAAATGACCAATTGGCTGGTAAAGGGCCAGATTATGGTTCAAGAACATTTGACAGATCTTAAGGCAATTTATGGGAGTTTTCTTGCTTCCAACACTCTTATTTGAGAATTGCATTCATGTCTGATTTCAGTCTGGAACATAAATAGTTTTTGATCATTAACTATGTTGGAAGTACTTGTGATTCATAGTAGCATTAGTGTTTTCTTGGAGATTCTATTTTCATAGATCTAGAGGCATGGATGATGATTCTTTGTTGCTTTTCCCAATTCTTTAGGCTATTTTGA
Organism: Alisma plantago-aquatica; assembly: GCA_963693085.1. NCBI lineage: Eukaryota > Viridiplantae > Streptophyta > Magnoliopsida > Alismatales > Alismataceae > Alisma > Alisma plantago-aquatica. The sequence goes on along the minus strand of OY856410.1, from coordinate 1,210,555,901 downwards.
GTATGTGTTGTACTGGCTGATTGTATTTATATGTGTAAGCCTTTTCATTTTTCTGATTTATCAGCAAAAGCCCAACTTCATTACCCTATTATGAACTAATGGATTTTCTGGTGATGTTGTTGTTGTGATGTTGGAGTACCATCTTGATACCCTTATAACAGTGTCCCTAAATGGTGTCTGCGCTACTTCAAAAATAGTAATCATGGCTCCTTCATTTGTGTACAGGCTGTTCAAGTTTGCATATAGGTCAAGATACACACTGTATTCACATGCCTCGTTAGTCATTATAAAAAATACATACAACATTGGTAAAGAGGAGACCAAACCATATTTTGAGCCTTATAAAAGGTTATAAGAGAAAACTCCCACCCTTGTGTCTAGCACTTGTGCTTTTAGTTTCTTCTTTTCATCTTGTGGTGCATATACGCCTAATTTTTACTATTTGAATATTGTACAAGTGAATCAAGTTGCTTTTACCTGGGTGCTTCCTGATTTACTTGTTTTTCTCAATGTTGCTTGATAGAATAATGACAAAGTTCAAGTCATACTTTTATATGCTGTTCTATAATATATGCAGCCATGCTATGTAGAATTCTACCTATGCTCACTGCACAATGTTGGGAAAATGGAGACTTAAAAGTTTTAGCTCCTCTGGGAGTTTAACCATATCAATAATGGTTTCAAGGCATGTTAAAATTCAAATACAATGCTTAGTTTCTCATGACGTTGTTTCTGGAAATTTTGATGTTCATTTCATGGATTTATGCTAGCAGAACACTATACCATCAACTAAGAACATATTATTTGAAGTCTTGAACAGGTTCATCATTGAAGGGAGGTTTTTCAAAGTTCAGCTGTTGACTCTTGGGAAGGCAGTCATAGTGTGGAGGATTAGTAAGTGATCTCGTTAACAGGTATATGCTGAAAAGTCAGAAGTTTCATGTGTCTACTTACAAGTTTTGTATTTAATTTCTTCTCTTCACATTGTGGTTTAACAATTTGGTACATCTGACAGTACATATTGGGGGCCACACAAGTGAATGAAGTTTCCTTTACTTCTCGTCTCTTCAAGGTACTAATTCTGTCATCTTATTCTCATAGCAACCTTCATTTATACCATGTATGAATGCTTATATATCTTTATTAAACTATTTGGATGATCTTTACCTTATGACATATATGAATATTAACTTCATCTCAGTAGATGTCCATATCTCCCTATTATATTGTTATACATAGAATTATTTTTGAAGTGCTTGCATCTACTCACGTCATGCAGTTGTATACTATTTGTGATTAATCTTGTGGTTCATTTCTCTTTGAAGCATGGCGATGCAACTCCATTTGAAGCCCAAGCCCGCTCAGTCACAGCTGTAACAACCGCCACAGTTACAACAATGTATCATGATATGTTGCAATTTGATATGGCTCTTTGCTGCTATGAGAAGGTTGCATTGCATAGACCTATGTATATATTTTAACAACCACTATCAGCAGCTGCAAACATAGTGACTAACTTCATAGGGACGATATTCCTTCTATCTCTGCTTGGAGGGTTCTTTTCAGATTCTTATCTCGGGTGCTTTTGGACGATGTTGGCCGAACAACAAGAGCTTGAATAAAAGAAGAAGACAATAAGGATGTTAAAACTGGCTGAGAAAGACAACTCTTTCGCAAAGATGTTAGTAGACCACTGAATCATTGATATATGTATATACTTTTCTTTGTACGCATTGTGTAATAGGGGCAAGGTATACGTCCTCCCCATGTACATTCGACGCTTCATTATAAATGAAAGTAAGATTGTTGGCATAGTGAGCATCACTTGTTCTAAATACTACAATTTTGTTACTAAAAGAAATTGTGTACTAACAAATTATATATATATATATATATATATATATGAATATATAGTCGAACTAAGCATATATGTATGTGTACTAAATGACACTACATATGTAGCTAGATGCATAATCAACTACATATATATGTATATAGTAAATGATTCCTTTCCCTACACATTAAATACATATAAAATGTATTAACTTCATGATTTTGCTACATAATGACTATATATGCAATTGTAGTCATACATTTAGCTATAATTATACTTATATTTAAATATGTAAGGACAATATCTAGCTACGCTTTCGGATACATATGAATTTGTAGCAAATGAATTATCTAACTACATATTTGAAAAATATAGTTAAAGGCTTTAGCTATACAAGCATATACTACAATTTGTATGTGTAAAGAAATATGTAGTTAAAGCCTCTAGCTACAAAATATGGGGTTTTCGCTACAATTTTTTTTTATAGTTAAAGACCATTTTTTTTGTAGTGTGTCCTAATGGTCCCTGAGGACTCAACTTAAGCTCTGATGCCAAGATATTACACCCACATCCCACGATTGCCACAAATTTTAAGATTAGGTCATAATTTGATAATTAAACATAATGCAAAGATCACCTCTAACTATTTTTTTCTGATATTTCAAAATCTTTGTTTTCTCACATTGAATTACATAAGCTAACTTTTCAAGGGATATTAAGACTTGATTCTAGTTGGATTTCAACAATAAAGATACATATCTAAACATTTATTGTGTTTCTCAAACTTCCATATACATACAACTTGATAATTAGTTACATTATCTATTATTATGGAAACAAAGTTACAAATCACCAATTAGAACACTCTCACTACTCTAAAGGACCTAGAGTGACATGGACCGACTAAACTTCACAAATAAGATACTTAACTCTCATAGAAAATCTACTATTGCATTCATATTTTTCAGGTCCACATGGTTTCCCTAAAAATTTGTGAGTAGAGGGGTGAGCCTACTCTCTCAGTGAATGAATACTTTAAAGAAATAATATAAAGCACGTTGATGTCCAAATATATATTATTCAACGATTGAACTTAAAGTAGTATAATAATAATCTATTGAGGAACTAATCGTTCACATACATATATGTGAAAGAAAACTCTAAATATCCAAAGTAGTACATCATTATTTGAGCATAATTAATTAATCACATAAGAAACTAGTAATTCAGAAACATATAAATGGCAAATTATTAGATATATCCACAAAGAATATATGAATAGATGAATGCCCTTGATTAATCTCTCATTCATATTATTATTCCCTAAACCCACATAAAGTGTACCACAACATATGAAAGCATTGCATCAAGCTATGATCTCACTATACAAATCTTAGAAGCATGCTTGGGTTCCTAAGACTACAGTCTCATATGCCATGTCTATAGTGGACAGTCGTAACGACTGGCTCTTGCTACCTAATGGGAGTGGTCATAAATCTAGAATCCTCTTGTAAACATGGGTATTCATGCGGAGAGTCAAAGAACTTTGTCTTATTGGGCATCAATGGACCAACTGGCCATTGATCACGACAACTTGTAACATAGGTACCGCCACCATTTCTTGTGGGTTTTGGGTACGAAACAATTCATAAGGAGTCTTCCCTACCTATAAAGACCCTCTCATACTTCTGGTATGATATGGCATACCTCAATTTAGACTACCTCTAGTCAGGAAGTCATTTCCTCGTCACAACGCATGCCTCATCCTATGAAGATTCAACAATATTTAGGGCATCTAAAGTCTAATACATTCTTTAAATTTGTAGTTCAATCATCAAATCAATATTTCTTAATTTATCCTTTTAAACATTCCTTTTCATAAAGTATCATCAATCTATATTGTACACTAAGAAACTTAACAACACCACTTATCATACTGAAGAACATTGTATTGAAATAATTGATTCATTAAATACCCTATCCCTAGGGTTTCATTTGCCTCATTCATATATTGCATGATTCACATAAAGATTTATTGCATCATTGACTTTCACTGATAAAGATTACTTTCAATAGTTCACATACAACCCAACATATATATGAAACCCTAGAATGAACTGAACTATACTTTCCATGCCATTCACTAAAATATCATGCATCAAGAATAACCTTGAACATATGCACTTGTAATGATAAAGGAATCACATCAATTGAATCTCATGATATCTATTTGCAAAAGTTCCAACTTACCATTCATTTAGGATTTCACCCTCTTTACTATGATATCAAATAAACATTGATAACATCAAATGAAATACAAGATAGTACCTAACATATATGTACTACACATTTAGATAAAACAATCATCCATAAACAAGGAAATTAATATAGGCAAAGTTCTTTATTCAAATATACAACAATTTCAGACATAACTAAATACCCTAGATTTATGTATGTTCTTATAACTTCAATAAAAACTTTACAAATTCTATTCTAGATGATTTGTATCCATTTCAAACATGATTTTATAATATGAAATTCATCGTAACACGAAAACAATCCTTTTCTAGATCCTCTTTCATAAGCTTAAACTAAAAATGAAGATTTAGGGTTTGTAGTCGCATACAAAGGAACTGAATATTTTTTAGGATCTGATTCAATTTCATGCAATCCACTATTTAAAGGAATTACCCACTCACCTAAGGTGTGAAAACACCTTAAAACTTAGCTCAAGAACTAAAATTCTATAATTCATCTCAAACTCCTAGCAGTTCACTATTTCTTCTTCCTCTCAACTCGGAAACCCAAATAATGGAGGATTATGTAGAAAGTGTGAGAAAAGGGAGAGATTGGATATCATTTCAAATAAAATCAGAGGAGGGGAAGAACTGTTGACATGTGATCTAAGAATCACCAAGAAAATGTATATAGAGATGACAAACTTACTTGATTTTATCAAATTTAGGAATAGAAAACCCTAGATGACAATCTTCTCCACTTTCTCCATCCAAGCCCTAGTTTTGCCTCTCTCTCTCTCTCTAGGATTTCCTTTCTATAGATTGAATCATAAGATATGACAACTCCTAGCGTGTTAGGTTACTCATATAGAGAAATTGACGAGCTTGGGTCAATTGCAAATTGACCTACTTACTCTTTCTTTTATTTCAGCATAATTTTCTATCTTTAACATATAATTGTGAATCGATTACATAATAGGTAAAACCTCTCCTCCACAAATTATGAAAAAGTAGAATATTGTTTATCATTGTGTGTCAGATCTCCAAAATTTTCAAAGCATTCCGAGCTTCTAATAAGTAATTAAATATCAAACATTTAGCTTCTATAATGCAATCTCCAGAATAGTTGGTTGCAGAACAAAATGGCATACACACCCAAAATGACGGTACAAGCTACCACATCCATGGTGCCTTGGTTCCAGTAGATTTGAGTATAGAAATTACAAACTCTTCTATTTCTCCAAAATTATCGTGTGGCAAAGATTTCTTGTGTCACCATCAACCCTACATGGCTGTGTTGCTTACCATGATAGTTCAATGAAAGCCTCTAACTCCAAATTCATTTTACCTTTGCTTACCTCACCTTTTCCATTCCAACAAGGTCATTGTACCCTCCTTTACCATGACAGTGTTGCGTAGTATGACGGTGGTGAGCAAAACCCTAATTCTAACATACTAGGGTTTATACTTATAAACTTCTAATTATTCAAAATGATAGCACTCATGTAGTTCTCTTTACATCTATCACATCATGATTGTGCTACCATTCTTAATTAGGTTTAAACAATGCTCAATCCAATTAAGAATGTAATCAAATAGGTGAAACCAAGTTTACCAATTAAACTAAAACATGGTCATAACATGTGTGGTAGATATCAATCAATCCCTAGAACAACTCATCTTATAGCTGTAAAGAGCATTCAAAGGTACTTAGCCAAAACCCAAAATTTTGGACTATGGTATTCTAATTCAAGGGACTTTACTCTTACATCTTATAGCAATGTTGATTATGTTGGATGATTAATTGATAGAAAGTACACAAGTGGCACTTGCTTCCTCCTAGAACCATGTTTGATTTCTTGATTTTCTAAGAAATAAAACACCATGGATCTTTTAGCTTCCAAGGATGAGTATATTGTAGCTAGAAGTTGTTGTGCCCAAGTCCTATGGATGCAGAAAATGCTCCAAGACTTCAATATTTTCTATGTTGCTTTTCCTATCTACAACAATATCACTAGTGCAATATATTTTATAGTAGAGCTAAACACATAGAGGTCCACCACCACTTCCTTAATGACCACATGGATAACGAAGATATCTATGCCACACATGTGGACACCAGAAATAAACTAGCAGATATTTTCACTAAATCTCTAGCTAGAGAGTAATTTACATTTATTAGATCAAAATTTCTTATAACTACTCTTGATGATAACTCAATGTTCTCTAGTGAATAATTTCTTATCTCTCTATGTTTTTGCTCAATAATACATGTTGTATTCTATGTTTTATTATTTTTTGCCAAGTTTTAATGCTTTGGTTTTTCTCAAATTTGACTATTTTGCAATCAAACATTTTATCACTAAATAGTAGCCTAATGTTATTAAAACATGTTCATACATACTTAAAATACATGATAGGCTAGAGAAATACATTTAAATAGCATTGTAGGACTTTGAAATTATAAATCTTATCATTTTATAGACGTGCTTGTCAATGAAGTTTGTCCTATAGGTAACTCGACCAAAGGCCTGACCAAGGGTTGAACTAAATACAATGTCGATCGAGTTACCCAACCCACAAACTCAACAAACAACATGTTCCGCCAACTTTAAGTAGTGTATGTTGACCAATGTTATCTCTCTCAACTAGAGAGAAATGATTGAAAACTCTCCCTTTGCATTTCCCTTAAACCCCTAACACCCTTCCAACCCCTTTTTAGCCCATTTCAACCTCTGTTTCACCTTCCCTAACCTCTCCTAGGTTGTTTTAGGTAGTTTTCGTATAGGTTTGATCTGGTTTCTCCATTCCTTCTCCTTCTTATAGCTTGTGCTCAACTCCATGGCCACTATTAGAAAGATGAGAAGCACTTCTTCGTGAAACCATTCTCCCACTCCTTGATCATGCACCATTGTGTATGATGGAGCATCTTTCATCCATAAACAAGTCTTGAATAGGTACAAGGAGGTATTACCTCATGTCACTTTCCCTTTAGACCTCTTACGGAGTCCAAGGATGCATTTTTTACTCAAATTTGTGATGTTTTCATGAACTAATATCTAGGTGGATTGTGTGTAGAATATTTTCATTTCTTCAATTCCAATGTTAACACAAAGGTGGTTCATGAATTATATGTGAAATTGAGTTGGATTTACACTTCTCCTATCCCTCCACCATCAACATAAATCATCCTATCCACCATGGTTTCGAAACTTGATTTTCTTTATTTGAGGATGACCTAAACTCCCTTTTTATGTCAGCTACTCCTCTTGTGGTGGAAATATGGTCGTCCTCCTATCGTTCTCACCGGGACTTACTTTATCCCGAAGAGTTTTATGATATCTTTGAACCGAAGCTTTCCCTCTACGACATCCATAAATCACTTAAGAAACCCAACATCCCCTATTCAATGAAATTCATCTTTCCCTCATCCTCTTTGGATTTGCAATCTTGCATTGTTGCATTGATTATCAATTGCAATGTCCACCCAAAATGAAATCACCTGAACATTGTCGAAAACTCTATGATAATTGTTTATTGCATCCTCAAGGGAATAAAAGTCAAGTGGGAAAGGTATATTCTCCATCATATGACATATTTTGATTCTAAAAATAATACTTGGGACTCCCAACCCCCTACCCAAACCTCATTTGTGGTCTCTTCCATACCCTCACTAAAAATCACATTTTTTAGGATCTACACTACCAAAAAATCACCTAGGAGTGTGCATTAGTCAGACTACGGTAAAGTATGCCTCTCATGCTTCTAGTCCCTTCACCTATGGAGCTTCATCTTCCACCATACAATCTCCACTCCACCACCTAGACCTGTAAGAGAACAATTCTTAGTGTATAATGAAACCCTTATGGGATAAATGATGTACTAGCAAGCCTATAACATGCACGTCCAAGAGCACCTTCATTAGGATCTTGTCCACATAACGCGAAATATGAACGTTTCATGCCCTCACCCTTATCTGACCTACCAGACCTCTTTCTTTGGTCCTAACTATACAGCCTACACATATGATTAACTTTATCTAGCTAACAAGTATGCACCTTCCCCTGCCTCTCCTACACTTGATGATTGACTTTCTACACTTTCCTCCTTTCCTCATTCTAGTGCCGCTCATCTTCTCGCTCTTCCTCCTCGAACCTCCTCCATCGTGCTTGTGAGATTTGATGGGGTTTTGATGAATGCATATTCATCATGATTTTTAGTCACCATCTTGGGCTCATTTTGATTCAATACATCCAATTTCATTTACTAAATACCAAAATGTGCAAACTTTCTTAATTGGTTCAATTATCAAGGTTTTAACTGAGTTTATGCTTATTTTATACAGGTCTTGGTAAGGTCAAACAATCAACTGGAACCCTCCTCCTTTCAACCCTCATCCAAAAAAATCACCACCAATCGATTTTCATATCAATCATCAATCATCCACATCAAACCCAAATGAGTGGGACCCACCTTTATCTGCCCTCACTCATCCTTGGTCTTGACCATACGGTTTCAACCATACGGTCTTGGTTGTATGGTTTCATCCATACGGTCTCAAGACTGTATGGGTAACCTCACCTCAAAACCATTTGGATCTAACTATCATTCAAGACTGTTTGGGCTTTTATCTCTCCCCACCATCAGATCCTGGATCTACGACCCTCATCCATTTGGTCAAACGGTCTTGATCTCAACCTACCCTATCGTTTCTCTGCTAAATGGTTTTGCAAAACCGTTAGGGCAGAGTAACTCAAGGTCGTATGGACTCCCCTCTGCCCAAGACCGGTTGGATCGCCCAACACCTACAACGTCGACATCTCTGCCCTAGACCTACAACCTTGCCGACTGCCGCTACCAACACCCCCTGCTTCCCCTACATCCGTCCCGGCAGCAAACCCTAGCTCCCCTTGAACCTGTTCGATGCACCACCATCAGCCCGCCACCACCAATCTGCAGGTCTTGGTGCCACTTCATAGAATAGCCACAGTGTCATCAATAGTAGCGACTGCAACACCCAATCTGCCGTCTATCGCCCATCGAGACCAAGACCGATTGGACAGAGCCGAAGTATCGATCATGCAAGACCATTTAGAATGAAGCTTCTCAAGAATGATTGGACCTAAGGACTGTTTGATGGATACCGGTCTGCGAGACCGATAGAGCAGAGTGCATCCAAGACCGTTTGAGAACGCAGGAGCAACGACCATTTGGGACCGTGAGCAATGACCGTTTGATGTGAGAAACTCCAGGACCATTTGGAGTTGTGTTTCATGAAACTGATTGGAGGCTATCGGTCTGCGAGACTGATAGGAGTCGATCGTTTGGAGCCCAGGGTTGCGAGACCATTTAGACAGACATGTTAAAGACCATTTGAGCCTAAGCATCCAAGACCATTTGGATCCTATGATGGCAAACCGTTTGGACGTCAAAATACACTAAACTGTTTGGAAAAGGTCTTGTAAGACTGTTTGATAAAGGCATGTATACCAAGAATGTATGGATACTTTAAGCAACCAAATTGTATGGTCATTTAACTCAAAACTGTTTAAGCAAGTTGTAAAAATTGCAACTGCACCCAAATCAAAAGAGCAGACTCGAGCCTATAAATTGGACCAGTAGGGTCCTCATTTGGGCATCGGTTCCAGGACGCTGACAGGCTGCCTGTACACATGTCCAATCTAGTTACAATCACACTGCTATCATTCCACCTACTACTCGAGTTGTAGTCAAGGAGACCGAGAAGAGAAGGAAGGAGGAGTGAGAAAGACTGCCCAGTCTATCTTGGCATCCCTCGTTTCTCATCCAGATCTGCTCTGACACAACGTAGAAGACCGCATCATCTTCACTGAGCTATGACTACATTCTACATCATGCTCATGGAGGATTTCTCTCTCTTTCTTGTTCCTCTTATTTCTCGCATCATGAGTGAGTAGTTCCTTTTCACTGGGGTGTGGGGACTAGCCGAGCTTCCCATGCAAGCATGTCCTTTTGTTAAACATTTCATGGCAATGTATATAACTTTTCATTTCATTATTAATCGTTAATATTTATAGTTTGATTACCTACCTGTTTTCATTTTGTTCTTCCCTGTGTTTTGAGAACTTCTTTATGTAGGGTCGAATGTCGAGTAACGAGGTTGACTCCCAAACTAGAAATAGAATGGGATTCCTTGAGGTCGTAAGTGTGTGATCTGTGAGGGGATGAGCCATCTAGCCTATGATGACGCTTCTGTGTGCCTAACGCCTGTATAGGGGGTCCACAACCTCAGTTGGATTTCTGCATCTTCTTAGTTATTCTTCGATGTTTGCTCATAGATTAATCACATGCTTGCTTATCGATTAGTACGGTTGACTCCTTGACGAGAACTTCTGATAGGATTCCTTGAGGTCGTAAGTGTGTGACCCATGAGGGGACAAGTCATCTAGCCTACGGTGACACTTCTGTTGTCTAAACATCCCTTAGGGAGGACCACAACCTTAGTTGGATTTTGTATCTTCAGAGCCGTAAGTATGTAATCCAGATGGTGACGAGACATCTGATGCCTAAGGTGATGCTTACGCAAGCCTAATGCCCATATGGGGGGTTTTACAATAGCTCTATTTTGATAGTTATATCTTTCCTATATGTTTGACATTTGGATGTGTTTGCATGTGTAGTGGTGGTGAAACCCAAGACCATCCCAGCGATTCCATATCATCAATCCATATCAACTTTAATTCTACTCTTTACTTTCTGTCAATTAGTGTAATTAACCACAAACCAATCAATAATTATAAATATTAATCTTACTTGAACTAGACTCTACTGAAAAATATCCTTAAAAATGTTGTCCTTTGGGATTCAATCCTCAACTATACTGCCACTACAAAAAAACATCATTTGGCTACAATTATTCTAACTACACATATATATTTTGTAGTTAAATATTGGATTTTACTACAAATTATAATATTGTAACCAAAGTAAATGTAGTCAAATCTTTTGACTACAAAATAAATACATATATTCCAACTAAGTACAAATTAAATATTCTACTCAATTATTTGATTAAAAAAAATCTTCCAAACTCACTACACGCCCCCCTCTCAAATAACCACAAGTCCAAAAATTCAACTTTGCCGCGCGCTGAGCTCCTTCCCAATTGGCGTGGCCAACATTCCTGCTCCTCCCCAAATCATGCCACCCTCCCTCCATATCCATCCTTCCCTCCCAGTTTACCTGATAGCACCTCTCCAACTAACGTGCCCTACCTGATCGGTCTCTCTCACACAGTCTCTTCTCCCATGTATCCCCCTCTCTCCCTCTCACCATTTTATCCTCACTCGAAACCCCAATCTCCTCTTTTTTTCTAGCAGCGCTAGCACCTCTCCAACTGACGTGCCCTACCTGATCAGTCTCTCTCACATAGTCTCTTCTCCCATGTATCCCCCTCTCTCCCTCTCACCATTTTATCCTCATTTGAAACCCCAATCTCCTCTTTTCTTCTAGCAGTGAGCCTCACAGACAGCTAGGTATGGGGTTCTGAGGTACCTCCGGTCTTAGGTAACTATGTGGTAACACACACACATGGAGACATGGATTTACTTATATGGATAGAAAAACATCCATTTAGTTTATTGACTGCTTAATCTTTCTTTCTATAATGATTTACAATAGTAGAGATAAGGGAATGGTTCTTGCTAGAATGCCTGAATGAAAGGTAGAACCTGATTAGCCATGGTGGCAACCTGTTGGTCCAACAAGCCAGGCCTAAAGGTGTGCTACCAGAGTCAGCTAAAGATTTTGGTGCCAACACTATAAGCGGTTGATTTTTCTACCTTCTTCCTAGTCATCTTCAGTTGTTGCTTCTTTACCTCTAACATGTCATGTCAATCCGATCCGTATGTAGAACAAAGTTTACTCAGTCAAATGTCTTGTAAACTAGATTTGGTCAAAGAATGTTCACGGCCAAAAGAAATTAGAAAGAAGACTAGTCGTTTACCATATACCACATACCAATCATGAAAGCCATAGTAATACGTTGCTTCTCATATTGAAAAAAACCATTGGTAGATCATTCAATATCTGTCTCACATGCATCAAATGCATACCCTGGTCTCTGTAGTTAACCATCATTATTCTGATTATTGTTTCCTTAAAATTACAAACAATGTTTCTGAGTTTTTCTGATCACGTATGATGTCTACAGGTGTTTTCTTAAGAGGATACATGTAATGTAAGCTTCATATCGAACTACTTTTCTACAATCTCCAACAAGTCTTACTTCCACAGAAGGGGCCACAAATATCAATGGTGTTCCCCATATTACAATCGGTATGGGGAAGCACCATGTATCACATCAATGCCCTTCTGTTTGACACAGGGAGCTCGCTAATGTGTATACAAAGTTCTATAAGATAGCCTTATGAAAAGGATGTTACTAGGAAACCACAACAGAGTATTTCTACTTCATTTAAAACTCTATTTTCTCAATCACATCATCTCTGGAAAACTCATAATTGTGGTTGTACATGCACCACATGGTGAGGGAATTTCTGTCAGTACAATGAGTAAATAGCAGTCCAATTCTCCAGGGGTTGATAGCATTAGAGGTGTGGTGTCATGAGAATGAGTACATCAATAAAATTCCTTCTTGGTGAGAACCAAATGTCCAAGACATATAAATAGTGTCATACCTACATTTGACTATCTTCTAAACATGTTTATGACTAGGGTTATGTATGGATTTTGTTGTAGTCTCGGTGGTTTCTTTCAAAGGAAAGTATCAAATAATGGGTTATGATATTGTTTAGATTGCTAGTCCAAATGATTTACTATTCATACATGTTTTTTATTTCTGAAACTTCTCTTATCCCTTTGGTTGTCTATTCTGAGATGAAGAACAGATGCATCTTTAGATTCATTAGAGTGTCTGCTTGTTCATTTGTGGTTCTATATTCATCTACTTAATGGTTTACGCCTATGTGGTTCTATATTTCTAGACATTTTGGGTATCATGGTTATGTATGTAGTTATTGTTATCCTCTTTCAACTCAGTCTATTTATCTATTGTTATCTCTATTAGTCCGATTGGTTAGGCCAACTTTCTATTTTGCTTTGAGGTATCTTTATTTGATTGTTTTGCAGGGGGCACAACATCAACAATGTTAGTATCCTTAGATTTTTTCTCAGACTCACCTTCTACATGCTAGTCATGCTTTACTGAAGAACAACTCATAAGTTGTAATATTGTTTCTCTTGCTTGGAATGCTCATAACAATTGTATCTTGTTGCAGGTCTCTTCCAGATTTTGTATGGTTGGTTTTACTTGAAATGAGTGTATTATTTCTCTATAATCAAATTCCATTCAAGATCAACACATATTGGTTTTTGCTAGGAAACACTTGGAAGATGGTGCCAAACATATTAAAAGGCTTAGGGTGTAATGGAACCATCTATTGTATGTGAGTCTGCTTCAACATGATAGGGATTGAGGCTTTAGATTTCTTTGTACTCATGTATGTAGTTCTATGTGTCATATTGTCAGTAGATTCTCTACTTTTCTATGTGTCTTCTTTACCACCTTTTACCAATATTATATGTTCAGAGTTAGGTGGGTCTTTATGCCGTCTAAATTTTCTGTAGCCTTTCCTAATTTTACTTTCTTCAAAGAGATCCATCTGAGAGGTTGAGGTATAGCTTCCACATATTATCACTCCCAACCTCACCTGCTTCACTACCACTAACTGCAAAAACAATCTCCTTGTGCTTTAGTTCAAAGCTCGTAGATGGCTTCTTTTGCTCCAGTGCATATACATGTGCTTCTTTGCTCCCATATTCCACTGTAAGGCCACCTCTTCCTCTCTTAAAACACTTTCTTCCAATATTTTTAGTTATGTGATCCCCTCCACTCTGGATTCTTCCTCAAGGTTGCCACCATGTTTCTTTAGTGTTATATATATTTCTTTCCTCTGCCTCACCCCTTATATATGTTGTTAAGAGTTTCCCATCTTTGCTTTCTCTATTGAAAACTACCATGAACCATAACAAGAACACAACACAGAACAAGCATAATTGTGATCAATTAGTTAAAAATAATAGGAGGGCTTCTAATGTGAATAGAGCATTGTAAGACTCATGATATGCTAATCCAGTATCTTGGTAATTGCTACTACTAGTAAGATATGTGACTATTCTAATTAACATGGGATATATAGAACCCTATGACGTCTATAACAGTTGTATCCCTTGAAGATTTTGTTTTCTTGATAAAATGAGTTTCCGTTATGTCTATCAAAGCTGTTGAATGGTTGTTGATTTCCAGGTGCTTTAAATATTTGTTTTTCTAGTTCAACTCTTCTGTTGTTATCTCTATTTCAATGGAGAATTGCACATTGTATATTCGGCAATTCCTTGTATCTACTAAGTAGTTCCTAAGTTATGGGATGTGTGAACTATGTATACTTCACATCTTGATAGTGGTTTAGTAATTTCCTCTTAGTGTTACTGTTACATTTCTTTTGAGGTTTTAATTACTATGGATCTAAATTTTGATGGTTGTATGCTTCACTTTTGACTGCTTGGGTTTTACCCTTTTTTCTTACAGTCATCTATATGGATTTTGGCTCTTCCTAGATCTTGGATGGGACTGATTAGCACTTTGGAGTGGTAAGTTGGGATTTGGGTGGTATGACTCAAATTTCCCATGGCTTAATAAAAGATGTAACACAACCATGTAGTATATCCGTTTAGGGTTCAATATGACTCACATTGGATGTTTACCCTTACCTTATTTCTTAATTTCCTAGTTGTTATCTTTTGTACATGTTCTTCATATTCTTTTTGAAAGTATATGATGTTCTACTTATCAGTTGTAGCTTCTTAATCTGCCGAATCAATTTTATCAGTTTTACTTATTTCATTTAGATGAATTTGTTGATAATGCTTAATCTACTATCTTGTCATTCTAATAATAGTTATTGGCAGACAATTTTATCTCTCACTGGGACGTTGGTCTCACTGTGTGGGTTTCTACATCTTTTAAGTTGTCAGTGGCATGGTCGAGATTGTGTGGCAGAGAAAGAGAAGCAATGAGATTAGTGAACATAGAAGGTTGTATAGGGTGCTAGTGTGTTTTATAGTAGAGTCATATGTGTCATCCCTGTACTCTCAAGTCCTGGAAGGGTGTTTTTTAGATGTTGTATATCAATACGAGGTTTTGACAATATGCCAAGGTTGTACATGTATGGCTTATATATGTGAATAGGTTAAATCTAACAACAGGTTAGTTGCATGATGGTCATTTTACAGTGATATGAAATACATTTGTGGCATGATATATGTTATTGGTGGCATAGTTTTTGGAACTTGGTGTATATGTTTATGCTCAAAATGGTTATATCACATCGATTTTAATTTACCCTATTTTGTGGTAATCTAGATGGAAGTTGATAATTCTACATTTGGTTTTGAGTAATCTCACTTTGTGTGATGGGTTGTCACATTTTGTGGTATCCCTAGGTTCAATGAGTCTACAGAGACATAGGACTAGGCTTGTGTATTTTCTTATGTATTCACTATATCTAATTGCAACTTCTGCTCATTCAGAAGAAGAAGATATGCCTGGAGAACATGATGAACATGCTACTAAGAGTAGTGTTTTTGGACCAGGAGGTGGTACTAGGAGGTAGGAAAGAGTGGATGGGGTGCCTGAGGTGCCTCAGTTCAACCTAGCAACTGTGGCCGATCCTGCTTTCCAGTCCATATATGAACTATTCATGGCTATGATTTCACACATGGCAGATAGAGTGCCTACACCTCAACCTAGGGCTTTAGTCCCCAATGCAGAATCCTAGGATTCAGGGAAGACTTTCAAGAGACAGTGACACATTGGAGAGTTGGAGTATATCAGTATGTTGGACCCAGATGATGCTGATATGTGGATGATAGAGATGGAGAAGGCCTTTAAGATCATTAGTATCCCCAAAGAGGATAACGTGAAGCACAGAGTGTACCTGCTAAAGGGCAGTTATGACCATTGGTGGGTCATTGAGGAGGAGAAGAGACACGGTGCGATAATCAATTGAGAAGACTTTTGGCAGGATCTTGTGAGTTGATACTTCTAGGAGATGTACCTTGATGAGAAGATATCTTGGTTTGAGAAAATCTGTCAAGGATCTATGAAGATTAACGAGTATGAGGCTAATTGCATGGAGTTGTTGAGGTTTTGTCTTCTTATGGCTGCAACGGGCAAGGAGAGGATCAAATGTTTTGAGTAGGGTTTGAGCTCAGAGTTGACAACGACGGTGTTAGATTTGGAGAAAAGGGAATGGTTTGCCATGTTTGTGGAATATGTGAGGAGGATAAAACATTCAACTATTGAGAAGCGTGAAGCAAACACTAAAAAGAGAGAAGCACAATATTAGCGTCAGACTTCTAGAGGCTTCAAGAAGCCAAGGTTTTCAGCACCTCAGTCACAATAAAGGTTGGTTGTTCAGTCCCAATGGTCACCGAGCAAGGGTAGATGCCGTAGCTTTCCACCAATAGGAGCTCATAGTGTGGCACTCATATCACTGATGGGGTTGTACCTGAGATAGAGTCAGCAAGGGTCACTGTAGTGACAATTCAACAGTGGTGGAGGCTGAGGACATAGTCAAGCATCATAGGAAGGATCATTTGGGCAGACCAGCAAATGATGAGGGCAACTACAGGAAACAGATTGATTCTACACCATGAGTCAGCAAGAGGGAGTGGTCATTCCATGGTTCGTGACAGGTTAGATGGAGTTATTTCATTCTGATTTGTCTTCTTCCTGCTTTATATCTATTTTGGTTGACCCGGGTGCGATGCACTCTTTTATCACTAGAGAGGTGATGGATAGTTGTTCTTTTCATGTTAGTCTTATACATGACAGTCTTCATTTAGAAACTTGTCTAGTTGGTTCTTCTGAGTCGCAGGAGGTGTGTCCATCTTGTGTTCTTTCTTTCTTAGGACACAACATTCAAGTGGACCTTATACCACTTGACGTGCATGTATTTGATGTGATCCTTGAGATGGATACCTTGGAGAATTATCGGGTGGTCTTGGACTATAGTTACAAAGTGGCAACATTTGTTGATAGTGATGTTTCATGGATCTTCCAAGGAGATAGGAAGATTATTCCAACATGTTTGGTGTCAGTGATGATAGAGGAGAGGCTAATGAGCTAGGGGTGTGATGCTTTCTTGGCACATGTGGTGGATACCAAGGTGAGGAGTCCTTGTATTCAGGAAATGCCAGTTGTTCATGAGTTTGAGGATGTGTTTCCTGATGATTTCTAGGTGTTCCAACCCCAAGAGAGATTGACTTTGAGATCAATTTGGTTCCTGGTACACAGTCGATATATAGCACAATCTCCTTATAGGATGGCACCAACTAAAATGTAGGAGTTGAAGAATCAGTTGTAGGAGTTTCTTGATAAGGGCTTTATCATACTGAGTACTTCCCCTTGGGGTGATCCTGTGTTGTTAAGAAGAAGTATAGTTCTATGAGGTTCTGCATAGACTACTAATAGTTTAACAAAGTGACAATCAAGAATAAATACCCATTGCCACAGATAGATTATCTGTTTGACCAGTTGAGAGATGCTTCAGTATTTTCTAAGATATATCTAAGGTCAGGTTACCACCAGTTGTTGATCAATGCGTATTACATACCCAAGTCAGCTTTTAGGACTGGGTATGGTCACTATGAGTTTGTGGTTATGCCATATAGCCTATCTAATGCACTGAACATTCATGGATCTGATAAACATTGTGTTTAGGCCTTATCTTCATCAGTTTGTAGTTGTATTCATTGACGACATCTTGATATCTTCTTGAGACAGTCAATAGGAGGATCAACAACTATGACATGCGGTGACCTTGTTGAGACGGCATAAGTTGTATGCTATGTTCAACAATTGTGAGTTCTGGATAAAAGAGGTGTCCTTCCATGGACACGTGATATTAGCTAAAGGATTTTGTGTGGACCCCAAGAAAATGGAGTCAGTTCTAGTGTGAGAGTAGCCTAAGACACAGAAAAAAGTTTGTAGTTCCCTAGGTCTGGCATGCTATTACAAGAGGTTTATCAAGAACTTTAGTGTAGTGGCGTTACCCCTAATGAAGCTAACACGTAAAGGTTTATTGTTTGTTTGGGATGATAGGTGTCAGCGTTCTTTATATCTTTTGATGGAGAAGTTGACCATTGCACCAGTGTTAGTAGTTGCAGAGCAAGGGAAAGGCTATATTGTCTTTTTTGATGTGTCAAGGAATGGTTTGAGTTGCATGTTGATATAGGATAAGAATGTGATTTCTTTTGCTTTGCGACAACATAACAAACATGAGGAGAACTACCTAATGCATGATCTAGAGCATGCAACTATAGTCCATGTGTTGAAGATTTGGAGACACTACCTTAAAGATGAGAAGTGTTAGATCTTCATTGACCACAAAGAACTTTCAGTTGATCTTATCAAAGAAGGAGCTAAGCATGCAACAATGATGCTAGATGGAGTTGATCAATGATCATGATTGCACCATAGATTATCATATAGGGAAGTAGAATGTGGTGGTAGATGATTTCAGCCAGGAGTCTTATTCGTTTAATATGGAGACAAGGCACAATTTTATTCTTTGTTGTACCATATGAGATACATGTTAGTGTCTGTTTTCCAAATGAATGTAAAGATGGAGGCATATTTGTTGGCAAGCTTGTTGGTATAGTTACAGGTGAAGCCCATGTTGACACAATAGATCAGAGATTTGTAGTGGGGTGATATTGTGATACAATAGATCCATTTTGAGTTGGGCATCGAGAAGTGTGATGGCTTCCATGAGATAGAGGATGGGACATTGTGTTTCCATGGAATAGTAGTGGTGCCAGATATTGATGATATGAGGAAGTCAGTTTTGCAAGAGGCTCACTCTTTGATGTATGATATGCATCTGGGTATCATCAAGATGTACCACAATATAAAGGATTTGTATTGGTGGTCTGGATTGAAGCGTGACATAGTTCCATTTTTGGTAAAGTGCCCAATGTTTCAGCAAGTTAAGGAAGAGCATCAAAAACCTATAGGGACTTAGCAACTTTTTCCTATACCGCATTGGAAATGGGATCATATCATGAAGGGCTTTGTGGTTGGTCATCCAAGGATAGACAAAGTTCATGATTCCACCTGGGTGATAGTGGATAGGTTGACCAAGTAGGGCTCTTCCTTCTTGTGAAGACAATGTATATCGTTGATAAGTTGGCACATGTGTATGTTGATGAGATAGTATGTCCACATGGTATCCCAGTGACCAGTGGCAGAGCTAGACTGTGAAGTTTTTGGGGCCAAATTTTATATTAGTAAAAAATATTCTAGTATTGAACACAATATTCGAATTGAAGACCTCATTCTAAGCAATGCAAGCAAAAACCACTAAAGCATTCTAACAATTTTGTTATATTATGTTGCCACTTTTATATATAATGACCCCAACATGTTAATCTATTGCGGAAAAAGTGAAAATACAATATCATCATGCGTCAAACATGAGACCTCACATGCATAACTAAAGCAACAAACCATTGTGCTAACATCACAATGATGATAATTACTCAAATGACATGATATATATTATATATCTTACTTAGAAACACAATTATATATTGACTTTTTCAATATTTGGGGGGTGGGGTCATGGCCCATGCTTGCCCCCTGGTTCCAACCCTACTAGTGATGATAATGTCAAACAGAGGTTCTCAATTTACTAGTTGTTTTTGGGAGCGTTTGCACAAAACAATTGGCACGTTGTTGAGATTCGATATGGTGTTTCACCCATTGATAGAAGGACAATCTTAGAGGACAATTCAGGTATCGGAGGATCTGTTGAGAGCATGTGTTCTGTAGTTTTTGGGTAGTTGGGATGTGAACCTCAGTTTGATAGAGTTTTCTTATAACAATTACTATCATAGGAGTATCGACGTGTCACCTTACAAGGATCTGTGTGGGAGATGGTGTAGGTCTCCACTGTATTGGTACGAGATAGGTGAGTATCAACATTTGGGACTTGAGCTTGTGCAACAGACTACAGCGAAGATCAAAGTGATTTGGAAGTAGCTAAACACAACACATGATAGGAAGAAGTTGCATGCTGTTAATCATCAAAGGCCTTTAGAGTTCCAAGTAGAAGACAAGGTATATCTCAAGGTTTCTCCTTGGAAAGGTGTTTTGAGGTTTGGGAAGAAGGGTAAGTTGGCTCCCAGGTTTATGGGATCATACCCTATGATGGAACATGTTGTGAAGGTGGATTACCGGTTGGAGTTGCCACTTGATATGCATAGGTTTCATCCAACCTTCCATGTTTCTATGCTGAGGAAGTGTAACCCTGACATGGAGTTGACCTTGCATCCTATAGAGGTTGAGTTGCAAGAGGATGTGCCGTATGTGGATGGTCCTATGTTGATCCTTGATAGAAGCTTGAAGAAGATGAAGAAGAAGGAGATCGTGTTGGTTAAGGTTTTTTGGCATCACCTTGGTGTGGAGGAAGCCACGTGTGAGCTTGAGGAAAAGATATGTAGGAAAGATCCATCTCTTTTTGTGGAGTATTTTGGGGGCGAAATCCTTGTTAGGGGTTTATGGTTGTAAGACCCCTGACCTAGCTTTCTCATTGATCTTGCTTTCTTTTTGTAATGAGAAGATTTAAACCTTAATATAATCATGTGATGTGCCTTAATAACATGTAACATGTTTATGTTTTAAGTTTGGTCCAGTTTGGATGATTTTTGAGCTAGTAATGATATGTGTGTGCTTGTTTTGGACCAAGTTGCAATTTACCCAAGTTGACAGTTTATCTTGCAATTTTTCACATTTTGGATGTGCCTCCTATGTTTTAGCATAATTATAGAGGGAATGATGTGTAGGGGAGTCTTTTTGGACCTTGGATGTTGAGGTGGCATCATGAGAGTTGATGTTTAGGGTATGCTTTGGTGCCTTATGTAGATGGTTGACCATGATTGAGTGTTGACCATTTGAGTTGGTTTTCAGTGACCCACCTTGCTATTTTTCTTGACCTTGGTATTGATGGTCTATGAATTTTGGATGTTCCTTTTGTCTCTTTGACCGTTTACACTCTTAACCTCTTCCTTGGTCTCTTAAGGTTCTAGGGTTTGAGTTTTATGCGGTCTCTGACCCTTCTTTGCTTTCCTTTGACTGATAACCCTTGTTGTCTATGTTCCTGTTCGACCGATTATCCTTTAGGCCAGATGAGGTCAATGATCTACCTTGTTTTTCATGACCATGGTTTCATGTGTATGTTTAGTGCTTGCATGGATGTTCTATGGTGGACAAGTGGCATGTTTGGTTGGATACCTATCTTTCCTTATCTCTCTCCTACCCTTGTATATATATACCTCCCTCCTTGCATGCATATGATCCTTTTGCATCCTCTCTTTCTCTCCTCTTGCTTGGATCTCGTCCATCTTTGGTGCTTGGAAGAGAATGAGCACAACCTAGGGGCAAGGAGGCTGAACCTTACATGTGGTGATCTAGGGTTGGAGCATCTTCCTTTGTTGATCCTTGTGCTTGGTAAGTGGTTTAGCCTTCTTGATCTTGTTTTGATTGCAACCCTGTGTCTTTTTTTCAATTGGATGAACTGATGGTTCTCAATGGTGGCTTTTATTGAGGAACTTCTCTCCAATAGAGTTCAAACCCATTGTTTTCCATGGTAGTACCTAAGTGAGATGAAGACCTCCATCTTTTCTCCTTTCTTTTTGGCTTAGAAGCTTTTTCTCTCTTTCTTTTCCTTTAACCTAGGGTTTTCTTCTTGTTTGAGGTGATGACTAGATTGGTCATGGAGGTGATCAAAGCTAGGTTTCTCTCTCATCTTTGGAGCTTCTTGGCTTGGGAGTTGTTCTTCATCCAAGGCAGATTATATAACTCTCTCTACTCTACTATTGTTGCACCGTAATCTTGCATGCATGATACTTATATCGCAAATGTGATTATAAGTTGCATGGTGAAGATGCCTTGATTTAGGGTCTAAGATTATGTGGTGATCTTTGCATATATTAACTCTTTTTCTTAACCCTAATTCTTGTACCAAAGCTTTAATGGATAGTGATATGTTGGTTCTTTCATATACTGATTAAAACATTGATTTTACACATATGATCATGTTTTGATTATCTTTTGGAAGATTAAGGTTCTGATTCCATGTATTTGATGTATGGTTTTCTCTCTCATATCATGGTTTGGCTTTTCTATGTTTTGACAAATAGATTTCTAGAGTTTTGAATGATGTTTCTCCTTCATGAACATCTCTTCATGTTTGGTATTTGTTTCATGATGTTAATCACTTTGTTGATCTTGGTCTTGAAATGTTTTCTCTATCTTGGTAGTCCCAAGTGATACCTTGTATGGTCGATGATGTTTTGATATCTTTGGGTCCCTTATATGGTCTTCAGTCGAAGAAGATTGTTGTCTTGTTTCCTTCGGACACCATGGTTGTTCCTCATGTGTTGATGATGATTTAACCTCCCCTTTGGCCGATGAGGTGGTGAGGTGACTTTCAGTCCTTGAATTTGTCTTTGACCTAGGGTTTTCCTTTGATCAAAGGTTGGATGATGTTTTCTCTTCAGTCACTGAGGATGAGGTTTTCCTTCGATGAATGTAGTTTGTTATCTCTACAGTCGTAGAAGATGGTTGGCTTGGGTTCTCTTCTACCGATGAGGTTTTATAACATATGCTTCCTGCATGGTTAACCTAATCGTGATGATAATATGTTCTCCAAGACCGTGGGAAGTAGTGACATTAGGGTTGAATGTTATATGTTGTTATGGAAACCATAATTGGTTATATTGTTGAAACCCTAATCCTAATTGTTTACATGGTGGTTAATGCTTACTTGCTTGAGATGTTAGCATGTAATGAAGTATTTTCTCTCTCCTACTTGTGTAACCCTAATATTGTAGGTTGAATGAACATCATAACTTGTGATTTCTATGATACCTCTTATATGACACAGGGTGATGTTTATGAGCCTTGATGAGGCACGGTGAACTAATGATGTTCTCTATAGGAATGAGAACAATATGAATGGTTGTATGACCTTGATAATTGCTTTGTTCCTAATGTGAGGATATTCATCCCTACCACCCTTTCTATGGTCATGGTACGAGGGGTAGGGAAAATGGTTGGATGAAAATTGGATAAGAGAAGGTGGTGATATCCTCTAATAATGTGATATGGGGTGGTTATCCCAAGATGATGTGATAATGTTGATGGACTTGTTTAAGGCAGTGAGATAGTACCATGTGATGATAAGATAGGTTTATACCTCATAAGTTTTGTATCTTCTAACGTTATTATCCAGTTATGCTTTCTAGAATGAATCAGGGATTGTATGTCCACTTGTATGATGCATCCTTATTTCACCCAATTGGCATAACTAATCAAGTGAAACCCTAATAATGTAGTGCCATGTTCCGTAGATCCATCTTCAGCGTGCTGACTTGCTGGATGGTGAAATGAGAAATTCCTAAGGGAAACTTGTAGCATATGTTGTGGAATATGTAGGGGTACAAGTTGACGATATCTCCATGCATCCACAATTATAGGTTATGGAGGATCACTACAGTCATGCCTCAGATGGAGAGCGGTTACATTCGTGTCTCAGATGTTGTGATATGTGAAAGGTAATAGTGGGTACAACTACATGATGCCACATATAGAAAGGGTGTGTGTGACCTGTTCTCTATTTGCGTGAACTGTACCAAGGGTAGACTAGGTGTTTTCAGCTTGACTATATGTCATTGGCTGCATTTTGATTGATAAGTCAATACGGTGTTCACTTGTATTGACCAAGTGCGAAGAAGATCTATGGATTTTGGCTCCTCCTAGATCTTATATGAAACTAAATAGTACTTCACAGTGGTCAGTTGGGTTTTGGATGGTATGGCTCAAATTCCCCAGGGCTTAATAAAATATGTAACACATCAATGTAGTATATTTCTTTAGGGTTAAACATGACTCATTGGATGCTTACCCTTACCCTATTTCTTATACTGCATAGTTGTAATCTTTTATACATGTTCTTCATATTCTTATGAAATAATATGATGTTCTACTTATGAGTTGTATCTACTTATTCTTCCTAATTGGTGTTATTAGTTTTACTTATTTCATTTAGCTGAATCTTCTGATAATGGTTAATCTTCTATATAACCTTGATGTGCTAATAATAGTTTTTGGTAGAGAGTTATATCTCTCATTGGGATGTTGATTTCACTCTGTGGGTTTCCACATATTTTAGGTCATCAACAACGCTGTAAAGATCATGTAGTGGTGGAAGAGTCGCAAGGAGATCAATGAATGTAGAAGGTTGGATATGCTACTAGTGTGTTTTGTAGTAGAGTCCTATGTGTCTTCCCTATACTCTCAGGTCCTGGAAGTGTGTTCTGTAGATGTTGTATATTGATATGATGTTTTAGTAGTATGCCATGGTTGAAGATGTATGGCTTATATATGTGAACATGTTATCTCTTGCAACAAGTTTGTGGCATGATGGACACCGTACAATGATATGCAATACCTTTGTGGCATGATATATGTTATAGGTGGCATAGTTTGTGGACCTTGTTGTATATGTTTCCTCCCCAGATGGTTATATCAGATCGGTTTTAAGTTACCCTATTTTGTAGTAATCTGGATGTTAGTTGATAATTCTACCTTTTGTTTTGAGTAATATTGTTTTGTGTGACGGATTGTCACAATTCAGACGTTGGTTCAGGGTATCTAAATACTCAACCCATCACTTCCTAACTACCACACTGATAACCCTAACTTTTTGTCACTACAAAAAAAACATGATTTAACTACGATTTTTATAACTACATATATTGTATTTGTAGTTAAAGATGATGATTCTTTATAAAATTTAAATGTGTAAATAAAACAAATGTAGTTGATTATAATAGCTACAATTTCCTACAAATTATAATCTATTAGAAAACTCTTGCTCCTTTGTCGCCCCCTCCTCTCAAATAACCACACCTCCGAAAATTTCAATTTTGCGCGCTAGATCTATTTTTTGTCGTATTGGCGCCCGATACTCAAATGTTTTCCCCAATCATGCGCGTCACCCCATACTTTCTCTCCTTCCCCAATCGTCCAGACATTGAGTACCTCGTCTCCTCCGCCCCTGTTAACCTGATAGCCACCCCCACCCCACGATTACGTCCTCTCCCTGTCACCCTCTTCTCGTCCCCTCACAAAACTAGAACACAATCACACTCTCGCGACATGGCCCATCCTTTGCTGGTCGTCGGTAGACTCTGAAAGGCAGAAGCATAGCACGATGTCTGAGGATCTCAAGAAGGTACGGTAAACCTCCCCACCCCCCCTTCTCCGATCATGGATAACGTAGCCTTCCTGCTCAGTAGATTTCCCTGCAGTGCAACAAGAAGAAACCCGGGGGGAACGGATCCAACGACTCTGTCGACAAGGCCACGAGGAATGCCAGGGTAAGAAGCCCGTGGCGACGTTCCCCTCCGGCAGCTCGTCGGTATTGACGCTCATCGATGGAGTTCTTCTCGGCATCCTGCTGGGCGTGCTTCTGTTGTTGGCGCTCGGACTCACCAAGATCCCCCAGTAGAGCAGCAAAGCCGCCGAACCTATCCCTAAAATGAAGGTCCACGCGATGGAGCAGAATGATGCCAAACCACCGATGGAGATTTATGAGAGGTGAGGTTACTGTTTACATTTCTAATTCCTTCCCTTCTCCTACAATTGTGCTTACTTGATATGCAATGCCGGATTGGGTTGTATGGACTGCTAGGCCATGTGATCCTATTTGATGATACTCAGTTTTGGTGTTGACTGTGGGTTTAACAAAGGTTTAGGGAAGAGTCGTTTCTTGGGAGCCTAGAGTGTTCATCTACCACAATTTCCTGGTGCTTGTCCTAAGGGAGGAACTGCTCATTTCTCTTCCTATATATTCTTCTTACCATCATTACATATATCTCAAATAATTGATCTGGTTCATAAGCGCAATATTGTTCTTAATCTTCTACATTCCAGTTCTAGATTACACATTCAAACTTAAAGAAGAAGCTAAGTCACGACTTCCACCTCAAGTATGCCTAAAAACTGAGAAATTCACCCCGATCTTCCCACTAGAAGACGTTTTGCATCTCTCTGATCTTGTCTGCTATTACCGATAATTAATGACAAATCGTATGTTGGTAGTGTCATCATCACGATCTTCCCAGTTCAATTTTATTCCAGTTATCTTCAATTGTAACTATCACTGCTGAGCCTACCAACTTAGTTGTACTCTAGGGAGCAGGTAGAAGCCACGTGCAAAAACACAACAAAACAAATTGATTACTATATCAATTTCTTATGGCTGCTTCTTTTCCTGGCTTTTATTAGCATACTTTATTCAAAGACTCTCTCTTGACTAGAAACAATTTAATATACAAAACTGGAGAGGTCCAATTTTTGCACCGTCTGATATGTTCTTCTGCCATTATTGATTACTTATATACAAAACAAAGTTTCCTGAATGAGCACAGCTGATGAGTTATATACTTTGATAAACCACAAAGCATAACTGAAGTTGTAAATAGTAACTGTATCGGAATTTCTTTTGTACTCTGTATTCTGTAATAATGCAGATTTTTTTTATCTTCCTTATGAGGATATATTACACCGCCAGCTATTATCTTGCAGACAGTGTGAAAAAAATTATACCGTCTTTTGCTTGTTGTTTTGGCCTACGAATGTTGGTTATATTCCCTCTAGTGAAATCCCATCTTTTCTATTTCATTCTCGATCACCAAGATTGTGTGTGTCAAGTTGATGTGATACCTTTTAATCAAAATGACCATGACAGTTTCTTTTGTGACCGAACACATAAAAACATATGCATTAACTTTGCTCTCCAGACATTAATTACTCAATAGTTACTACTGATGAATTTCTTTTACTTGGATTCAGTTAACTATTTGAAATTTGAAGAACTGAAACTATCATGTTGAATATAAGTAAATCTTGAGTTGAACTTGAGACATAGATAACAGATTAGATGTACCTTCCTCAGATAAGGTAGAAACATAAGTAATTAACTACAGCTATCAATGTGTATATAATATAATTGATTAGTGCTTACGTGAATCCTATGAAAAAACATAGAAACTTCTAATGGATGGATTTAAATATGTGATAGACTTGCATCCTTAAAAATTAAGAAATGCTCTATTCACCAAATAGATGGTTTAGGCTTCTCTTGATTTGTCCTTCACCACGACTGACCTATGCCAAGACCTCCCAATTACTAGTATTCATAAATTTGATCTGTTTCATGACCAATTTCTTATGGAAGTTGTATTCAGTTAGGTAATGTTGTTATATTGTCTCATTTGAACTTGTTATTTTCTTACTCTCAAAAATAGTTCTGAACCTGCAGCTTTGTGAGAAACAACATAATCTTCTTCGGGGTCAAAAATGAATTGGAGTCTGGTTTTTCTTAAACTCTTGTTCAGTGTTTTCATCTGAATGCTCCTTCGCCTTCTTTAGGGGTGTTTCAAATGTTAGAATATACCACTAAGATTCCTATTGTTGCTGCTATTCTAGATGAGTGTTTTTTTACCTATAATTGTCCAATGTAGTCGAGTCAACCTAATTCACATTGTTGTTTAGAACTGTGGGTAAGCTAGCCACTGTTTGACTATTTATTGATTGCCTTTGTTTTCACTGTTGGTTATTAGTAGGAGAGAGTCATTTACTCTGATACACTGGTCATATTATTTCTTAAATAAACACATGTATAGCACCCATTGAGGATTTGAGGCATGCTTTCCTCAGATAGAAAACATACTCCTTACATTATACTTAGGTGGAAAGAGGTATAGGTTCTTTTCTTGGGTGGCGTTACAGATATAGTTTTTCTTCTTTTTGTGAAAGGCTTGAGAATGTCTTTGCCATGGGCTACTGCCCATTTTCCTTTTTGTTCTTTTTTTTGGGTTGGAATTGGATGGTACTTAGGCTCTTAAGGGTTCATGTTGCAGTCCATTTTCCCCATTTTGCATGTGATGAGGAGTGTGGGTTGAAGGATACTAAATCCTAATTAATTGATAACAAACTATGAAATTTTTTAGGAAGGTAAACCATTCGTACATTATTGTGCCTCAATGTCACGGACAAGGTTTCATTGTTTTATTTTGTTCTTGTTATTTGTTGTTGGTAAATTTATATTGTTTGGGTTATCTAACAGAGATGTCTAGGCCTTCCATAGAGGATAGATCAGCTTAGCCTAGTGATGTTTGGTGTTGATGTTCTGTTTTAAGTTACTACACCTTCCAGTTCGTAATATGATGCCTGTGCTGATTAATTTTTATCTGTAGTGACACATTTACTTTAGTATTGGAGCTTTCTTGCCCATTGCTGATTAAATATGATAGGATGGGGGCAGGATTGGGTACTCCTTAACCTTATACATACATCATACTCAGTTAAAATTTGTCCTGGTTATTGATTTATTGACCTGTAATTATTTGTCCTAGTTATTGATTTACTGATCTGTTATTCTTTTGAGGCTATCATATTATTTTAGTGTTTTGAATCTGTATTGGTATTAAGATTTTAGAAAATTTGATTATTTTGTGAAGACTCTTTCTCTTCATCTTTCAAGACGTGGAATATATTTTGGTTCTGGTTGAGATAGTGGCAAGTATTTTTTATATGAAATCACAATCTCAATCAAATATAAGGATGGATTATGTACGTCTCATATTTCTACACATGCTTTATAAATAGTATTTTCTCGCATAAGTTTGGCTATATCAATGTAGATCACTATGTTGGATTATTCTAATCTCCTCACTTACAGAATAAGAAGAAAACATATCCTAATTAGATGCTGTTATTGGCTCCCCAAGGACCATGGATCTTTATGAATTTATTGTGCTAAAGGTTGGTCATTTTGGGCCTAGACCACAACTGCAATGTTCATGTATCAAGATAGTTGCTTTTATTTTCATTGTCTTGATAATAGATTTATAGATATATTGAAATATGCCTTCAGTAAAGAGACAATAAAGCTTACAAATTATTCTGATAGGAGAAAACCAAAGGGTTTGGATCCTCTACTCAATGCATTAGACTTAGCCCCACGATGGATGTAGAGAAGAAACATATGGGTGTGCTTATTGGTGATTATAAATGCACACTAGCATCAGTATCCTATAAAGTATATGTTGCTTATCCTTGTACACTCAAAGAAGAGTGTGAATTCCAAGTATGAATATAGTCAGTAGCCATCCTCTGTTCTTGCCATATCCAATTGAAATACATTTCTAATGTCATTTTTGGCTGTCTCGTAACTTATAAGTAAATACTTTTAGCATGCATACAAATCAGTTGCCTTTACTTTATATTGAAAGCTCGTTGCCCATGAACTGAGGTTCTCCACTCCGCAAGTGGTCTTGTACATAGTGTGATCCAGCAAGATTATTTAGACAACGAGAACAATGAATAAACCTGAATAAAGATAAGTTTGGGGATTTAAAAAATTGAGCTTCAAGATCTGCGGAGGTATCCATGAGTAGATAAATCTTAAAGTGAGTTTCAAGTGCACATTTGGACAAATTGTAAAGGCAAATGACCGTGATAGAAAATGATCCTGGCTCAAACAAAAAAATCATATTATACAATCATTAGTATAACAAACAATAGCAACCAGTCCTGACTTAAAAAAAAACTCATTCGTATTACACTAAGAAGTTGAGTTCACAGAATCCATAGTTGAATGCTTAACATTTTCAGCCAGTGTATTAGTCCATTGATCTATCTATCATGACAAAATCATAATGATAAACACAAAATTCTGTTATTAATATGCTTGGAGAACAATGTTTGAGAACTATCAGAAGGCATCATTCTATTTTGTGTGTTGGGAATAAGGAATTCCTTGGCGATAATTATGGGTCAAAACCATAGGAAACAGTGGTGTTTTCATCGGAGATCCTTGTTACTCTGACTATTTCAGCTCTCACCTTTCAACTGCTTAAATAAAGAAAACATAACAGGAAATCTGGAACTTTTGATCCCCCTATATGCTTTCTAGTGAGGATGCCATGTATCTTCATTGTGAGATGATCTTCTTAAGTAATTGTTAAGGTTGTCTTTTAGTTATTCATCCGGTAACTTATGTCATGCAGTCCATGTACCACAGATTTCCATCTAGATGGAATGATGAAATATTATTAGATTTTGCGCATGTTGGTTGACCCTCCTAAGGACGAATCTAATCTATAGGTTGTAATCTACTATACTTATTGGTCTAGTAATTGCATTGGACATTTGAGTATTGATTTGTTATTAAAAAAATTATGATTGTCCACCATTGCTTAAACATGAATATGAAGTTTAGAATAAGTGTCTTTATGAGTAGGTGTGCTACATAAAGTTTTCTTTAAGAAGGTGCCCCTACTTAAAGCAGACCACAAAAGACCAGCTATATCACCATGTAATTTGTCTCCTTCAGTTCTGTATGTATCACAGAGACCAGTGTATGGGTCTATCTAAATTCATGTCAAAGTTTTCTTGGTCATGGGTCTCGTATAATGGGTCTTCCATTGGCTCATTGCCAAACAGAATTGTAAACAATATATGTCTCTATTACCATCTAAGTTATTCAAATATCTATTCTATTGTAAACAATAAAAACATCTAGTCTGAGTTTGGAAGTGGATGATTGCATGTAGGACCGAGCCCCTGGGAGCACTGCTTATAATTTCATGGGAGGACCTGCTGGGATCAAGAGCATTGAGCTATGCATGCTCTATTTTGCATCAGGGTTGAATTAATTTTGCTACTTTATTCTTACTGGGCCATATGTACTAATATTTCTTAAACAAAACGTTTTCTTTTTTATATCTTTGATACTGGGCCAGATGTACTACTATTATCTGTCAGAATGTAAGCAACTACCAAAGCTCCTAGGCTGAAACAACTACAAAGAAGACACTGTCTGGCCGATTTGAGGCTAAGACAGCCTAGTCCAAAGCCAGTGGGGAAAGTAAGACTGGCGAGGTGAGGGGAACTATTTATTCATGTTAGTTTTTTTTGTAAATTTTTTATTTATTACTTTTATTGATTTATAGAGTTTATAAATCATTATTATTCTTGTTAGGCATTTGGTTCCTCTTTATAATTGTTCTTTACCCCATGTGGTTGGTGAGCTAGGGCCCTGTTGCCGCCCAACCACAAGGTGCACATGATCCCCTAGCTAAGGTAGTCTTGAATTTGTTTGAGTTACATTTGTTTCCTAAAACAAATTCCTCCTGTAACTTTCCAGGAAGCCTAAGAAAGCAAATAAGTGAGTAATATTTTTTAGACATTAACTAACACCACTAGCAAAGTGTTTTCTAGCTAGTCTTTCTTTTGAATCAGTATAACCATACGCTTCATGTTATCTTGTAAGCATAATCATATATATATATATATATATATATATACTTGTATTAGTGATCATCCAAAAGTTGTTTTTTGTTCAAGTTGTTTTGCATAAGGATTTTATTATTATTTTATATCTAAGACTCAGTGCTACTACGATTCCCTGCAATCTTACTTTTTCTATTATAGGGACAATAACTGGCTCTGGTGTGGGTGACTAGTTGCATGAGCATAATCATTGCAGTGACTTTTAAAAACAATTAATAAAAGTAAATATTAACTACTTTGTTAAGTACTTGTGTGTATGATACTCTAGCAAGAATGGAAGCACTTCATTCTGTTCTTCTTGGTTGGTAAGTATGATTGAAGTGTTAAATTCACAAAAAAAACCTCTATAATGTGTCTAAATCCAAAAAGAATTTATGACAGCGTTGTTCTTTGTTCTATTTTTTGCAATCTTATTTACTACCTGTTGAGTTTCATATCTTTATTTATGTTCTGATTTCAGAATGTCAGCAATATTCTTTTGAACAACTTTACGTTCAGTGTTCAATGCAGCATATTTTAAATGGAAAGTTTCACTCATGATGATGCTACTACAATTACATATCATTCTAAGTAACACATTTCTTTTGGACAGATTATTATTGTTGCTATTTTTTGTAATGTAGTTACTTATATCTATATATTTATATATGCTAGAGAGCTCCTATTTCCCAGCCATAAGCACCTGTTGGATTCTTGTGTTGAATGATGATGCCAGTCATGGTTGTTATGATCAAAATAGTGACTTTGTGGATGTCCCTGCAAAGGTGCAGTGGCAGTCGCCCCTAACTTTGATCTTCATGTGTAAACTGTAGGACAACAACAAGTCATCAGATCCTCGACATGATTCTCATCTGAGAACTCAACCTTCTGAAGGTATGGACCTTCTACTATATTCCATAATATGGAACTCCCATTGTTTGCTCGAAGAAGCACCATGTCAGAGGACAGTGTCTTGAAAACAAGGAAACGTGTTTTGAACAATTTAATATATCCTTGCAGGTAACTCTCTTGGCATTCATTGAATGTTTTTTCCCTGGTCTAGTAAATCCACTCTTGTGGACTGTGTTCTTGTTTTGATTTTTTGGATTAGGTTAATATACCTTTCACACATGTTTTTAGCGTTGAATCCTCTTTGATTTGATTTTTGTTTGTTCTGAACTGAAGAAGAGATGTCTTCCAGTATATCAACTATCTATCTATTTATTTCTTCTCTTATTAGTTCTCAAATAGGATGAAAGCATCTGCTCGGATCTGGAGAAAGTGTTGCACCTTATTTTTTCATAGGATAGTCTCTAGCTGATGTATGGATTGATCTATTTATGATGAAGGTTGATTTTTTGAGTTCATATATGATCAACCCCGATTTTTATCAAAACTGTTTACTCCCGTCACTCCCTTTACCTTCAGCTACCCACCCCTCACCCATTCTTCTATTGTTGTAATCTGGCAGGTTGTCCAATGCATAAATCCCCTAATGTTGTTTATTCCATTTCCCTTACTGATAACCCATCTCCCATGAATTCTTCATTTTGGATTAGCTGATTTTAAAACAACAACCTCATTTTTCATCAGGCAGAGGACAGTCACAGACCAATCTGGATATTTATGTCCGAACAACAATAGGAAGATCGAGGTCTGATATCTCTGTAGGAGTCTCTTGAGTAGAAGGTGATGATGAGGGCTCAGGGACTGGTGTCGCTACGTCTTCTGGATCTTGCCTGTCTCGCCTATGGTAAACATGTGTGTAATGCTCAATAGTAGGTCTATCTCCTGCTTGTTCATCCGGAATAGAAGTAAAATCCGGAATGATAGGTGGCACTCCCTCACTCTGCACCGATGGTGCCAGTCTCTCATTCTGTATTTTTGGTGGCTCTCCCTCTCTCAACTGCTCCCCCTTGCTCATAGAATTGGAGAAATATGGAGTGGTCTCATGGAAGGTGACGTCCCTAGACACAAACATGCGGCGAAAGCTAGGACAGTAACACTTGTATCCTTTGCTAGTGTTAGAGTAACCCAGGAACAGTGTTTTAATGGACCTAGGAGACAACTTGTTGGCCTTAGGGTCAAAGTTATGGACAAATGAAGTGCAACCAAACACTCTAAGAGGAACACGAAAGGGGGAGTCCATGGGACGCAATACAGAAAACGGAGTCTGTCCTTGAAGAACAGAAGAAGGTTGCCTATTAATCAAGAAACAAGCAGTTAAAAGAGCTTCAGACCAAAACTTCTTGGGCATATTGGATTGAAACATAATTGATTGAGCAATATCAAGAAGATGACGATTCTTCCTCTCTGCCACCCCATTTTGCTGAGGGGTGTGAGGACAAGATGTGCGATGAATCATACCAACCGAGCTACAAAAATCAAACATAGCCTTTTGAACATACCCTAAAGCATTGTCAGACTGGAGAATTTTTATATTGCAATCAAACTGGACTTTAATTTTAGTATGAAAATGTTTCACAATAGACAACACAGACTCTCTACTTTTAAGAAGGTATGATACCATGTGAGAAGAAATGAAGAAGGGAGGAAGACAGGAACACCGATCACATGTCGGCTGCAAAACGCAGCAAACGTGATTAGGGCTTGAGCCTACTCACTTGTATTTATATATTAGGGTAAGTACATGAGGTACAAAAAGAGAAAATAAATAAAACATAGATATTATAAAGAAAACAAAACAGCCGTCGGATTCTGAGCCGCCGCTGCGCCGGTGTCGATACCATCGACACTCATGTCGATGGTATCGACAGAACCTCATCTCAAACCTGAACTGATCTCGATACCATCGACATGAATGTCGATAGTATCGACCGGAATGCCGATTGCTTCAACTCGAACCTGAACTGATCTCGATACTATCGACAGAGTGTCGATAGTATCGACCGGGATGCAGGTTGCTTCACAATACTTATATATCTGTGTAATATTGTTTTTATGGTCCTAGCCTCTACTGCAGTTTGTTGCCTATCTTAGAAGCCTAATATCTAGAAAGTAACCTTGATGCCCATTTTAGGCTTGTCATTCTGCACCTTGAGTCTTGTTTCCACTATAGAGGTTGTGTTGTCCTTCTAAGAGCATTAAATTGCAATATAATTAAACTTCTAGGTTTGGAATCAGTCATCAGGCTAGCTCAGATAGCCTGCTTACTGCCCACAATTTTAGGAAGGTCAAGGAACTATATTTCTGTCGGTTAGTCAATAAGTATGCTGGTGTATTGTATGGTCTTGGTATTGAGCCTGAAAAGGACAATCAATGAAATTTTTAGAAAAAAATCTATATCAATAAATAAAATTCCGTTGGTGATTAAATTTGTCCGAACTGACTTCCACTGACATTCCCAATTGCTTAACTGATAGCTATCTATCTGGTTGCAATAAATTCAAATAAACAAGCCAATTCTGTAGCTTTGTGTTTTTTTTCTTTTCCCTTGGTTGTTCTGTAGATACGAGATTTCGTTTGAAACTGGGCTGATAAATCTATCTGAGGAAATGTGTTGTTTGTGAAAGCTAGAGTGAGGTACTGTCTATTTGAATAGATGGGTCATTTCTGCAGGTATTCATCCACCTTTTCTAATCTAAATTAAATTCTTCTTCTTCTGAAACATTATTATAGAGAATTCATTTGATCCCTTTGTGAAAAAATGATCAGTGGCAGTTGCATTGTTGAATATCAACATGAGATAACCCTATATAGAGGATATGAATGGATTTCTGTCATGGTTATTTGAGTAATGTTTGCACAATTAGATCCAGAATCGTCTCATTAACCTTGCATCTTGCATTGTGTTATTCCTGTATCTGAGCTTGTTTACCATCCTATTCATGTGTATAGTGTTCCTTTTAGGGTCCTATTGAACTTGAAAATTGTTGTCTAACTTGAGAGCCAAACTTAGGCTATTGATAATTTTTCTTCAACTGTGTATTACTCTTAAATGCATCTTCACAGTTATAGGATTCATTCCCATAATGTACTGGTTTCTAGTATGGTGAAGGTGTTGCCTTCATAAAGTCTTAAAATGGCAATGAAACAAATCACATTATCACAATTCTTATATTGGAGCTCCTTTTCTATTATAAACATCGAATACCCATGTTAACCACAAACTATGTGAATTTCTTGAATATTTGACTCATTTTTGCAGGCATCAGCCTTTGTTTGAGCTCATTCTCCCACCGGTGAATTAATGTTACAGAAAAATTTATTTATATCTCTTTGTAAAAGATATTTAGTGGCAGTTGTAGTTCTACATATGATAATGGATAACCATAGATTATTGCTTTGGAAAATTTCTCTTATGGTATCTTGAGTAGCTTTTTGCAATTAGCATCTGCAATATGTGTAGTTTAAGAGTTTATCTGAACATCCATACTTACCAAGTTTTACCAGATGCATAAGCTGATAAGCATTAATATACCCAAGGGGTTCGACATTAATAAAAACTTGAACATCTCTTCTGTAGTTCGTCCTTTTCCTTTAGGACATAATTAAATAATCTGTCAAACTAT
The DNA here is from genome assembly GCA_963693085.1 of Alisma plantago-aquatica. Classification (NCBI taxonomy): domain Eukaryota; kingdom Viridiplantae; phylum Streptophyta; class Magnoliopsida; order Alismatales; family Alismataceae; genus Alisma; species Alisma plantago-aquatica. Next base: position 1,210,519,829 of record OY856410.1, on the reverse strand, counting down.
ATTCATCTCAGTTGTGGGGTTACACTCTTTTATCTTGTTGTAGATGCCCTACTAGCTGCATAAAGAATTATTTTTGGCGTATTCTTAGATACAGTAAAGCTATACTATAATTTACCATATGCAGCCCATCTAGTGCAAGTTATATTTTGTTTCAACATGAGTCAGAAGCCTCTCACATGTATTACACAGAGCACAACTCATAGTTCTGAGTTTCATACTACATAACAGCAGCTAGTGCATACAAGCACATTCAATAGGATAAAGTACAGCCCATACTTAGATCACCTGGAAAATAAATCCAAAAGATCCATGACCTACAACCCGCTCTGTCATATAGCTGATCATCTGCAATAAACCATAAAAGAATGAACATGCCATATAGCTGATCCTCATCCTCTCCTTGTTTCTCTTGTGAAACCTATTGAGCTCATCAACCAGATCTTTGAGCCTTACATCAAACTTCCAAGGTATGAGGTCTTGGGCAGTTTTAGACTCTCTAACCCTTCTTGGTTCATTGGAAGGTCAAACATTCTTGAATGACAATGGCAGGCTAAGATAGGAGTACATCATCACGACTTGCTTGATTGACTGATTGCAGTTCTTACAGTCCATTCAAACAAACTAAAAAGACTAGGAATAGAATTAGACTTGAGGAGACCCAATCCCTTCAGTGATTCTTGTAGCCTACTGCTACTCAGTTAAATGGGACAATATGCTGCTACTACTCATTTAACTTGCATACTACTATATCACGACTTGGGAAAATATGCATTTGGAATGCTCTTTTGTATAAGACAATTATCAACTACAGTTTGATTTCTATTTTGTTCCTGATGTATAAATTTTTTATATGTATAAGTTATAGGTGTTTGAATTGGTGTCTTTAATGAAAGGTCAAAGAACAAAATTCATATAACAGCAATCTGACATAGATCTGCAAGCCTTTTGCATTTTTGTATTTGGTAGTCTTGTGAACCTGCCTTTCTGAAGTACTGGATACAGATTTGAAGTCCCCAAAGTATCCTGGGATCCGCTGAGTGATCTATTTATGATTTGTACTGAATATACAAAGATGAATATGTTACTAACTCAATTTAGAGCACCGGGCAATAGACTGTTGCATCCTATCATTAGCAGATACATCCACAACTATCAACTCAATTGCTATTGTTTGAAATTCAAGTACTCTTATATTTTTGATAAACCTATGGCAGTGATGGTTGATCATTCTCTATGCCACCTCTCTTTCCTTTTCTTCTCTTCATTCTATTTCATTTTCTTCACATGGGTGGCAAAAGCTGTGAGGTAGTAGAAGGGTGTAGCTGGCTTGTAGTAGGCAATTGAGGGCATGTAGGAGTTAGTTCTCCTACCCTATCTTTCCATTCCTCCTCTATTATGGTTGTTGCCCAGTGGGAATCAGACATGGCTGTAAATGGTGGTTGTTCAATTTTCTAGGACCTAAATCTAGCTTGTCCATAAAGTTGGAAGTTGGAATAGGAAATGAAAGCATGTGTGCATAGTTTGGTTTACAAATCAAACCGAACTAACCAAGATGTTGAGGATTAACATATCTGGTGCATATCCCTAAGTAATCATGATCGATTAGAGGCTCTATTCACTCTTACCTAATGTTGTTGACCCTTTCCTGCACTTCACTATCTTCATCCTCAATGAGTCTCCAAAAAAGGATATTTAAATGCAATATTGAATACACATGCATCTAAGTGTCTTATAAAATTTATCTAGTTCCCTATTATGGAGATTTAGGTAGTAAAACTCCAGACAAGTTTTGATATATTGTGGATCGAGTTGTTACTGAGTTGTTCAACTATGGGACACCGGATTCTTGATTACTTTGTCAGTACACTCTTGGTCCCTAGTAAGGATTCCCCAAACATGTTAGAAGATGTCATAGTGTTCAGTTTGAGCCCAGTTTTCCTGGACCCCAATTGCCTAGTAGCCTCCCATGATATGTGTCTTTTTATACTATTGATCTTCCTGGTCCTAGCATGAATGGGAAGTAGAATCATAACAACATTCATGTGACATCGCATGTTGCAATTCCTCCTGCAGCACTTGGGAGTTTCAGTGCAATATAGCAATCTTATTTATGTAAGAATCTAGGTTATATATTCTTGCAAAATTTAGAAGATAACAGTCTTATAAATGCTTGTTGATTCCTTTCCTGCCAAAAGGAAAATTAGTTTTATCAGAAATATAACTGATCCTCGACTAATTAAACAACTTATTTAGAATTTGGTAATGTTTCCCAATGAACGTGTGTAGGTGATACAAAATCTATCAACACATTCTAATTGTTCTAACAGCAGCACTTTCAGAAGTGGCATTTGATGGTTAACAAGAATCCGTTGAAAAGAAATGACATGAAGCATTAGTTTTGTTACTTGTCAAATGCCCCTTTAAGGACTGTAGAGGTTTGGATCTGTTTGTATCCATGCTATCTTGTTACTTCAGTCCTTGCAGGGTTTCTTTATATATGAAATTAGTAAAAGAAGAGGAAGAGAGTAAAGAGGGTGAAGAACAGAAAGAAATTGGACATATGGTTTCATATTGTTCGGAAGAGCCTCAATGTTGTTCTCAAACCTGCTTGGCCACAATGATCAAGAGTTGTTATATTGTGCTATGAGGAATCTAATAAAGATTGTTTGGCCATTAGTTCCTCCATGGTACTTGATTAGATCCTCAAGTGAAGACTAATGATCACCTGCTATCTAAAGTTATGCTAGCCTCACCCTTTGGAATAACACATGTTTCCTGCTATAGGTAGATACTCCCCTTACACATGATTATACCTTCTCGAGATTTTTTTTTTGCTTTGATATATTTATTCTTTGATCTATGAATCAACCATTTAGTGAGATTCTAATACATCTTCCCGTGAATTTGACTTACTTCCAGTGCATTCGGGATATAGCTATGCCATGATTCAATCATGAAGTTGTAAAGAAGGCACTGCTTATGGCAATGGAGAAAAAGAAAGACAAGATTCTTGACTTATTGCAGGAGGTTTATGGGGAAGGCCTGATAACAACTAACCAGATACCATGAGGTTCTCAAGGGTCCAAGACATCCTTGATCATCTATCAGCTAACTATATTATGCGTCTGAGGTATACTTAAGAAAGATCTTTTTCTAAAAATATGAATATATCTCTGAATACCCCTATTAGAATGTTGATAAGTTTTGTGGATATATAATTATTCTGATATTATCATTTTTTTATAGGAACACTCTTATTTTTTGGAAGATTTTTGTTTATCGGTACCTTAGATAGTCTAATGTTATCTTTTTTGGTTTTGTAGAATGGCCATGTAAGCTTTCTCCTAGCGTGTTATGATGGTGAGCTTAATTATTATTGGTGCCCTAATACATTTTGTGCTTGCCTACTAGGTATGTACATGCTTTGAACATTTTCATCTTGTCATCTTGACTAATCAGAAATGACAAATCTACTTGGATATAAGCTTTAATCGAACAACCTATTAACTACTAGCATCATGATTTGTATTGCTAAAACTTGCTCCTTTTCCTTAATGATTTATATATCTACATCCGGTTGGCATCACAAGTGCATATGGTCCAACCAGTTTTCTTCTTGGATGGATTTGAATATTTGAAAATCACCACTTTTGGATGCAACTTGTCTCCTTCCTTACTAATTCACAGTTGTAGCAACAGCCATAGGTGCAACCATAGTCCCAGCCCCAGCCTCACCCTGTCAGTCAGTCTCAACTCCAGCCTCAGGCTCAAATCCCTCAAATACAGGCACCACCAAATGTACAACAACAGATTCCTATATGAGCCCAACAAGCTCATGTGCAGGCTCAAAAGCAACCACTAGATAATCCTTCGTAGATGCACATGGAAACACATCCATTGAGAAGGTTACCTGTTCAAATTACATAGCATCCTCAGCATCAGCTCCTAGCACAACACCCTCAGATGTCACAACCATAGATGCAGCCTCATGTTAAGCCACATCTTGCTAACTACTTGTACAAAAAACAACATCTGAATCCACTTCTCCTGTCACAGCTGCAAATAGTTACTCAGCCTCAACCTTTAGCCACATAAGCTTCCTCTCATGATGTGACAAGGCTTTAGTCATATCCTCAGCATCAACTACAACAAGCTCCGACTACTGTTCCACAACAAAGGTCATATATGCACCCTCGGAAGCAGCTGCCTCACCATCCTACTCAAATGCAAAATCAAATTTCCCATCAAATGGCCCTAGTAAGACCATCACAAACTCGGGTTTCCATGCAAGCACAACAACCAAATATGGCTTTATCTCACCCATGTTACAATCCTAATCAACCTACTGATCAATTGCATGCTCAATACTACACACGAATGCAATCATCGACACAAAATCAAAACCTGCCACATCAACATGTACATGGATGTGTTCCTCCTCAATAAAGGACTCACCCATCACCACATGCTGCTTTCCCACACCAACTGTTTCGGCCACATACTGCACCATATGGACAACAACAACTTCCTCCAAATCAACCTGCTCAACAACCAACTTCAATGGTGCCTGCCATGTCACTGCACCATGCTCAAACTGAGTTAAACATAACTGTAATGGTTGACCACCCTCCTAAGTCATTTGTTGGACAAGTTAGCTTAGAAAGAAGGCTAGATGCTCCCATAGGAAATGACCAATTGGCTGGTAAAGGGCCAGATTATGGTTCAAGAACATTTGACAGATCTTAAGGCAATTTATGGGAGTTTTCTTGCTTCCAACACTCTTATTTGAGAATTGCATTCATGTCTGATTTCAGTCTGGAACATAAATAGTTTTTGATCATTAACTATGTTGGAAGTACTTGTGATTCATAGTAGCATTAGTGTTTTCTTGGAGATTCTATTTTCATAGATCTAGAGGCATGGATGATGATTCTTTGTTGCTTTTCCCAATTCTTTAGGCTATTTTGAGTATGTGTTGTACTGGCTGATTGTATTTATATGTGTAAGCCTTTTCATTTTTCTGATTTATCAGCAAAAGCCCAACTTCATTACCCTATTATGAACTAATGGATTTTCTGGTGATGTTGTTGTTGTGATGTTGGAGTACCATCTTGATACCCTTATAACAGTGTCCCTAAATGGTGTCTGCGCTACTTCAAAAATAGTAATCATGGCTCCTTCATTTGTGTACAGGCTGTTCAAGTTTGCATATAGGTCAAGATACACACTGTATTCACATGCCTCGTTAGTCATTATAAAAAATACATACAACATTGGTAAAGAGGAGACCAAACCATATTTTGAGCCTTATAAAAGGTTATAAGAGAAAACTCCCACCCTTGTGTCTAGCACTTGTGCTTTTAGTTTCTTCTTTTCATCTTGTGGTGCATATACGCCTAATTTTTACTATTTGAATATTGTACAAGTGAATCAAGTTGCTTTTACCTGGGTGCTTCCTGATTTACTTGTTTTTCTCAATGTTGCTTGATAGAATAATGACAAAGTTCAAGTCATACTTTTATATGCTGTTCTATAATATATGCAGCCATGCTATGTAGAATTCTACCTATGCTCACTGCACAATGTTGGGAAAATGGAGACTTAAAAGTTTTAGCTCCTCTGGGAGTTTAACCATATCAATAATGGTTTCAAGGCATGTTAAAATTCAAATACAATGCTTAGTTTCTCATGACGTTGTTTCTGGAAATTTTGATGTTCATTTCATGGATTTATGCTAGCAGAACACTATACCATCAACTAAGAACATATTATTTGAAGTCTTGAACAGGTTCATCATTGAAGGGAGGTTTTTCAAAGTTCAGCTGTTGACTCTTGGGAAGGCAGTCATAGTGTGGAGGATTAGTAAGTGATCTCGTTAACAGGTATATGCTGAAAAGTCAGAAGTTTCATGTGTCTACTTACAAGTTTTGTATTTAATTTCTTCTCTTCACATTGTGGTTTAACAATTTGGTACATCTGACAGTACATATTGGGGGCCACACAAGTGAATGAAGTTTCCTTTACTTCTCGTCTCTTCAAGGTACTAATTCTGTCATCTTATTCTCATAGCAACCTTCATTTATACCATGTATGAATGCTTATATATCTTTATTAAACTATTTGGATGATCTTTACCTTATGACATATATGAATATTAACTTCATCTCAGTAGATGTCCATATCTCCCTATTATATTGTTATACATAGAATTATTTTTGAAGTGCTTGCATCTACTCACGTCATGCAGTTGTATACTATTTGTGATTAATCTTGTGGTTCATTTCTCTTTGAAGCATGGCGATGCAACTCCATTTGAAGCCCAAGCCCGCTCAGTCACAGCTGTAACAACCGCCACAGTTACAACAATGTATCATGATATGTTGCAATTTGATATGGCTCTTTGCTGCTATGAGAAGGTTGCATTGCATAGACCTATGTATATATTTTAACAACCACTATCAGCAGCTGCAAACATAGTGACTAACTTCATAGGGACGATATTCCTTCTATCTCTGCTTGGAGGGTTCTTTTCAGATTCTTATCTCGGGTGCTTTTGGACGATGTTGGCCGAACAACAAGAGCTTGAATAAAAGAAGAAGACAATAAGGATGTTAAAACTGGCTGAGAAAGACAACTCTTTCGCAAAGATGTTAGTAGACCACTGAATCATTGATATATGTATATACTTTTCTTTGTACGCATTGTGTAATAGGGGCAAGGTATACGTCCTCCCCATGTACATTCGACGCTTCATTATAAATGAAAGTAAGATTGTTGGCATAGTGAGCATCACTTGTTCTAAATACTACAATTTTGTTACTAAAAGAAATTGTGTACTAACAAATTATATATATATATATATATATATATATATATATGAATATATAGTCGAACTAAGCATATATGTATGTGTACTAAATGACACTACATATGTAGCTAGATGCATAATCAACTACATATATATGTATATAGTAAATGATTCCTTTCCCTACACATTAAATACATATAAAATGTATTAACTTCATGATTTTGCTACATAATGACTATATATGCAATTGTAGTCATACATTTAGCTATAATTATACTTATATTTAAATATGTAAGGACAATATCTAGCTACGCTTTCGGATACATATGAATTTGTAGCAAATGAATTATCTAACTACATATTTGAAAAATATAGTTAAAGGCTTTAGCTATACAAGCATATACTACAATTTGTATGTGTAAAGAAATATGTAGTTAAAGCCTCTAGCTACAAAATATGGGGTTTTCGCTACAATTTTTTTTTATAGTTAAAGACCATTTTTTTTGTAGTGTGTCCTAATGGTCCCTGAGGACTCAACTTAAGCTCTGATGCCAAGATATTACACCCACATCCCACGATTGCCACAAATTTTAAGATTAGGTCATAATTTGATAATTAAACATAATGCAAAGATCACCTCTAACTATTTTTTTCTGATATTTCAAAATCTTTGTTTTCTCACATTGAATTACATAAGCTAACTTTTCAAGGGATATTAAGACTTGATTCTAGTTGGATTTCAACAATAAAGATACATATCTAAACATTTATTGTGTTTCTCAAACTTCCATATACATACAACTTGATAATTAGTTACATTATCTATTATTATGGAAACAAAGTTACAAATCACCAATTAGAACACTCTCACTACTCTAAAGGACCTAGAGTGACATGGACCGACTAAACTTCACAAATAAGATACTTAACTCTCATAGAAAATCTACTATTGCATTCATATTTTTCAGGTCCACATGGTTTCCCTAAAAATTTGTGAGTAGAGGGGTGAGCCTACTCTCTCAGTGAATGAATACTTTAAAGAAATAATATAAAGCACGTTGATGTCCAAATATATATTATTCAACGATTGAACTTAAAGTAGTATAATAATAATCTATTGAGGAACTAATCGTTCACATACATATATGTGAAAGAAAACTCTAAATATCCAAAGTAGTACATCATTATTTGAGCATAATTAATTAATCACATAAGAAACTAGTAATTCAGAAACATATAAATGGCAAATTATTAGATATATCCACAAAGAATATATGAATAGATGAATGCCCTTGATTAATCTCTCATTCATATTATTATTCCCTAAACCCACATAAAGTGTACCACAACATATGAAAGCATTGCATCAAGCTATGATCTCACTATACAAATCTTAGAAGCATGCTTGGGTTCCTAAGACTACAGTCTCATATGCCATGTCTATAGTGGACAGTCGTAACGACTGGCTCTTGCTACCTAATGGGAGTGGTCATAAATCTAGAATCCTCTTGTAAACATGGGTATTCATGCGGAGAGTCAAAGAACTTTGTCTTATTGGGCATCAATGGACCAACTGGCCATTGATCACGACAACTTGTAACATAGGTACCGCCACCATTTCTTGTGGGTTTTGGGTACGAAACAATTCATAAGGAGTCTTCCCTACCTATAAAGACCCTCTCATACTTCTGGTATGATATGGCATACCTCAATTTAGACTACCTCTAGTCAGGAAGTCATTTCCTCGTCACAACGCATGCCTCATCCTATGAAGATTCAACAATATTTAGGGCATCTAAAGTCTAATACATTCTTTAAATTCGTAGTTCAATCATCAAATCAATATTTCTTAATTTATCCTTTTAAACATTCCTTTTCATAAAGTATCATCAATCTATATTGTACACTAAGAAACTTAACAACACCACTTATCATACTGAAGAACATTGTATTGAAATAATTGATTCATTAAATACCCTATCCCTAGGGTTTCATTTGCCTCATTCATATATTGCATGATTCACATAAAGATTTATTGCATCATTGACTTTCACTGATAAAGATTACTTTCAATAGTTCACATACAACCCAACATATATATGAAACCCTAGAATGAACTGAACTATACTTTCCATGCCATTCACTAAAATATCATGCATCAAGAATAACCTTGAACATATGCACTTGTAATGATAAAGGAATCACATCAATTGAATCTCATGATATCTATTTGCAAAAGTTCCAACTTACCATTCATTTAGGATTTCACCCTCTTTACTATGATATCAAATAAACATTGATAACATCAAATGAAATACAAGATAGTACCTAACATATATGTACTACACATTCAGATAAAACAATCATCCATAAACAAGGAAATTAATATAGGCAAAGTTCTTTATTCAAATATACAACAATTTCAGACATAACTAAATACCCTAGATTTATGTATGTTCTTATAACTTCAATAAAAACTTTACAAATTCTATTCTAGATGATTTGTATCCATTTCAAACATGATTTTATAATATGAAATTCATCGTAACACGAAAACAATCCTTTTCTAGATCCTCTTTCATAAGCTTAAACTAAAAATGAAGATTTAGGGTTTGTAGTCGCATACAAAGGAACTGAATATTTTTTAGGATCTGATTCAATTTCATGCAATCCACTATTTAAAGGAATTACCCACTCACCTAAGGTGTGAAAACACCTTAAAACTTAGCTCAAGAACTAAAATTCTATAATTCATCTCAAACTCCTAGCAGTTCACTATTTCTTCTTCCTCTCAACTCGGAAACCCAAATAATGGAGGATTATGTAGAAAGTGTGAGAAAAGGGAGAGATTGGATATCATTTCAAATAAAATCAGAGGAGGGGAAGAACTGTTGACATGTGATCTAAGAATCACCAAGAAAATGTATATAGAGATGACAAACTTACTTGATTTTATCAAATTTAGGAATAGAAAACCCTAGATGACAATCTTCTCCACTTTCTCCATCCAAGCCCTAGTTTTGCCTCTCTCTCTCTCTCTAGGATTTCCTTTCTATAGATTGAATCATAAGATATGACAACTCCTAGCGTGTTAGGTTACTCATATAGAGAAATTGACGAGCTTGGGTCAATTGCAAATTGACCTACTTACTCTTTCTTTTATTTCAGCATAATTTTCTATCTTTAACATATAATTGTGAATCGATTACATAATAGGTAAAACCTCTCCTCCACAAATTATGAAAAAGTAGAATATTGTTTATCATTGTGTGTCAGATCTCCAAAATTTTCAAAGCATTCCGAGCTTCTAATAAGTAATTAAATATCAAACATTTAGCTTCTATAATGCAATCTCCAGAATAGTTGGTTGCAGAACAAAATGGCATACACACCCAAAATGACGGTACAAGCTACCACATCCATGGTGCCTTGGTTCCAGTAGATTTGAGTATAGAAATTACAAACTCTTCTATTTCTCCAAAATTATCGTGTGGCAAAGATTTCTTGTGTCACCATCAACCCTACATGGCTGTGTTGCTTACCATGATAGTTCAATGAAAGCCTCTAACTCCAAATTCATTTTACCTTTGCTTACCTCACCTTTTCCATTCCAACAAGGTCATTGTACCCTCCTTTACCATGACAGTGTTGCGTAGTATGACGGTGGTGAGCAAAACCCTAATTCTAACATACTAGGGTTTATACTTATAAACTTCTAATTATTCAAAATGATAGCACTCATGTAGTTCTCTTTACATCTATCACATCATGATTGTGCTACCATTCTTAATTAGGTTTAAACAATGCTCAATCCAATTAAGAATGTAATCAAATAGGTGAAACCAAGTTTACCAATTAAACTAAAACATGGTCATAACATGTGTGGTAGATATCAATCAATCCCTAGAACAACTCATCTTATAGCTGTAAAGAGCATTCAAAGGTACTTAGCCAAAACCCAAAATTTTGGACTATGGTATTCTAATTCAAGGGACTTTACTCTTACATCTTATAGCAATGTTGATTATGTTGGATGATTAATTGATAGAAAGTACACAAGTGGCACTTGCTTCCTCCTAGAACCATGTTTGATTTCTTGATTTTCTAAGAAATAAAACACCATGGATCTTTTAGCTTCCAAGGATGAGTATATTGTAGCTAGAAGTTGTTGTGCCCAAGTCCTATGGATGCAGAAAATGCTCCAAGACTTCAATATTTTCTATGTTGCTTTTCCTATCTACAACAATATCACTAGTGCAATATATTTTATAGTAGAGCTAAACACATAGAGGTCCACCACCACTTCCTTAATGACCACATGGATAACGAAGATATCTATGCCACACATGTGGACACCAGAAATAAACTAGCAGATATTTTCACTAAATCTCTAGCTAGAGAGTAATTTACATTTATTAGATCAAAATTTCTTATAACTACTCTTGATGATAACTCAATGTTCTCTAGTGAATAATTTCTTATCTCTCTATGTTTTTGCTCAATAATACATGTTGTATTCTATGTTTTATTATTTTTTGCCAAGTTTTAATGCTTTGGTTTTTCTCAAATTTGACTATTTTGCAATCAAACATTTTATCACTAAATAGTAGCCTAATGTTATTAAAACATGTTCATACATACTTAAAATACATGATAGGCTAGAGAAATACATTTAAATAGCATTGTAGGACTTTGAAATTATAAATCTTATCATTTTATAGACGTGCTTGTCAATGAAGTTTGTCCTATAGGTAACTCGACCAAAGGCCTGACCAAGGGTTGAACTAAATACAATGTCGATCGAGTTACCCAACCCACAAACTCAACAAACAACATGTTCCGCCAACTTTAAGTAGTGTATGTTGACCAATGTTATCTCTCTCAACTAGAGAGAAATGATTGAAAACTCTCCCTTTGCATTTCCCTTAAACCCCTAACACCCTTCCAACCCCTTTTTAGCCCATTTCAACCTCTGTTTCACCTTCCCTAACCTCTCCTAGGTTGTTTTAGGTAGTTTTCGTATAGGTTTGATCTGGTTTCTCCATTCCTTCTCCTTCTTATAGCTTGTGCTCAACTCCATGGCCACTATTAGAAAGATGAGAAGCACTTCTTCGTGAAACCATTCTCCCACTCCTTGATCATGCACCATTGTGTATGATGGAGCATCTTTCATCCATAAACAAGTCTTGAATAGGTACAAGGAGGTATTACCTCATGTCACTTTCCCTTTAGACCTCTTACGGAGTCCAAGGATGCATTTTTTACTCAAATTTGTGATGTTTTCATGAACTAATATCTAGGTGGATTGTGTGTAGAATATTTTCATTTCTTCAATTCCAATGTTAACACAAAGGTGGTTCATGAATTATATGTGAAATTGAGTTGGATTTACACTTCTCCTATCCCTCCACCATCAACATAAATCATCCTATCCACCATGGTTTCGAAACTTGATTTTCTTTATTTGAGGATGACCTAAACTCCCTTTTTATGTCAGCTACTCCTCTTGTGGTGGAAATATGGTCGTCCTCCTATCGTTCTCACCGGGACTTACTTTATCCCGAAGAGTTTTATGATATCTTTGAACCGAAGCTTTCCCTCTACGACATCCATAAATCACTTAAGAAACCCAACATCCCCTATTCAATGAAATTCATCTTTCCCTCATCCTCTTTGGATTTGCAATCTTGCATTGTTGCATTGATTATCAATTGCAATGTCCACCCAAAATGAAATCACCTGAACATTGTCGAAAACTCTATGATAATTGTTTATTGCATCCTCAAGGGAATAAAAGTCAAGTGGGAAAGGTATATTCTCCATCATATGACATATTTTGATTCTAAAAATAATACTTGGGACTCCCAACCCCCTACCCAAACCTCATTTGTGGTCTCTTCCATACCCTCACTAAAAATCACATTTTTTAGGATCTACACTACCAAAAAATCACCTAGGAGTGTGCATTAGTCAGACTACGGTAAAGTATGCCTCTCATGCTTCTAGTCCCTTCACCTATGGAGCTTCATCTTCCACCATACAATCTCCACTCCACCACCTAGACCTGTAAGAGAACAATTCTTAGTGTATAATGAAACCCTTATGGGATAAATGATGTACTAGCAAGCCTATAACATGCACGTCCAAGAGCACCTTCATTAGGATCTTGTCCACATAACGCGAAATATGAACGTTTCATGCCCTCACCCTTATCTGACCTACCAGACCTCTTTCTTTGGTCCTAACTATACAGCCTACACATATGATTAACTTTATCTAGCTAACAAGTATGCACCTTCCCCTGCCTCTCCTACACTTGATGATTGACTTTCTACACTTTCCTCCTTTCCTCATTCTAGTGCCGCTCATCTTCTCGCTCTTCCTCCTCGAACCTCCTCCATCGTGCTTGTGAGATTTGATGGGGTTTTGATGAATGCATATTCATCATGATTTTTAGTCACCATCTTGGGCTCATTTTGATTCAATACATCCAATTTCATTTACTAAATACCAAAATGTGCAAACTTTCTTAATTGGTTCAATTATCAAGGTTTTAACTGAGTTTATGCTTATTTTATACAGGTCTTGGTAAGGTCAAACAATCAACTGGAACCCTCCTCCTTTCAACCCTCATCCAAAAAAATCACCACCAATCGATTTTCATATCAATCATCAATCATCCACATCAAACCCAAATGAGTGGGACCCACCTTTATCTGCCCTCACTCATCCTTGGTCTTGACCATACGGTTTCAACCATACGGTCTTGGTTGTATGGTTTCATCCATACGGTCTCAAGACTGTATGGGTAACCTCACCTCAAAACCATTTGGATCTAACTATCATTCAAGACTGTTTGGGCTTTTATCTCTCCCCACCATCAGATCCTGGATCTACGACCCTCATCCATTTGGTCAAACGGTCTTGATCTCAACCTACCCTATCGTTTCTCTGCTAAATGGTTTTGCAAAACCGTTAGGGCAGAGTAACTCAAGGTCGTATGGACTCCCCTCTGCCCAAGACCGGTTGGATCGCCCAACACCTACAACGTCGACATCTCTGCCCTAGACCTACAACCTTGCCGACTGCCGCTACCAACACCCCCTGCTTCCCCTACATCCGTCCCGGCAGCAAACCCTAGCTCCCCTTGAACCTGTTCGATGCACCACCATCAGCCCGCCACCACCAATCTGCAGGTCTTGGTGCCACTTCATAGAATAGCCACAGTGTCATCAATAGTAGCGACTGCAACACCCAATCTGCCGTCTATCGCCCATCGAGACCAAGACCGATTGGACAGAGCCGAAGTATCGATCATGCAAGACCATTTAGAATGAAGCTTCTCAAGAATGATTGGACCTAAGGACTGTTTGATGGATACCGGTCTGCGAGACCGATAGAGCAGAGTGCATCCAAGACCGTTTGAGAACGCAGGAGCAACGACCATTTGGGACCGTGAGCAATGACCGTTTGATGTGAGAAACTCCAGGACCATTTGGAGTTGTGTTTCATGAAACTGATTGGAGGCTATCGGTCTGCGAGACTGATAGGAGTCGATCGTTTGGAGCCCAGGGTTGCGAGACCATTTAGACAGACATGTTAAAGACCATTTGAGCCTAAGCATCCAAGACCATTTGGATCCTATGATGGCAAACCGTTTGGACGTCAAAATACACTAAACTGTTTGGAAAAGGTCTTGTAAGACTGTTTGATAAAGGCATGTATACCAAGAATGTATGGATACTTTAAGCAACCAAATTGTATGGTCATTTAACTCAAAACTGTTTAAGCAAGTTGTAAAAATTGCAACTGCACCCAAATCAAAAGAGCAGACTCGAGCCTATAAATTGGACCAGTAGGGTCCTCATTTGGGCATCGGTTCCAGGACGCTGACAGGCTGCCTGTACACATGTCCAATCTAGTTACAATCACACTGCTATCATTCCACCTACTACTCGAGTTGTAGTCAAGGAGACCGAGAAGAGAAGGAAGGAGGAGTGAGAAAGACTGCCCAGTCTATCTTGGCATCCCTCGTTTCTCATCCAGATCTGCTCTGACACAACGTAGAAGACCGCATCATCTTCACTGAGCTATGACTACATTCTACATCATGCTCATGGAGGATTTCTCTCTCTTTCTTGTTCCTCTTATTTCTCGCATCATGAGTGAGTAGTTCCTTTTCACTGGGGTGTGGGGACTAGCCGAGCTTCCCATGCAAGCATGTCCTTTTGTTAAACATTTCATGGCAATGTATATAACTTTTCATTTCATTATTAATCGTTAATATTTATAGTTTGATTACCTACCTGTTTTCATTTTGTTCTTCCCTGTGTTTTGAGAACTTCTTTATGTAGGGTCGAATGTCGAGTAACGAGGTTGACTCCCAAACTAGAAATAGAATGGGATTCCTTGAGGTCGTAAGTGTGTGATCTGTGAGGGGATGAGCCATCTAGCCTATGATGACGCTTCTGTGTGCCTAACGCCTGTATAGGGGGTCCACAACCTCAGTTGGATTTCTGCATCTTCTTAGTTATTCTTCGATGTTTGCTCATAGATTAATCACATGCTTGCTTATCGATTAGTACGGTTGACTCCTTGACGAGAACTTCTGATAGGATTCCTTGAGGTCGTAAGTGTGTGACCCATGAGGGGACAAGTCATCTAGCCTACGGTGACACTTCTGTTGTCTAAACATCCCTTAGGGAGGACCACAACCTTAGTTGGATTTTGTATCTTCAGAGCCGTAAGTATGTAATCCAGATGGTGACGAGACATCTGATGCCTAAGGTGATGCTTACGCAAGCCTAATGCCCATATGGGGGGTTTTACAATAGCTCTATTTTGATAGTTATATCTTTCCTATATGTTTGACATTTGGATGTGTTTGCATGTGTAGTGGTGGTGAAACCCAAGACCATCCCAGCGATTCCATATCATCAATCCATATCAACTTTAATTCTACTCTTTACTTTCTGTCAATTAGTGTAATTAACCACAAACCAATCAATAATTATAAATATTAATCTTACTTGAACTAGACTCTACTGAAAAATATCCTTAAAAATGTTGTCCTTTGGGATTCAATCCTCAACTATACTGCCACTACAAAAAAACATCATTTGGCTACAATTATTCTAACTACACATATATATTTTGTAGTTAAATATTGGATTTTACTACAAATTATAATATTGTAACCAAAGTAAATGTAGTCAAATCTTTTGACTACAAAATAAATACATATATTCCAACTAAGTACAAATTAAATATTCTACTCAATTATTTGATTAAAAAAAATCTTCCAAACTCACTACACGCCCCCCTCTCAAATAACCACAAGTCCAAAAATTCAACTTTGCCGCGCGCTGAGCTCCTTCCCAATTGGCGTGGCCAACATTCCTGCTCCTCCCCAAATCATGCCACCCTCCCTCCATATCCATCCTTCCCTCCCAGTTTACCTGATAGCACCTCTCCAACTAACGTGCCCTACCTGATCGGTCTCTCTCACACAGTCTCTTCTCCCATGTATCCCCCTCTCTCCCTCTCACCATTTTATCCTCACTCGAAACCCCAATCTCCTCTTTTTTTCTAGCAGCGCTAGCACCTCTCCAACTGACGTGCCCTACCTGATCAGTCTCTCTCACATAGTCTCTTCTCCCATGTATCCCCCTCTCTCCCTCTCACCATTTTATCCTCATTTGAAACCCCAATCTCCTCTTTTCTTCTAGCAGTGAGCCTCACAGACAGCTAGGTATGGGGTTCTGAGGTACCTCCGGTCTTAGGTAACTATGTGGTAACACACACACATGGAGACATGGATTTACTTATATGGATAGAAAAACATCCATTTAGTTTATTGACTGCTTAATCTTTCTTTCTATAATGATTTACAATAGTAGAGATAAGGGAATGGTTCTTGCTAGAATGCCTGAATGAAAGGTAGAACCTGATTAGCCATGGTGGCAACCTGTTGGTCCAACAAGCCAGGCCTAAAGGTGTGCTACCAGAGTCAGCTAAAGATTTTGGTGCCAACACTATAAGCGGTTGATTTTTCTACCTTCTTCCTAGTCATCTTCAGTTGTTGCTTCTTTACCTCTAACATGTCATGTCAATCCGATCCGTATGTAGAACAAAGTTTACTCAGTCAAATGTCTTGTAAACTAGATTTGGTCAAAGAATGTTCACGGCCAAAAGAAATTAGAAAGAAGACTAGTCGTTTACCATATACCACATACCAATCATGAAAGCCATAGTAATACGTTGCTTCTCATATTGAAAAAAACCATTGGTAGATCATTCAATATCTGTCTCACATGCATCAAATGCATACCCTGGTCTCTGTAGTTAACCATCATTATTCTGATTATTGTTTCCTTAAAATTACAAACAATGTTTCTGAGTTTTTCTGATCACGTATGATGTCTACAGGTGTTTTCTTAAGAGGATACATGTAATGTAAGCTTCATATCGAACTACTTTTCTACAATCTCCAACAAGTCTTACTTCCACAGAAGGGGCCACAAATATCAATGGTGTTCCCCATATTACAATCGGTATGGGGAAGCACCATGTATCACATCAATGCCCTTCTGTTTGACACAGGGAGCTCGCTAATGTGTATACAAAGTTCTATAAGATAGCCTTATGAAAAGGATGTTACTAGGAAACCACAACAGAGTATTTCTACTTCATTTAAAACTCTATTTTCTCAATCACATCATCTCTGGAAAACTCATAATTGTGGTTGTACATGCACCACATGGTGAGGGAATTTCTGTCAGTACAATGAGTAAATAGCAGTCCAATTCTCCAGGGGTTGATAGCATTAGAGGTGTGGTGTCATGAGAATGAGTACATCAATAAAATTCCTTCTTGGTGAGAACCAAATGTCCAAGACATATAAATAGTGTCATACCTACATTTGACTATCTTCTAAACATGTTTATGACTAGGGTTATGTATGGATTTTGTTGTAGTCTCGGTGGTTTCTTTCAAAGGAAAGTATCAAATAATGGGTTATGATATTGTTTAGATTGCTAGTCCAAATGATTTACTATTCATACATGTTTTTTATTTCTGAAACTTCTCTTATCCCTTTGGTTGTCTATTCTGAGATGAAGAACAGATGCATCTTTAGATTCATTAGAGTGTCTGCTTGTTCATTTGTGGTTCTATATTCATCTACTTAATGGTTTACGCCTATGTGGTTCTATATTTCTAGACATTTTGGGTATCATGGTTATGTATGTAGTTATTGTTATCCTCTTTCAACTCAGTCTATTTATCTATTGTTATCTCTATTAGTCCGATTGGTTAGGCCAACTTTCTATTTTGCTTTGAGGTATCTTTATTTGATTGTTTTGCAGGGGGCACAACATCAACAATGTTAGTATCCTTAGATTTTTTCTCAGACTCACCTTCTACATGCTAGTCATGCTTTACTGAAGAACAACTCATAAGTTGTAATATTGTTTCTCTTGCTTGGAATGCTCATAACAATTGTATCTTGTTGCAGGTCTCTTCCAGATTTTGTATGGTTGGTTTTACTTGAAATGAGTGTATTATTTCTCTATAATCAAATTCCATTCAAGATCAACACATATTGGTTTTTGCTAGGAAACACTTGGAAGATGGTGCCAAACATATTAAAAGGCTTAGGGTGTAATGGAACCATCTATTGTATGTGAGTCTGCTTCAACATGATAGGGATTGAGGCTTTAGATTTCTTTGTACTCATGTATGTAGTTCTATGTGTCATATTGTCAGTAGATTCTCTACTTTTCTATGTGTCTTCTTTACCACCTTTTACCAATATTATATGTTCAGAGTTAGGTGGGTCTTTATGCCGTCTAAATTTTCTGTAGCCTTTCCTAATTTTACTTTCTTCAAAGAGATCCATCTGAGAGGTTGAGGTATAGCTTCCACATATTATCACTCCCAACCTCACCTGCTTCACTACCACTAACTGCAAAAACAATCTCCTTGTGCTTTAGTTCAAAGCTCGTAGATGGCTTCTTTTGCTCCAGTGCATATACATGTGCTTCTTTGCTCCCATATTCCACTGTAAGGCCACCTCTTCCTCTCTTAAAACACTTTCTTCCAATATTTTTAGTTATGTGATCCCCTCCACTCTGGATTCTTCCTCAAGGTTGCCACCATGTTTCTTTAGTGTTATATATATTTCTTTCCTCTGCCTCACCCCTTATATATGTTGTTAAGAGTTTCCCATCTTTGCTTTCTCTATTGAAAACTACCATGAACCATAACAAGAACACAACACAGAACAAGCATAATTGTGATCAATTAGTTAAAAATAATAGGAGGGCTTCTAATGTGAATAGAGCATTGTAAGACTCATGATATGCTAATCCAGTATCTTGGTAATTGCTACTACTAGTAAGATATGTGACTATTCTAATTAACATGGGATATATAGAACCCTATGACGTCTATAACAGTTGTATCCCTTGAAGATTTTGTTTTCTTGATAAAATGAGTTTCCGTTATGTCTATCAAAGCTGTTGAATGGTTGTTGATTTCCAGGTGCTTTAAATATTTGTTTTTCTAGTTCAACTCTTCTGTTGTTATCTCTATTTCAATGGAGAATTGCACATTGTATATTCGGCAATTCCTTGTATCTACTAAGTAGTTCCTAAGTTATGGGATGTGTGAACTATGTATACTTCACATCTTGATAGTGGTTTAGTAATTTCCTCTTAGTGTTACTGTTACATTTCTTTTGAGGTTTTAATTACTATGGATCTAAATTTTGATGGTTGTATGCTTCACTTTTGACTGCTTGGGTTTTACCCTTTTTTCTTACAGTCATCTATATGTTAGTGTTTAAGAATATCAGAGGCTCATTAGTAATTGGTAGTCTCAGTTCACAGAGAAAGGTCAAAGGAAAGCACTTTGTCGTAAATAGTCATCTTATATTACTGCTCTATAACTGAGAAGGTCAAAGGAAAGCATTATCATGTACTGCTATGTGATTTTGATGTTACTTTTTTGTTACAGACTAAACACAAATAGTCATCTTAGATTTGATCTGAAATGCATTGTCCTCTACAGAAAATGTCTGTTCTGGGGGAATGGTTCAAATATATTTATTCAAGCTTTCATGTTGGTCCTGATAAGGAAGCTGTTACTGAGGTGAAGCTAGAAAACAGATAAAGATGAGCTTTTAAACCCATTATTGCACCAATCTGATATAGCTATCCACCAACTCGCTAGTTCAAAGAATGCAAAGAAGAAAAGAAGCAATTAATCACCAGGGATGCATATGTAGACCTTGTTCTGGACAAGGTGAACAAATATGTAAATGAGATAGTACACCATTTGGTCTGTCTTAAAGTGTTCACTTTTCTATTCAACCATATCACTTGTTGTTATATTTCATGCTACCTAGTAAGAAGACCATTTGTCTTTAGTCCCTATATCCATGTTTGGAAGAGCATCTTCTCATTGCATTTTTAAACTCTAACCCATGAATTTAGATATTGGGTTATGGTAATGGTACATTATGAATCTTTCTCCACTTGGACATATGACCACATTTTTGGAAATGGGATTTTTAGTTCATACCTAAACAAGTAAGCAAATTAGTATGCTTGAATAATAAGGTCTGCATTGATTGCGTATGAGATTAATGCTGACAACAATTATGATTTAGGTGTGATATGCAATCTTCTTGGGATGGACTGACCATAAAAATCAGAAGGGGAAAATATTTCTTCATGATAATACATGTCAACTATAGTGTTGACTTCACTAACTCCATCTTATGCTATGAAAAGTTTTCCTTTTGGCTTTAACATGGTTATACTCTTTGGTTCAAGGTTCCAAAACTACAAGGCTTCTATATAAAATTTTGTCGATAGAGCTAGTGATAATAGTTTTTCACTAGAACACCCTCTTCTAACATACACTTCTTCATTCATGCCATCTAGTGCCTCCACAGAAATCAGGTGATGTAATTGATTTGATTTCATTTCTATTTCCAATTGGTTGTATTATATGCATTTTTTCAAGTCCTAGTTACTGAAAACTTTTGTGAACCTCAGCTAGGACTACGACATGGATTGTACCCTCTTTGTGAATCCAAGAATGTCATTATGCTTTCACTTTTTGATGTTGTTTGATCGATCAAGATTCTAAAATCTAGACAGAATAAGGATGCCAGCAGTGGCATAGCCACATTCAGGCATGGGAGGGCACATGCCCTATCTGTCTTTCAAAATTACAGTACATTCTTCACAGAAAACATCAAATACAGGTTAAAAATGGTCGCCGGTGCCCTACCTCTCTCTCTGCACACAGCTGCAGACCAGCATGATACTAGACGTTACATTCTCATCACTAATCGTTACTTCATTAGAGATTTATTTATTGTCATTTAGAAATGCTACTGCCGTTAGCAGATGGAGCGATCATGGTTGTTGCATTTATCATCTTAACAAATCAAATGCGTAGATTACAATAAGGCTAATGAATGCCATAAAGCAATGATGGTTGTCGTTCTTTTCAATAATAAATGTTTCCATCTTCATTTTTTATAAACTGGTAGCTTATATACAATCTCCTTATAGGAAATTTAGACTTATTGCCAGCACTGCGAGAAGCAAAAAATATTCACTGCTGATGAATATAAGTTTTCGATGGGTGGAGTTCTCATTTCTCGATGTTGTGTAAATTTGTTCTATACATAAATATAACCTACATCGAGCCATAACATTGGATATTAATTAAATTAAAGAGAATTCAATACAACATAACCATAACATTGGTAAACAACTACAAGTGGGTAGTACAGTCTATCTGGCATATTTGAAACCGAATTAGAATTTATGCATATGCATTCATGAAATGTGTATAATACAAAATGTCAATGCATATAGTTACAAATGCTGCACATTGTAATTTGTAATGAGAAGATAGTTTAGGAGAAAGTTAGCATCACAAGTAGACAAACATACAACAATTATTCCCATTTACACTATGAGAAAACAATGTTGAGTTTTTCAAAGATTAATCACTTTGGGTAACTCTATTTGGAAATGGATCACTCTCAGCCACACACTAACTTAGTTTTAAATCATTTTTGTTGGATTAAGCCATACAAAGATTGAAGGACTAGATCTGGTTGGATTAAGCCATACAGAGATTGAAGGACTAGATCTGGTTGGATTACACATTATTTCAGTTAACTTTCTTTTTATATTATGCATTAGATAGAAATATTAGTTCATGCTCACATCGTATTCCATTCAAAACAATATACTATAAATTGTATGGCAATTATTTGAACTACTGAATCATATAATGCACCCCCCTCCCCCAACAAAAAAGATCCGGCTCTGCCAGTGGATGCTAGTACTTGCATGATGCTTTGTTTATTTACTTTATTTGTATGTACACTTATTTTCAACTGTAAACAGTTAGGCAAATGCTGCTTAGTTTGTGAAAAGTATGTGCTGAAAATAATGTGACATGCTTAAGTAGACATCAGTCATGCTATTACACGTGCCATAACTGTAAGACCCCTGACCTGGGTTATGAACTAACCCTAGAAGTTTTGCCTAAAAATGTAATAATATACTTGTGAACACTCCCTGGCATGTAATTAAGTTCCTCAGGAACATATAATTTTCAATTTTGTTCCTTTTTGAATAAAGTTGTAGCATTGTGTTGTATGCAGGGACCTATGTGCAAATTACCCAGTTTAAGGGTTGAACTTGCAAAATTCACAAGATAAGATGTTCCTTTGATGTTGAGACATCATGAGAATGGTTATGGTAAAGTTTGAGGGATTTCCCAAGCTTGAGCACCAAGGTGCAGCTGTGGAAGCAATTCCCATGCTTAGAAACCCTAATTTGGAGTAAAGTGCAATTTACCCAAATTGAGGGGTCCAAGTTGTAATTCTTAATATCTAGAACATCTTTTATGACTCTTGTCATCATTTAGAGTAGAAATGATGAAAGGGATACATCATTTAATAATCAGATGAGAAAAATGATCTTTGTGATAGAAATCACCTAATATGGGTATGAAACCCTTTCATGTATGTACCCTAGTTGAAGGTTGGATTCCTTTACCCCTAGATCTTGAGATTTCATGAGATTTGCATAAGGATAGATAGGTTTGGTCGTGCCTTTGAGCAAGGAGGGACCTAGATGTGATTTCCAATCTTGTGAGGTCCTTAGAGTGTAAAAGAGGCTAAAGTATATAAGCCCTTTTCCCTTGCAATTAAGTGAACGAACTTTCTTTCCTTCACTTCTCTTCCTTTCTTGCTCAAACGACCAAGGGTAGCTCTGGAGCTCAGGGGGGCGACCAACCTGTTCAAGGTAAGAAAACCCCACCTTCTAGCTCGAATTCATGGAGGAATTCACTTTCTAAGGTTGGTTTTATGGTTAGCTTACTTAGTCTTCTTGTTCTAGCCGACCAAAGCAACGTTTCCTTGGAGAATTCACCTCTGACCAAGTTGTGGAAGCTCAAGGACGCCATTAAAGCTTGGAGCTCTAAGATCAACCTTTAGGCGGGTTTTATAACTCTAAACTTATGCTTTATATGTATGCTCAATTCTTGCAATTTACTTGGTAAATTCTCCTTCTACCACCCTTCTTCCTTGCACGTTTGCAAGCAAATCAGTGGAGGAACCGACCTTTCTAGAGGTTGAAGATGAGGGGCGTGATTCCCTATGTTACTTTTTCAAACGACCTTGGACCCTTTTGGTCCAAACGGTTGCAAACCGTTTGGGTTCAAACGGTTTCAAACCGTTTGCTCTCAAACGGTCTTGCAAGACCGTTTGGATTGAAACGGTCTCAAGACCGTTTGAAAGAGTTGACCAAGGGACTAACGTTTGAGGGTCTGTTCCTAACATATTGAATTTCATCTCTGCAAAGAATCAAAGTCTAATTCTTAACCAATTGGGAGTTGAAGCCACTTCAACATGAAACCCTAATCGGGTGAAAAAGTGCTGATTTGGAACATTGATCTTGTTGAGTTTTGGGTTGAAGGACCCAAACGGTCTCAAGACCGTTTGGGGATTCCTCCAAACGGTCCTAAGACCGTTTGGGCACAACCCAAGACCGTTTGAAGGTCTAGGGTTGAGTTAATCTAATGGTTTGAGGGTCCAATTGTAGGAAATTGATGAATTGATGAAAATTGCTGATTTTGACCTAATTGGACTTTAACCTTAGTCAAAACGACTTGGATTTTGGTCAAACTTTGGGCAAACGGTCTCGAGACCGTTTGGATGATGTCCAAACGACCTCAAGACCGTTTGGGCCAAGTTTGAGCCCAATTGGAGGTCAATTGATAGGTTCAACCTTGAATTAATTCACATTGTTGAACATTGATGACCAATCGATTTGAAACCCTAACTGAGGAGGATTGAACCCTAATTGGCTTGCAATTGAGGGTCAATTGGATGTCTAAGTGGTTAAGGCTAACCCTAATTGACTCAATTTATAAGTGGTTAGCATAGCTTAAACCAATTGAGGGCTTCAACACACATATCCATGAACATTGGTGACCTATGAACCCCTTTCGAGGTCCAAACGGTTTGAGCCCATTTGGACCAAACGGTCTCAAGACCATTTGGATCCAAACGGTCTCAAGACCGTTTGAGACCAAACGGTCTCAAGACCATTTGGGGCCAAACGGTCTCAAGACCGTTTGGGCTCAAACGACCTCAAGATCGTTTGGTCCAATCGATCTCAAGCAAGTTTGATCAAACGGTTTCAAACCGTTTGAAGCTCCAAACGGTTTGGAAGTCAACCCTTCCAAACGGTCTTCACCTCCAAACAGTCTCAAGACCGTTTGGATCCAAACGGTCTCAAGACCGTTTGGGGCCAAACGGTCTCAAGACTGTTTGGGTGGTTGAAACCGTTTGAAGGTTGAAACCGTTTGGAGACTGGTGATGGTTTGTACTTAACCATTTGATGGTGTAATTAGCTCAATGATGATCCAATCTAAACCCTAATGGTAACCTAGGTCATTAAGGAACTATGTGATTAGTGAGTTAACCCATGACGGTAATCATGTGGCAAACTACTAAAATACCCTTGAGGGGACTAAAGGGGTAAAACCTTGTTCTAATCAAACCCTAATCACATGATGTTGATGTTTTGGATCATGTTAGTCAATGGAGACTTATCTCAACCTGATCTAGAGTGGTGTTGTCACCATCTACTAGTGAGAGGAGAGAGAAAGTATTTCTAGAGAGAGAAAGTATCCTAGAGAGAGAAAGTACCCTTTTTAGGAGGAAACTCTAGTAAGATACTTCA
The DNA here is from genome assembly GCA_963693085.1 of Alisma plantago-aquatica. Lineage (NCBI taxonomy): Eukaryota > Viridiplantae > Streptophyta > Magnoliopsida > Alismatales > Alismataceae > Alisma > Alisma plantago-aquatica. Next base: position 1,210,494,734 of record OY856410.1, on the reverse strand, counting down.
ATTATACATGAATGTGCATGATTAGGGAATGACCCACCTATGTGAGGTCATAGAAACCCTAAATATGATATTTAATGGATCTTAATCTTAATTAAGAGTCTTAATGATGATGTTTCTCCTTCATAATGATGTAATGAGTACCATTCACCATGGTGTGAATAGTAAACCCTAAGTTTAGGGTAAAGATATGAAAGATGAATAGTAAACCCTAATTGACAGGGTTATTGAATTCAACCCTAGTTAAGGGTGATTCCATGTGAATCCCTAGTTGAGGGTGATTCCATGTGAAACCCTAGTTGAGGGTAATTCCATGTGAAACCCTAGTTGAGGGCGATTCCATGTGAATCCCTAGTTGAGGGGAATTCCAAGTGAAACCCTAATTTGAGAATGCATCCTTAATTGTTGAATTGTTTACTATTATCTGTTGAATGAACCATGCAGGTTGTTATGAGATGATGGTCATATCCAGGTATGGAATACCATGTTATATTCATGAACCATGCAGGTTGTTATGAGATGATGGTCATATCCAGGTATGGAATGCCATGTTATATTCATTAAAAGCATGTCTTAAGCTTTATGAATAGTAATCCATATTGATGCACTGTGAGTGACATCTTTTGTGATTTATGGGCTGTGAAAGCCATAAACACCATCAAGGTCATGCTTGACAGATGACTTGTGATGAGATGACTGAGAACTAATGATTGAAAAGAGTTAGGCCTGCTACATTTATGTATTCTCATTATAGCTGTTGTGCTAATGTTATTGTTTGAAGGACAATGTTTAAAGAATACTGAATGTACCTAACTAATCAAGTGAAATGTAGAGCCCTGATCATAGATCCATCATTGTCAGAGTCTAAATGATGGTGAAATAGGTTTTCCTAAGGGAACTCCTGGATCACATACTTTTGAGTATGTGGGGTACATGGATGTGTAGAACCTTACATCCTAGTGTAGGTATTTGATGTAGATTCTTGTAGTCCGTCATACCTTCACTATAAAAGAAAGGGTGAGAGGATGATGTAGATTCTAGTAGTCCATCAGACCCCACCATAAAGTCCTAAAGGTGAGATGTATCTCTACATTCCCTTAAAGACACAAATACCGTATCGGTGAAAGATAAACAAGAAATCTTCCGATAGCGAAGAGAGTACAGAATACCACTGTAACTCTAAAAATAGCGAAGGACCAGAGTACCCTGGTGAGCTATTACAAAAGACATCCCGCCAGATGTCAAACAATCAATCCTCTAACTGACTGAGGAAGATGAGGTCTTAAGAATCCGGCTCTTTTAATGACCTATGTATGATACTGATGCGACTTACTAGTGATCAGTTGGAGTATGAGTGGTATACCTCATCTCCACAGGGCATAACAATAATGTTTGAAAAACATAATCAACAACGTAGTATATCTGTTAGAGTTATCTACGAGTTATTTGATTGATGTTACCTTGAAGAGTATAGATGTTCTCATATTTTTAATATTGATTGAACTCTTGCTTATTATCAGAACTGCTAGTGAATATCTTGAAGGCTCTTATTGCTTTAGTTATTCCTGCTTTGCTTATAAAGCCTAGTGGAGAGTTATAACTCTCGCTGGGGCAATTATGTATAATTGTCTCACCCCGTAGACTTCTACTTTTTAGGTGGTCGTCGAAGACGGAGGAACAAGAACTCAGGTGACCAATCCCAACAACAGCAGCATCGGGAGCAGTAAATATCTTAGGTGGAGATCTAGCCTGCTTCATGGTGTAGTATAGAGTCAGTATGATGTGTCCTCTGTACTCTCAGGTCCTGGAGTGTTTTGAGTATGAATTCTTGAGAAGTTTTGTATCATGTTGTATATAATTACTCAAGAAGTAATTGTCAGTGATGTAAACAGTTAAATCCTTTTTCTATGGAAAAGGTTTGAGGTTTCAAGCTCTTGTCTCAAAAAGTTTTAATTTCTCGTGATTTTTGGTCTTCCGCTGTTTACCGAATGCTTCCGCACATGTTTAAATCGAGATTAATTCGTGGTTTGGAGATCGGAGCCCACAATTAAGTGGTATCAGAGCTCTAGGTTTGCCGAGTCTACAGAGGCATAGGACTTAGGAAGTCGAGTCCATCTTTAGTATTCCTTCCTTATCTAATAGAATCTTATACTCCTCAGGAGAAGAAGATACTTAAGATGTCAGAGCCACATGATGAGTATGTGGAAGAAAGTAGTGCCAGTGCGCCTCAAGGCGGTGCAGGAGTACCAGAGGTGGAACAACCTGTACCAGAACAACCTAGAGAGCCACCCCAGTTTGACCCAGCTGACATGGGTAACCCAGCAGTCCAGACAATGTTTGGGCAGTTCATGACTGCCATGACACATATAACTGACAGGTTTCCTATGCCTGCACCTAGGGCACCTGTCCAGCCTGAGGGGCAAGGTATCGGGAAGACGTTCGAGCGACTACGTCGTGTCGGAGCTACCGAGTACCATGGGACTGCTGACCCCGCAGATGCTGATCTGTGGTTGACAGAGCTGGAGAAGGCTTTTAGGATCCTTAACATCCCTGAAGCTGAGAAGGTTAGACATGCTATCTATCTTCTCAAAGGAAGTGCTGGTCACTGGTGGACCATGGAAGAGCAGAAGAGACCTGGAATAGAGATCTCGTGGGAAGACTTTCGGCGGGAATTTGTCCAACGATATTTCCCAAAGACCTTCCTAGACGAGAAGATCTCTCAGTTTGAGAGACTGAGACAGGGCATGATGAACATTAGCGAGTATGAAGCTAAGTTCATGGAGCTGTTGCGGTTTTGTCCGCACATGGCTGCCACAGAAGAAGAGAGAATCAGGAGATTCGAGAGGGGTTTGAATGCTGACATGTCAACCCCAGTTTATGCCTTAGAAAACCGGGAAAGATTCTCTACCTTCGTTGAGTCGGTCCGAAGGATAGAGAGATCTGTGGTTGAGAAGAGGCAAACACAGAAAAGATATTCACAATTCCAGGGCTCTTCATCTATGGACTTTAAGAAGTCTAGATCCTCTACACCTAACCCTCCACCATCTAGACCTAGTTCTCAGACTGAGTGGTCTCCAAGTAGAGGTAAAGGACAAGGGCAACTACCTCAAGAGACTCACAGCTCTGCATCAATGTCCGTTATTGGACCACCAAGACCACAAGAAAGAAGCTGTTATAACTGTGGTAAGGTAGGACATTTGATGAAGGACTGTTGGTCAAAGCCTGTCAGTGTGACACAGCCTCCGAGACAAGGACATCAGGGATCACAGGGAGGACAATCTCAAGGAATAGGTCGAGGACGTGGGCAAGCATCTCAAGCTGGATCATCAGCACCACCTCAACAACAAGCTACGACAAGGTTCTATGCTATGAACCCACCAGAGGAAATGGAAGATCCACAAGTGGTGACAGGTCAGATGAAACTTTTATATTCTGATATGTCTAAATCTTGTGTGGTATCTGTTCTGTTTGACCCGGGTGCTACGCACGCTTTCATCACTCGAAGAGTGATTCGTAACTGCAATATGACATCTAGTCATAAGGCAGGTAGTTGTCGTTGGAGACTCCGTTGAGTGAGTCTTATATCTTGACATACTTACTTCTATGAGAAGGTAAGTTACTAAAGAATTGAACTGGAAATAGAATTCAGTAAAGTTAATATTCATGTTTGTAAGAAAGAGAAAAGAGAAGGAACATGGAAAAATGTAAGTACATATTTTCTTACCTCAGTAATCATATACCCTGGCCAGGTATACAATTACTGATGATAAGGTAAATATGGAAGCTCTTGAAATATTATCTTTTGATTACTCTAATTAAGTAGTTTATCTGAAACAACTCAAAGAGATATAGAGTTTTGATAACACAGGTAACTAATACCAGAGTAAGAATGTTAAGAACAACCCTTGTTAGGGGTTTATGTTCTTAAGTAAAGATAGCATTTTAAGAACATCCCTTGTTAGGGGTTTATGTTCTTAAAATAAACATATCTTCTCTAGAATGTAATAATGTGTATGTTGAAACAATATCTGTTTTCCCCTTTTCTTCCTGAGATTTCGGGGACGAAATCCTTGTTAGGGGTTTATGATTTGTAACACCCCTGACCTGGGTTATGAACTAACCCTAGAAGTTTTGCCTAAAAATGTAAGAATATACTTGTGAACACTCCCTGGCATGTAATTAAGTTCCTCAGGAACATATAATTTTCAATTTTGCTCCTTTTTGAATAAAGTTGTAGCATTGTGTTGTATGCAGGGACCTATGTGCAAATTACCCAGTTTAAGGGTTGAACTTGCAAAATTCACAAGATAAGATGTTCCTTTGATGTTGAGACATCATGAGAATGGTTATGGTAAAGTTTGAGGGATTTCCCAAGCTTGAGCACCAAGGTGCAGCTGTGGAAGCAATTCCCATGCTTAGAAACCCTAATTTGGAGTAAAGTGCAATTTACCCAAATTGAGGGGTCCAAGTTGTAATTCTTAATATCTAGAACATCTTTTATGACTCTTGTCATCATTTAGAGTAGAAATGATGAAAGGGATACATCATTTAATAATCAGATGAGAAAAATGATCTTTGTGATAGAAATCACCTAATATGGGTATGAAACCCTTTCATGTATGTACCCTAGTTGAAGGTTGGATTCCTTTACCCCTAGATCTTGAGATTTCACGAGATTTGCATAAGGATAGATAGGTTTGGTCGTGCCTTTGAGCAAGGAGGGACCTAGATGTGATTTCCAATCTTGTGAGGTCCTTAGAGTGTAAAAGAGGCTAAAGTATATAAGCCCTTTTCCCTTGCAATTAAGTGAACGAACTTTCTTTCCTTCACTTCTCTTCCTTTCTTGCTCAAACGACCAAGGGTAGCTCTGGAGCTCAGGGGGGGCGACCAACCTGTTCAAGGTAAGAAAACCCCACCTTCTAGCTCGAATTCATGGAGGAATTCACTTTCTAAGGTTGGTTTTATGGTTAGCTTACTTAGTCTTCTTGTTCTAGCCGACCAAAGCAACGTTTCCTTGGAGAATTCACCTCTGACCAAGTTGTGGAAGCTCAAGGACGCCATTAAAGCTTGGAGCTTGAAGGCTTGGAGCTCTAAGATCAACCTTTAGGCGGGTTTTATAACTCTAAACTTATGCTTTATATGTATGCTCAATTCTTGCAATTTACTTGGTAAATTCTCCTTCTACCACCCTTCTTCCTTGCACGTTTGCAAGCAAATCAGTGGAGGAACCGACCTTGCTAGAGGTTGAAGATGAGGGGCGTGATTCCCTATGTTACTTTTTCAAACGACCTTGGACCCTTTTGGTCCAAACGGTTGCAAACCGTTTGGGTTCAAACGGTTTCAAACCGTTTGCTCTCAAACGGTCTTGCAAGACCGTTTGGATTGAAACGGTCTCAAGACCGTTTGAAAGAGTTGACCAAGGGACGACCGTTTGAGGGTCTGTTCCTAACATATTGAATTTCATCTCTGCAAAGAATCAAAGTCTAATTCTTAACCAATTGGGATTTGAAGCCACTTCAACATGAAACCCTAATCGGGTGAAAAAGTGCTGATTTGGAACATTGATCTTGTTGAGTTTTGGGTTGAAGACTCCAAACGGTCCTAAGACCGTTTGGGCACAACCCAAGACCGTTTGAAGGTCTAGGGTTGAGTTAATCTAATGGTTTGAGGGTCCAATTGTAGGAAATTGATGAATTGATGAAAATTGCTGATTTTGACCTAATTGGACTTCAACCTTAGTCAAAACGACTTGGATTTTGGTCAAACTTTGGGCAAACGGTCTCGAGACTGTTTGGATGATGTCCAAACGACCTCAAGACCGTTTGGGCCAAGTTTGAGCCCAATTGGAGGTCAATTGATAGGTTCAACCTTGAATTAATTCACATTGTTGAACATTGATGACCAATCGATTTGAAACCCTAACTGAGGAGGATTGAACCCTAATTGGCTTGCAATTGAGGGTCAATTGGATGTCTAAGTGGTTAAGGCTAACCCTAATTGACTCAATTTATAAGTGGTTAGCATAGCTTAAACCAATTGAGGGCTTCAACACACATATCCATGAACATTGGTGACCTTTGAACCCCTTTGGAGGTCCAAACGGTTTGAGCCCATTTGGACCAAACGGTCTCAAGACCGTTTGGATCCAAACGGTCTCAAGACCGTTTGGGGCCAAACAGTCTCAAGACCGTTTGGGCTCAAACGACCTCAAGATCGTTTGGTCCAATCGATCTCAAGCAAGTTTGATCAAACGGTTTCAAACCGTTTGAAGCTCCAAACAGTTTGGAAGTCAACCCTTCCAAACGGTCTTCACCTCCAAACGGTCTCAAGACCGTTTGGGTGGTTGAAACCGTTTGAAGGTTGAAACCGTTTGGAGACTGGTGATGGTTTGTACTTAACCATTTGATGGTGTAATTAGCTCAATGATGATCCAATCTAAACCCTAATGGTAACCTAGGTCATTAAGGGACTATGTGATTAGTGAGTTAACCCATGATGGTAATCATGTGGCAAATTACTAAAATACCCTTGAGGGGACTAAAGGGGTAAAACCTTATTCTAATCAAACCCTAATCACATGATGTTGATGTTTTGGATCATGTTTGTCAATGGAGACTTATCTCAACCTGATCTAGAGTGGTGTTGTCACCATCTACTAGTGAGAGGAGAGAGAAAGTATTTCTAGAGAGAGAAAGTATCCTAGAGAGAGAAAGTACCCTTTTTAGGAGGAAACTCTAGTAAGATACTTCAATTATACATGAATGTGCATGATTAGGGAATGACCCACCTATGTGAGGTCATAGAAACCCTAAATATGATATTTAATGGATCTTAATCTTAATTAAGAGTCTTAATGATGATGTTTCTCCTTCATAATGATGTAATGAGTACCATTCACCATGGTGTGAATAGTAAACCCTAAGTTTAGGGTAAAGATATGAAAGATGAATAGTAAACCCTAATTGACAGGGTTATTGAATTCAACCCTAGTTAAGGGTGATTCCATGTGAATCCCTAGTTGAGGGTGATTCCATGTGAAACCCTAGTTGAGGGTAATTCCATGTGAAACCCTAGTTGAGGGCGATTCCATGTGAATCCCTAGTTGAGGGGAATTCCAAGTGAAACCCTAATTTGAGAATGCATCCTTAATTGTTGAATTGTTTACTATTATCTGTTGAATGAACCATGCAGGTTGTTATGAGATGATGGTCATATCCAGGTATGGAATACCATGTTATATTCAAGAACCATGCAGGTTGTTATGAGATGATGGTCATATCCAGGTATGGAATGCCATGTTATATTCATTAAAAGCATGTCTTAAGCTTTATGAATAGTAATCCATATTGATGCACTGTGAGTGACATCTTTTGTGATTTATGGGCTGTGAAAGCCATAAACACCATCAAGGTCATGCTTGACAGATGACTTGTGATGAGATGACTGAGAACTAATGATTGAAAAGAGTTAGGCCTGCTACATTTATGTATTCTCATTATAGCTGTTGTGCTAATGTTATTGTTTGAAGGACAATGTTTAAAGAATACTGAATGTACCTAACTAATCAAGTGAAATGTAGAGCCCTGATCATAGATACATCATTGTCAGAGTCTAAATGATGGTGAAACAGGTTTTCCTAAGGGAACTCTTGGATCACATACTTTTGAGTATGTGGGGTACATGGATGTGTAGAACCTTACATCCTAGTGTAGGTATTTGATGTAGATTCTTGTAGTCCGTCATACCTTCACTATAAAAGAAAGGGTGAGAGGATGATGTAGATTCTAGTAGTCCATCAGACCCCACCATAAAGTCCTAAAGGTGAGATGTATCTCTACACTCCCTTAAAGACACAAATACCGTATCGGTGAAAGATAAACAAGAAATCTTCCGATAGCGAAGAGAGTACAGAATACCACTGTAACTCTAAAAATAGCGAAGGACCAGAGTACCCTGGTGAGCTATTACAAAAGACATCCCGCCAGATGTCAAACAATCAATCCTCTAACTGACTGAGGAAGATGAGGTCTTAAGAATCTGGCTCTTTTAATGACCTATGTATGATACTGATGCGACTTACTAGTGATCAGTTGGAGTATGAGTGGTATACCTCATCTCCACAGGGCATAACAATAATGTTTGAAAAACATAATCAACAACGTAGTATATCTGTTAGAGTTATCTACGAGTTATTTGATTGATGTTACCTTGAAGAGTATAGATGTTCTCATATTTTTAATATTGATTGAACTCTTTCTTATTATCAGAACTGCTAGTGACTATCTTGAAGGCTCTTATTGCTTTAGTTATTCCCTGCTTTGCTTATAAAGCCTAGTGGAGAGTTATAACTCTCGCTGGGGAAATTATGTATAATTGTCTCACCCCGTAGACTTCTACTTTTTAGGTGGTCGTCGAAGACGGAGGAACAAGAACTCAGGTGACCAATCCCAACAACAGCAGCATCGGGAGCAGTAAATATCTTAGGTGGAGATCTAGCCTGCTTCATGGTGTAGTATAGAGTCAGTCTTATGTGTCCTCTGTACTCTCAGGTCCTGGAGTGTTTTGAGTATGAATTCTTGAGAAGTTTTGTATCATGTTGTATATAATTACTCAAGAAGTAATTGTCAGTGATGTAAACAGTTAAATCCTTTTTCTATGGAAAAGGTTTGAGGTTTCAAGCTCTTGTCTCAAAAAGTTTTAATTTCTCGTGATTTTTGGTCTTCCGCTGTTTACCGAATGCTTCTGCACATGTTTAAATCGAGATTAATTCGTGGTTTGGAGATCGGAGCCCACAATAACATAATCAAAATATGTCTTATGGAAAATTCTGCAGTAGTTCCATAGAAAATTCACTGTTACATAATTTGATATATGTCCTGCTGAAGATGATGACAAGGTGTGGGTATCTCTGTTTTATTCTTAAACTCTCAATGTAGGTATGCACATAAAACATAAATATAACTCTTACGCTCTGCAGTATTAGCTTTGCCAATAGTGATGATGTTGAAACTCTTATTTGTAGGTGCCAACTTTTGTAAAAGTTAGATCTGGCACATTGCACTGATTTCTCAAGTCTAAAAATGCATGCCCTCGAAGTCCAAGTTTTAAAACTATGTGGATCATAGATAAAGTTATGATTGAATATGCACCACTTATGTCAGGCCTATATATTCTTCTTTCTTGTGGAGATGAAGCTTCACATGACATTGATGGCAAAGAGTTAAACAACATATCCGCTTTCCTTACAACAATACCTCAGATAATGATATTATAGATGCGCGAATGACTTCCTAGAGGTATTTTCTTCTATGTAACTTTGGGTTTACTTAGATATGAATTTGATTCTATATACTGTCTATGTAATCTAGGTTACATGGATCATATCTGAATCTTAACAAGGATTTGATATTGATAAAAAAGGGTGAGAGGATCATTCTAAAACTAATTTACAATTTGATACTGATCAAAGAGCCTACAGACTGAGAAGAGAAGATGTTGTCTAGTATTTTCTCATTGGGCTTGACTTCCACCCTTTCTGTTATAGGTCCAGTTCTAGATTTTGACAGATCTTTCCTTTTGGAAACATGGGCATGCTCTAACTCACGGGGGAATGCTGACACCTTTGCTTCTCACTTTGCTCCACATGTAGAGTCGTCTTAAACGCCATATGATTTTCTGAGTATGATCTGACTAGACTCCAACATTTATTAAGAAGTCTGAATTATTTCCATAGAGTGGTACATTGTTTTTTGTTTGATACTAATCATGTTGGGTATTCTAGTGATGTTAAGTTCTGGGATTTTAAGAAATGGGAACTGCAATATGGACTGGAAGTAGGCCTCCCAGGTTCATGGAGCTGAAGGCTAATATCTCATTCCCTCCCTATTGGGGACTTGTTTGTGAACTTGTGTTCTATGTGAATTTCTTTAGGCTTAAGAAATAGGTCACTAAGTCTAGTATTATTTGTCTTTTGAGTCTGTGCTTCCCTAACTATGCCGCTTAATGGTGTAATATCAACATATGCAATTTCTTCTAGCTTTTCTACTAGAAATAGTGATGCGATGATTTTGAGTCACATTTAGAGACCTTTTTCATATGTGTTTTGTGCCTTAATTACTCATTTTCATGGATATTATTGCATAATTCACTTTATTTGGTCTTTGCCATCATTTTATATCAAATCCCCTTTGTTTTACTATTTTGAGCATTATTTATCATCTCATTATAAATTGTGTGGATTTACTTGGTCTTGTTGTGAAATTTCAGGAAAAACAAGTATCTGCTTCCGTCGATACCATCGACGGAAGTCGATACCATCGACCAAGTCACAGGTTGTCAGCCGAGAAAAGCAATACAGTGTCGATACCATCGACCCAAGTCGATGCTATCGACACAAGGAGAGCTACAGCGTCGCTAAACGACAACAACCGACACTAAAGGAGTCGATACCATCGACACACAAGTCGATGGTATCGAGATCACCACAGGCGCTCAGAATAAAAGAAAGGAAAGCTGCCGCTAATCCGCTGGGTCGATACCATCGACCCGCGTCGATGGTATCGACGCCGGCAGATATGCGTTGGATTTGTTTTGATTTCGATCAGACGGCTGTTGTTATTTGACGACCTAATTAGGGACTTATACCTAATGACGGCCGCCCAGACGTGGAGATCATCTCATTTTGGATTGCACGAGTGCTGAGGAGGAGAAAAAGGAGAACGGAGGCCGAGAAGCTCATCCCGGGTGATTCGGACGCTGCCAAAGACGATTTCCACCACCGACAGGCGGGGAAGCTCGTGTTTTACGCCAAGGATCCACCAGTTCTTCTTCGTTCAGGGGTTTTCCCATTTATTTCCCGTTTTTCTTATGAATTCCCCAATTTCTACCATGTACTCATGTGAGATGAACATGAGAGGCTAAAACCTTCAATCTTTAGGACCGGGAGTAGCCCGGGAATGCATTGTATGACATTTTTATATCAATAATTCATATTTTTCTCTCAAATCCGTGGTATAGATTTGTTTTCTCTATTGCTATTGTTATGTTTGATCACCATAATAATAAATTAATGCCCTTAATCACTTCGACAGAAGGATTAACGGTTGAAAAGAGACGAATTCTACATTAATTAATAAAACCCTTGACAAAGGAGTTGTAAGATTAATGGTGGGAACTGAGGGACCGATCTTAATGCGCTTAGTTTAGGGGAATGATTACTATGACGATGGAATCAACCTAAATCTAAGTAGTGGATTACACCACGACAGTGGGTAATTCTCATTTCAGGCCACTACCCGGATAGAGAGAGAAGTGTGAGGAATTATATGAAATCTAATACAATGTTGACCCGCGGTGAAACTGCCATCCTAAAGATATCCCTTTTAATTGATTAAATTAACCTTTAATCGATTGTTTTCTTTGTTTGATTTTTATTTTCTTCTAATTTGAACAACAAAACCCTACTTTGTTAATCGGTCTAGCTGATTGCGATTAGTTAGTAGAAGTCTCCAATAATTCACGTATCCCTGAGTTCGACTCGGGCCTCACAAGGCCTATATTACTCGACGCGTACACTTGCGTTTTTAGCGCGTAGTAAAATACACGTCAAGTTTTTGGCGCCGTTGCCGGGGATACGGCGAATTATTGGCACTTTGAGTGCTAAGAGCGGCCATTCTAGGCCACATTTTTTTTAATTTATTTTTAGAAAAATTTCAAAAATTCCTTTATTTCTCTATAATTGTGTTGACTCGTTCAAAGCATTGTACTGAACCCCTATTTCTATTTTTTAGGTACTTTGCATGGTGCACACACGTAGTCGAGACTACGTGAATCGCACACCTGAGGTTCCATCTGCGGGACCAGAGGATGAGGACTACTACGAGGAGGAACACCACAATGATATAAATTCTGAATCTGAAAAAGAACAAGAAGAAGTAATGGCTGAAGCACAGACAATATGGGAGAAGATCAAGGCGTCTTCTTCCTCGGTATCAAAGGGGCCTATAAAGAAACAAGGGCTGAACATTCCAACTTACAAGATCGATCCAGCATTGATTAACCTGGTTAAATCAAACGCATTTCACGGGCTGAAAAATGAAGATCCAGTGGCACACATTAGTCAGTTTGTGGAAAATTGCGACATGGTGAAGATTGATCGATTTCCGCAGGATGTGCTGTACCTCAAGTTATTCCCCAGTTCCTTAGCGGGAGTAGCAAGAGAGTGGCTCCACAACCTCGACGACGAGTTTGTTGAGTCATGGGATCACATGGTAGAGGTTTTCTTCGAGAGGTTCTTCCCTCCTGAGAAGACCAATGATATGATCCGGAAGATCCACAATTTCACCCAACAGGCGGGTGAGACTTATTCTGAGACTTGGGAGCGATTCCAAGTCATGTTGAGGAGATGTCCACACCATGGTCTGGACAAGGAAACCCAAGTGAAGATCTTCTACTTTGCTCTTTCCGAGCATGATAGAAGCAACTTGGACTCGGCCGGTTCTGGATTCTTTCTAAATAACACAGATACCAGATGTTGGGAAATACTGAAGAACATGGCTAGGAAACAGTCATGGGGTGACAGCAGTGCCATTGAACATGTCAAAGCTGCCGGCGAATCTAGAATAGTGAGGGAGCTAAACGACAAGCTAGATCTCCTAGCCAAGAAGCTGTTAACCAAGGGAGATGCATCTGAGGATGAGGAAGCCCAAGTAAAGTTCATGCAACAACAGGGCTATAGAAACAATGACTAATCATGGAGAAAGGATAAAAAGTTTTCGTGGAAGGATCTGAATAACTTCCTGCAGGATCCAGACGCTAAGCCACAGCAGAAAGCTGAGGACAAGAACACTGAATTACTAACTCAAATGGTCCAGCAAAACCAAGAGATGATGGCCATGTTTGGAAAACAATTGCAATCTCAAGGTGATATTCTAACCAAGTTTGGGCAGACGCTGCAAAGCCATGGAGCACAAATGCGGGCATTAGAGACCACCGTGGCGCAGATTTCGAGTGAAGTGGCGGCCATTAAGCACGCCAACCAACAGAAACCAGCCGAGAATGCAAATGTGGCTCAAGCACATCATCAGGTTAAGTACATGTCGGTGGTAAGAAATGAGGAATCTCAGGTGCAAGAAGCTGTAGAAGAAAGAAAAATGACTTTCAATGTGAATGCAACACCGGCGATACCGTATCCACGCACTTACTATAGATTGCCGGGCGGAAACCATTTCTTCAGAAAATCAGAGAGAGTTGTGAGTATGGTCTCTCCATCTAGGCAAGAGGAGCAGGTGCAGGTTGTTTGTGCACATGTGGAGACATCTGAGGCGAGAGAGGAACCACAACAAGCTGCCACTATTGATGATGTCTCGCCAAAGCCCACGTCCAAGGGAATAATTGAAGCAAGATTAGGGGAGGTAGCCCCGAAAAGCTCTTATGTGCCACCTCATAGGCGTGTTGAGGCAGCAGATGTTTCAAATGTGGTTAATCCTAAGTCAAAGAAAGAGCATCGTCACTTTAAAAAATTCTTGGAGATATTCCGAAAACTCCACATCAATATTCCATTAGTGGAGATGATCGAAAAAGTACCCGCCTATGGGAGGTTCATCAAGGAAATCATTAATAAGAAGAGGCGGATAAAAGATGATGAAATTTATTGGATGAATGAGACGGTGAGCTCTATGATTCACGGGAATTCACCAAAGAAGAGAAAAGACCCAGGAGGTTTCTACATCCCGTGTTCGATAGGTGGTCAACATGTTTCTAAAGCGCAATGCGATTCTGGCGCGAGCATAAATCTCATGCCTTTGGCGACATTTCGAAATCTGGGGTTAAAAGAGATAAAGAAGTTGGCCGCCACAATTGAATTGGCGGATGGGTCTACTGTGAGACCCTATGGAGTATGTGAGGATGTTTTAGTCAAAGTGGATAAATTCATATTCCCTGTGGACTTTGTCGTCATGGATATGCCACCACTCCAAAGTTGTGAAATTCTCCTTGGAAGACCGTTTCAAGCAACGGCGGATGTCGTGACTGCCTTAGGCAGAGGGACTTTGTCCTTGGGTATTGGAGGAGATCGAGTCGAATTCAAATTACCAAATGATCCTCTAAGCCCAGTCCCCAAGGTGAAAAGATGATGACTATCATACGTCTAGCCTAAGACGTTAAAGAAGGGCGCTTGTTGGGAGGCAACCCAATCATTGGTACATCAGGATAGTTTAATTATAGTCATAGATTGCTTTTATTTCGTTTACATTTTAGTTTAAAAATGATACCTTGATCCGTTTGTTCAATGTGCAGGCTCAGGCAGGGTCGATACCATCGACACACTCGTCGATGGTATCGACATAGGTTCAGGTCGACACCAGCAAAAAAAATCGCACTGCGTTGATACTATCGACACCCCCGTCGATGGTATCGACATGGTCACAGGCAGGTTGCACAATAATGGTCGATGGTATCGACATGCCAGTCGATACCATCGAGATCTCTGGAGATTTTCAGAAGAAATTGACTCAGTGGAGTCGATACCATCGACGGGTGTGTCGATGGTATCGACATTTACAAGTGAAAAAGGCGCCAGCCGGACTCGCGAGGCAGTTGCCCTAATCAGCGAGTCGATACCATCGACTTCCGTCGATGGTATCGACGGGCACACAGCAGTGTCGGTGTCAGTTATTCAAGATGGGGTTATTGGCCAAATGAAGTCACATCATCCAGAGCAAATCCGGACCCCACGACCCTGGCAGTACCCACCTCCGCCACCATTGGACTGATCTGGTACATCTGCAATTCTATTCTAAGGATTAGTTGCTCGAGGGCGAGCAATGTTTAAGCTTAGGGGAGTTTGATGCGATGATTTTGAGTCACATTTAGAGACCTTTTTCATATGTGTTTTGTGCCTTAATTACTCATTTTCATGGATATTATTGCATAATTCACTTTATTTGGTCTTTGCCATCATTTTATATCAAATCCCCTTTGTTTTACTATTTTGAGCATTATTTATCATCTCATTATAAATTGTGTGGATTTACTTGGTCTTGTTGTGAAATTTCAGGAAAAACAAGTATCTGCTTCCGTCGATACCATCGACGGAAGTCGATACCATCGACCAAGTCACAGGTTGTCAGCCGAGAAAAGCAATACAGTGTCGATACCATCGACCCAAGTCGATGCTACCGACACAAGGAGAGCTACAGCGTCGCTAAACGACAACAACCGACGCTAAAGGAGTCGATACCATCAACACACAAGTCGATGGTATCGAGATCACCACAGGCGCTCAGAATAAAAGAAAGGAAAGTTGCCGCTAATCCGCTGGGTCGATACCATCGACCCGCGTCGATGGTATCGACGCCGGCAGATATGCGTTGGATTTGTTTTGATTTCGATCGGACGGCTGTTGTTATTTGACGACCTAATTAGGGACTTATACCTAATGACGGCCGCCCAGACGTGGAGATCATCTCATTTTGGATTGCACGAGTGCCGAGGAGGAGAAAAAGGAGAACGGAGGCCGAGAAGCTCATCCCGGGTGATTCGGACGCTGCCAAAGACGATTTCCACCACCGACAGGCGGGGAAGCTCGTGTTTTACGCCAAGGATCCACCGGTTCTTCTCCGTTCAGGGGTTTTCCCATTTATTTCTCGTTTTTCTTATGAATTCCCCAATTTCTACCATGTACTCGTGTGAGATGAACATGAGAGGCTAAAACCTTCAATCTTTAGGACCGGGAGTAGCCCGGGAATGCATTGTATGACATTTTTATATCAATAATTCATATTTTTCTCTCAAATCCGTGGTATAGATTTGTTTTCTCTATTGCTATTGTTATGTTTGATCACCATAATAATAAATTAATGCCCTTAATCACTTCGACAGAAGGATTAACGGTTGAAAAGAGACGAATTCTACATTAATTAATAAAACCCTTGACAAAGGAGTTGTAAGATTAATGGTGGGAACTGAGGGACCGATCTTAATGCGCTTAGTTTAGGGGAATGATTACTATGACGATGGAATCAACCTAAATCTAAGTAGTGGATTACACCACGACAGTGGGTAATTCTCATTTCAGGCCACTACCCGGATAGAGAGAGAAGTGTGAGGAATTATATGAAATCTAATACAATGTTGACCCGCGGTGAAACCGCCATCCTAAAGATATCCCTTTTAATTGATTAAATTAACCTTTAATCGATTGTTTTCTTTGTTTGATTTTTATTTTCTTCTAATTTGAACAACAAAACCCTACTTTGTTAATCGGTCTAGCTGATTGCGATTAGTTAGTAGAAGTCTCCAATAATTCACGTATCCCTGAGTTCGACTCGGGCCTCACAAGGCCTATATTACTCGACGCGTACACTTGCGTTTTTAGCGCGTAGTAAAATACACGTCAAATAGTGCAAGCAACTAATCTATAGATGCCTTGATATTAACTAATGTGTTGGCTTAAACAAGTACATTTGGGTTTGTAGATGTCATAAATTTTTGGTATGATTTTCATGATTAGCTCTTTGATTATGCACCTCTGTATTAATTTCTTGTACAAATGCTTCAGACATGGTGGCTGAAATCTGCCTTTCGAAGGTTCCATTATTGATTAGTGACCGGATTACCAAATCTTAGGTTGGATTCTTTCGACATGTTCATTCCTCATGGCAGCTGCTGCTCATCCAAGATATGAATAACATGCATGGAAACATAAAAGTCCACATTCCCGAGTTATTCACACTTCCATGCCATTCAACATGTTCTTTTTATTTGTTGTTTGGTAAATTTATATTGTTTGGGTTATCTAACAGTGATGTCTAGGTCTTCCATAGAGGATAGATCAACTTAGCCTAGTGATGCTTGGTGTTGATGTTATGTTTTAAGTTACTGCACCTTCCAGTTCGTAAATTGATGTTCTGTTGTCAAATGAAGAAACATGTTATAAGCTAAACAACCTGTAAGTGTGGAATTAACCTGAAAGCATAAAAGCTTGGCTGCCTATGTACATGTAATATAAAACATTATTGTACTTGTACAACCCCTCTTTGCTGTTATAGTGACCCTAAATTATGTATTAACCATGTAGGAAATACCTTGGTTTAGTTGGTTATTTTTCACATGGTTGAGGGATCTTTTTTGGGATCATCCATAGATACATGTGTATATATGTGTATATTTTACTATCTTTGTTTATGTATATAACCATAATTTATGTATGTATCTATGCATTTAACCACAAGGTATATGCATATGAAGGGGGGAAACTCACCATAACTATAGGATTTGCAAAAATAGAATGGAAAATTTCCTGAAACTAACAGGAGTTTTACGTTGTCAAGGCACCCAACTTTAGTTCCATCATGGCTTGATGCCTTAACAAAGGAGATTTTTTTCTTTTTGTCACATTAGGGTGTGGATGACATGTAGGGGCTATTCTGCCATGGAGGAATAAAGTTGAAAGGACATAATCATCTAAAAATCAAGGTGTTCTTAAAAATGAAATTCCATTTGAATAGGATGGTCACACTGAACAACGTCAAAGGAGTTACACCCATGTATGTGATTTAAAAATTTTGTTCTACATTCGAAGACTATGTAGGTCATCTTTTTAGGACCTGTGGTACCATCAAAACAATCTTGAGGATGGTATATAAAGAAGCTGGGCTCTCTAGCTCAATCTGAGACTCATTACAAGCAGCATGGATCTCTTGTGATGCAGCTATGGAAGAGCTATGGCAGCAGCTAACTGGAGAGTAAGCTTTGTTTGCTGAGATAGTTGTTACGACTCTCAGTGGCTGTGGCGGTGATATTTATGCTATTTTCTCTAATTATGCATCAAATTCTAAATTTGTAAGCCCTTCAGAACGTTTTTTGTTTGATGCAGTTGTAATTGATGAAGCAGCTCAGGTACACTTCCTTTCTATTTTCCTCATTGCATTGAATTATATCTTGGCATCAGTCCATCACGTATCTTAATTTTCAATGGCCATACTTTGCAGGCTCTTGAGCCAGCAACACTGATACCTCTTCAACTTCTGAAGTCATATGGAACAAAATGCGTTATGGTAGGTTGTTTTTAATATCTAAATCACGATCACTGATGTATATTCCTGCCTTTCACTTGTCAGATCAGTCAAAATTATCATTTTTCATATCTAAATTATATTTTAGTAAACTATGAGATATATATGTTACAAGGTTCTTGGAAAACCTAACTTATCTAGGTTATCACAGCCTATGCAAAGAGCACTTGAATCTTGATTCAACTATAGTCACCTACAAGCTATTAGTGGTGCTATTAGAAATAAAACACCTAACAAAGCATTTGACCTGGCACTCATTCAAGGCCCACTAGGTGTTGTTAAATACTAAATCTTCAATTTACTTCATTGTAGTTTCTTTCAGGTTATATGCTGAGTGTTTCCTTTTGATTGCAGGCACTGGGAAAACATGTACTATTGTTGCTATTGTGAGTGCATTGCTTTCCTTAGGCTTATCTGGAAGCATATCTGATTCAAAGGTACAACATAAAACTTCAAGCTCTGATGGTACCGCATTTTCTCAGTATAAAGCTCGAGTTTGCCAAGCTGCTGCAATTGCAAGAGCTTGGCAAGATGCTGCAGTTGCTAAACATATGACATATGATAAGCTAGGAGTTGACTCTAGCTGTAGTAATCCTTCAAGAGGAAGGATTCTTATCTGTGCACAGTCAAATGTTGCTGTAGATGAACTAGTATCCAGAGTTAATAATGGTCTTTATGGGAAAGATGGGAAAATGTACAAACCTTTCCTCGTGAGGGTTGGAAATGTGAAAACAATGCATCCCAGTTCACTTCCATTTTTCATTGATACTCTAGTTGAACAACGGTTGGCGGGAAATAAGAATGAAACTGATATGGAAAGAAACAAGGATGTGGATGCTTCTGTTTCACAGCGAGCCAAACTTGAAAGAATTGTGGACAACATTCGAGTGTATGAAGCCTTACGTTCTAAGCAACGAGATCAGGAGACTGAAACAAAGGATAATCCTGGGCAAAAGTTGTCTGTAGCCGATGATGCGAATGAATTGTCAAATGAAGAAATAGGTTATAAGCTGAGATTCATAGGGCTGTTAAACTCACTGTGAATTAGGTGGAGGAACTAAGGGAGATGAGCCCTCTTTATATTGTGCTTTGTAGTCTGCAGTGGATAGATGTAGTCAGAAGAAGATATTGTATACATGTATCTTTTTTCCATGCATATTGTAAAATAGGGGCCAGGTTAATGTCCTCTCCATGTGTACTCATTGTTCAAATATAAATAAAAGTATCATTGGTGACATTGTAAGCACAACTCGATCTTGATTAACATTCATCTATTTTCTTATTGAAAACCACTATATATTGGCAAGCGAATGACTGGTTACATAATGTCTCTCACTACATATGTATGTATAGTACATGGTGTCTTTCACTACACACTAGCTATAATTACATGTGTAGCAAGTGCTAATTTTTGCTATACATGAACTACAAATACAAATTGTAACCAATGTCATCTCTCCCTACATATCATAGGTACAAATTGAATTGTAGTCATACATTTGGCTACAATTGAAGCTACATGTTTATGTGTAAGGACATTTTTACCTACAATTAGGGTTACATATGAATTTGTAGCGAGAGGAATAACTAACTACAACTTTAAAAAATGTAGCCTAAACAATTAGCTACATGGGTAATAGCTATATATTATAAGTGTAAGGATAGATGTAGCCAAAGCTTTTAGCTACAAATTTTGGGGTTTTCGCTACAATTTTTTTTTGTAGTTAAAGACCATATTTTTCTTAGTGTGCGATAAGACCTGTCCACTTGCGGGTGGTATTATTGCACATTGGTTTTGGTAAAAGCTCGGGGATTTCTACCCCGAGTGAGTTTGTTAGTGCGATAATATTCCATGTCAAATTCTGGCACCGTTGTCAGGGACAACGAAATTAGTTAGTCAGATCTAGTTCTTTTAAGGCTAATTTATGTTTTTGTTTTTCTTTTGATACAATTGATCATCAACTTGAATTTGATTCTACTCTGTGATCTCACTTTAGAAAAACTTTTCATTTCATGTACAACCCAAAGCATAGTGCATGCACCGTTCGGACATTCCCAGACTAACATCGAGCTTTAATCCTGAGATAGACATAACTTTTCATCGTCAGATCAGAGAGAACCATGAAAGAATTACTCAAGAAGAAGAGATAGCCCGAAGAGTGTCTCAAGCTCTTAATGCATAGAGAGAGAGGCTCATGCAAGAAGCTAGAGTTGTAGTCGAAATAGAGATCTGAGCAACCCAAGCAGCAGCACAAGCAGCGAAACTGCAGAAGGACCTTAGAGAATTCTCTATCCCTAAAGTTGCTGACGATCATCACCCAGTTCAACCTCCTCCTATTAACGCTAATAATTTTGAGATACGAACACATTGGATCACCTTGCTTCAAAACAACCCGTTCAATGGTAAGCAAGTAGAGGATAGTCAAGAACATCTTCTAAGATTTATTGATCTATGCGCCATGACGAAGCAAAATGGAGTATCTGATGATGCAATTAGACTCCATCTCTTCAAGTTTTCTCTTGCTGATAAAGCAATAAGATGGTACAATTCATTGCAAAGTGAACCCATCACCACTTGGGAACAACTTCAAAATGTCTTTTTGAAAAAATTTTACCCACCTT
This sequence comes from Alisma plantago-aquatica, assembly GCA_963693085.1. NCBI lineage: Eukaryota > Viridiplantae > Streptophyta > Magnoliopsida > Alismatales > Alismataceae > Alisma > Alisma plantago-aquatica. The sequence continues at coordinate 1,210,474,041 of OY856410.1, read as the reverse complement.
CTCTCACCTATGAAATTAGGGGATGAATAACAAATTTCACTCAAGTCCCTAGAGAAACCCTTGCTGAAGCATGGGAAAGATACAAAGAGCTTTTATGCAAGTGTCCACATCATGGAATCCCTAAGAATCAACTCATCAAAATCTTCTATAGGGGTGTGGATGATGATATTAAGAGATTTTTAGACTCCTCATCAGGAGGAAACTTCATGTGTCAAAGTTATGACAACGCATGGAGAGTCCTCACCCTTGGAGCTAAAAATCAAGAAAACTGGGGTAGATCTGTAGGCAAAGGAGTGTTGAAAGTAGCTATGGCTGAAGCTACTCCTGAGTATAAGTCTATTACTGAAACCCTCAAACTCTTAATTTCCAAACAAGACCATATAGAATCGTCACTTGCTGCAATTGGAAGAGGACGTTCGCCCTCTCAACAACAAGAACAAATCAAGTTCGCTTCACTGTTCTGTGCAGCATGTAAGGGTACTGATCATTCCACTTTAGCATGCAATGTTCTCTATGATGTTGTTCTGAGCAATGTATGTGGCCAAGGAGATAATGGTCAGATGGAAAATCTAAATGCTATCAACACCATCCCAGGTCAAGGATATTACAATCCGAATCAGAATAGGAACCATCGTGGTTTTCAATATGGGAATGCTTCAGGAGTAGAAAACTCTCAAAAACTTGGTTCAAATAATCAGCAACGAGGCCATGATTCTAGTATAACCAACAAAAAAATTTTAGAAATCAAGGAAATTTTAGAAACAACTTCCCAAATAGGAACTTCAACAATTATCAGAACAACTCTCAATTCCAGAATCCCAATGAAGTTCCTTATCAACAATAGGGGCAACAAGCCGGTCCCGTCTCTTTTCATGACAAGCTAACAACCATTGAGAAAATGTTACAGTCACAATAGAAGATGATAGCTAACCAGCAAGCCCACCAAAAGGCTATTGAATCCCAACTAGCTCAACTTGCATCTAGTATGAAACCACCTACTGGAGCCTTTGTTGGTCAACTAGAGAATAATCCTAAACATCCCGAGCAGTTGAAGGTTGTGATGACTCATTCTAGAAATGTATACTCTAACCTTCATACCAAGATACCAGTGGTTGTAATAGATAAACAAGACCAGGTCAATGATCAAGTTGACAAAGAAACTGAGTCCATTCTAAAGGAACAACCAAGCAATGATAAGTCAGAGAAAGAAAATTCTGTGAAGCCTGCCATAGAAGAGGAAGAAGCAACACCAGAACCTGATATCCCTGAATACAAGCCTCAAATACCTTTTCCAGCTCGTCTAAGGCAAACAAAGCTTGATACCCATTTCAATAAGTTCAAAGAAGTGATGAAAAAGCTTCATGTTGATATACCCTTTTTAGATGCCCTGACTGAGATACTGGCCTGGACTAAGTACTTGAAGTCACTCCTCACCAAAAAATATATAATCGAAGAATATGTGTTATGACCCACTCTTAAATTAACTAGTAAGTACAACGATTAGTGCATAATTAAGTAATTGAGATAAGTTAAGTGCCCACGTGGTGGTTAGTGCATCATCAAGTTGATTAAGTTGAATTAAATATATAGGATATAAGTTAAGTGATCACAGATGCGATTAGAGTTTTGATTAGCTGAGACAAGCTAAACAGCATGATTTCTTGCTCTAAGGTTGTATAGAATTTCACGCTTGAAACATTGCAAAAAAGAATCAGTCGATTTGGACTCTCGAGGCGAAAGTTATAATACTTTTGTTTTCCTTGGACCTAATATGCAATTTTTCCCAAAATTGTGGCTATTTCTTTTCCTTTTCTTCCGTTTTCTTCTTTATCTTCTTTCCATCCTCACGCGATCGATAGGAGCAACCGCTTTGAAGCGGCGCCCGAACAGAAGCGGAAAGGGGCCGATTTTGGGGCGACTTAGGGCGATTCAATCGACGATTGATCTTCGTCTTCCGCTCCTCTACCTTCCCTCTTCCTCTTCCCCTCTATCCCTTGCCCTAACCACAGCCAACTAAGCAACGACCTGCTAGGGCACCGCCCAGCAGGGGCCGCCCAAGCTGCAGTAGGGCGCCGACCAAGGGCTCTCATGAGCGCTGCCAACACCTCAAATCGACAGCCCCGAATCCAACCTTGCGGTCTCAATCAGAATTCACAGCTTCTGGCTGTGTTTAGGCACCCAGCCGATGGCTCTCTTCCAACCCGAATGTCAATACGTTGCTGCTTGCTTGAAGCAGGTTTGGCCATGGCAGCTTCGGCGCGAGCTAGCGCTTGGAACCGGTGCCATCGACTTCGACCGAGAGCCGTGCAAGAATCCGTAGCCCCAGCCCAAGCTTTAGCTATCAACCGAGCTCTCCCATCCATCTGTGCGTGAGATTGGCACCTGCTGCTTGCAGCAGGTCTGAGCCAGAAGCAGTTGGCGTGAGAAGCACCTCCAAAACAACACCTTCAACTCGGCCGTGGTGCCAAAGCATGAATCTGCCACCTTCCAGCCAAAATCATCAACCAATCGAGTTTCCTTTTCAACTTGCACATGAAACAAGTTCGCATCCAGGCTATGCCAAGGTAGAAGAAGACCTGCGTGTGCCTGAAAACTGGTCTCTGGATGCATTCCTGGACGAACCCGGACAATTCGAAACGTGGTGAGTAGGATTTCATTTATTTATCATTAATAAACTCAGGTGTTTGAATATTTCCAGTTATGTGCACGAATTACGCTGATAACAGGCGTTATCAGGCGTCGGGCAGCGTTTGGCGTCGCCCGACTTTTTATTTCATAAAATGCTTCTAGACGTTGTTATATGATTTAGTTTAGCATCTGATCAGTGTGGATTGAATCAGTAAATTTATATGGTTCATTGGAACCTAAATTGCTCATTTGAATGTTGAAATTAGAAATTCATGTCTGAAAATGGTATAATTTGGGTATGAACCCAAACAATGAAGATTTCTGATAAATTATCAGATGTACGATTTCAAAGTAGATATGAATAAATAAAATATGCATGAAAACCCTAATTGCATATATCTTTTGACGTTAATATGTGTAAATTGATATTTACATGAAATGGCACATTTCTCTGAAATATTACCAGAAATTCTCAAGTATTGTTATTAAATTATATTGTGAAATGTAATTAACTCTTAATTGAGTTAAGTGATGCACAAACCATGATTTGGGTTAATTTGCACGTTTTTCGAGAATTTTAGAGAATTGACAAATGTTGAGTATGATTCTCGTATGTGAAGTAAATTTCTTTAATTTGTGCAATAAGATGTTCAATTGCGTAAATTTGCTATGTATGTGCCAAATTGAAATAAGTTGGGTTATTTATGCATTTCTAATTTGTCTGAATGCATGGTATGAGAATTTCTCAGAAATTACAATGATTTGAAATATATTGCTCTGTCAGTTTAGAATGACAGTGTATTGTGATCTGATATGAAATCAGTAAATGTGATATTCCTGTTTAAATGGTTATATGTTAATCAGTTAATAGACTTAGGTGCCCTAACACCGTAGAACCCCTTTGACAGATCTGCTTCTTAGGGGTGAAACTCGTGTTGCAACATTATCCATGCGATGTCATGGAGACACGAGGATAGAGAGGCAGTGTCCAACAATAACGCGTGCGATGTCACGGTGGCACTGGAGAAAATTGGGGGTTATTGCAACAAGATCCGTGCGATGTCATGGAGGTAACCCCGTGAGACTCTCCGCTTGTGTACTCAGGTTAGAGGAGGAGTCTAGAGCACTCGATGTAGTGCAGTGAGGCCGATGAGCCTGAAGGCCGATGAGCCTGGGGTCCTGTGGCAGAGCAGGGCTGACGTCAGACTTAGCATTTCCCGGGTGTGTCGCTAAGTCTTGTACGGTGGGATCGTAGTTCGCTACGGATCTTCATATACAGGGTACACTGTATATGATTAGGGCTTAATAATAATATAAATTGGTACTCATATAGGATCACAGTAAATTAAAGTATTCGAACTTTTGTGCTATTTCTTTATATCTATTTATCTGTTCAAATTATCTGTTAATGCATGGAAATGTGATTATATTCTGCAAATCTGTTATGTTATTAGAACTGCCTTGCTTAGTACTGTATTTATGTTTTATTTAAATCTATAAACCTGATGAGTTGTTTAGTGATAGCTAAATGAAATGCTATTCACTGAGCGAGTAGGCTCATACCTCTACTCAAAACATTTTCAGGTCAGCATCAGCATCAGGAATCAAAAGGGTCGTTTCATCCTAACGCCTAGTTATAAAAGGTTTGTAGTTAGTCTAGTTAGAGGTCTCTTAGTCCTTTCCCCTCGATCCTTGGAATGTGGTGTGGGAGAGAGAGAATGTGTATAAAAATGTAAATTAACTGTTATGCTTTACTTATGTTAAACAATGTAATATGCTACACTTTGCTTTGTACCTTCTGTCAGTTTAATAGGAATGCTTCTGCAGTTTGTTTAGTTTTTGTTTACAGCATAAATCTGGTTATCTTTAATGTCTTAATACATTTTAAAAAAAAATGACGAGTGGTTGGTTTATGTGTAAATCCCATCCTGTCGCGCCCTAATCTCATGGTTTGTGGTTAATGTGAGATCGGGGTGTGACAACTTGGTATCAGAGCATAGGTTGAGTATATAAATACTCTAATTCAAGGTCAGGGGACGATAAGAGACCAATATGATTAAGGTTTAAGAGTTTTTCTTCTGTCTGTAATTTTCTAATAGGAAGTGTTCTGTTATAGCATTGCAGATGGCAGAAAAAGGACGTGGTCACGAGAATCAAGTTGAGAGTTTAAGCTGAGTTATCAGGGATCATTAGGATCAAAAGATAGTATTATAATTAAGATGGATAAGAAGTGATGAGTCTTTAGCTCTGGGAGGTCTGAGTGTTTAGATACCCCGGCCAGGTGTCTGAATACTTAGATTGACCAGTATCAAGCTACTCTGTCCATTCTTCTCTGGATGCCCTGGCCAGGTATATAGAGGAAGGACGGGCTAGAGACAAACCCTAGAAGTCTTAGGGTTAAGAAATCGGAAATTAATACAGGAGTAAGAGATTAAACATAGGATGCAATGCAACTCTTGCTTTACATTGCTTATTTGATTGGAAATCATTAGAAATGCTCTTATATGCATGAATTTAGATTTTCAGTTTATAGAACAAATATGGTTCTTTTATATTGTTGTGTGTCATGAAGCGATTTAGTTATTGTTTATATTCTTTGTATTAAGTAGACCAGAAATTATGTTTAAATGAGTCTGCCCTAGGTGGATATTCTTTCCACATGTTTGAGATTAATAGGAGTTGGTTAATCCTAAGTAGCTCTTGGCTTCAGGACTACAGGTTCGGCCTGGTCCGGCTGGCAGGATGCGTTACTGAGATCTAATGACTCCTATTAATAATATAATAAGAGTAGACTCTGGATAATTTAGACTCACATCATAGTAAGAATGTACATACACTAAGATGTTGAGATATAAGAGAAAGATTAGAACAACTAAGAATTAGTTGGAACTGATATCGGAAACCCAACATTGGGACCTCATATGAGCAATCCTTAATTAGAAATAAAGGAACACAATAAGGGTCAGGTTAAATTTAATGATTAGGTGAGAAATACCCTTAATGGTACTAATCAATAATGCATAACCAATGCATGGATCCAATACATGATTAGTAAACCCTAGTGGAGGGTGTATCATTATGAAACCCTAGCTGAGGGTGTATCATTGTGATTGTTTATAGGCAACTTTATAAGTTATGCTTTAAACTAAAATAAGTCCATATCTTGTGAGATAGCTGGACAATTCTAATGTGTAGCCTATACATTATATCCTAAGGGTGTGTATTCTGTGATGGAATGCATTAAGAGGGGAAATACCTTAATACAAGATAAAGTTGGTTAACTTAAGAGGGTCTGAATTAATGAGAAATGGGGAACTCTAACCCTAATTTGGGGAAAAAGGAATAATAAGCCCTGTTTGATAGTGAACCCTAATTCCTGGTCAAGGAATGATGGTATTACTATTGTATCACATGATGTGATGAATATCTTGTATGACTGTTATCATGCCTAACAACCATGCAGGTATGATGAGATGATGAATATAGCCAAGTTGGGCTGTGACATTTATATAATAAATGATTGATTTGCTTTTTGTGTGTTGATGTTGTTGTTGCTTAATAGAAGTAATAATGTGTACGGATTTTATGAACCATGTGAATAAGTTGTTGCCTAGTGAGAGGTGACAAGATATGAATGGCCCTGTGAGCCATGTGTGATGCTTGGGTAACAAGTATCATGTTTATTTGTAGCATTTGTGTTAATAAGTTATGCTAGAGAACTTGGTTGATGTTACATTTCTGTTATATATCTATAGTTCATTGATGATTATTCATATCAGTTGTATTCATTACAAGTAGATGGATGAACTTATGAGATCTAAAGTTTGATTTTCAAACTAAGGAAGCAAAGTCACATCATAATAACACTATGTTATTGATAAAGATGAAACCTTAGAATGTTCAGAGTTGTAGTAGTTCAAGGGATATCAATAGTGATTTGACCTTGAGTACTAGCATCTCTATAAAATAAGATCATGAGTTTTGCACTATGAAAGGTAAGCTAGTATTAATAAAATCTAGGGGTTTAAAGGTAGATAAACAATATGAAAATAACTTGGAGAAAAGAGTAAGATATAAATTTGAAATGTAACTATAAGTAGTAGCATAGAATGAGGAGTACTATGCGATACATGATATGAAGTTAGTTGTTGTAGTTCATGCTCTTATGACACAACGTCACTATCTTTATGATGTGACGATAGACTGTCACCCTGGGAATACGAATGTGGTAGTTGATGCCCTAAGTAGGAAGTCTAGTTCAACAGTGGATGTATTTTCCATGGCATGTTTCAAAAGAGACATGCTAGTGGAAATGTGAAAGTTGAACTTAGACTTGGGGTGACAGAGCTAAATGGTTTGATTGCACAGATGCAAGTCAAGCCTACTTCTTATGATCAAATCAAGGAACTACAATAGGGTGATAGTGAGTTAAACCAGACCATGCATGACATGACAGGGGGAAGAGACCAGAGTTCAAGTTTTCAGATGATGATGTGTTGTTTTAGCATGACAGATTGCATGTACCTCGAGATAATGATTTGAAAGAAAAGATTCTTGAGGAAGCACATGTATTGATGTATGCTATGCATCTAGGCAACACTAAGATGTACATGAATTTCAAGGAGTCGTATTGGTGGTCTGGTATGGAAAGATTGTAGCTGAGTATATGACTAGGTGCAGTATGTGTCAGCAGGTTAAGGCTGAGCACCAGAAACTTATAGGTACTTTGCAATCTCTTCCTATACTAGAGTGGAAATGAGAACATATTACAATGGATGTTGTGGTAGGGTTACCCAGGACACCTAGAGGTTATGACTTGATATGAATGATTGTGGATAGACTAATTTAGTCTGCTCACTATCTTCAGATTAAGTCAACCTTTGATGTCTCGAAGTTGGCTTAGATATTCGTGAATGAGATAGTCAGGTTGCACGATATCCTAAGTTCACATTCAAGTTTGGAATCAGTTGCATTGTGCTTTGGGCACAAAATTTAAAATTCAGTACAGCTTTTCACCGCAGACGGATGGTCAGTCAGAGAGGACCATTCCAGTCTTGGTATGGCTCAGTATGAAGATCTGTATGGCAGAAAGTATAGATCATTCATATGTCAGTATGAGGTAGGTGAAAAGTAGATTCCTGGACCAAATATAGTGGATTTGACCACCGAGAAGATAGCAGTAATTAGAGAACAGTTAAAAGCTACACAGGACAGACAGAAGAGTTATGCTGAGAAGAGGCATTGACATCTTGAGTTTCAGGATTGGTGATGAAGTGTATCTGAAAGTTCCACCATGGAAAGGAGTATTGAGGTTCGGTAAGAGAGGCAAATTGACTCCTAGGTTTATGGGCCCATATTCCATCATTGAGAGGATTGGACCTGTAGCCCATAAGTTGGATTTGCCATTCGAGTTGCTTAATTCACATGACGTGTTCCATGCATCGATGTTGAAGAAGTGTTACCCTGGTCCAGAGGAGATAGTGGACCCAGAACCTGCACAGTTCAGATCAGATGTGTCCTATGTTGAGGGACCAGTTCAGATAATTGATCGGTAGATCAAGAAGCTCAAGAATCACGAGATACCATTAGTGAAGGTTTTGTGGAGGAATCATAACTTAGAGGAAGTTACGAGGGAGCTTGAATTTGAAATGCGTAACAAGTTTCCTTTTCTCTTTTAGGAATTTTGGGACGAAATTCTTATAAGGGAGGGAGATTGTTATGACCCACTCTTAAATTAACTAGTAAGTACAACAATTAGTGCATAATTAAGTAATTGAGATAAGTTAAGTGCCCACGTGGTGGTTAGTGCATCATCAAGTTGATTAAGTTGAATTAAATATATAGGATATAATTAGTGCTTAATTAAGATGATTAAGTAAAGTTAAGTGATCACAGATGCGATTAGAGTTTTGATTAGCTGAGACAAGCTAAACAACATGATTTCTTGCTCTAAGGTTGTATAGAATTTCACGCTTGAAACATTGCAAAAAAGAATCAGTCGATTTGGACTCTCGAGGCGAAAGTTATAATACTTTTGTTTTCCTTGGACCTAATGTGCAAATTTTCCCAAAATTGTGGCTATTTCTTTTCCTTTTCTTCCGTTTTCTTCTTTATCTTCTTTCCATCCTCACGCGATCGATAGGAGCAACCGCTTTGAAGCGGAGCCCGAACAGAAGCGAAAAGGGGCCGATTTTGGGGCGACTTAGGGCGATTCAATCGACGATTGATCTTCGTCTTCCGCTCCTCTACCTTCCCTCTTCCTCTTCCCCTCTATCCCTTGCCCTAACCACAGCCAACTAAGCAGCGACCTGCTAGGGCACCGCCCAGCAGGGGCCGCCCAAGCTGCAGTAGGGCGCCGACCAAGGGCTCTCATGAGCGCTGCCAACACCTCAAATCGACAGCCCCGACTCCAACCTTGCGGTCTCAATCAGAATTCACAGCTTCTGGCTGTGTTTAGGCACCCAGCCGATGGCTCTCTTCCAACCCGAACGTCAATACGTTGCTGCTTGCTTGAAGTAGGTTTGGCCATGGCAGCTTGGGCGCGAGCTAGCACTTGGAACCGGTGCCATCGACTTCGACCGAGAGCCGTGCAAGAATCCGTAGCCCCAGCCCAAGCTTTAGCTATCAACCGAGCTCTCCCATCCATCTGTGCGTGAGATTGGCACCTGCTGCTTGCAGCAGGTCTGAGCCAGAAGCAGTTGGCATGAGAAGCACCTCCAAAACAACACCTTCAACTCGGCTGTGGTGCCAAAGCATGAATCTGCCACCTTCCAGCCAAAATCATCAACCAATCGAGTTTCCTTTTCAACTTGCACATGAAACAAGTTCGCATCCAGGCTATGCCAAGGTAGAAGAAGACCTGCGTGTGCCTGAAAACTTGTCTCTGGACGCATTCCTGGACGAACCCGGACAATTCGAAACACGGTGAGTAGGATTTCATTTATTTATCATTAATAAACTCAGGTGTTTGAATATTTCCAGTTATGTGCGCGAATTACGCTGATAACAGGCGTTATCAGGCGTCGGGCAGCGTTTGGCGTCGCCCGACTTTTTATTTCATAAAATGCTTCTAGACGTTGTTATATGATTTAGTTTAGCATCTGATCAGTGTGGATTGAATCAGTAAATTTATATGGTTCATTGGAACCTAAATTGCTCATTTGAATGTTGAAATTAGAAATTCATGTCTGAAAATGGTATAATTTGGGTATGAACCCAAACAATGAAGATTTCTGATAAATTATCAGATGTACGATTTCAAAGTAGATATGAATAAATAAAATATGCATGAAAACCCTAATTGCATATATCTTTTGATGTTAATATGTGTAAATTGATATTTACATGAAATGGCACATTTCTCTGAAATATTACCAGAAATTCTCAAGTATTGTTATTAAATTATATTGTGAAATGTAATTAACTCTTAATTGAGTTAAGTGATGCACAAACCATGATTTGGGTTAATGTGCACGTTTTTCGAGAATTTTAGAGAATTGACAAATGTTGAGTATGATTCTCGTATGTGAAGTAAATTTCTTTAATGTGTGCAATAAGATGTTCAATTGCGTAAATTCGCTATGTATGTGCCAAATTGAAATAAGTTGGGTTATTTATGCATTTCTAATTTGTCTGAATGCATGGTATGAGAATTTCTCAGAAATTACAATGATTTGAAATATATTGCTCTGTCAGTTTAGAATGACAGTGTATTGTGATCTGATATGAAATCAGTAAATGTGATATTCCTGTTTAAATGGTTATATGTTAATCAGTTAATAGACTTAGGTGCCCTAACACCGTAGAACCCCTTTGACAGATCTACTTCTTAGGGGTGAAACTCGTGTTGCAACATTATCCGTGCGATGTCATGGAGACACGAGGATAGAGAGGCAGTGTCCAACAATAACGTGTGCGATGTCACGGTGGCACTGGAGAAAATTGGGGGTTATTGCAACAAGATCCGTGCGATGTCATGGAGGTAACCCCGTGAGACTCTCCGCTTGTGTACTCAGGTTAGAGGAGGAGTCTAGAGCACTCGATGTAGTGCAGTGAGGCCGATGAGCCTGAAGGCCGATGAGCCTGGGGTCCTGTGGCAGAGCAGGGCTGACGTCAGACTTAGCATTTCCCAGGTGTGTCGCTAAGTCTTGTACGGTGGGATCGTAGTTCGCTACGGATCTTCATATACAGGGTACACTGTATATGATTAGGGCTTAATAATAATATAAATTGGTACTCATATAGGATCACAGTAAATTAAAGTATTCGAACTTTTGTGCTATTTCTTTATATCTGTTTATCTGTTCAAATTATCTGTTAATGCATGGAAATGTGATTATATTCTGCAAATCTGTTATGTTATTAGAACTGCCCTGCTTAGTACTGTATTTATGTTTTATTTAAATCTATAAACCTGATGAGTTGTTTAGTGATAGCTAAATGAAATGCTATTCACTGAGCGAGTAGGCTCATACCTCTACTCAAAACATTTTCAGGTCAGCATCAGCATCAGGAATCGGAAGGGTCGTTTCATCCTAACGCCTAGTTATAAAAGGTTTGTAGTTAGTCTAGTTAGAGGTCTCTTAGTCCTTTCCCCTCGATCCTTGGAACGTGGTGTGGGAGAGAGAGAATGTGTATAAAGATGTAAATTAACTGTTATGCTTTACTTATGTTAAACAATGTAATATGCTGTAGACTTTGCTTTGTACCTTCTGTCAGTTTAATAGGAATGCTTCTGCAGTTTGTTTAGTTTTTGTTTACAGCATAAATCTGGTTATCTTTAATGTCTTAATACGTTTTAAAAAAAATGACGAGTGGTTGGTTTATGTGTAAATCCCATCCTGTCGCGCCCTAATCTCATGGTTTGTGGTTAATGTGAGATCGGGGTGTGACAATATGAGACAATCAAATTAGCTAGAACCACTTCAGATATCATCCAAAGTAAGATGCCAAAAAAGCAGAAAGATCCATGATCTTTTGGGATTTCTTGCCATATCGGTGATTCTTTATGCAAGAAAGGACTGGCAGATCTTGGTGCTAGTATCTCCATCATGCCACTCATCCTTTGCAAAAGGATAGGGTTTGTTGAACTTCTCCCAACTGGCATGACCATACAACTCACACACAATTCGATAAAACATCCTCTGGGAATTATTGAGGATGTACCTGTCAAGGTAGGAAAAGATTCATATGTTCTGTGTGACTTTGTCATCATGGACATAAAAGAAGACACTAGATATCGTCTTATCTTTGGACGTCCGTTCCTTGACACTGCAAGAGTTCTAATTGATGTTGAAGAAGGAACCTTGCTTCTTAGACTTGGTAAAGAAACTCTCAAATTCAAAGTTTTTGAAAGTATGCAAAGACCAAGCATGCAAGAAGAAGTATATCTTGTCAATTGCATACGATTTGAACCAAACGGTTTCAACCATACAGTCTTGACTGTACGGTTTCATCCATACGGTCTCAAGACCGTATGGAAAACCTCACCTCAAAACCGTTTGGGTCTAATTGTCATTCAAGACCGTTTGGGATTTAATCTATCCACACCATCAGATCTTGGATCTACGACCCTCATCCATTTGGGCAAACCGTTTTGATCTCAACCTGCCCTATCGTTTCTCCTCTAAATGGTTTTGAAAAACTGTTAGGGTAGAGTAACCCAAGGTCGTATGGACTCCCCTCTTCCCAAGACCTATTGGATCGCCCAGCACCTGCAACGTCGGCATCTCTACCCTAGACCTACAACCTTGTCGACTGCCACTGCCAACACCCCCTGCTTCCTCTACCTCCGTCCCATATGCAAACCCTAGCTCTCCATGAGCCTGCTCGACACACCACCCTCAACCCACCACCACCAATCTACAGATCTTGGTGCCACTTCATAGTACAACCACAACGTCGTCATCAGCAGCGACCGCAACACCCAATCCGCCGTCGATCACCCATCGAGACCATGACCAATTGGATGGAGCTGGAGTATCGATCATTCAAGAATGTTTAGAACAAAGCTACTCAAGAATGATTGGACCTAAGGACCGTTTGATGGATACCGGTTTGTGAGACCAATAGAGTAGAGTGCATCCAAGACTGTTTGAGCATGCGGGAGCAACGACCCTTTGGGACCGTCAGAGACGACAGTTTGACGCAAGAAACTCTAGGACCGTTTGGAGCTGTGTCGCATGAAACCGATTGGAGGTTATCGGTCTGCAAGACTAATAGGAGTCGATCGTTTGGAGCCCAGGGTTGTAAGAGCGTTTAGACAGACATGTTGAAGACCGTTTGAGCCTAAGCATTCATGACCGTTTGGAGCCTATGATGGCAAACCGTTTGGATGTCAAAATACACTAAACTGTTTGGAAAAAGGTCTTGCAAGACCGTTTGATAAAGGCATGTATACCAAGACCGTATGGATACTTAAAGCAACCAAACCATATGGTCATTTAACTCAAAACTATTTAAGCAAGTTGTAAAAATTGCAACTGGGCCCAAATCATGAGACCAGACCCGAGCCTATAAATAGGACCAGTAGGGTCCTCGTTTGGGCATCAATTTCGGGACACTGACATGCTACATGTACATAGGTCCGATCAAGTTCCAATCACGATGTTGTCATTCCACCTGCTGCTCGAGCTGCAGTCAAGGAGACCGAGAAGACAAGGAAGGAGGAGTGAGAAAGACTTCCCGGTCTATCTTGGCATCCCTCATTCCTCATCCAGATCTGCTCCGACATGACGTAGAAGATCACATCATCTTCACCGAGTTGAGACTACCTTCTACATCATGCTCATGGTGGATTTCTCTCTCTTTCTTGTTCCTCTTATTTCTTGCATCATGAGCGAGTAGTTCCTTTTCGCTGGGGTGTGGGGACTAGCCCCGCTGCCCATGCAAGCATGTCTTTTTGTTAAACATTTCATGTCAATGTATATAACTTTTCATTTCATTGTTGATCGTTAATGTTTGTAGTTAGATTACCTACTTGTTTTAATCTTGTTCTTCCCTACATTTTGAGAACTTCTTTATGTAGGTTCGAATGTCGAGTAATGAGGTTGACTCCCAAACTAGAAATAGAATGGGATTCCTTGAGGTCGTAAGTGTGTGATCCGTGAGGGGACGAGCCATCTATCCTACGGCGATGCTTCTACGTGCCTAACACATGTATAGGGGGTCCACAACCTCAGTTGGATTTTTGCATCTTCTTAGTTAATCATCAATGTTTTCTCGTAGATTAATCGCTTGCTTGCTTATCGATTAGCGTGGTTGACTCCTTGACGAGAACTTCTGATAGGATTCCTTGAGGTCATAAGTGTGAGATCCGTGAGGGGATGAGTCATCTAGCCTACAGTGATGCTTCTATGGTCTAAACATCCCTTAGGGAGGACCACAACCTTAGTTGGATTTTGTATCTTCGGAGCCATAAATATGTAATCCGGATGGTGACAAGACATCTGATGTCTAAGGTGATGCTTACGCAAGATTAACGCCCATATGGGGGGTTTTGCAGCAACTCTATTTGGATAGTTATCTCTTGTCTGGATGTTTGACGTTTGAATGTGTTTGCATGTGTAGTGGTGGTGAAACTTGAGACCATCCCAACGATTCCATATCATCAATCTAGATCAAATTTAATTCCGCTCTTTACTTTCTTGCAACTAGTGTAATTAACCACAAACCAATCAATAATTATAAATATTAGTCTTACTTGAACTAGACTCTACTGACAAAGATTCTTAAAAATGTTGTCCTTTGGGATTCGATCCTCAACTATACTGCGATAAGACTCGTCCACTTGCGGGTGGTATTATTGCACATTGGTTTTGGTAAAAGCTCGAGGATTTCAACCCCGAGTGAGTTTGTTAGTGCGATAATGTTCCACGTCAGGTTTCTACATCTAATTTTGAGAAATCAAATGCCTTGTTTGCATGTGGAATGTCTTGGGAAAAGCAACATAGTAAGTGGATGACTACTTGCTCTTTTGGACCTTATGAGAATGAGGAAATGGCTGAGGAATATGAAGGTGATGCTAAGGATTCAGATGACAAGGATACTGATGGTGAGGTGCATGGTTCGAACATGATAATGGAACAAGAGATGGAGATGACCCCAACCAGTCAGTGATGAGGATTACAACCCTGACAAGGAGATAGATTGAGATGACCTAGATGTTCAATTTTAGGTCTATGAATGTCCATGTGCTTGTATTTTGTACGCTTAGCATGTATTATTCATTGGGCATTCATGTATGAGGCTACTATTTCTATCATCAGTTGTTTTCTTCACCCAGGGTCATTTTCCTTACAGACTATTATCATTATATTCACTTTTGTAACCTTAACTCTTTACTCTTCTACTTTATGAGTTTTGGTGTATACAAATCCATATTTTGATTATGACTCAATACTATTAGTTATCTCGAGTAGGTTTGTACTTGGTGACTATATATATGATTCTTATGTGTTGGAGGCGACCAATCTTAGCTCTTCTACCCCCTCCCTAAATTGAAATGACAAAAGGTGAGAAATAGCTTGGCACCATATTGAAATAACTCTACAAATTACATCTTTTAATATATGAAAATTGTATAGTATATGTGAGCGGTTTTTGTGTTCTTGGTGGAATTGACCTAACATGTTAAGGTGAAAATGAATTGAGGGGGAGGAATCAATTTCATACTTTCATGTATCCCCCTACTCATTAAAGGTGTAAAATGGATAAAGTTTCATGCCTTTTCAATATGGTAAAGAATACTTTGTCATCTTCAAAAAGGGGGAGAATATTGATCTGACAGTTATACATTGCCCATACTTTAATGATGACATAACCATTCCATTCAT
Source organism: Alisma plantago-aquatica (assembly GCA_963693085.1). NCBI lineage: Eukaryota > Viridiplantae > Streptophyta > Magnoliopsida > Alismatales > Alismataceae > Alisma > Alisma plantago-aquatica. Next base: position 1,210,458,580 of record OY856410.1, on the reverse strand, counting down.
ATGTTTCTAATATGTCTATTCAAGATCAATTTCAGGCATTACATATATCAAAAGGATAATTGGCAAATCCTAGTTTGCTAGAAAACAAGCCAAAAATAATGCAAATGGATTTTTTGTGGAATAGGCTATATATCCACTATAATCATGTTGTAAATCATTTGTAGTGAATGTAAATTTTTTCAATAAGCTTAGAAAAAACCAATAACACTTAATTTGAATGTTTAAGCACTTTTAGGACAATTATCAAAATCGATTAGAGGAAGCCTTGTCGACCGCGTTTGTTCTGATGACTAATCAACCGATGGGCTACATAGCTTTTGATAATTCCCAATGTTGGTCAAGTTTTCTAGGTGCCAAGTCAACTAACACACTGCACATATAAAAAAATTAAAGTTGTCTGTCGAGTTTCATCCAAGATAAACTCGGCTGACAATATCAAATTGTTTTGTCATATTGTCGTTGTCTAAGTTACCTAAAAGATAACCCAACTGACAACATTGTACAAAAAAGTGCATAAAAGTGTTTCTAGCTGTTGGTATGCTGCAAAACTCAAAAATATATCTGTTGGAACACTCAAAATGGTTAGAATTCATTCCTAACTATCTCTACTAGCTAGTAGGCAACCTCAACTATAAATAGGGGTCTTGGACTTCATTCCAAGTTGGCTTTATATGATCCCTAGTTATAGTTTAATGATTTTGCATCCAAGATCCTATTTCTCTCTCAAGCGTATCTACTAATTTACATCAATATATGTGAGTTAGGAACAATGTATCAAAGTTTCTTTAATGTACATCTTGTGAAGCTCTCCACTACATCCCAACCTCTTTCTTTCTCAAGATGCAATGGTGAAAGCTTCTCCTTGGTGAATGTGAAGAAGAAGGTTGAAGATTCAAGTCAAGTGCAGTGATTCCTTGAAGTCAGAGTACCTGTTACAAGAGTAGATAAGTCCTTAGTGAAGGCAAGAGGCTCATTGCATAAGTGGGTAAGTCCTTGGGAAGGTATATGACTCTTGTCCTGAATTGGAATGTCCTTTGTAGGTTATTGACTCCCTTCTCCTCAAAGGGAAGGCTAGGCATCCTTGTCTTTCAAAAAGAAAGATCATATATTGTAACTCTTATAATAGAATATAATAAATGTGCAATGGTTGAAAATCCTAGATATTGAGCCCTCTAGGTAGTGGATGTGAATGTCCTAGTTTGGAGGTTGGAACCACTAAATGTAGCTTGTGTTATTTTTGCTTGTTCAATCTCTCTCTCCCTTGATATGTATGTTTAGTTGCACTCAAATTTCATTTAATCAACTTTATCTTGGGATATAATTTGAAGGTCTAACGAATTTTCTTTAAGTTTTTTTAGCTCACTCACCACCCTCTGGAGCTCATTGATCCAAAAATTACTTGAGATCCAATGGTATTTTATTCAATTAACCCTGATCCTAAAACTCACACTTCACAGTGCTATCTCCAAGTCTAAAACTCTAGCAATCTAGTTCTTCCTCCATGATAAATTGTAATTCATCGTGGTCTCTTACTCCCTCTTCTTCTCATCCTATTTTATCTAGATGCCCTTATCTCTTGTCTAGAAAAGACACGAGGTAGTTATAGCCAAAATGTCACTAAAAATTACCACAATGCTACTAGTAATACCCTTGTTTAAATTTAGCATGTGCACGAGAAATCAATGTCAACTGATACCTATTCAACAATCCCTTGAATTAGATCATAATAATTGATGATTAAATCCATGAAGATCATGAGTGGTGGCACATACCCATTTTTAGTGACCCAAAGTTGATGAACAACAATCAGTAAAGGTTAGTAGCATTGAGACCTAACCAACACTAACCAAGTCAACTTCCCCACCTAGCTAGCTGTTAGTAATCGTTATTGTTTGACAATGAGTAATGATATGCTTTGTCAGATGTAGTATAAATAAGTTCCATTAATTTCTAGTGGGTCTCCCTAGTGGCAACCACAATGTAATCGATGACAATCTCCTCCATGTTGTTCTGAAATATTCATTACAAAAACACTCCACTTCAACACATCCTAATAATTCAAGAAGGTAGATATCAAATCTCAGATCAGCACACATCATCCTTAATGATATTTTATCGTCAAATGTGATCCTAAGCGTCGTCTTTGGATGGAAATGACCTAGATAAGACCCACTTTGACTGCTTAGAAGGTTTTAGTGACCTAATTATTTTTGGGCTATCTGTTTGGTTGACATGTCCTACTAACAATATATATAAGTGTTTCCACGTTGATCAACCCACCACCTAATAAGGAAAGGAGTTTGTGGATCCTCATTGGGAATTAAGTTTGTACTTTTTCCTCATAGAACACTCGACCTCCACCACTACCACATTGCAAAAGAATCAATCCTCTTCTCATCACAACCATCTTCAATAACTGACAAGAAATACTCAAACATTAAAAGACACAACGTTTTCCTTCTCCAACAATCTATCCTTGCCATCACCAAGAGAAACTTCACCTTATTATATTGGGACACCTTCCCCTTTAACAATATTTGCATGAAACTGGGTAGAATCGTAAGTAGTTTCTCTCTATCACTACAACCTCCAAACAAAATGAATAAAAACAATGGATAATCATTATCAGATCCCCTAAAATAATTTAACCATAAATTTTTATAATATTATACAAATAACATTCAATAAATGTATGTAAGACTAAAACTTATTTAAACATATAATAATAGAATTAAACCACTACAATCCATACACAATGCAAGTGAATTTAGACACAAGTCTAAACCATTTTAAAACATAATGAAATTCTAAATCCACCCTCAAAACTACTAATATGTGTCCATAGAATGGCATGTAATGAATAATACCATTAATGACACAAGAGAAATATTCATGACAAGAATGGGTCTATTTCTTAGGGAAGGAATCTCAAATAGCATAACACAATACTTCCATCTCATACAAGATGTCATACAATGAGGAGATGTGAGAATTGCAATATACGAACTTGATGCAAACATTGCTAACCCATTATAAAAGCACCAGCACAACAAAAACATGATGGACATGTTAAGATCATGTGGAACAATATTCATGGGTGATTGGCTCTAAGTGTAAGTGGGAGTCTATTCGTATGTATCCCCATAGATCCAATCATATGATGATTGCAATGTGGCATTAAATACACAATTTAATAATAATAAAGGTAATTTTGTTTGTTATGTTTGTCTGAACATGAGATGAAGACACAAACATAGTATATGTCTAAAGAATGATGTTACTCAATGACGTATGTCCTCCAGTACATTACTTGAACAATGACATCCTAAAATTTTTAAAAGTATATATATTTTTGTTATATCCCTAGTCGAATATTACTTTGGAAGAAAAATAGGGTATTACATAAGACTAGAGTGTGTTTTGACTGATGACTTAGTCACGATATGTGATATCAAGTCAAGCACACATGTACATGTTAGATAATAGTGTATCAGACAGACCCACGATGAGAGTGATATATGGAGACCATGGAATGGTGGTGAGGATCATCTCTCATAGTGATAAGTGGTGATTGTGGTTCTTAGACCTGAAGTCACTACATTCATCACATGTTGTTCATGTACTTTGACATCATCTAACGTGATCATGAATAATGGTTTCCATAAAGGTGATGCTTGGGTGTATTGTGACACAAGGGGATTGAATGTGAGTGATGCAAATGAGATTTGTCCCTCCTACAGGAGATTGATATCCAAGACCTCTTGATAAGAGATACTGCGAAATGTATGGTCGTACTCGTGAGATTCAATGTGTGATGTGTGAATTCACATGAATCTCATACAGTCTTCTCTATTTCAAGAAACGTGGATAGAACATTGAGAGGATGATGATTCCATGCTTTGAGTTCAATTTAGATATCAGAGACAAAGGAACTATACAACTAGGGTAACATTGATCACATCTTGTAGGTTTAAGTTGTTCTCTAACTTTCCTGATTACTTGGGTAGCAATGATGAGTTTCTAGATACCACCCATTATTTGTGATTCCATAATTGGTTATGGACATTCACTACCAACTTAATTCTGGACCTATAGGGTCACACTCATAAGATACATTAGGATTAAAGGTGTATATTCATGAATGATGTTTAGATTGATTACTAAAATTGTTTAGTTATTCAGTTAAACAACCGAAGTTCAAAATTGACTCACTGGACTCTGAACTGACTGATTCAAGTGTTAAATTAATCGGTTGGAGTGTCAGGTCAATTGGAATCAACATTGGATGATCAATGGCTGAACCAGGGTGTGCAATGACCAATTCATTATATGAACCACACAATTCAATGATCAATTGGATTGGATCAAGGATTGGTGTTGACGTCATGTTTTGCATTAATCGTACATTGAATACCAATATGATTCAAAATAGGAAATTGTATGAATTGAGTAGTTGGGATTGTGAACTAACCGGATCGCCATGTGCAGGTTTTCAAAAATTCCTAAATCTGACCCTTTCAACTCATGCACATATTAAGTACCCTGACCATGGCCTCTCTTATAAATAGAGGAGTACCTGGCACTTCTCAGAATACAATAGTTTCTCAACAATTATTATCCTCTCTAGTTTTGGTAACCAATAGAGAGTCCGACCAAGTCCTACCCGATAAAGGGAGGGACAACAAGGGAGAGATAATTGTGGGAGAGTGTTCAACTCTAGCAGGTTGAAGTTTGAAAGGGACAACTCATTTCCTTCGTCTCTAGTTGGGCAACATGGAGTTTCCAGTGGTCTGCATGGACTACTCTAGAGGCGGGAAGTCGTTGTCTGCCGCTAGGACACTGTCAACCGCTATTTGTGGTACTACATTAGGAGGTTGGTGGAGATGTTGTTTGAGGTTGCTGCTAAAGAAGGAGTGAGTTGTTGTCTGGAAAATAAGCGCGTTGTTACTTCAAGGGTAATTTTACTGGACTTTCTCCAGGACCAGGTATAACTCTTGTAAATATTTCTTTCCTAGATACATTGTTATTGACACGATCTTGTTGATAAGGGAAATCAAACTATATTTTTATTTATGTTGCCTTATCCGTCACCCTGATGCCCCTAAAATTATAATCACTAATCCACATAGTTTGAAAATATACAAGAGGCAAGAAGAAAACTAATAAAAGAATAAAGAAGAAAAGGGATAATGGGGATTACCTTTGGTTCTATAACAATCCTCATATTTTTATACTTCCCTCCTTATTTTCTACTTCCATCATCTCTATTTTTGACCTCTCCTATTTTTTTTTCTATTTTCTACACCCTACATTTTCATACTTCCATCTTCTCTTTTTTTCTCCTTTTTGTACTTCTCTTTATTCAGTTGCATGAGAACAAATGTTATGCATGATTTGTTGCAGGGGGCAGAAGCCTGTAAGGGTTCTCGATATTTTGTTGGACAAGGATGGCACCTATAACGTGAACGAATGCATTTGATGATCGTTATCCATTTTGTAATGGTAGGAATAAAAAAATGAGGTTGTATTCCGAAGTGGATTGAAATAATCATATTTTTAACTCCAATTTGGCTCATTTTCAAGTACATCCAATTTAGGTCCCAAAAATATTTAAAGAAAATATTTAATTAAGTTTATAGGTTATATTAAACTTACGGTCAAGTTACGGGACTACAACACTAAAAAAATTCAAAATATGGAAGAAACTTTGTTTTGAATGAGGTGAGAAGTTTTTCATTTTTTAAGTTTATGTATTAGAGAAAAGCACTTCTTTCCTTTGTCCGCCTATCAAAAGAATACAATGGTAGAGTCAACTTTGATTTCATGCTAGGCTACTCTTATTTTTATTGAAAACATATTACAAAGACCGCATCAAACTCCTATAATTCCACAATAAGATCTAGAAGATATTTAGTTATAAGTTTGTTTTTTTGAGGTTTAATTATAAGCATGTTTTCAGGTTCTACTTTACTTTTCTTATTGATATATAATAACCTCTATAACCAAACTTTGTTGTGTCTTTGTTGTGTACACTCATAATGCATGACTATCTATCAAATTCAGTCTTCAATTCCATGGATTCAATTAGTAACCTCCGTTTCTTCAAATTAATGATGAAACGGAGTATACTTTTGACACATGTTTCACTTTTTTTTGTTTCTTAAAGTAGGTTTTACAAGTAGGTGAAACCATTACAGTACGACATTTTAGTCCATTTCTCATTTTTTTCTTTCCGTTTTATATTTATTATGTTTGTTTCAACTATGAAGTCATATGAGTATGATTGCATTGGTAGGACCCCTCGACATGTCATTTCACATTTTTTTGTATTGGTGCACCATTTCCATTTTAGTTTTGTTGAACATAACTATTAATTCTCCCTTGGTTGGATATCTTCATCACTTGAAGGGAAACATGCGGTTGTAATACCTTCCCACCTCGTTGCTGAGTGTGTTTCCTGTAGCTCGAGCGTATGGACTATTTAATTCTGATTTTCGAAGTTGTTTGTAGTCATCCCAATTTCATACAACACGATGTCAACTTTTCTTTTCTTTTTGTCCATCGTCTTCTATATATAGAGGAATCGCGGAAGTAATCAAAGTTTGATATTACCCAAAAACATACATTTGAACCCAATCCTCACTTTTTCTTATCTTTGAGTCTTAATCCACATATTAAGAACACCAAGGTTAATTTCTTGGGCGGTACCACACATTCGTCTCGAATAACCATAACATATTAACTTGCATAGTTTATTCCCTAGCCCCGCACTTAATCTCACATTTAACCATAACAACGAGGCATGATATTACTTCTTTCATCAATGCATCGTTATCCTTATGGAAAAGAACTGCACAAAACTTAGAGATGTGTATGTAATGCGAGATGATATAATCAAGAATGATGTCTTTTATACGTAAGTTGTGGTATCGGCGTATGTGTTTAAGTTAATTATGACTATGGATACATAATACTACGCATTTTCTCCGTGCTAGATATTCAACATCTCTACACCTAATTGTAGAGACGACATTTAAAAGAATGGAAAAAGACTGTTACATGATCTTTACCAATCGAGTTTCTATTGCTTAATGTGATTTCCATTCAATTTCGTACCGGCTACAACTAACAGCTCAACTATGTGCACATCTCTCTCTTTCTGTGTGTACCCGCGTGCGGAGACTAACCCTTGCACGCCTGAGCTTATTACTAAAGTGCAGAAGTCAGTGGCCCACGGTGCAAGGGATGTGCTTACGTGGTAAGTACGCCTGCATCTATTCCGGGTAGTTTGGTGACGGAACGTAAATTTGTGGAAAGGAAACTGAAATCATTCCTGCCAATCTTTTCAAGTGAACCTAATTTGCTGATTAAATCTCAAGACGTGCAACACTTGGCAATATCAGGCATCTTACACACGTGGATACACGAATATGTTGTTATTTATTATTATAGTATTATATTATACAGTCGAGCCCACACATAGATGCATATATTGTCGAATATATCTATCAGTTTTAAACGTTTCGTTATACGGGTATTTTATCCTTTTTATTGTTATATATGCTGCCGATCCCGCGCGTATATTCATGCGTTGTTGGAGTACCCAGCAAGGTAGCCGGGTTGGTGGAGCCGGAGTGCCGGAAACGATCCGGACTTGCAGCCGATGTACCCCTCTTTTCAAATTTTTGTGGACATGGTCTTGCGATGTTTTTCTGGTGTGATTTGGGTATGACTTCCGGGAGAGTGGAGTTGGTAGGTAGATATATCTAACCGGGGGAAGACGATTGACGTCCGTGAAGTGTTTGCTGGGCAAGACATCTGTATCTATGTTTTGTCCGATGTTCACCACTGATAGGTTGCCCTCCCTGTTAATCAAATCACTCTGAAATATTGTGACCTCTTCCTTTCAAGCTGGGACTAGGAGGCATTTGTATCAGTTCGTTCAGCATGCCCTGAATATCTCATGTAGCATCATGTACAGTGTTTGACTAGTTAAGTGAACTGATGTATTAGTCATTGACGTTAGAGAGATCAATTCCTCCTCTCATCTCATTTGGTTCATATCTAGGTAATTTATTTCCATGATATCATCCCGAGAAAATCTTGCGTTACTCTTTTGAAGATTATGCCGTACATTATATCAAATCAAGTTTTAGTTTGGCAGTTTACTGAAAATTGTGAAAAATGTAACCCAAGACTTGATGGCTACAAGGATTTTCAAACTTAAGCGAAACAGAAATGGCTGGTGAGAGAAAACTTCCCACGTGTAATGCCGAATTATGCGTCTATGAATTATTTCATAACCTCGATGCTATGGAAGAATGAATTCCGGCTTTTACATCCATCTTTCTCGAGAGTGTACACCAAAAAGGTTCTCCTAAGATTTTATTTTTCATTTTAGATATTGAAGGAAAATTACTAAAGAAATAAAAAACATCTGAGCTTGGATGATTTTTACTAAGAAGAAGAACAAGATGAACGTCAGATGTGTAGTTGACATTGCAAATACTTCATGATTGTGGTAGAGAAAAAGAGGAAGTAGAAACAATATGGGAATTTGACACACATAAATGAATTGGTACGATATACCCTACATAGACATTAATATTCTATTATAACATGACTGAATATAGAACTTGGTTTCTTAAAATAGAGGCCAATGCTTCCTATATCCTTATGGCCGTTTTATATATCATGATAACAGATTAAACTGGGTCTGAATGATATTAAAAAATCAATATCCCATGCTTCCTCTAATCTATTTTGACATAAACAATTTGTTTTTGGTTGAATAATTATGCAATTCAAATGAAATCATATTGGATTGTGATACCTAAACTAAGTGTTGCTAGTAAACTTCATAAGATGACTAATTGTGTGGTTATGTTTTTCAAACATAGTGTGCAGTCAGAATGTCGAGTTTGAGTTCATTGAGGGGAACCCTAACTTTAATTGAAATATGATTTTAAGATGATTTATATGCTTGTAATGCCAATCTATGCCGTAACGTTGTAAAGTACTCTCAGATGATCAAAGGATAGACATGGATAAATATGAAATCATTTTGCATTATAGAAACCTTGAAGATGGGTTAGAAGTGGATTATGTATGGATTTGATCGTTGGTTCTTGACATTTTCATTATTCTTGGTTGAATATATATGCATTTTTAAAATGTAAGTATATTAGATGTAATATCTCAAACTGAGCAGCTAGTAATCTTCACTACATAATTAAATATATGTTTATGTTTATTTAAACATGATTAGATGTTCAACCCAATTCACATTTACTTTGACATGTAGTGTGTGGTCATGATGCCAAATCAGGGTTTGGCATGGGAAAACCCTAATCTCAGTTAAAATTATGTATTTTGGGATGTTTTGGGTGCTATAAGTGTCTATCAATTTTATAGTGATGTAAAGTAAACTTTGATGATCATATGATAGACTAGGGTTAGTATGAAACAATAGAAGAATCTAGAAACCAAGAAGATACTCGACTTCTATTGTAAATTTAACTGTCTGTCTTTATCTTGGAACTCTTTCCAACTTACAGTTCTTTTTTAAGGTCAAACATAATTTTAGATTACAATCATTAATTTTATTTGTCATTTCAGAAGCTTGCATCAGGGTATCTCTTTACACCTAATCTTTCTTATCACCATACTCAAGGAACTAATCCTTTGAGTGCTTCTCAAGCTCATAAGGATATTCTTCATGGTAGTCCAGTGACTCTCACTGAGATCATACATATACCCTCTCGTCATGTCCAATACATATAAGATTGCTAAATAGGTGTATATATGAGTCAGGCTAGAATACACTCGAGTGTACATATTGCATGCTACACTCAAGTTGTGTTTGCATATCAAGACTATTTTTTTGCAAAATGTAAACCCTTGATCTTCATTGTCATACTACAACAAGGCTACATACAAATTTTGAGCCCATTTGGATGAGTGTAAGTCACTCATCCGAGGGCAACAAAACGACACACGAAACTAATTTGAAATGCATTATTTTTGTGGTCTTTATAATTCGACCTATAAATGTCCAAATGGACTCAAATTTTATATATGAGCTATTCACAAGATGTTTAACAAAGATCAACAATTTAGATTTAAAAAAAATTGCATAATGAAAAGTTACTCGAGTGTATTCGGCACTGAATACACTCGAGTGTATTCCAGCCTGACTCTCTCTTTCTCTATACATATAAATAAATAAATAAATAAATATATATATATATATATATATATATTTATATATATATATATATAGAGAGAGAGAGATAGAGAGAGAGAGAGAGAGAGAGAGAGAAAGAGAGAGTGATGCTAGAATACACTCAAGTATATAGATCGCACAGATATAGTCAAATGTTTTTGCATATCAAGACTATTTTTTGCAAGATGTAAACAATTGATCTTCATTATCATACTATAATTCGGCTACATACAAATTTTGAGCCCATTTGGATGAGTGGAAGTCACTCATCTGAGGGCAACAAAATCGTTGCACGAAACTAATTTGAAATGAATAATTTTTGCGGTCTTTATAACATGACCTATAAATGTCCAAATGTGCTAAAAATATCTATATGAGTTATTCACAAGATGATTAAGAAGATCAATGGATTAGATTTTTGAAAAAAATATTACATCATGAAAAACAACTTGAGTGTATTCTATCCTGACTCATATATATATATATATATATATATATATATATATATATATATATATATATATATATATATATATATATATATATATATATATATAGTCAGGCTAGAATACACTCAAGTATACGGATCGCACGAATACACTGAAGTGTGTTTGCATATCAAGACTATTTTTTGCAAAATGTAAACTGTTGATCTTCACCATCATACTATAACTAGGTTACGTACAAATTTTGAGCCCATTTGGACGAGTGTAAGTCACTCATCCAAGGGCAACAAAATCAACACGCGGAACTAATTTGAAATGCATAATTTTTGTGGTCTTCATAACATGAGCTATACATATCCAAATGTGCTCAAATTTTGCGTATGTGTTGTTCACGAGATGTTTAAGAAGATCAATGGATTAGATTTTCAAAAAAAATATTGCATCATGGAAAACTACTTGAGTGTATTCCGCTCCGGATACACTCGAGTGTATTCTAGCCTGACTCTATACATATATACATACATATATATATATATATATATATATATATATATATATATATATATAGATATATATATATATACACATATATATAGTCATGCTAGAATACACTCGAGTATACAGATCGCACAGATACACTCAAGTATGTTTGCATATTAAGACTATTTTTTGCAAGATGTAAACCATTGATCTTTTTTTTCATACTAAAATTAGGTTACATAAAAATTTTGAACCCATTTGGATGAGTGTAAGTCAGTCATCTGAGGGCAACAAAATCGACGCATGAAACTAATTTGAAATGGATAATTTTTGTTGTCTTTATAGAATAAATTATAAATGTCCAAATATGCTCAAATTTTTTATATGAGTTATTCATAAGATAATTAAAAATATTGATAGATTATATTTTTGAAAAAATATTTCATCATGAAAAACTACTTGAGTGTATTCTGCTCCAAATACACTCGAGTGTACAGATCACACAAATACACTCAAGTGTGTTTACATATCAAGACTATTTTTTGCAAAATGTAAACCATTGATCTTCGCTGTCATATTATAACAAGGCTACATACAAATTTTGAGCCCATTTGGATGAGTGTAAGTCACTCATCCAAGGGCAACAAAATCGAAGGGTGAAACTAATTTGAAATGCATAATTTTTATGGTATTTATAACATGACCTATAAATGTGCAAATGTGCTCAAGTTTTTTATATGATCTATTCACAAGATATTTAAAAAGATCAATAGATTAGATTTTTGAAAAAAATATTGTATCATGAAAAACTACTTGAGAGTATTCTGCTCCGAATACACTCGAGTGTATTCTAGCCTCTCTCTCTCTCTTTCTATATATATATATATATATATATATATATACATACATATATATCGGGCCCATCTTTATTGCCCGCGCAGGTAGCTACCCGCCCACCCTTCCGACCACTTTTTTTCAATTTTTTTTCGCAATTGTAGAGGACTATTTTGTCTAGCTCTCCAAAAAATCTTAGCCAAAAACAATATCATTTGCCCCTCCAAAATAAAAAAATCCGTCCTTATATATATCGGTTGTATATTTTGTACAGAGTTACTCTTTTATTTGTGTAGTTACTTTCTGATCACCATAGTTACTTTTTTGACAACAAAGTTACTTTTTTGGCCAGGAGACTTACTTTTTTGGCTGCTGGGTAGCGAAAATCCAGGCTACTCACGCGGGCAACGAATGAACGCACACACACACACACATATATATATATATATATATAATACACTCTCATCATGTCCAATACATATGAGATAATTGGATATCCTCTCGTAATATCCAATACATACGTGATAACGAGATCAGTACATAACATTGCATTCAAGATTCAATTGCAAATGCATATGTCATCTATTTATGTATTACTATTCTTCAAAAGAACCGGGACACTAGGCTCTTGAGAGACTAACATATATATATATATATATATATATATATATATATATATCATGGAATCCTAGACAAGTTTTCTCTCATTGAGTCTTGCATGTTGAACCTCTTCAACATCTTGCCAATGTATGTACTCATTCAAGAAGCTTTTTAGATCTATCTCTATAGAAATCAATTCCTATCACATCATTTGCTTTGCCTAAACCCTTAATAGAGAAGGTGCTTCCATTCCAAGTTTTAATATTTGTAGGATAAGGATGTAATTGTCCATCATTATGTTGAATATAAATATGCTCCCACTGAATCTTGTGTAATCACAGATTTTATCTTCATTCTGATTCAAGTCAGACCCTTTGACTTTCTTGTCAAATAGAAGATTCCAGCTCTGAGATGCTTGCTTCAATCCACAGATTGACTTTTGGAGCTTATAATATACTTTATTTTCATTATTGGATTTATAAAACCTTTAGTCTATGTCACATACAAATCCTTGTAACTATTCCAGTTAAGGACTATGGTTTTAAAATCCATATGCCAAATCACATTAGTCTTAACAAGTTGCAACAACAAGCATGATCTTGATGTATTTAACTATGGTAAATGGTGAAAGACTTCATCATGTTCAACACCTTGAACTTGTTTGAAACTATTTACAACCAAACTACCCTTCCATGTTGGTCTTCTTTCTGAAGATCCAATTGCACCCTATGGGTTATACCCCTTTAGATGGATCAACAAAGTTCATACCTTGTTGGTTTACGTAGACTCCATCTTGGATCTGATGGCCTCAAGGCATGTCTCAGATTTTGGTTCCATAATAGCTTCTAGATAGGTAGGTGATTCATCATATATGACCAACCAACTCCCTTCTTGAAGATATCATAATCTTTCAAGCTCTAGGTGTGTTATGCTATATCTATGAGGTTTTGTGTTACATAAGGAACTTAAGATTCCACAAAAACTTGTGATTCTCCATGTTCCGATTGTACCTCTTATTGGTTCAATGTTTTCTTATTGGTTTCAAACATTTCGAGTTCTACTTTTAATCCCACTGATTTCTTTGGAACTAAGTTCTTCTTCATGAATACAACCATCCTGGAAACAAGCATCTTTGTTGTTGGTTTGGGATAAAAGTAGAATTTCAACAAAGTAACATTTATGTTATTTATGGACGACAAAGCTTTTAAGAAATTCTTTTCTAATATAAGCTTTCAATCCTAATCACTATAAAAGATATATCGGTACACCTCCCATGCCATATCACATATGGTGTCTTTTGAACCATTTTAGATGGTACATTGTTCTGTGTTAAGCATGTGTCCAAAAGAAATTTGAAAATTAGCTAGATTGATCACACCATGACTAACATGGTGTGATTTATTCTTTCTAATACACTCTTATGATACACTATCATTGTGTTTTAGAGGAAATCATCATGACACATTATCATTGTCTCCAGAAAGGTGCTCAAACTCTTGGTTTAAAATATTTCAACATCGATCATGTTGAAGTATCTTAATACTTTTACCAAGTTTGTTATGTACTTAAATTATGATCTCCTTAAAAACTTCAAGAGATTGTATACTTGTATTTCATTAAAAATAAACTTCCATATCTACTGATAGAATCAGTAAAGATAATGAGGTATTTGTATCTACTTTTAGAATTTATTCTAAAAGTTCTATATATATATCAGTATGTATGAGCTCTAATATAATAGTTGTTCTCCCACTACATCTAGTGAAGATGCTTTTGTCATGTTTTCCATTTAATAAGACTCACATGTCTCTATTGGTTCAATAACCAAAAGATTCCAGATGACCATCATATGGATTCTGGAGACGCATTTCTCATTTTTTGCTCTAGATGACAATGCTATAGACATTCATTATTTGAGTCATCAAGTCATTTAGTATATATGTCTCACACATTTGTCTCTCAACTATCAAGTATAGTTTGTGAGACATAAGGCATTGCCATGAAACATCAATTCTTATCCATACAAGATACATGATGTTTTCATCAATGGTAGGTACATAATAACAATTCACTAATTGTATTATGTGCTCATGAATGACAACTTCGAACTGTAGTGGCAGCAACCCTTACTCCGCACAACTTTTGCTTACTTCTTATTGGGTCATGAAGTAGATATATCTATCTTTGTTCGTATTACTTTGTTCCTATAAAGTGAAAAGGGAAAATTCCCTTTTCACTTACCCTTCTCCTTATCTTGAGTGTTGAAGACTTGGACTTTAGATTAGCTTTAGAACTCTTCATGACCTTTCCTTTGCCCTTGGACATATTTTTGTTGATTTCCATCAAAAATTTGTCCTTCTTCATTCTTAATTTGGCATCAACATGCTAAGTAGTTTTGACAGGGGTTTAGCCAAGTTACTCAAATAATACTCAATAAGTTGGCTATATATGATTCAGAAAACAATTGTAGAATCATATCCATGGTCAACTCTTAACCTAAAAGTAATCCCAAACACTTTATATTTTCTACATTCCCAATCATATTGAGCACATGGGGCTCTACTAGATCTCTGTTTGTCAGTTTGCACTCAAATAATGCTTCAAAAATATTATACCTTTCTTGCTTTACATGATACTTTAGACGTGTTACCATCTCGATAATGTCTATATTTTCATATTGGTCAAGCAACTCATAGTTCATATAGCATAGAATAAGGTACTCAATGTCTATGACATCATTGACATGCTTCACGTAAGCATCCATTTCAGTCTTAGGTGCATTTGGAGCGGGTTCCTCTGGCTCTAGCCTTTCAAGGACATAGAGCTTTCACTCGATGATGAGAACATTTCTTAAAGCCCTTAACCAGTTGTGAAGCTTTAACCTGTTTTGTCCTTCTCAAGGACTAATCACTATGAGAACGTGTTTGTGTTTTGACATTATATTCTACAATGAAAATGGTAACTTTTCAAAACATTTGTTTTATTTGTTAAGTTAATGATATTAATTAGGCCTTTAATTAATTATCAATCCCACAATTTTGTTCAAATTGATAAACCTCATATATCAATTATGAAGATTGCATCATACAATCTTCTAATGAGCTAAAATCCAAAATAATTCAACTATTATCCGACCAATTCCAGCGTCCATAGGCAATTATTAAGGTAGGAAACTCTTGCCAATTGCATCATATGAAATTCTTTGATAGATGATATGAGCGACTCCTTGCCATAGTCATCTACATTCCTCTGGTGCTTAATCCAATTAAGTACACTCAGTTAAGCCTAACCCAAAAGCCAACACCACAATAATGCACCCTTCTTGGTAGACCCACCTTATTACCATCTCACTTCCACGAGATATATAACACACCACCATTGGGGTGCCCACACTTAGTTGATTGAGTTATCCATGTGTGCTGCTTATGGAAAGCATCTAAGACTTAATATTATATTGAGGGATTTTATATATAAATATGTATACATATCCAATCACCACATACTTAGTATGTATATTATACATGCTATAACCACAAATGAGAACATGAAATAATTAAAACAAACAAGTGATGGTTGTGGCCATACTATTATAATTGGTTGGAGCCATAAGGAATTACTACCACCTAGGGTCCACATCATATGAAGCTTGTTGTTGATGAAGATATGTGCTCGAACCAATCCGGGGTTGATCAGTTAAACTCTTGAAACGGTCAACCCGCCTCTTGGTCACTAAGTTGGGTTCTTGAAATGGCCGTCTGGTCTCACTTCAAGTGACGTCTGGATTCCTCCAGCCATTAGTTGGGCCGCTAGTTTATCTATTCATCCTCTTGTCATATGGCCTCCTCAGTCTTCTAGTCGATTAGTTGTCTCACAAACAAGTCAATTTGTCATGTGCAAAATTTCTTCTCATGGTGAAACATAAATTAAAACTATCCTATTACTTATTACATTATATAAGGGAAAACCTCAAATTACATTTGTGGGGAAAGAGGAAAAAGAACATTAATTTGCATTTGGAAAGCAGAGAGATACTCAATATGGAAACCAATATATAAAAAGGAATAAACAACCAAAACTATGCACACAAAGATCTAGGGTTATTGACCATAACCATGCTTCACATCCACCATCAAAATCAATTTTGGGTGACACATGTGAACTGCATATATATCATATCATATATATTAGTTTGTGAATCACATGTGGTAATTAATCAGATATGCACATTAACCAGTTTCATATTTGCATTGTAAACAATAAAAATGAGTTCAATCATATTGATTTAAATCTAGATACACCATAAATTGACATGGATCTGATACCACTACAAGGAAATTGGGGTGACGGATAAGGCTGAAACAAAAATTAAAGATTGATCCCCCTTAACAACAAGATCACATCAATAACAATGTATCTAGGAAGGAAAGGTTTGCAAGAGTTAGAACCAATCCTAGAGCAAGTCTAGCTAAATTAACCTTACAGTAGCAACATGCATCTTCTTCAGGAAGTAGCTCACTCCTTCTTGAACATCAACACTAGAACAATGTCTCCACCGCCCTCCTAGTGCAGCACCACAGACAATGGTTAATGGTGTCCTCCTAGCAGCAAACAACGACCTCCTATCTATAGAGTAGTCCATGCCTACCAACAAAACTTCACATTGCATTACTAGAGACAATGGGAAGGAGTTTACCCTTTCAAACATCAACCTGCTCGAGTTGATATGCTCTCCCACAATTGTCTCTCCCTTGCTATCCCACCCTTTATTGTGTAGGTATTGCTCAGACTCTCTATTAGTTACCACAACCAGAAAGCAAAATAACTATCAGAGCAAATGTTGTGTTCTAAAAATCCCCCAGTACTCCTCTATTTATAGGAGAGGTCAGGGTTAGGGCTCCCAATCCATGTGGGACTCAAAAGGGTCAGATTCATGAATTTCCCAAAACCAGCACATGGAGAACCGGTTTGTTCACAAGCCCAATCAGTTGTTTCGTGTGGGAACACGTCGATTTGAGAAATTTCTTGTTCTGAATCACATTGGAATTCAATGTATGATTAATCCAAAATATGGCATCAACACCAATCCTTGATCCAATCGAATTGACCATTGAACCAGGTGATTCATCCCCTGAGTCAATCAGTTGGGACCTTTGAAATGGTCGGTTCACTATATGAACTGGTCATTTCATACAATGATTTAGCCATTAATCAACCAATGTTGATTCGAATTGACCTGACACTCTAACTGATCACTTCAATAGTTGAACTAGTATGTTCAGAGTCTAGTCAGTCAATTTTGAACCTCAGTTATTTAATTGAATATATGAACACTTTTATTAATCAATCTAAACATCATTCATGAATATACTTATTTATTCCAAGTGTATCTTATGTGTCTGGACCTATAGGTCTAGAATTACTTTAGTAATGAATGCCCATAACCAATTATTGCAT
This sequence comes from Alisma plantago-aquatica, assembly GCA_963693085.1. Lineage (NCBI taxonomy): Eukaryota > Viridiplantae > Streptophyta > Magnoliopsida > Alismatales > Alismataceae > Alisma > Alisma plantago-aquatica. Next base: position 1,210,440,541 of record OY856410.1, on the reverse strand, counting down.
CACAAGCAATGAGAGATATCTAGAAACACATAATTTCTACCCAAGTAATTCTAAAAGTTTAAGAACAACTTCAACCTACAAACCGTGATTAGTGTTACCGTGATGGTATAATTCTTTTGTCTCTGATATCTGGATTGAACTTGAGGCATGGAATCTTCATCCTCTGAACGTTCACTCTATGTTTCTTGAACTAGAGCAGACTGTCTGAGATTCATAAGAATTCACATATGAAATATGGAATCTCATGAGTACGATCGTACATTTTTCAGTCTCACTTATCAATAGGCCCTGAATATCAATCTCCCTTAAGAGGGAAAAATCTCATCTACAACACTCACATTCAATCCCCAAGTGTCACAATTCAGCCAAACATCACCTTTATGGCTACCCTTATTCAGGATCACAGTGGATGATGTCAAAGTACAAGAACGACATGTGATGAATGTCGTGACTTTAGGTCTAAGAACCACATTCATCACTTATCACCACGAGAGATGATTCTGATTACCATTCCATGGTATACATGTATCACTCTCATTGTGGGTTTATTTGATACACTATTCTCTAACATGTACTTGTGTGCTTGACTTGATATCACATATCATGACTAATGAGACTTTGTCATCAGTCATAACACACTCTAGTCTTTTGTATTAATGTTGTTTATTTTTCTTCCACAATAATATCTAACTAGGGACATAACAAGAATGTATATACTCCTAACATTCATATAATCTCATTGTTCAAGTCACATACTTGAAGACATATGTCATCGAGTAACATAATTCGTTAGACATCTACTATGGCTGTGTCATCATATCATGCTGAGACAAACATAATAGACATAATTAACTTTATTATTAACAAATCATGTATTTAATGCCACATTCCAATCATCATATGATTGGCTCTCTATACAAACATACAAATAATAACATTAGACTATATCAAAAAGTAATTCTCTCTTTTCCTTTTCCTTAGTCCATCATTTATGTTTTCTTCCTCCCTCATTCATTATTTTTGTATTTGTATGAATTCTATATTTTTTTTTAATATTTTGGAGACATATATATGAATAAACAATATGTATAATAAAATCTAAAAATGCAATAACATCTGCATCCTTTTTAATCTTATCTCTGTACTTAATTATCTCTATATTCTTATTTATCTCCTACTTACGATAACCCTATTTTTTCTTCCTTATGTTTTTTATTTCATTCATACTATGTGGATAATGACATAGTACTCATCACATATGAGCTATACCAAAAACATTTATCCTTCTCTTTTCTTCTGCCACTTTGTTTTTCTTCCTCCCTATTTCAAAATTTTTAATACTATGCTAGTTTGGAAATTCTAGTAATGTGATATATATATGTATATATATGTATCTATATATATACATACATATATATATATATATATATATCTGTGTGTGTGTGTATATATATATAATATGAAAATACATGCAACAATGTATCCACCTCTCTCCTTTATTGCCTCTTTTCTTATTTATCTCTTTACTTTTATACCTCTCTCCATATTTATCTCTAATGATTCTCTACCTCTGTCCTTATTTATCTCCTCCTATTCTCTACCTAGTGTATTGTTTGTAAGATTTTTCCTAGTGCTGATAATATATAACAACACATAATATACATCTCTCTTATCTTTTTTCATCTTCTCTTGTTACAAACATAGTACAGTGAGCATTATAATATTTTTAGTACTTTGTCAATCTATCTGTATATATACATATATATGCAATGTTATGAAAATTTCATATAAATATGTTATGTTTCTTGAACATAGCAAATTTATCTCAATGTTGTAGAAATTACATATCTATCTTAACTTGATATTATCCTTTTCATTCATATTATAATATCAACTATGTTAATCCACCATCTACCACTACCATTCTACCTGCAATATATCATATTTGAAGATCTACATCCTTTAATTCTGACAAAAGCTCACTTCCTTAACCCCAACTTATTCATTCATTATTCTTTCTCCTCTTCTAGATTTACATTTCTAGTCTCCAACAACCTATGCTGCTATGTGATTGCAGCAAGGAGTATATCGTGTTATTGGGAATTTTTAAGAAATCCATATCCGCCTCGTGTCAACTCCTCATGAATCTCATACCATTCTTTCGATTGGATCCACCATCTAAATACTATGAAGAATGTCACACAAGTGTATACTAGTAATGTACCCAATTAGTATACCTCTACATATCCAGAGGCATCATGCTTTTTAGGATGGATAGTTGCAGTCCGATATTCAATGAGATGATTGTAAAAATAAGAACAAGTGGCTTCATCTTTGTCTACATGTATGAAGATGGTTACAATAGACCTACTGGTTTTGTATTAATTTAGAGAAAGTGATGTGAAGACAATTCATAATGCTAAAATGTTAGTGATGTTGATATGAGGCTATGAAAAACTCCACTTAGTTTGTGGACTCTAGTTCCTCATCCAATTAAATCAATTTCATAGATTATTGGTTTAATGGAAACACCATGGTAGATTTAGGAAACACAGAAGTTGATCATACAATCATTAGGAGTTAAAGAATATCAATGAAGATTGGAAGTACCAAAAGAAGCACATAGCACTAGTGAAAAACAAATTAATTGACAACTACTTCACATTTTCATACAACAAAGTTAGACTTTGATAAAAAATAGAAGTATAAAGGTTTTTAAGATACATATGCAATTGTCAAATAGTTATGAATTTTTTATAAATGAGATATAAAATTATGTTGTTGTATGAAATTAACTCTAATATACAAATATACATACAATGGTGTATCCATATCTCTCCTTTCTTACCTTTTTACTCAGTGATCCTCTATTCCTTTACTTATCTTGTTATTTTTCATTCCCTCTTTTTCTGCCTCTTTCATTATCTATCTTCTCCTCTCTTCCTCCTTATTTATCATTCCATATATTTCTACCTCCATCCTTATTTGTCTCTCTTTTTCTATTTTCTCCCTTTTTATCCACTTTCTCTATCTCTCCGTAATTATTTATTAAATAAAGCTACCATATTTCTTTCTATAAGAATGGGTTAGAGGGAGAGCATTCCTCTTTTTCCATTTCTTAGGCACAGACGTTTCGCCTTCCACGAATTGGTTGTGTAATCCGGTATTGAAAACTCTATTTGGTGTATCTATTTTTATTTAAACCATTCAAAAAGTAGGCCTGCTTAGATCAGCATTGATCCCTCCTACTAGTAATGGGGCTAAGAGGCCAAAATTCTAAGTCTCCAGGTACTACATCATTTCTTTGATTTTCACTTTACGGTGTAATGGAACCCTTCTAGGAAGGGCCATATTAGACTCACCCTTATAGTGTAAACAAAGAGACATAACATGTCATCTCATCTCTGTCATAATTTTTTTAGTTCCACAATTTAGATTTAGAGTTCATGAAACACCTAAGTGGTTGATTCCTTCACCCAAGCACAATTTATGTTGGCACATCTCTCTCCATCTCTCTTTAGAAGTATGATATTAGATTCTAGATATATTGTTACTTATATATTCATGGGCCTAATTTTTGTGGCCACTATGGTTAAATTCACTACCCTTGTACTTCCCTCTTCTCCTATATATAAGAGGGGAGTTGTTCATCTATTAATAAAAAATACCATCAAATTTTCAACATGGTATTAGAATATTGATCCTAACCCTAGAGAAAGAGAGATAGAGACTCTACATGTGGGCAAACATTGGCTTTTCTTGTCTTGACCGCCCCCTAGGTATCATCCCGACCTCCATGGTTGTATCCTCCCATCTTCATCCTTTGTAAAGATACCCAACATCAACATTGTCTTACTGGACATCACCAACATTATAAGCATATCCCTAGTCTCATATTGTCATCACTTCCATGAGTCCTCCCACCACAAGCCTCTACATCGATGGAAAAACATCTCCAGCCAGCAACATCCATCGGCTTAGACACAGCCGCCAACTATCGTAGACATTATCAACAACTGAAATAGGTGTTTCTACTAGGCACTAAAACCACCATCCGTGTAGAAGTAAGGCTAGTAGAGGGCCATGACCACCATCCAACAACCACAAAGTAGTCATCACCTCCATTGCTAGCATATGTTGTATTTGTTCTTTGATTTTATACTCTAGATTGATGGTGGTATATTTTTTACTATGGTGCTTGGATGCTATCTACTACACATTCTATATGAAACTCAAAAGATTTTTTTCAAGTCTCTAGTATCTTCAACATGCAGAACACAATTTTAAAGGAGGCATAATCATATGTTTTTATTAGGTTGATAGTAATGTATAAAGGGGAGTGAAAATTCTTGTATGAAGAGTGATACTTTTATCTCTTATTTTTCATATCATCTGATTGAGTCTTGTATGACCAAGATGGATATGCATTCCACCCATACTCTAGCTTGAACGGGGTGCTAGATGCTAGATATATTATTAGTTAATAGGTCCATGGCCCTAAATGTCTTAGACCATTATGGTAAAATTCACTTCTCTTATACATGCTTCCTCTATGAATATAGGAGGGGAGTTTGCACTCTATCAAGAAAGAGATACAACAAATATCTTATTTTCCACACACGTGATAAATGACTTATTAGGATTCATTCTATATCTAAAAAAGTAAAATATACTCTATATCTAATCCAATTTAGGGTGAACATGTTCCAATGATGTAGCCATTGTCTTTCTTAATTAGTATTATGCATGGGATTCAATATTATATTACATTATTTCTATGAATTTAACTATTGTGGGTAATGATTTCTATTAAATTTCAAGTTTATTAGGTCTAGGGATGCATGAACATCCAAATGGAAGAAATTTTATATTCTACTTCTAAAGCATGTGTGATTAGGTAAACGATCACTTGTAAGATAAATGAATGGTCTAGTTCCTTAAATCTCATGTACTTCGGTCACACATGTCCATATATCATTTTGATCTCATATCTCTATTTGATCTCACACTTCTCTTAAAGATATGTGATATGTTGCTCACTTGAGAGTTTGCATAAGTATGTAGATTTTATATTTTATGTATTCCAAACTATATTATGAAATATGTGCCCTCATAAAAATTTATATATTTTAGGTCGTAGACATGAGATTGGATACAAGAATATGTGAGTTTTGTAGGATTTACTATGATTATAAATTAAAAATTAAATGTCATTATATATAATAAAATATGACATTTTTGAATTTTCACTCAATAAGCCTTTATAAATGAAATATTGTTTTTATGGAAGTATAAAGAATGGTCTGGGTCTTTTTCAACTTTCATTCATTTAACAAAAAAATGAGAGTAAGGAATTGCAAAAGGAACCATTAATGTGAAAAATATTGACATATACAATTGGCAATCAATAAACTAACCAGACCTATCAGTTAAACCAACTAACTAGTTCTCATAGACATTAAGTATTTGTAATACATCATATAAATTGAGGATTCTAAGTAATTATAGTATGCTTAATACTAAGAAATTTGTAATATTTCTTCCATATGAAAGGAGAACATGAAAAATAGATATATGATATAAAATGGAGAAAGAGAGAAATAGTTTTACATATGGGTGTGGTTCTTTATTAATATATGAAAAATAGGAAAATAGAGGCATGTGTACTAAAAGATAAGAAATGACAATACAATAAAGAAATATTGATATGAAAAGGCACAAGTGAATTGGCATAAACATAGTTCAAACGTTTGTCATTCCTTCAATAAGGAATCTAAACTCATAACTTTCAAGTTACTAATAGACAAGAGTTAGTAAATAAAAGTTCTTAGAGATAGAATCAACTATGTGCTTGATATTTGTTATGACATGATCATAATAGAAAGAAAGAAAATACATTGAAAATGGTAATGTGTAACATCCCTGACCTGGGTTTTGGGATAACCCTATAAGCTTTGCCTAAGTAATTTGTTTATAACCTTGTCTTAATATTTTGAAAAGAAACTAAGACTTGAGGGGAGTTTATTTCTCAATTTTGAACTTATTTCCAAATTGCTTGTGCCTTATATGATAACTTTGGTAAAGTTTAAAATTTACCCAAATGAGGGGTTTATGAGAAAATTATCACCTCTAGAATGTTCATTATCTCTCTTAGCATCATCTATAGGAGAGAGAAAGAAGGGGGCGCCTTGTTTGAGTCTTGGTTGAATGATAGCACTCTTTGTGGTAAAAGAACCAAAGAAATGTTGAGTGTTTTGAACCCTAGATGAGGTTTTGTCAAGCTATGAAGTGTATATGGGAGTGCCTATCATCTTGGAAGCCATAGAGGAGGTCTCATATTGGTTTGGTAACCTTTGAAAGTGTTCATAATGGGCTAAACACCTCAAGTAGGTAAAACATATCAGTTTACATGTTCCTTGCAAAAGTTGTATCAGTTTGCATATAAAGTGACATTGGATTGTGATATCTTATCAACCAAGATACCTAATGCTCGATATCTTATATATGGATTATCCTCATGAGTTTTGCATGAGATAATTATGCTTGCATGGAGTCACCATGCATGGACACATGTCACTTAAGTACACATGGTGATGACACCTTACACATACTCTCTTTCATGAGCCTCAACTATATATACCCCTCTTTTTACCTCCTAGTAAACCTTTCGACTCCTTTACCATCTCTTTCTCGGTGTATGACCCTAGGAGCTCAAGGAGTGAGGGGTAGGCTGAGCAACTTGCCCGAGGTAAAGCCATGATCATCTTCAACCTTAGGAAGACTATGCTTCTTGTATCATGATTATTTCCTTCTCTTCCTTCTTCACAATGTTCCTTACTATGATATCTTCTTTCATATAGAAGTGTTGTAATCAAGTCTTGGACTTTTGATAAGTCACTTCAACCTTGGGAACATGGATATTTTGAGCTTGAAGCTCTAATGTTGATCTTGAGGCGGGTTATATAACTTGAACTCAACTTTATTAGTATTCACCTTCTATCATGAATTACTTAGTGATTCCTTCTCTACTCGACTTTTCTTGTTTGAATGATGGTTCTATGAGTTCGAGTTGATATATGAGGTTGTGGTCCATGAACTAGAGTAATAATGGATGAAGGGTTGAATCTTGAAGATGATGAGAGCGTCTATGCACAAACTAATATCGGTTTGTGGGAACTCTAACCAGATACAAGGATAAATGAATGAAAAATGTTACATATGGATTCCTAACTCCCTATCAGTTTGTTACATATGTAGGACTACCGTCCTTGTAGTTTTCTAACCTTTCACCCAAGGATAAAGAATAAGATAGACTGATACCTTGAAAATAGTTAAGTTAACATATACTTGCACTCTAATATGGAGGCCGACATGGCCAACATTAACCCTAATCTGATATACTTCTAAGTCAATATTCCCCTAGTCCAAAACAAGCATGATGGGAAACACACTTAGCCCGACACACCTAGTGAAAGTGTGAGTAACACATTCCTTGAGGTCTTGGATGACACACCAAGTAGTGGTGAGGTCAATCGACGAAAGAAACTATGGTGTAGATAAGGTTCACCGGATACAACCCAAAACTCTAGAGGCTGATACCCCATAGTAAGGAATGGCCAATACATAAAGGGTTAGCTAGTTTGATACCCTAATTGACAGTGTGAGTGACACACTAGTTGATTGAGTGGCCAATACATAATATGATAGTGTGGCCAACACACAGGAATACTCTATGGACGATTTACCTCAAACACCTTACAACCGATACCACCCTAAGCACCTCTAAACTGTTCTTCCGTGGGGGGCCCAAAACAAAACCAAATCTACCAATACACAGATAGTGATTGAACAATCCCTGAAAGTGTTCTTCCTTATAAATCTTTCTCCCCTTGCTAAAGGGATGATTCCCCTAAGGAAAGGGGAAGGTTCAGACTTGATAGACTGTCTTTATGGCCTGACATCAGAACTTCCCTCAAATGTTCCTCCCCAAAATGCAAAAATTGGAAAACCAATAGTCCCGCTTCTACTGATTAGTGGAACTACTTAAATGATAAAGATTGTTCTACTCTGCATACAACATGTAGTATGCATGTTTAATGCAATAAAAGTTTCTTTTGCTCTCTTTCATAAGATTTATTTGTGATAATAATATTGTTGAAGGAGGGTTATATCTCCCGCTGAGATATGAATCTCACCCCGTGGGTTTCCACACTTTTTAAGTGGACGTGCACGAGGAGGTAGAGATCGTGCAATAGAAAGCGGGCAACAACAACAAGGACAGTAGTAACAACTCAAGTTGAGTGTGTTGTTTTGTGTATTATAGATATAGAATCCTATGTGTCGTCCTTGTACTCTCAGATCATTTAGGAGATAGTTCGCAAATAGTTTTATGACCGATATGAGATTTTGACTAGTACGCCTCGGTGAAAAATGTTGCTTTTGTATATGTTTTGGTAAAGCAACTCTTATCTCATATCCTTACAAGGTGATGAAATAAGGTATGTATACGTATATATGGTTTGATTCTTTTTTAAAAGAGTTTCCTGATAGTAGATCTCTTGGCAAAAATATTTCAATTTTTAGTGATATTTAGTAATCTGTTGTTAATGATTATTTCCGCATAGTTTCGTGCGATAATGTTGTCGGTTTTATAGCGGTCGTCACAATAACTCACTTATATTTAACAATTTACATTTATTACTTTACTTATATACATAAATGTCGTTCTTATTATTTGATTGATCTTTGTCTTTAAATTGATGTCAATTTGTTGCTTGTAGATTTATATTTTTTCCTCCACTATGCGTTGCTACTTTGATACATCTCGTCCTAACTTTGCCGGTCTATTATATAGTTTTTAATTTAGCCCACAGTGGAGATCTGTAGTGACATCGGGCATGCCTTACATGATGCCACTAACAAATGATCCCAGTGCCGGGAAATGTGGTTGATGCGTGTCATGGGCTGGCCGCGGAGACAAGGACCTCAATTGATGTTGTTTTTGTTATAGTTCATTATGTAGAGTTGCAATGTGACACCTACAGCCACGGAGGGATTGAATCCAATGCTGCCTTGTAACTATTGGCAGTGGCGAAGTCATGCATATTTTATGGGGGGGCACCGTATAAATATGAATCTAGAACATATGTCGATTATCTATTGACAGTTTCAAAGAAACAAAGAGTTATATCTATTGGCAGTTTGAGAGGAACAAGGAGTTAGAGGGAAACGAGGAGTCTTCGTTGGGACTTGGGAGTGGACGTACGTGGGAAGTCGAATGGACGCAGAGACGGCTGGGATCACGTATACAAGAACGTTTCCTGCGGGTCCGGGACGGGTAGGACACTCCTATTGACGTTTCTCTAGCGGTCGCTAAAATCGGAAATTTTACCTGCAAATTCATTTTTTTAACTTGGCAACAGATAGGGCCTGTGCCCTCCCGTGCCCACATGTGACTACACCACTGACTATTGGTGATGCTACTACTAATGAAGTGATGACGGCCAACGATGGTAGCTTATGAGTGGGAAGGAGAACCCCTAGGTGTCCTGAGATCGTGGAAGCTACAGTATCCAGAACTGTATGTCTGGATGGAAAGTAGCTGCGTAGTTCACAGTCCAACATCTCCCACGCCACCTAAAAGGTAGAACATCTCTGAAAGATGAAGGTCCGACCGAAGGCACATCGGCCACCCCGACGCCACCTTCTTGATCTAGCATGATCTTTGATGGCTTCCACCCTCCACCTCCCATGCTGCTATTGATTCTTGTTGTCGTTGTTGCCCCGCGTTATCCTGTCAACAGAGAAGCCAAACATGCTGGGATGGTGTGGGTTGATGCCCTGGAACATAGAATTCCCATTGGCTAACCCCTCTAGCTCCGCTAAGGGTCCGTCCATTCTCGATGCTGGTTTGGATGTAAGATGTTGCAGGAGGTGGTGGTTGTTTTTGTATAGTTGGTGTTGTGTGCAAGTAGTATAGCTACTTTGTGTTGCACGTCAGGATACCCAAGTATATGATGGCCTGACAGGGAGGTTTGGATGTGAATATATGGTAACAAAACGTCGGGATATCCAAGTCATCATGTGATAGAGTCTCCTTGTAACAAGACAATGGCTCCAAAATTACTTGTGAATAACTTATTGACAAACCAACCATCTCAACTCGTCAAAATCTAATCAATCTAGAGGAAATGACCAAGGGAAAGAATGCAGTTGGAATAGAGAGAGGCTTGCTTGGTGCAAGAATAGTGAGAATGAAAAAGATCGACGCACTGAATTATAAATGAAATCTGGGATGACATACACATGACTTATAATGGTCCTCACTGTCCGCAAATATGCACAGTTTAGAGGAGAACATGTGTGTATATATATATATATATATATATATATATATATATATATATATATATATATGACTTATAATGGTCCATACTATCCGCAAATAGGAGATCATAGGGTCGGCCATATATATATATATATATATATATATATATATATATATATATATATATATATATATATATATATATATATATATATATATATAGAGAGAGAGAGAGAGAGAGAGAGAGAGAGAGAGAGAGAGTCAGGCTAGAATACACTCGAGTGTACGGATCGCACAAATACACTCAAGTGTGTTTGCATATCAAGACTATTTTTTGAAAAATGTAAACCATTGATCTTCACTGTCATACTATAACTAGGCTACATACAAATTTTGAGCCCATTTGGATGAGTGTAAGTCACTCATCCAAGGGCAACAAAATCGACGCAAGAAACTAATTTGAAATGCATAATTTTTAAGGTCTGCATAACATGAGCTATACATATCCAAATGTGCTCAAATTTTGCGTATGAGTTGTTCACGAGAAGTTTAAGAATATCAATGGAATAGATTTTAAAAAAATATTGCATCATGAAAAACTACTTGAGTGTATTCCGCTCCGGATACACTCGAGTGTATTCTAGCCTGTCTTTCTCTCTCTCTCTCTCTCTCTCTCTCTATATATATATATATATATATATATATATATATATATAGAGAGAGAGAGAGAGAGAGTCAGGCTAGAATACACTCGAGTGTACGGATCGCACGAATACACTCAAGTGTGTTTGCATATCAAAACTAATTTTTGTAAAATGTAAACCGTTGATATTCACCGTCATACTATAACTAGGCTACAAACAAATTTTGAGCCCATTTGGATGAGTGTAAGTCACTCATCCAAGGGCAAAAAATCAACGCGCGAAACTAATTTGAAATGTATAATTTTTGCGGTCTTCATAACATGAGCTATACATATCCAAATGTGCTCAAATTTTGCGTATGAGTTGTTCACGAGATGTTTAGGAAGATCAATGGATTAGATTTTCAAAAAAAATATTGCATCATGAAAAACTACTTGAGTGTATTCCGCTCTGGATACACTCGAGTGTATTCTAGCCTGACTCTATCTCTCTCTCTCTCTCTCTCTCTCTCTATATATATATATATATATATATATATATATATATACTAGTAATTGGAAAGTTATCATTACATTATCTTTTATTACTATATTAGTATCATTATATTATCAACCAAAGCTTTTGATGTTATGATTACAACAATGGACAATATTCATGAATATAATCATCCACATACTTCTATGCAAAGTTATCAATGTTTTTAGAGGATCAATTTTATTGGAAAATATCACAATGTATGGTTGTTTTCCTAGATTTATAATGTACATATTTCAAACATATTGACAAGAAAAATGGCTATTATCTTATGAAATGAAACTTTCATATTTCTTTATGCATGGAGACAATACTACCTTCTACGAAGGTCCACTTAAGTGACCCTATCGTGGCAGTGTAAATCCCTATGAGCTAGTTGTATACTGGAGATATTTAAACTAATATAATGGGCCAGCTTTCGTAACAAGATATTTTCATTCTGAATGTACAACCAGAGATTCAATTCCCTAGCCCTTTTATTGGGAAGTCTATTCGTTCACCACCTCATGTACTACCCTTCATTGGGAAACATTCATCTTTTTGTTATTATTTATATGTATGAAATTGCAATTTTGACTTTATCTTTAGTACATCATGGCATTTGTGTATTTCCACTTTGTAACTTTACACATTATGTTGTACCATAATCATTTATAGGTTGATATCCCCACTTTTGTATGTTTCCATTTTAAAAATTGATTTTTGTGCACCAAAGAATATGCATTTTCCATAATGGGAAGTCTAAAATAACAGACAAAATACCCTTTCTGTAGTTGTACATGTACCATTACAAAAAGAGACACACATACACATTACCTAATCATTGTATACCAAAACAAAACTTATATGGACCACAATCCAGGATGATAAAGCCTGAGAAATATTTTTTCTTACTTATGTAAGTTTCTTTTACATGGTGTATTAGGTTGTGTATGCAAACAAATGGAACATTAATTATTCAGACTGTGTCATGTTTGTGCTCCTAATTCACTATTCTTTGTGTCATGAAACCACATAGGGAAAGAATTAGTATAATTCAAAACTTGTATTGTGATAAATTATTGAGACACTTTTAGACTGAGCATAATTTTTGACTCAAACAAAAAGGCTTAATTTAAAGAGTTCTCCAAATGAACTAAATTAGATATTGAGCATTGTGTACTAAGTTAAACTCTAAATGTTTGACTAAAAGCAAAGAACTGGAAATAATCAAGGGGTTTATGGATTCCCATATATCATGATACATTAAAAGTCATGATGCGATGATTTTGAGTTACATTTATAGACTTGTTTGATATGTGTTTTATGCATTTATTAGTCATTTTCATGGTTAATGTTGCATAATTCACTCATCTTGGTCTATGCTACTTCTTTATGTCAAATTCCCTTTATTTAAGCATTTTTAGCATTAATTATCGAAACAATATATTTTGTGTGGATTTATGTGGTTCAGTGTGTTAATTTTAGGAAAAACAAGTATCTGCTGCCGTCGATACCATCGACCGGACCACAGGCTGCCAGACGCAAGGACTAAAAGAAAGTCGATACTATCGACAGGGATGTCGATGGTATCGAGATACCATCAGGTTGCTGGCGAGAAGTGAGTCGATACTATCGACCAAAATGTCGATACTATCGACTGGTGGAGCTATAACGACACAAAACGACAAAACCGTCGCTACAGGTTCGTCGATACCGTTGACCCACGTCGATGGTATCGAGATGACATCAGGCGCACAGACGAAAGAAAAGAAGAGTTGCCGCTATCACGCTAGGTCGATACCATCGACCCACGTCGATGGTATCGACACCGTCAGATATGAGTTTGTTTCAGATTAAGCTTAATCGGACGGCTGTGGTTAATTGGCGACCTAATTCGGGAGATATACCTAATGACGGCGCCCTTGACTGGGGAGTCACGTCATTAGTTGTTGCACACATCCCGGAGAGCAAGGAGAGAAGAACGGAGCATGAGAGAACGCCCCAGCCGATCCGTACGCTGAAGAAGATGAATTCCACCACCGAAAGGCGGCAGAATGCAGATTCCACGCCAAGGATTGATTGGACCTTCTCCATTCAGGGGTTTAATCACTCAATCATGTTTTTCTTCATGTTTCCCTTTTTCTTCTCCACATTGTACTCTGAGATGAACATGCGGGGCTAATCCCCTTTGTCTTTAGGACTGGGAGTAGCCCGGGGATTCATTGCATGATGATTTTATAATAGTAATTCATATCTTATCTCTTAAATCCGTGGTATAATTTCGTGTTCTCCAATATATTGCTATGCTTGATCACCATAATAATAACCTAATGCCCATAATTGCTTTGAAAGAAGAATTAACGGTTGAAAAGAGATGGAATTTACATTAATTGACAAATCCCTTGAACAAGGCGGTGTGAGATTAATGGTGGATACCGATAGGTCGTTTCTAATGCACCTAGTTTAGGGTATAGGTTACTACGACAGTGGAACTGACCTAGACATAGGTAGTGAATTGTACCAAGACAGTGGGCAATTCTGATTTCAGGCCACTACCCGGATAGAGAGATAAAATTGAGTAGCTATATAGAATTTAATATAATGAAAACCTGTGGTGAAAACGCAACCCTAAAGATCTCCTTTTGAATTGATTAAACCAACATTTAATCGATTGCTTTTTTGTTTTGTTTTTATTTTCTTTTAATTTTAACAACAACTCTCAACTATTTAATTGGCTTAGCTGATCACGAGTAGTTAGTAGGAGTCCCCGACGATTCACGTATCCCTGAGTTCAACTCAGGCCTCACAAAGGCATGTACTACTTTGACGCGTTCATTTGTGTTTCTGCGCACGGTAAATCTGCGTCAAGTTTTTGGCGCCGTTGCCGGGGATACGACAATTTGTTGACAGTTCGAGTGCTGTGAGCTGCCACTCTAGGCCACATTTTTATTTTTTTTATCATTCCAAAAATTTATAATCTATTTTCTAAATATTTGCAATTGTCAAGCACTGTACTAAATTTAAATTTTCTATTTTCAGGTACTGTGCATGGTGCAGACGCATAGTACTGACTATGCGGGTCGCGCACCAGAGGTTCCGCTGCCTGGACCAGAAGATGAGGGTGAGTATAATCAAGACGAGCTGGAGGATATAAGTTCTGAACACGAACAAGAAGAGATGGACGAGCCACATACAATATGGGAGAAGATCAAGGCTTCTTCCTCGTCTGCTTCCAAGGGGCCAATAAAGAAGCAAGCACTGAATATCCCGACTTACAAGATTGATCCAGCTTTAATCAACTTGGTGAAGTCTAATGCCTTCCATGGGATCAAAAATGAAGACCCCGTAGCGCACATAAGTCAATTTGTAGAGAATTGTGATATGGTAAAAATCAACAGATTTCCACAAGATGTGCTCTACTTGAAGCTCTTCCCAAGTTCTCTAGCGGGAATTACGCGTGAATGGCTACATAACTTGGGCGATGAATATGTGGAGTCTTGGGACCACATGGTGGAGGTCTTCTTCGAGAGGTTCTTTCCGCCTAAGAAGACCAATGACATGATAAGAAAGATCCACAACTTCACCCAACAAGCAGGAGAGACCTATTCTGAGACATGGGAAAGGTTTCAGATCATGCTCAGACGATGCCCGCATCATGGGCTTGATAAGGAGACCCAAGTCAAGATCTTCTATTTTGCTCTCTTTGAGCATGATAGAAGCAACCTCGATTCAGCTGGTTCCAGATTCGTCTTGAATAACACGGACACTAGATGTTGGGAGATCTTAAAGAACATGGCAAAGAAACAATCGTGGGGCGAAAGAGGCACCGTGGAGCAGGTTTGAGTTGTAGGAGAATCTAAAGCAATAAAGGAGCTAAATGAGAAGATGGATCTTCTCGCAAAGAAATTGCTTGCAAAGGAGGATACTGAGTCCGAGGATGAGGCTCAAGTGAAATTCATGAGGCAGCAACAAGGCTACAGGAATAATGACTATGCATGGAGAAAAGACAAGAAGTTCTCCTGGAAGGATCCAAATAACTTCTTGTAGGATCCGGATGCCAAACCCCAGCAAGTAGTGGAGGATAGGAGCACAAAGCTGCTCAATCAAGTGATAAAGCAAAACCAAGAACTCATGGCTACTTTCGGCCAGCAAATAAAGTGACAAGGGGAGTTCATGAACCAATTCGGGCAGACACTTCAGATCCATGGGGCTCAAATGAGGACAATAGAGACATCTATGGCACATATGGCTGCGGAGATAGCTAGTTTGAAGAAGATGGCACATCCATGTTTCCCGAGAAATACTAATGTTCCAGGAGGGAACCAATAAGCGAAGGCCATCTTGCTAAGAAGTGGCAAGAAATTGTTAAATCCCAGGGCTGATGAAGCAAGAAAACCCCAAGCTGAAATTGAAGTTAAAACCACTGAGGAGCTACCCACACCGGTCACAGAACCAGTCGATGACACAGTTGTGGATGCTACTGAAGACCCTATTGTAGAGGAGGAGGAACCTCAGAAAAGGACACCCTATGTGCCACTGCATCAAAGGGCACAAGTTGTCCCAGTCCCTTATCCGAACAGTGCTAAGTCAAGGAAGGTAGATGACCAATTCAAAAAGTTCTTAGACAGTTTCAGGAAGCTTTCAGTCAACATCCCTCTATTGGAAGCTATTGAGCAAATCCCTTCTTACGGGAAATTTCTGAAGGACATCATCACTAAGAAGAGAAAAATTCCGGACACAGAAGTAGTTGTGCTTAAGGAGCAGGTGAGTGCCTTCATCATGGGTATATTGCCACCAAAGAGGCAAGATCCGGGCTGTTTCAACATTTCGTGCTATATCAAAAAAGTCAAATTTGGTGAAACATTATGTGACTCGGGAGCAAGCATAAATTTAATGCCCCTTTCTACATTCAAAAAGTTGGGATTAAAGGAGTCAAGGCCAAGCAACATGACAATTCAATTGGCGGATAACTCTGTAGTGAAACCGTATGGGATTTGTGAAGATGTGCTTGTGAAAGTGGATAGATTTGTGTTTCCTGCAGATTTTTTCGTCATGGAGATGCAAGATGAACAAGGCAATGAGCTACTACTCGGAAGACCATTCCAAGCCACATCTGACATGATACTCGAGATGGGGAGAGGTCGGTTGACCTTGGGTATAGCCGATAACCGATTTGAGATGGTCATGCCTTCCAGCGCCACTTCACCTAAATCCAAGGAGCAATGCCACATGGTAAAACATTTTGATAATACTATCTCACTTTGTCTAGGGAAGCCATTTCTGGATATGACTCATGTAATGACCAAGGTGGACAAGGGGACTTTGGCTGTAGACATCATGGAGCAAAACAAAGTGGTATCCCTTTGCAAGGATGTAGGGTTCCCGAATGATGAGGATGAGGACATTCCTCCCTCTACAGAGGATGATGCTATAGAAAATTCAGTTTTTGATGCATAACCAGAATTACCTTTGGAGGCTTGTTTAGTCAACATCACTCATGATTGGATGAGAATAAAATCACTCAAGGAGTGTGCCAAGATGCTTTAGATGCTTCCATATTTCTATGCGAGGTATTATGAAGATTTAGGTGAACTTCCCCCTCCACTTCAATCATCCTTGATCAGCCCGCCGGAGTTAGAGTTAAAGCCACTGCCACCGCATCTTAAATACGCCTTTCTAGCGGAGGAAGAAAAGTTACCTGTGATCATTTATGCATATCTGAGTGCGGAAGAGGAGCACCAGCTGTTGATAGTGTTGAAGAACCACCGGGGAGCATTTGGGTGGTCTGTCACAGATATCAAGGGGATTTCCCCTACCTTGTGTCAGCATAAGATTCGGCTCGAGGAGGGAGCCAAGCCGGTGATCCAACCGCAACGTCGACTAAATCCGAGCATGATGGAGGTGGTGAAGAAAGAGGTGATTAAACTTCTCTCCGTAGGTATCATCTATGCGATTTCAGACTCAACATGGGTAAGTACCACATAGGTAGTCCCTAAAAAGGGGGGTATTACTGTCACTCAAAATATTTTAAATGAACCTGTCACCACCCATTTGGTAACCGGGTGGCGAGTTTGTATTGATTACCGACGTCTTAATGCTGCTACGCTGAAGGATCACTTTCCTCTACCATTTATTGATCAAATCCTAGAGCTCTTAGTCGGCCGATCTCATTTCTATTTTCTGGACAGGTATTCGAGATACAATTAGATTTCAATTGATCCTAAGGACCAAGAGAAATCTACTTTCACTTGTCCCTATGGAACTTTTGCGTATCGCCGCATGCCCTTTGGATTATGCAATGCACCAGTGACTTTTCAGCGTTGTATGCTCGCCATTTTTTCTGATATGGTAGAACGTTGTCTTGAAGTCTTTATGGATGATTTTTCGGTTTATGGTGCTTCGTTTGATGAATGCCTTTATAATTTGGATAAGGTATTACAGAGATGTGAGGACACACATTTGGTCCTCAACTGGGAGAAATGTCATATGATGGTGAGTGAAGGGATAGTGCTAGGACATAAAGTGTCTAGCAAAGGTTTGGAGGTAGATCTGGTGGAAATTGAAGTAATTTCTAAATTGCCCCCACCAAATTCGGTAAAAGGGGTAAGAAGTTTCTTAGGACACGCCGGATTTTATCGTCGGTTCATAAAAGATTTTTCTAAAATCGCCAAACCTCTATCTGAGGTTCTCGAGAAAGATGTCATTTTTTATTTCAATGACAAGTGTTTACATGCGTTCAACGTACTGAAGGAGAAATTGATTTCCGCACCGGTTGTTCAAACACCGGATTGGACTAAGCCATTCGAACTCATGTGTGACGCATCAGATTTTGCTGTAGGAGCTGTGTTGGGACAGTGGGTGGATAATAAACCTGCTGTAATCTTTTATGCTTCTAAGACCTTGAATGATGCTCAATTAAATTACACAACTACTGAAAAAGAATTGCTTGCCGTTGTTTTCGCTTTTGAAAAATTCCGACAATATTTAGTTGGATCGAAAGTAGTTGTTTGGAATGATCACGCCTCTATCAAATATTTGATGGAGAAAAAAGATGCCAAACCTAGATTGATTAGGTGGATCTTGCTCCTACAAGAATTTTATATTGAAATTAAAGACAAGGCGGGGATTGAAAATGTCGTAGCGGATCATTTGTCTAGGTTAGAGAGGGTGGATGAAAAAGACTTACACATACCCATAATCAAGACATTTCCGGATGAACAATTGTTAAAAGTGAATTCTAAAGATCCTTGGTTTTCATATATCGTGAATTATCTTGCTTGCAGGATCATCCCAGAAGATTGGACATATCAAGAGAAGAAGAAATTTTTCCATTCTCTATGTTATTATTTTTGGGATGACCCCATTCTTTTGAAGCAATGCAGGGATGGTGTTCTATGCAGGTGTGTACCTGAGGTGGAATATGAGAGTGTTCTTCATCACTGCCACACTCTACCTACGGGCGGACACCACGCGAGCTCTCGTACGACGACCAAAGTGTTGGAAAGTGGCGTATATTGGCCTACCTTGTTCCGAGACGCCTATGAGTTTGTGAGACAATGTGATGCCTGCCAAAGGGCGGGTAACATTTCAAAGAGATAGGAGATGCCCCTTAATGTTTTCCAAGAGGTTGAAGTACTTGACCTATGGGGTATAGATTTCATGGGACCCTTTATGTCCTCAAATTTGAATTTATATATTCTTTTAGCTGTTGATTATGTGTTGAAGTGGGTAGAAGAAATACCCACAAGGACTAATGATTCTTCTGTAGTGTGCAGATTCGTAAAAGAAAATATCTTCTGTAGGTTTGGAGTGCCCTGAATGATCATCAGTGATGGGGGTATGTACTTTAAGAATCAAAAGTTTTCGGCATTATTGAAGAAATATGGGGTAAAACATAACATAGGTACCCCATATTACCCGCAAACTCAAGGACAGGTGGAGGTCTCCAATCGTGAAATTAAGAAGATTTTGGAGCGTACGGTGGCTTCCACGAGAAAGAACTAGAGTGCCTTACTGCCGGATGCATTGTGGGCATATCGGACGGCATACAAGACACCTATAGGCACCACGCGTTTTAGGTTGGCGTATGGCCGGGCTTGTCACTTACCGGTGGAGTTAGAGCATAAAGCACACTAGGTGCTAAGAAAGCTCAATTTGAGTTATGATGAGGCGGGGAAGAAGAGATTGCTTGAATTAAATGAATTGGATGAGTTGCGCATGATTGCACATGAGAACTCTCGGATATAGAAGGAGCGCACTAAGTTGATCCACGATTGCCACATTCAGATGCACACCTTCAAGAAGGGAGATCGTGTGTTGCTATTTAATTCAAGGCTAAAGTTGCATCCCGGGAAGCTAAAATCCCGATGGAGTGGGCCATTCACGGTGGAAGTGGTCAAACCACATGGCGCAATCTTGGTGCGCGATGGTGAGACGAAATTTTTTGTGAATGGACAGAGGTTGAAGCTATATTTTGGTGAAGATTACACAAGGAAGGTGAATGAGGTCAAACTCAGTTCACTTTTGGATGCATGATGTGATTCAAGTCGTCTAGCCTAAGACGTTAAATAAGGGTGCTTGTTGGGAGGCAACCCAACCATTGGTACCTTAGATTAGTTCATTTACATTCGTAGTTTAATTTGTTTTTACTTAGTTTTTAGTGTAAAAAAGATACCGTGATCATTTTCTACATGTGCAGGGCTGAGGCAGAGTCGAAACCATCGACCCTTATGTCGATGGTATCGACCATGGTACAGGTTGGTGACCGCAGGAATCACACTGCGTCGATACCATCGACAGCCTCGTCGATGGTATCGACCTACCAACAGACATATCGTAAGAAGAAGTCGATGGTATCGACATTGGTGTCGATACTATCAAGATCTCTGAAGATTTTCAGAACAAATCATCTCAGGAAAATCAATACCATCGACGGGCGTGTCGATGGTATCGACGCATTCATGCCAAGCAGGCGGCGGCCGGGCCTCGCGAGGGTTTTCCCTAATCAGAGAGTCGATACTATCGACTCGCTTCGATAGTATCGACGCGCCACATCAACGATCCGCGAGGAAAGATCAACGACGATCGTAGCAGCCAAGAAGTCGATCTGGGGCATGGGTCGATACTATCGACCCGCATCGATAGTATCGATGCGTCAGCAATCCGGGCCCCGCAGATACAGCCATCGACAACCGTCGATACTCGCGGAGGTACAGATCGTGCTACCCGAGTCGATACCATCGACTCACGTTGATGGTATCGACGGGAAGACAGTAGCGCCGACCACGGCTATATATGGGGAGTAGTTGCATCAGATGACATCACACCTTCAGTGCAATCTTCCTCCACTTGTGTCGAGCG
The DNA here is from genome assembly GCA_963693085.1 of Alisma plantago-aquatica. Taxonomy (NCBI): domain Eukaryota; kingdom Viridiplantae; phylum Streptophyta; class Magnoliopsida; order Alismatales; family Alismataceae; genus Alisma; species Alisma plantago-aquatica. The sequence goes on along the minus strand of OY856410.1, from coordinate 1,210,419,694 downwards.
TGTTCCAGAGCTGTGCAAGCCTGACGATGAGCAACACTGAGCTAGTTCTTCATCGAGCGGAGATTCGATTCTCCAATCTTCATCGAGCTCCCTTTCGATTCCTCCTTCTCTCGCAATCATGGTGCATGTAGCTGGTGCGTCATCTTCACGCACGGATCCGATGGACATCCTGGAGTTCGTGCCGCCTACGACCGCATCAGTTGCACGCCTGCGGCTGATTCATCCATCTGCGGAGGTGAAGAATATATACGAGGAAATTCTGAAGAGGAAGATCGATCCGACCCGATATTTTGATCGGGATACAATCCACAACCTCTGGTTCGAAGCGAACCTTGCTTACGTGTTGAAAGGACAGGCCCGACACACGGAGATACGGCCTGATGAGCGGGAGTATCATGCTGATGGCTAGCCATTCTTCGGCGAGTGGCCCACGTACAAGGAATTGGTGGCTGAGTTCATGGCGTCTCTAGATGTTTGCGTCGTGTCCAACGACGTGATAGCCACCGACCGCGAGTGGATCAAAGGTCGGGTGTCGTTCCGGTTATACAACAACGACTACACCATCACACTTCATCAATTCAACACGATCTTCAACTGGAATCACTCGCGGTCTGACTACCGGCGCCCGGACAACCGCACCGACTACGACGCCATCTTTGCCGAGCTGGTTACGGTGCCGCCGGGGAAGTCTGTCAGCTACCATAATGCTGCGGTAGCCAATTTCGAGCACCCTTTCATCCGGGTTCTGCACCGGATGCTCAGTTCGACATTGTTTGCTTGGGGTGATTTGGCCCTCAGCAAGTTTCAGGAGACGGACTTATTCTTTTTGTATAAGCTCCTGAAGTGTCAAGAATGCAATTGGGGTGCCTTCTTTCTGTAGAGAGTTTTGGCGGTGAAGAGGAGTACGAGGAAAGTGCCGATTCACTTCGGCGGGCTCATCACCAAGCTGGCTGCCTACCTTGGGCTTAATTTCCAACAGCTCACTCCTCTATCTACTAGGAGCAAGGTGAACTTGCAACATCTGCACCAGTCCAATCTCATTCTTCTTCGAGATGGTTTGGCGTATGCGCATTGCCACGTCAACCACGCCTATCAGGAATGCTCGCTGCCCGATCCGGTCTTCAACATCGAAGGGGAGCAACACTTCTGATGGCCAATCATAGCCATCGCCGACTCCGATGAAGAAGGAGGCAACAACAGCGGCGACAACGGAAATGACGACGAGGATGAGGAGGACGAGGAGGCATTTACACCTCTTCGAGCACGAGTGGCATCACGGAAGCATCCTCGGATGCACCCGGGCGCATCTTCATCATCACAGCCTACGTCGCCACCACCACCGCCCTCGCAGCCAAGCGAGGAAGCTTATTCCATGCAGGGTATGTATGCTATGCTGCAGAAGATTCAGCAGACGCAACATCATCATATGACGATGTATGCCGGTATTCAAGACACTACAGACCGGCTACTAGACAACCAACGGGCAATGTTCGAGAATGAGCGTCTTCTCTTTGACAACCAACAACAAATTCATGATTGGTTGCAACAAATAGAGATGCAACAACAACCCTTCTACGACCACTATTGGAGCTAAAATTACTTTGGAGGTTATCCACAACCTCCACCTAGGGCCCAGTTTGATCCAAGCTTCCAGGGGGAGTATCCGTCTTGGGACCCTACGGCTCCGCAGTACCCACCTCCACCTGAAGAGTAAACGCGGTATCTCTGTTCCAACCTTTAAGATTGTTTTTGACTATGAGGCCGTAGTCAAATTCAAGCTTGGGGGGGTATTGGAACAGTTCTATCTTTCAATTTCTCTATTTTTAGTTTTATTGCTTTTGTTTCCTGTCATTTATTTTCTGCAATCTTAGTTTGTTTTAGGATCCACATTCTATCTAGTGTAATCGTGGATGTCTTTAATGTTGAGTCATCTCAGTTGCATGTGCATGGGGAATTGAGGGAAACTAAAAATTTTTGAGTGTTCACAAGCTTGAGTGTTGTTTAACCTTGATCACTTAACTTAGAAAATGATTGGTTTTGTCAACTTTAAAACAGAAAATCACAACTGTATATTCCTAATGATTCATGAAAGTGGATGGAAATGGTTGTTTGAGCCTAAACTGACGAAATGATAATGAGACTTTAATTTGAAGTAAGAGAGAAAAAACTTCTTAACTACTACACAGGTCAGTAATGAGGGACACATAATATTTTTCTAAGGTTCAGTCAACTAGTCTTGTGATCTGTCCACCTAATTATTTTCACAATCCACCCAAGATTTGGAAGTAAAGTACGGTCTTAACTCTTTTTGATTTCATGGCATGTAGATAGGACTTGCATTGCAACCATATTCATATGTTTTACATGGAAAATGAAAAAAATAAAAAGATTAGAATATATATACATGCACATTACCCTTAGGTGCATGTCATGTAGTTGCATTCATAACTTTTATGCATAAAGTATGTCATGTACCTTATTTATTCTTTAATGGTGAATTCAATTGTTCCATACCTTCCAAATAGTGCAAATATTGAGTTATGCAAAAAAAAGCCCAATACGTATTCTTTGCCAATCATGGACATAAGGGTTTGAAAAGAAAAAAAAAGAAAAAAATTTGAAATAAAAAAAAAGTTATTCAGAAGCAACAAGAATAAGAAGGAGAAAGGAACATAATTTCACCTGTATTTCAATATAAGTGAGTACATGATGTAGCTTAATTAGATATCCATCTCATTTTGAGATGGATGGTTAGTGCATGCATCATTACACCTAATCTTAGGCATTAGGGCATTTTTCATGTGCATTTGCATCATTTAGGGCAATTTTGTTTTATGCATGTTGAAATTGTACAATACTTCCACTTCTTGCACGAGCCACCTATTTCATCCACATGTTGCTCGGATTGGTAGGCCACCGTGAATTTCTCCTCACTAATGAATATCAGGAGAACTACTTCCATGTAGATGGTAGTTAGGGCGAGCAACGTAGTATAGAAGATCACAAGATGCACTAAGTCCGGATCGGCGAATTTTATTATGTTAACTTCCTTATGTGATAGTGTTCATCGGTTTGAGGTTAATATCTTTTATGGATGATTATTGTCGCCTTTAGGGTAATTATCATTTTGTGGTTAGCGAGGGCCGGTATGTGAATGTCCGGTTGGAGTCATATGGGATGCCTGTTGTGATGCTTTGTTCTTTAGTTGACTCTGGCAATTCTATTCTAAGGATTAGTTGCTCGAGGGCGAGCAATGTTCAAGATTAGGGGAGTTTGATGCGATGATTTTGAGTCGCATTTATAGACTTGTTTGATATGTGTTTTATGCATTTATTAGTCATTTTCATGGTTAATGTTGCATAATTCATTCATCTTGGTCTATGCTACTTCTTTATGTCAAATTCCCTTTATTTAAGAATTTTTAGCATTAATTATCGAAAGAATATATTTTGTGTGGATTTATGTGGTTCTGTGTGTTAATTTTAGGAAAAACAAGTATCTGCTGCCGTCGATACCATCGACAATGGTCGATACCATCGACCGGACCACAGGCTGCCAGCCGCAAGGACCAAAAGAAAATCGATACTATCGACAGGGATGTCGATGGTATCGAGATACCATCAGGTTGCTGGCGAGAAGTGAGTCGATACTATCGACCAAAATGTCGATACTATCGACTGGTGGAGCTACAACGACACAAAATGACAAAACTGTCGCTACAGGTTCGTCGATACCATCGACCCGCGTCGATGGTATCGAGATGAGATCAGTCGCACAGACGAAAGAAGAGAAGAGTTGCCTCTATCATGCTAGGTCGATACCATCGACCCGCGTCGATGGTATCGACACCGTCAGATATGAGTTTGTTTCAGATTAAGCTTAATCAGACGGCTGTGGTTAATTGGCGACCTAATTCGGGAGATATACCTAATGACGGCGCCCTTGACTGGGGAGTCACGTCATTAGTTGCTGCACACATCCCGGAGAGCAAGGAGAGAAGAACGGAGCACGAGAGCACGCCCCAGCCGATCCGGACACTGAAGAAGACGAATTCCACCACCGAAAGGCGGCAGAACGTAGATTCCACGCCAAGGATCGATTGGACCTTCTCCGTATAGGGGTTTAATCACTCAATCACGTTTTTCTTCATGTTTCCCTTTTTCTTCTCCACATTGTACTCTGAGATGAACATGCGGGGCTAATCCCCTTTGTCTTTAGGACCAGGAGTAGCCCGAGGATTCATTGTATGATGATTTTATAATAGTAATTCATATCTTATCTCTTAAATCTGTGGTATAATTTTGTGTTCTCCAATATATTGCTATGCTTGATCACCATAATAATAACCTAATGCCCTTAATTGCTTTGAAAGAAGAATTAACGGTTGAAAAGAGACAGAATTTACATTAATTGACAAATCCCTTGAACAAGGCGGTGTAAGATTAATTATGGATACTGAGAGGTCGTTTCTAATGCACCTAGTTTAGGGTATAGGTTACTACGATGGTGGAACCAACCTAGACATAGGTAGTGAATTGTACCACGACAGTGGGCAATTCTGATTTCAGGCCACTACCCGGATAGAGAGATAAAATTGAGTAGCTATATAGAATTTAATACAATGAAAACCCGCGGTGAAACCGCAACCCTAAAGGTCTCCTTTTGAATTGATTAAACCAACATTTAATCGATTGCTTATTTTTTTGTTTTTATTTTCTTTTAATTTTAACAACAACTCTCAACTATTTAATCGGCTTAGCTGATCGCGAGTAGTTAGTTGGAGTCCCTGACGATTCACGTATCCCTGAATTCGACTCGGGCCTCACAAAGGCCTGTACTACTTCGACGCGTTCACTTGCGTTTCTGCACACGGTAAATCTGTGTCAAGTCACTATAATTTTTTTGTTTAAAACACATCACAATCAATAGGATTTAAACTATAGTATAATTGCATAGAACTTAGAGTGAAACCATTATAAAGAAATTAAAAAAAAATTAGTTTGAGACAAATACATATAAAAATTAACATAGAGTTAAATATGAAAATTTATTTCATTAACGTTCTCAAGTATGAAGTGAAATTTTAGGTTTCTTAGCCAAACAAAACATCCAAATTTTCATATGAGCATGTTTTATAGTGAGATATGTGTTTTATGTACATGTTCATACATGCATTAATTACTTATATTGTGTAATGAATTACATTCTATAACTTGGTAATCATGTTTTCTGGTGGCATGAGATTTACTCATATTTATGAGTATAAAATTAACAATCAAATATAGTGAAACCAATAAGTGTAAGAAATAAATGAAAATTTATGTATAACTTTAATATTTGAAAGTACACATACATTTATAGATATGTCCATAGTTTTTTATTTAAGCAACTAAAAGGTAAATAACAATATATAGTTTATGAGAAATAATAAGAAAATAATGTTATAGAGTACTAAAGTTTATTTGTGGTATACATATATTACAAACATAGTTCTTATTTGTTTAATATAGTTGCCTACTTTTTGAAATAATAAAACACGTGACAAAGACAATTTAAAATTTTAATGGAATATACTATATTTCTACATAGCATCTTTAGATGTGGACAAACAAATATGAATGTGACTGGTAATTTTTCATATGCCTTTACTGATATTACATCATGGTGTATAAATCAAAACCACACATATGAAAGTGATCACAATTTCTATAATGAGAAAGTCATAAAATATATGTTCAAAGTTTGGATGAAAACAAATATCTAGAAGACATTAAAAATACTATTTCAAATATGGAATAGAGTGAGGTGATATTAGGGGAAAAGCTCTGCTAGGGTTTGGGCGATCGACGTGCGCATGCGAGGAGGTGGCGTTGGAGGCCACGGCGTAAGAGGACGGTTTAGGGGAACGCGACCCCCAGATGAGGGCTGCGAGGAGGTGGGCAGTGTTTTTGATGCGATGGAAGGAATCGACGGAGAAACGGCAGTACAGGCGGGAGAAGATCTTGGAAACTAGGACCCGAAAGTGCCGCCCAAGGAGGTGCAGGGCACACCGTCAACTGACCAGGCCACACCCGCAGACATAGGGGATCGCGGACTAGGCGTGAACCTGATCGACAACCCACTAGCAATAGCGGCCAAAGCAACCAAGAAACAGACACAACAAGAGATTCTAAGATGGCTGGGAATAGAATTCAAGTTTGGAAAGTCGACTTTCACAGGAAGTGGAACACACCCTGCAGGAAACAAGGAAGGAACACAGGCGCCCGAAGTAGATAAATTCCTGGCACTGACCAATGGAGCGCTGGAAAGGCAGGCTGGAGCGGCGGGAGAGGCAATTCAGATAAGATCCTATAGGGATATCATAAGCACATGTGAGGGTACATGACGACTACCATTCCTGGGGTTCGACGACCCGCACGCTAACCTGAATAAGACGGACATCAAGAAAAGTGTAGTAGACGGCACACCAGCCTTTGAGATAGATGAAGGAATATTTGACACCTTGGTACGACCTTGGATGTACGCTATCGTAGTGAAGGTGATCGCCGAGAACGTGGGATTCCTCACATTGCAAGACAGAATCAAGACGATGTGGCGACCGGTGGGAGCGTTTAAACTCATCGATCTGGAAGACAATTACTTCATCGTTCAACTAAAGAGGGAGGATGACTACCTGACGGCGCTAACTGGGGGACCATGGCCGCTCATGGGCTCATATCTAAATGTTTATCCATGGGACATGTCATTTTCACCATCATCTGCAAACCCTAAACACATGGTAATATGGGTCAGAATTCCAAGGCTGCTGATTCTCCTATACCAAACCCAGTTCCTGGAGGAGGTAGGGGATACAATTGGAAGGACGATCAAGGTGGATACAAACACATACTAGAAGCGAAGGGGGAAATTTTCTAGAATCGCAGTAAAGTTAGACACAAGCAAACCGCTAGTGCCAGAAATCATCATCCAAGGAGAGAAATACAAGATAGAGTACGAGAACCTTACAAGCATCTGCATGTTTTGCGGCAAGATTGGCTGTGTTGTGCATAAGGCGGCGGTAGAAGCCCAGGCGAAGGCGGGAAAGCAACCCGAAGGGACGTCCACGACCCCGCAGCCGCTGGGAAGGTTCACAGAGACACTGTATGCTAAACCTTTCGTCAGGCGCCAGAGGAAGGAGGAACCTGCATGCAAGGCCATTGGGGGTGCAACACAGAATCATTTCAAAGAACTAGAGATCAGCGAGGAACATATGGAGGAGACGACAGAGGTAGGAAAAGGCGGTCCTAAACCGGGGTATGAGTGGCGCCAATGGAAAGAGGCAAACAAGAAGAAGCGGCCTGTTGAAGAGGTGACTCGTCAAACCAAAACCGAACACAACAAAGAACCACAAAAGGAGATAGGAAGTGATTCTCAGAAGCATACAACAGTAATGATTGAAGGGGAAAACATCGTAGTCATCCCAGACTAGGAGACCAGAAACGGTGAGGGCTTATGATTCACCATGGGTAGCAAACAGACAAGGAAGATAATCACAGGCAGTCCAAGCAAGGGGCATATCACATGCAGTCCAAGCAAGGCGATGTTGTTTGGCGCGTCTGTAGGGGTCCATCTCAGGAACTGGAAGATCCTAAGCTCCAAGGATCTAATGCGAAATGGCCCTAGGAAGAAGAATAGAAGAAGCTATGGTCCAGGAGAGACGACTGAATCGAGTGGTGAAGACCCGAGCCCATCTGCAATGGTTACCCAATGATAGTTTCATCATGGAATGTCCAAGGTATCTGTCGGAGAGATACCTAAAACACGATCCGTGATCTATCGACTCTTCATAAGATTGATGTCCTTTCCGTTCTAGAGATGAGAACAAGCGTAATCAATGCAGACAGAATAGTGAAGACTTTGGGCTATGATAGGTCCTATCGAGTAGAAGCGAAAGGGTTCTCGGGAGGCATATGGGTGCTCTGGAAGAGTAGACTGGGAGATCTGGAGGTAATAGCCAGCCACAAACAGTTTGTGCATTGCCGAGTTAACAAGCGATTCCAAGTGACGTTCGTCTATGCGAGCACGAAGCAAGCAGGGCGACGACTGTTGTGGGATCATCTTCATACTATTGCATCCACCTCAACGTCTCCTTGGCTCGTCGAAGGTGACTTCAACACTGTCTTGAGGGCCGATGAGAAGCTGGGAGGAGAGCATTCATGATGAGCAGCTGCAGAGAGTTTGTCGAGGGGCTGATGAATGCCGGTTTGGAAGACTTGGGTGCAGTACGTCCAAAGATGACCTTCAGAAGAGGCTGGCTGATGGAGAGGCTTGATCGGGCCGTTGCTTACCAGGAGTGGCTTGAGGTGTACCCTGCTACGGCGGTGCAGGTGCTCCCAAGGATTAACTACGAACACTCACTATCCTAATCTCGATGGAGGAGAGAACTAAACATTCCATTTACTACCCAAAGACAAGAACAATATGGAATAATAGGGACTCCTTTCCCACCTTTTTACAGCAAAATTGGGACAATAATATACCTTTCCACGATGCGGTGAACAAGCTTATGAAGAAATCTATCCCTTGGGATAAGGAGGAACGACGGAAGTTGACAACTAGGAAGAGAGCCCTTCTAAAGGGGATGAGCAAAGTGCAAGCTGAACAGGACCGAGGATGGACTGAAGCCAAGGAGAATAAGCTAGATGAGCTGCAGGTGGAGTACAATGAAATTCTGCATGCGGAGGATGAGGAATGGAGGCAGAAGGCCACATGTGATTGGCTGAAGGAAGGGGATGCCAATACAAAATACTTCCAGGCTTTGGTGAAAGTGAAAAGATGGAGGAATAAAATATCTAAGCTCAAGAATAGCGCTGGAGTTTGGGTGGAAGAGGAAGAAGGAGTGAAGCAACTGGTGAGGGAGTTTTTCTATGACTTGTTCATGAGGAAGCATAATAGAAGGAATGTGAGGGCGATGGAGGCTTATACAAGACAATTCCCACAACTGCAAGAGGAAATTAGTACTGCGATGGGCAGAGTACCCAGCAAGGAGGAAATAAAGGGGGTGTTGATGAAGATGAACCCGATTAAAGCCCCGAGACTAGACGAGATGGATGTTGGGTTTCTACAAAAAAACTGGGAGCACCTCGGAGAATCTATCACACTAATGATCTCTAGATACTTTGCAGGCCACCCTATTGACGAGAGGATGGAAAATTCCATCTTGGTGTTGATCCCTAAGACTCCTACTCCAGAGAGCTACAACAATTTGAGACCAATTGCCCTTAATAATGTGGGACTCAAAGTGCTATCCAAAATTCTAGTTGAACAAATAAAACCATACCTACCAGACTGGATTTCTCCTGTGAAAAGCAGCTTCATCCCAGGTAGGCGCATCACCGACAATATAATTCTAGTATAGGAGCTTATACATTCCATGCGAACCAAAGTGGGGAAGAGAACAGCCATGGTGATGAAGGTGGACCTATCTAAAGCTTATGATAGGATGGATTGGGACTTTATTCAAGACACCCTCATGAGGACAGCCATCCCACAAAACTTGATCAAAATCATCATGAACATCATCAAGGCGGGAGAGATAGCGATCACTTGGAATGGCGAGAACCTGGAACCATTCAAGGCAACTAGAGGGGTGAGGCAGGGAGATCCGGATAATTCTTACAACCTTAAAGAAATTTGAATGTGTTTCTGGACAGAAGCTAGCAAAGGAAAAATCCACAATATTCTTCTCAAGGAACACGTCCATCCCTACCCGGAGGGCTATAACCAGGATGGCGGGTATTAGGCAGACAGAGAGCATCGACAAACATTTGGGCGTCCCAATCCTACATGGAAGGGCAAATAAAGAGCTGTATCTGGACACCATAAACAAGGTGGAAGCCAAGATCTCCACATGGGTGAACAAGTCGTTATCGTTTGCCGACAGGGTAACTTTAATCAAATTTGTACTCAATACCTTGCTTATATACATTATGCAATCTACTGTCTTTCCGATGACGGTATGCGACAGTATAGACCGGGTGGTGAGAACGTTCCTGTGGAAGGGGGCGTCTAAACAAGGAGGCATACATCTTGTAGCATGGGAGAAGGTCATTACGCATAAATGTGATGGGGGCCTAGATATCAAGACGGCGAGAGTGCAGAACGAAGCCTTTCTATACAAAACATCCTGGGACTTCATGTCACGACGTGAGGCATTATGGAAGACAGTGGCCAAGGAGAAATACTTGCATAGAAAAAATCAGGGACTGGCCTGCGCATCGAGGATGTGGAGAGCCATCACAAGGATCCAAGCCGAGCTGATGTCGGATGTAGGGAAGGTCGTACTGTCAGGGGAGGACACCATGGTTTGGGACGACAGATGGGTCGAAGGAGGGTGAGTTCCTGAGAACAAATATGGTAGGACTATACCTGCGGACCTAAGAGAGCTTAAAGTTAGTTCTATGGTTGATCTAAACGGCGCATGGGACACACAGTTTATCCGACAATGGTTTAAAGAAGACACGACATCTGCTATCCTGTCAATGCCACCGCTGGACCTGGAGGCCGGTGTGGATGAAATCTGGTATACTAAGAGTGCGAGTGGGGAAGTCAGTGTTAAAGAGGCTTATCGTCGTCTGCTGCAGGCTCATTCTGTGAGGACCCCGGGTCACTGGAACACAGTCTGGAAGATGATGCTGCCACAGAGAGTTAAAATGTTCCTCTGGCTATGTTTACATGGAGGTGTTATGACTAATGACATGAGACGAAGGAGAGGGTTCACAGACAGTGCCCAATGCCCACAGTGTGGGAACGAGTCTGAGGACTTCTTACACCTGTTCGCTACTTGCCCAGAAAGTAGGAAGCTATGGGAGATTATACAGAAAACAACTAATATGGAGTTGCAACAATCAAGTATGTTCAATAGATAGATCATTGCGAACCTGAGGAAGAGACATGTCCCACCGGAATGGAATGCTTGGTTTGCCATCTCAATATGGAAGATATGGACCCAGCGGTGCAACCTTATTTTCCAGGGCGAGAGGATTCACACTGAGGCGCTGTTTGAGATTATCCGTCATGAGGTGTTTGCATGCAGGAAAGCTTTTGTAGCAGGTTCAAATGCACCCAAGGTGATGAAGGAGAAACCACGGTGGCGACCACCGGGAGCCGGACAGGTGAAGCTTAATGTAGACGTGACAGTAAAGTGGGGTAGCATGTCCACAACTTTTGTGGTCTGAGATCAGGATGGGCGCTGGCTGGAAGGGGGTTATGATCAAGGAACTATCATAGATACACTAAAAGCAGAGCTGAGAGCTATCACGATCAGCATCCAGGAGTGCCAAGGAAAACATAACAACTTGCTAGTGGAGTCAGACAGCAAGGGAGTGATTGCGATGCTGATGAATCTTACACGGACCCCGATCTACTACAGACAGGAGTGTTGATACATCAAGAAGCTTTCAAGGTCCTTCTATGTGCTTGAATTCAGATTCAGGACAAGGAGCAGCAATAGGGTGGCCGATTGCACAACCAAATGGAGTCGCTTACAGGGAGGCATGCAGGGAAGATGGCAGCAATGCCTGAACTTTCTCCTTGACTTGGTAAAGGAGAAAGCCACATTGGGCCATGAGGATTCTTTGAAGGCGAGTGGACCTGCACTGAGGGAGCAGGAAGAGTAAGACGATCCCTAGGGAAAAAAATGGAATAGAGTGCATATTTTTAATAGATTATTAACTATATCATTTGAAAATTCTAGAATCCATCTTTTTTATCATCACCTAAAATTATGTATATCATTTAAGCCATGTAACTTTTATATATTCATGTATCATATACATTTTCCAATCATATCAAATCTAATATTATCCCATAAAATTTTGTATGCTTGGTACTTCTAACAATTTACATGTTAGCTAGTACGAAAGTTGCTTATAAAGTTTAAGAAGATCAATATTAAAGTGGACCTATTGTGGTTATTGGTTGACATAGTATGAATAGGTTAATTAATGATATGCATCATACATGATAACATTAAGCTACACAATATATAATCTATATAGTTAGCATTATCATTTCTTGTTATCCATGCTCATGTACGATCACACACATATCTGGTTACTTTTGTATTTTGTGAGTTATTAGAGATTTCAAGAGTCACAATTGTTATCTATGCCTATATATTTTTTATTTTGTTTGATATATTTTTTATTTTACACTTAATCAATACTTTAGTTGTGTTTAGTTATTCTACGAGAGTTGATGTTTGTCATTGTTCTAGTATGAATTAACATAAAATAGAGCATAATGTTCTTTACGCATGACAATGAACCTTCTTCAGTTAGTTAAATATGAAGTTTTATTGTATACCACATTCATGTCTAGCATAAGTTGAAAATCTCGATTAAGTTGGCATAATGAACAAACAACAAAACATAGTCAAATACTATACCTTATTGTCATAAAGTTTCCTAAACTTATAACGTTGGCCTAATATGTTATATCAAACAATAATTATGAAAAATTATAAATTGGTCTAACATCATTGGTATATGCAATAGATCCAAGAACAACATTTGACCACAAGACTCTAGATTCCTTAATTTGAAAGTGATGTAATGGAATAATGGAAATATTTCTTTGTTGGCATGAGATGCGTATAATGTGAACAAAGCTGACTCTAGTGAATACAAACAAGTCTTATAGTTCTTTCCCTTTGATTAAATTACATCATACAATTAAATAAGTTTGTTTGTTCACCCCAGTGTTGTTTTCAATCAATCGTTAGAAGTATATTTTGTCAATATAGAGAGTGTGTTAATGCTCATATTTCATGTGTGATATTGTGAATACAAAACACATACCCTACATTTTATTCATGATGCCCTCCTAACTTCCCTGAAAAAACATACTATACATATGAAGGGGAATAGGAGCTTTGGTACATAGTATTAATGTTTAATTAGATATAGAAGTGATTTCATTCCTTTGGTTAAATAGTAGTACCATTTTAATGGATTAATGAAACATTTATAAGAGAGACAATTCTGTGACAATACTGCATCATTCAAGAATATAGTTTTGTTATGCTGCTACATTATTCAAATATATTTAACAACAAAAAACCATCAACATCGAACATGAAATCGCTTAAAGTAAATGACAACAGTAAAAAAATTAGTATTAATTTACAGCATGACTATATTCTAAAGTTCCGCAATGACGAATCTCAAAGTTTGAAATAACATTAAAAGTGAGTACATACTGAGTGTACTAAAACGAGCATCACAACATTTCCTTGTATCCATCATTGGTTCTGTAATTGCTTCAATGCTCTACTTACTTGATTAGGTTGAACCACATCTTGGGTACTATTGGACGGGCCATTAGATGTCAAATGCCTAGTAGCAGGTTATAGCAGACAAGTTCCTTGGAAATATCTACCTATATAATTATTGCACCACATAGGAGAACCCAAAGAAAACCAATGATGATGGAGATTGCATATCCATGGTCACAGATCAGTGATCATTGATGCAGCGCAGAACCATAGGAGTAACTATGTGGTGACACTACTTATGACAGGATTAATGGAGATAGTCTGTGATGTTGTTGGCATCGGAACATGCAACCTGAAAGATACCAGTGGTTGTTTCACAAGATGATGATATAGTTGTTGAGGATGTTGTGCCTGTTTTAGGGAACCGGTTCTTCTATCCAAACCTTTACTTTCTTCATCAATAGCTCTGTGTTTCTATTTTATAATATCCAGCTGGTTTGCAATTTCGAATCCATCCACTAACAAGAACATGGTACCGAGGATGAAATATGTTGCATGAAATCGCCATAATGACCATAAAATAGTTTGTGTGCAATGAGTCTGTATTTCTAGTGGATATCGTACACGTTTAATATTGTTCATGTCCCCAGTTCCTTCCATACATGACAATCAGGAACATGGAAAATTTCCTCATTGTGTTGATTAGCCTAGAATGTTACGTATCCTAGGTACTTGGTGTACGTCGAATATACTATATCAGCAACAAGTTACGACGGATTCAAAGAAATTGTCCAATTGCTCTATTGTACCATGAGTGCTAGCATATAGTTGGATTGTCTTCCACCGATCGATTTTTCTTCTTGCAAAATGTGATGGATTTGCTAATCGCTAGTTGTTCTTGTTGGTCAACCTTGTAAGGCGAGACCCAAATACACCGTTGTCATCTATGAGCTGGAACGACAAGGATCCACCCTTCAACTAATATCACCAGGGATCCAGATCAAGAGCAGGCGAAAAGGACTGACCCCCATGACAGAAAGTTGATTCTTGCATGCATATTTCACCCAAACTGGAGACGACACAATAGGACTAGAGAGAGATCCAGGTTTCATGGTGAGGTTGTATTTTCATGGATAGCATGGGCAGAGATGATCCCATTGATGGATTCGATGATCACAATAAAAATATAGGGTTTTGCAAAGGACGACAATAGTGTTTAGTCGGTAGCAGGACGCTCGCAAAGACCTACCCACTGAAGGCACAGTGAGGCACGTGTTCCGCACACCAGGACGGAAAACCATGGTGTTTAGTATGGTAATAGTAGATATATATATATATATATATATATATATATATATATATATATATATGCGTATATTTATATATGTAATAAATATGTATATGTATATATATGAATATATATTTATGTATGTGTGTATGTATGTGTGTGTATATATATATATATATATATATATATATATAGAGAGAGAGAGAGAGAGAGAGAGAGAGAGAGAGAGAGAGTTAGGCTAGTGTACACTTGAGTGTACCGGAGACACCGTATACCTCAGTCATTTTTAAAGATGTAGTAACTTTTTGTAAAATTTAACCCGTTGATCTTCTTAAATACCTTAAGAACATACTATATAATAAATTTCAGCTCATTTGGACACTTATAGGTCGTGCATCTTAAGGAGGCAAAAATCATGTATTTCAAATTAGTTTTGTGCGTCGATTTTGTTGTCCTTGGATGAGTGACTTACACTCATCCAAATAAGCTCAAATATTGTATGTGGCCTATTATTATTGTAACCATGAATATCAATGAATTCTATTTTGGAAAAACATGATCTAAATAGGCAAACACCATTGGGGTGTACAACATGATCTGTACACTCGAGTGTATTCTAGTATGAATCTCTCTCACTCTCTCTGTATATATATATATATATATACATATATATATATATATATATATATATATATATATATATATATATATATATATATATATATATGATTGAAGCAAACCATCGTACAAATAACTGTGAAATACAATTCAATAGATAGATTCATTAATAGTAAAAATACATATATAACTAGCAATAAACTAACAAAGAAATGACTTTGTCAGAAAGCATAAAACCACACTTGGTTGTGAAACTTTAGATGTAAATAAAAAAATACACTTTTCTCAATTTTGAAAATATTGTATCTATAATGCACTTGAGAACTTCGAAACAATTTGTGTTTGAGAAATACATGATGGATTTATGCTGGTACCATCTTAAGAGAACACCAAATACAATATTAAATATATAGTGGAGTAAGAGAGATAGATGTGTAGTCAAAATGGCTAGTTACAGACAATAGAGAAACAAAGAATACAAAGAGACTCTATTTATTTAAAATACAGTAGCAAGAGAACAACAAGAGAGCCAAGCATGATAAAAGACAAAACAAAGAATAAAAATGAAAGCAATCAATGGAGAAAAAGGAAAAGAAATTGGATGGAATAAAAAATATTTAATATGTGATTCATATTTATCATGTCGTTTGTGATGCCATCTCACAACCACCTTACTATAAAATCAAAATGTTTATCTAGAATAAGTTCTATCATATGGCATCATCTATTTTTTTGGTTTTGTATTACATAACGTAAAAATGAAATTGATAAAATTGTACATCAAAATGACCAATGCTTCAGTTTTGTTTTATAAATTCTACCCATAAAACATAGTACATACACTAATTATCTTAGCTTGATACAACCACATAGAATATGTAGCTATTATTTGGTTTATCCATTCCCTACTTACTTTAAATGAAAATTGGGCATGCTAGTGTTGTAATTTTCTTCTTATATGGTACATTAAGATCAATTATTTATCTGTTTTCTTATTGTTGAATGAGCCATTATTGATCCTATTAAATCAGAATTTTCTTTGGGGAAAATCTAGTAGTTTTATTTCATGGATCCCATATAAAATTTGTATTAGCTGAAGCCATCCACTAATCATGACACTTGGACACATCAATGAAAAATTAAGAATCATCAACTCAAGTGCAGTAAATAAATGATACTATTATGTACACTACAAAAGTTGAGAATTCCAAGTACTTGGATTATTTGTGATACTTAACAATGAATTTATATGCTTCCATACAAAAAGGAGCACATAAAAACTCAATATGGGATAAACTAAATAGATGTATGGATGAGTGTAGCTATTTCTACAGAAACATAAAACAAACATGTGGAAAGAGAGTTAGACTTACTAAAAATGAAACGAAATGTGTTTATTAACAAGAAAGTAATTTGGACACAAAAGGAGATAAGCAACATGGCATCAATTAAATTTGAAATTTTCTCATCTCTTTAGTTGAGAATCCAAACTCAAAACCTCTAAGTTGTAGATAGACAAGCTTTACCAAATCAAATACCTTAAAGATGACATCAATTAACTATTTTTTTTGTTATTACATGAACCAAAATGGAAATAAAGACAATAATTTGCAAAAAAAATATTATCAGTTAATATCTTAATACAAATGTTAATTAATGTAATTACATTCATAAATGACATGCTTACAACCTTCAAGTTATTTATTTCAGTCGTCCCTTCCTTTGATTGAAAGTGTTTTGATCCATCTATATCCAAGTAATATGGTATATTATCAGTATGTTAAATAGAAAACATCAACCTTCCTATTATTGGGGAATTAAATCTCACCTTCCAATCCCTCTCTATGTATTCCTTTTTATGTGAGTCATCAAACCAACTCACAACTAAAGATAGCTTCATTATTTCAATAATAAACATATAAGTAGAAATAACCTAATAAAAATGGATTTGTTAGAGTGAACTTAACCATAAGAGTTGTGATGATTTTAGATGATAATAAAAATAAATATCTCTTGTGTTTTCCTAAAAATGTTATAAATATCTACATGACATAGAAGAACATGAATCCAAATGTTTTTAGTTATATCATTGCATGATGAGTTTATGTTTGTTCCATTTCAAGAGAACACCAAGAGTTGATATATAAGATGTAAGTAGGAGAGAGAGATGTATAGTTGTAATGGATATTTATGAACAAGTAGAAGTACATAGATATATAAAGAAAGTTTGCTTTTGTTCTATCTCAAGAGAACAACAAAATACGATTTTGAATATATAATGGATAAAAGATATATAGATGCATAGGTGTGGTGTCTAGTTATGGATAATTAGAGGAATAAAGAAATTGAAATAGAATAAGACATGCTAAATGGAAAAAAAATGAGAAACACATTTACACAAATTGAGTGGTAAAAAAAGGAGAGAATTTGGATTGAATATAAAAACTTTATAAAGGTCATTCTCATAATTGATTCATTTGGGCAAGCAAACTCACAATCTCTTAACTCGAAAGAGATAAGTTTACCAAAATAAATTTTAACATATGTCATCAAACTTTACATTTTTCTTTCTAAAATTATTTAAACCATAAATTAAAATTTCAGAATATCACATCAAAACTAGAAAAATATTTTTTTGTTGATTCTTTAATTAGAATAACCATTAAGTGTTGGATCTAAGGCTCTAGAGGGGGGTGAATAGAGCTTGAAAACTTGCACAAAACTTGTTATACCTTCAAGTTACTTCAAATAAGCTTAATTACAAATCATGATATTGATGGTAATTGAAACATACAAAGCAATGATGAGAGAGATTGAAGCAACCAAGAGAACAAGCTATTTTAGAGTGGTTCCACTCTCCAAACTAGGAGTGAGTCAGACCACTACCTAGAGAGGTCAAGATCTATGATTTCTAAGATGTCTACTGAGATGTTCTGACTCAGAAATCGCGAGGTAAACTTATGCGGAAGCGATTAACTAGCAGCGGAATTATGAAAAATTACTCGAAATTAAAAATTTTTGGAAAGAGATTTTTAAACCATAAAAATCTTTTTATAATAAAATAAGATAAATTACAACATGTTTTAACATTACATCTTTGTGGAATCGCATCTCGAGTGACTACATACATCCATTGCCCTGTTATCTGTATAAGGCAAGATACAAAATCCCGAGGCACTAAGCCAAAAACCTCAGACCTACTGACTCCTAGGACCTGAGAGTACAGAGGTGACATAAGACATACTATCTACAAGACTTGAAAGTCGTATCTCCACCTGAGATTCACTGCTGCCCCTGATGTTGTTGCTGTTGTTGTTGCTCATTCCTAGATGGATTCCTTCATCCTCGACGTCTACCTAAAAAGTAGAATCCCACAGGGGGTGAGACAATTGAATAATTGTCCCAGCTAGCGAGAGTTATAACTCTCCGCCAGAAGCTTTGTTATTGCAATAAGGAATAACAGTAAGCAGTATAATTATTAACATTTAACAGCAGGCTCAACATGGAATAAGGCAATACCCTCTTAGCAATCATTTCAACTATAGCATAATTGAATATCAAGGCATATCTCAATAAGGAATATGAAGAACATGTATACTAGTTATTTAACTCAAACATTATAAACAATGTAACATCAATCATTATTTCTCGTAATTCAACCTAAGAAGTTATGCTACACGGCTGATTATGTTTTCCAAACATTATTATGCCCTGTGGAGTTGAGGTATACCGCTCATACTCCAACCGGCCATTACGAAATCACATCGGTACCATACATAGGTCATCAAAAGAGCCGGATTCTTATGACCTCATCTTCCTCAGTCAGTTAGAGGATCTATTTGTAGGACATCTTGTGTCTCTGCTATGATAGCTATCCAGGGTATTCTGGAACTTCTCTATTAGAGTCACAATGGCTTTCTGTACTCTCTTCGTCATCAAAAGATCTCTTATTTATCTCTCATCGATGTGTCATTGGTGATTCCCTCAGGAGATTGGTGATACATCATCCCGGCATAAACCTATAATGAATGATTGATAGGTTAATGGTACATCCTACATCAATTCCTACATTAGGACGTAAGGATATCCGCGTCCATAATCCCCCATATACTCAAAAGTATATGTTCTAGGAGTTCCCTTAGGAAAACTTGTTTCACCATCATTTGGTCTACGACAATGATGGATCTATGGTCAGGGCCCTACATGATATCATTATACTTGATTATTTAAGTACATTATAGCATTCTTTTAACATGATGCATGTTTTCAAACATAAACCATTAAAACAACTGCTATAAAGAAAGAATACTAAATATATCAAGTTCATTTCACATCCAATTATCATTGGGATGTCAATCCCTAACCATCTAATCATTATGATTCAGGAACATGGGTGTTCAAACCCTTAGATCATTATAATATTTGTTATCAAGTAATATCTTATCATCAAGTCATTTAACAGCATGACCTTGATTATAACAATGCATATATTGTTCATGGCTATTATAGCCTATCAATCTCATATGTTACCACTAGAACTAGGCAACATAGTATATCAATATTCATAAAGCTTATAACATGTTTTCAATGAATATGACATCATAACCCTTACCTAATTATGATCATTTATTTATAAAAACCTGCATGGCGAATGCATTTGATAATGGGTGATTATCTCTATATCAGCATAGTATAAAATAGAGATAACCTTTCAATTTAAGAGTTGTACCATTATGCCCCTAATAGGGTTAGGCTTTCCTTAATCAATTCAACTATGGTTATTCCACCCCTTTTTACCTGTAAGAAGGTATAGTGATTCTTTATTACACGATTCATGCATAGAGTTCTATGCTTAAAACATAACCCAAAATTATGGTTATTGTACCCCACCTTCCAATAATTAGGGTTTCCTGTTCACATTAACAGTTCAACCCTAACATACTACTCCACCACTCTAGGAGCATACAAAGATATTATAAGTGTTTGCTTTCGATTATTATATTCATCATATATCATAAATGTTCATCAATTCTAATTATTAGCCCATTTCTCATTCAAATCATGTTATGATTACACCATACTCATTGATTTGGCTTACTCCCCTCCCAAGATGTATTAACCTACACTTATTGAGTACATTGAGTCCATTATGTCTCTATCATAGGTAACTACTTATCATATACTCTTTGTGCCTCTTGTTTAAGTATGATGGTTTAGAGGTTCATCTAGGTATGATACCCTGAACTATCGAATGTGATATCTATCATATCTTGATGTATCACTTTCTTCTCATTACCATCTTACTTGTGATAATTGATAAACTCAGTATTAAGATATTTTTCTTTTAATACTTTACCCACCAACTTGTTACTTTCCTTATATGGTGCATGTATCATATATCAGAATTATCCAATTATCTTTAATGATATAGGTTTAAACATTGTTGATGTAGGATAAACCATCATCAACTATACTAGGTATCTCCATATTCAGGATGTTATCTACATTATACTTTGGTATACATCAAATCTAAGAGTTTCATGCCCATCCTTATTGTAAGGTGTAAAAGCATTTACTCGTTCATAGAGATGTTTGGATCTAGGCATCATCTTACCTCTTAAATCCTTATTTATTGAAATTACCACATTTATCATTCACATGGCTCACTAACCCTATTCTATATGCTTATGACATAATCATCTTATATAATTGATTTAGCTACACCTCTCTTTAATGTACTATCTAGTAAACCATCTCCAGGGTTTCATAACTAATAAGCCATAATTTAAGCTTACTATTCATCCTTATAGGGGTTTCCCATGACATCACCTCCAATTAGGGTTTCTATTCATATCACGTCTCCCCTAGATTATCTTTATGATTAATTTCCCACCATTAGGGACTACTAATTCTCTTCATGACATTCCCCTAGAATTAGGGTTTACTATTTCACATTACATGATTTACCCTAGAATTAGGGTTTACTATTCACTTCATAGTGAATTGAGCTTATATCATCATCATGTATGAATATTACTATCATTAATGCCTTCAAATTTGGTTAAGATTCATTAAACATCATAATTAGGGATTCCATGATCTCACTATAAAGGATCATACCCTAGTCATGTGTGTTTATACATATTGAAGGTATTATACTTGATTTCCATCATATTAGGAGTATTCTCTCTCCTCTTATCATTAGATGATGTTTACATCACTCTAGATTAGGTTAGGTCAAATCAACTTTGATTAACATAGGCCAAGTCATCACCATTATGGTTATTAGGGTTTTCTTGATCAAGGGGTGTTGATTGCTTAAACCCTTCAAGGGTATTTTAGTAAGTTCACCATTGATCATAGAATACATCAACTAACTCATTACTTGTTCCCTTAATGTCTTTAAGTATCATTAGGGTTTAGATTGAACAACCATTTGACCATCTAAGGCTTTAAATCATTAAGCAATCTTGACCTTAAAAGACCCCAAATGGTTTTGAACTTTCAACCTCCAAACGGTTTTGAAACCATTTGGAAGGGTTGACCGTTTGGTAACTTTGACCTTCAAGACCGCATGGACAAGATCACACTCAAGACCGTTTGCCCTTAAACGGTCTTGAAACCATTTGGTAACATTGACCGTTTAGCCAAGTTTGACTTTGAAACCGTTTGAGCAAATCAACCTTGAAACTGCATGAGTCTAAACGGTTTTGAAACCGTATGAATCCAAATAGTTTTGAAACCGTTTGGTCCCAAACGGTCTTGAGACCGTTTGCCCCCAAATGGTTTTGAGACCATTTGGGACCAAATGGTCTTGGGACCGTTTGGATTCAAATGGTCTTGAGACCGTTTGGTCCAACCATCTCAAAACTGCATGGACCTAAAAAGTGTATCAACACTTGCAATTGATTAGGGTTTTCAATGTTGAACCCTTCAATTCATCTCATACCTATTAGCCACTTATCAATTAAGGTAATTAGGTTAATCCTTAACCAATTTGATACTCAATTGACCCTCAATTGGTAGTCAATTAGGGTTTGAAACCAATCAACCTTCAACATTCATCAACATGAGTCTAATTGAAGGTGAACCCATCAACTATCACTCAATTGGGCCATGACCTGACCCCAAACGGTCTTGGGATCGTTTGGACATCCTACAAATGGTCTTGGGTGATCACCAAACGGTCTTGAGACCGTTTGGGTGATCCCCAAATGGTTTTGAAACCGTTTGGGCCACTCAACCCAAACTTCAACAAAATTGGTCCATTAAAATCAGCAATGAACCCGATTAGGGTTTAGGTGATTAAAGTGCCTTCAACTTGAGATTTACTTGGAATTAGATAATGATTCTTTGTAGGTGGTTAATTCATAATGTGTCCAGAATACCCTCAAACGGTTAATGCCTGGTCAAACCTTCCAAACGGTTTTGGAGACCGTTTGATTTTAAACGGTCTTGCAAACCGCATGAATCCAAACGGTTTTGAAACCGTTTGGTCCCAAACGGTTTTGCAAACCGTTTAGACCAAATGTGCAAGACCCTTTGATAAAGTTACCTAGGTATTCACACCCCTTCTTCTTCTACCTCAGATCAGGGTCAGTTTCTTCATGGTTTTGTTTGCAAGAACTCATAGAAGAGTGGGCGGAGGAAAAGCAAGCAACTATTGCATAGAAAGAAGATGTATAACAAAGTTTAAGGGTTTAGAGTTATAAAACCTGCCTTAAAGTCGGTCCTAGAGCTCCAAGCTTCCAAGATTTAATGGCATCTTGAGCTCCACAGGTCGGCCAAGGTGTCTTCTTCAAGAATTGGTTGGGAAAGGACGGCTAGAAGGAAGAACTACATAAGAAAGACCATAGAACCAACCTTGCAACATGACTTCCTCCATGAATCCGAGCAAGATGATGATCAAACTTTACCTAGAACCAGTTGGCCGTTCTCCCTTGCTCCAGAGCTCTGCTCTTAGTTGGTCTCATCCGAAGATAAGTGAAGAGAATGAGGAAACAATTCTTTGGTTGTAAAGGAATGGTGACTATATACCTTAGGGGTTATTTTCAAGATAAGGACAACCTTTTCCTTCTATTCTCAACTAAGTCCTCCTCTCCTTCTAAGGCACGTACCTCCTTCTTTTCTTAAACCAAACTTCTTATTAAACCAAGGTCTAGAGGAAAAGAAAGCCAAACCTCCTACTAAGTTGCACACATATAAAAGGGTCTTTGCATATAACTTGATTATTTGATTACAAGGATTATCCTTTTTATTTGATTATTCAATTGAAGTGCCCTCTTCATCATTTTACTCTAAATGATGTCAAGAGTCATAAAAAATACTCTAGAAGGTGTATTTTACATGTTGCACCCCATGTTTTGGGTAAATTGCACTTTACTCCAAAATTAGGGTTTTAAAGCACAAGGATTTCTCCACAAGCTGTATCTTGGTGCCCAAGCTTGGAGAATCCATATTACTTCATCATATTCATACATATGATGTCTCATTACCAAAGGAACATCCAACCATGTACAATTTGCAAGTTAACCCCTCTAATTGGGTAATTTGCACATAGGTCCATGTATTACAAAACAATATCACAACATTGTTTAAAAAGGGCAGGAAAGGAAATATATGTTCCTCAGGAGCTTTAATCACATACCAAAAGATAACTACAAGCATATAATTACATATTTAGGAAAAACACCTAGAGTTAGTTCATAACCCAGGTCAGGGATGTTACAAATTATAAACCCCTAACAAGGATTTCGCCCCCGAAATCCCGGAAAGAAAAGGGGAAGCAGATATTATTTAAGCATCATATTATTACATCCTTAGATAACATTTCGTTATTAGGGAGATGTTATAAAGTTTTGATCAACTTTTCTTAAGATTACACTCGTACTCTGTTATTTATTTGAGACCATATAAGTACTTTCACACCTTAATTGTGTCATCACATCCGATAATTACCATACAAATTTTCCTTATTATTTGCACTAACTATCTCATTAGTTGTATATTCTCTTATCATAGGGAAAAGTTACTTATTAGACAAGGACTTATTTGATAGACATA
The DNA here is from genome assembly GCA_963693085.1 of Alisma plantago-aquatica. NCBI lineage: Eukaryota > Viridiplantae > Streptophyta > Magnoliopsida > Alismatales > Alismataceae > Alisma > Alisma plantago-aquatica. The sequence goes on along the minus strand of OY856410.1, from coordinate 1,210,395,470 downwards.
TTGGAGAAAGATATGTTTATGAAAAAATAAACCCCTAACATGTGATGTTCATATTAGTCTATATGTCTAATTTAATTTCATAGTTGACCAATCCAGGTAATTAATATAATCATTTGATATATTATTGCATTCTTATTTTGGTACCTATCACATGTGTTATCAACACATTACCTTTCCTGCTTCCTTTCACCTTGGGACATTACTTATTACATATATTCTCACCTTGGAACCCAAGTTTAGGGTAAACTGATACTTTTATAAGTAATCACCCCATAAACATCTTTATTATTATCCTTACAACTTTACTGGTCTGGGTTGATCTCCCTTATTCCCATATTTCTTATTTTATGATACTCATTAGGTTGTTTTAGAATGGCTGCTTGATCAGAGCAATAAAAAAGGTAACAATCTAAGAGTTTCCATATTTACTTTATCATACCTGGCCAGGGTATATAAATGCTGAGATAAGGTAATATGCATTTGTATATTACCATATTCCTTCTGTTTTCTTATCATCACAAGTATAAGTATTAATCTTACTGAATTTTCTATCCAGACCAATACTTTAATACCTCGTCTTCTTATGGAGGCAAGCATGCAACATAAAACATCTATTTTATACAACATTATAAGTCTTTATAGGACTAATCAAGGAAGGTTCAATCAATTGCTTTTTCAATTTTTTCTTAATCCAAAAGATCATAAAAAGACATATAAAGGATACCATTTATTTTGTCTAACTTGTCATGACTCGAGGATTATTCATTATCTCAGGCTGATTCTGTCTCAGAGGTTGATAGCAAGTTCTGGGTCCCCAGTGTCGTCTAATGGGTTCCTTGCCTTTCCTGGATAACCATTGCCTTGGTGTACTAGGTCCTGGTTGTGTTGGTGATACCAGAAACTTCTTCCTTATGGAACTACCAGGTCTCTGCTCCTGGGTTTGGATAGGCCTTTTCTCAATTCTTCCTTTATATTTCTTTTCTGGACAATTTGGTATGATATGTCCAGGCTTCCTACACCTAAGGCAGGTCCTGATTTCTGGTTGTATTCTAACCCCTACATTTACTATGTATTGATTCAACAGGCTGAGGTTGAGCACAAACTTGCTCTAAGTTCAAAGATTCATCATTTACCATTGCTTCAACCTACTGTTGTGAGTTACATATTCTGTTGATATCCAAAACATCATCATTAGGAGCTGGTAATCTGGGTTGCATTGCTAGTGCTTGATCCACTAGATACATCATGGTTGCCCTAAATTCCCCAACAGTGATTCCTAAGGAAGGATTCCTTATCATGGTTGTATTGGCTAGGGGGATCTCAGGTAATTGTCCCTCTCTTGCTTGCTCCTCTACACCTCTTCTTGGTGTAGCTTTGTTGCTCTCTGCAGCAAACTCTTCGTCCGATCCAGTCATCTTCAAGTCCTTCTCCTCCTATGTGAGCATAAGATGCCATCAGATACACTGGATGACACTTAGAACAGACTCTACTACCTTAGTCCTATGTCTCTGTAGACTCAGTGAACCTAGAGCTATGATACCACTAAATTGAGATGTTCCGACTCGGAAATTGCGAGGTAAACTTATGCGGAAGCGGTTAACTAGCAGCGGAATTATGAAAAATTACTCGAAATTAAAACTTTTTTGGAAAGAGATTTTTAAACCATAAAACTCTTTTTATAATAAAATAAGATAAACTACTTACAATATGTTTTAACATTACATCTTTGTGGAATCGCATCTCGAGTGACTACATACATCCATTGCCCTATTATCTGTATAAGGCAAGATACAAAATCCCGAGGCACTAAGCGAAAAACCTCAGACCTACTGACTCCTAGGACCTGAGAGTACATAGACGACATAAGACATACTATCTACAAGACTTGACAGTCAGTATCTCCACCTGAGATTCACTGCTGCCCCTGATGTTGTTACTGTTGTTGTTGCTCATTCCTAGATGGATTCCTTCATCCTCGACGTCTACCTAAAAAGTAGAATCCAACGGGAGTGAGACAATTGAATAATTGTCCCAGCGAGAGTTATAACTCTCTGCCAGAAGCTTTGTTATTGCAATAAGGAATAACAGTAAGAAGTATAATGATTAACATTTAACAGTAGGCTCAACATGGAATAAGGCAATATCCTCTTAGCAATCATTTCAACTATAGCATAATTGAATATCAAGGCATATCTCAATAAGGAATATGAAGAACATGTATACTAGTTATTTAACTCAAACATTATAAACAATGTAACATCAATCATTATTTCTCGTAATTCAACCTAAGCAGTTATACTACACGAATGATTATGTTTTCCAAACATTATTATGCCCTGTGGAGTTGAGGTATACCGCTCATACTCCAACCGGCCATTACGAAATCGCATCGGTACCATACATAGGTCATCAAAAGAGCCGGATTCTTATGACCTCATCTTCCTCAGTCAGTTAGAGGATCTATTTGCAGGACATCTTGTGTTTCTGCTATGATAGCTATCCAGGGTATTCTGGAACTTTGCTATTAGAGTAACAATGGCATTCTGTACTCTCTTCATCATCGAAAGATCTCTTATTTATCTCTCATCGATGCGGCATTGGTGATTCCCTTGGTTGATTGGTGATACATCATCCCAGCGTAAACCTATAAAGAAGTATTGATAGGTTAATGGTACATCCTACATCAATTCCTACATTAGGACGTAAGGATATTCGCGTCCATAATCCCCCATATACTCAAAAGTATATGTTCCAGGAGTTCCCTTAGGAAAACGTGTTTCACCATCATTTGGTCTCTGACAATGATGGATCTATGGTCAGGGCCCTACATGATATCATTATACTTGATTATTTAAGTACATTATAGCATTCTTTTAACATCATGCATGTTTTCAAACATAAACCATTAAAACAACTTCTATAAAGAAAGAATACTAAACGTATCAAGTTCATTTCACATCCAATTATCATTGGGATGTCAATCCCTAACCATCTAATCATTATGATTCAGGAACATGGGTGTTCAAACCCTTAGATCATTATACACTACAAAAAACTGGGCCATTATTCACGGGAGAGTCCTGTCACAAACCCCTCTCTACCAGCCCTCAGAAATAGGGACGGTTGAGGGTCTGGCCCTCACAAATGGTCCGTGAAGAGAACTCACGTGACAAATACCAGTGGCCCTCACGAATACAATTGTGAGGGACTATTTAGCCTTCATAAATACATTTTTGAGGGACTATTTAGCCTTCATAAATACATTTTTGAGGGACTATTTAGCCTTCATAAATACATTTTTGAGGGACTATTTAGCCTTCATAAATACATTTTTGAGGGACTATTTAGCCTTCATGAATACATTTTTGAGGGACTTGATGGTCCTGGAGAAAATATTTTTGAGGGGCAATGTGGTCGTCATCAATGCAATTTTGATGGTCAATCTGGACCTTCATCAATATATTTATGAGGGACTATTGTAAATGATTTGGTTATTGATTATTGAATGATTTATTAAATGTTAATTAATTATTACTATAGTGAATATCAAATTTTAAATGAAAACTTTGTATACATAACCTCAAGCAATATTTTTATACTAATTCACATGACAAAATGACACATAAAAATGTTAAATCACCTCAAACCAATTTTTTTTTATTGAAGCAAAATATTATCCATACATTGCGTGCTCAACGTTGATATAAATAAAGAGTACATATGGTTTTAAAATTTGATATTGATGACAATCAACATATCATGCTAGAAACTCTTAAGATCTATAATGTCTCCATATTCCTTCAAATGGTGTGGTGCTCTTCATCAATGCCAGGCCTCATACTGTTAGGTACTTGAATATTCTTCTCCTAAAAATGACAAATCATTATATTAATAGAATTTAAAGTTAATACATAAATCATAGTACAACAAATAACTTACCCTTATATTTCGGTTTTGGTCTACTCCAAGGCGCATTGTCGGTCGAAATGCATCATTAAAAGCAATTCTACCCTATCAATATAAATACAAAAAGGAATCAGAGCGAGTGCAAAGTAGAGAAAAATGTAAGTGAACCAACATAGAAGCAGCATGCACCCGTAAACTAAAATTATGGTTGAGCTCAGTAACTAATACATAATTAAAAAAACTCAGTGGGTTAGTTAAATAGTACATGCCTATATCTCTGTTGACTGCACTTAGTTTCTTTCATAAGTGAGATGCATCTACACATACAAAAAGAGGACGATCCTCTCATGATTAACCACATGAACCTTGTTTTGCAGAAAAACTTCACATTATTGATGAGCATGAATAAAACTCTATCTATACACAAGCCTATATCTCATTCCAACTTCCATGCAGTTGGATCGTAGAGTTTAAACATTAGAATAGACTCCAGTAGACAATTTAACATTAGAACCTCAATTACTACAGCAAGTTGCTGCTTCCACTCTAGCAACCACCCCCTCTCTCCCTCCACAACCTCTTAACACCTACACATTCTACTCTTGAACCATATTTAGCATAGCAGCAAGTTGATGCTTCCACATCAGCCAACAACCACCCCAAGAAACCACCTCCACATCAGCAACATGCTACTACTTCCTCCCATCTCCTAGAAACCACCTACAAATCTACAGACCACCCAATCTTCCATCATAACATCATCATCTCCTAGCAGCATGCTACTGCACACCACCACCAGCCCACACCATCAGCCACCACCAACAGCCCGCACCATCAGCCACCACCAACACCTACACATCAGCACTCCCACCCACCAGCCAACACCACCAACACCATCCAACATCCACCACCACCATCCAACATCCACCACCATCAATCCTAAGGGTTTTTGGAAACCAAAGGGAGGCTGCAGCTTTATCCTCAATTGAGATGTTAATTGAGAAGTTAAAGGAATTTCACAACCACGAGCTATGAGGATAAGATATGAAGATTAATAATATGTAGTAGGAATTGCACAACCACGAGGACAACATAACATACGTAGAAGAGTTGTGACCTAACAAACTTGTATCATCAGTGTGCTTACATATATTAGAGATATTAGCAGCATGAAGTATATGAAGAAACTGACTATGTTTCCTGAGAGAGTTTCTTGAGAAATTCGAACCCACCCCACCCTTTAGAGAACACCATCAACCAGCCTCTCATCATCTCTTACACCCACCCTTTTGTCATAGACTCAAATGCAGTGCCACTTCCACACCTTATTTATAGCCAAGCAGCAGATGTACTAAAAATTTGAGGATATATTTCTGAAGATCTATGCCTCTTAGAACTAAAAGGGAGTTTTGTAGCAAATGTAGCATTTAGCTATCCTGGTATGTAGCTTCCATATGGGACCATCACTATTTCTAGCAGGGCACACAAAGATTTGGAATAGTTCAAGAACATATAAGATTTGGAATAGTTCAAGAACCAGGCAGTTCCTTGACTGGACAAGCAGGGGACAAGGGCATCTGGAGCAGAAATAGTAGGCAATAACAGTATTCATCATCACAATTACTGCCATCTTTAATTTGAATTGATAACTATAGGAGAATCAGGGACAACAGAATTAACATGAAGAAAATGAAACAACAGTAAGAGGGAGACAAGTACGAATTGGTGAGAGAAAATGGGATAAAAAGAGCATGCAAATGGTAGAAGTTCTTTAGGAAGAAGTCAGAATAAGACAAACCAAGGGCAGTAAAAGGAGACTAAAAGAGGAAGAATCAACAAAACAAAATAAAAAACAGCAGTAGCAGGTGCTGAATTAGAAAATATAGAGGAAGGAATAGGTCAGTGAAAATAAATGGAAACATGCAAACAACAGTGGCTAAGAGAGGAGATTTAGGAGGAAGAAATCAGAAAAAGAAAATTAGATATGTAAATAGTAGTAGTAGATTTCGTAGCAGGATGTATAGGACAAATTTGAAAAAGAAAATATGCACATGCTTGCATAGTAGTAGGAGGGAATATAGGATGAATAACTCAGAAAAAACATAGCAGCAGGACGCAGGAATAAGATGCAGGAGAATGGATAAAAAAAGAAAAGAGAAAGAAGCAAGAACAATAAAAATATGAAAAAGTAGAAAAAACTTAACAAACAACGCTATGAGGACATACCAATTTGGCCCAAATCAATCCTCATTTCCCCAAATCAGACCTGATTTTCCTCAGACCAGACCTAATTTGCCAAAATTTGACCTGATTTACTCTAAATTAGACCTATATCAACCATGCAATGACTGAAGGTGATCTAATTTGACCAAATATAGACTCCATTCATGCTAGTTTAGCCTTTAAATTGCATAATTTGGGCCTAAAACGCCTTAAACGCCCACTTCATGTAGATAAGATGAAATGAATTACTTACAGGATTTAAACGCTGATTTCTTGGTGTGAAAGACACCGATGAAGATGTGGTTGGTGTGTTCTGCATTTTAGGATAACTTTGTCGATTATTACCAGAAGAAGGGGACCAACTTTCAACTGCAACCTTTAATAAAGTGTACATGTTAATATTCTTATGTGTATGAATATTGAAAATAATCTATAGCTGTAATGAGTTACCTGTGGCGCAAAGATTCGTGGATGTCCATTTCCTTGTATGGAAAGCCTGCCTACTCCATTCTCCCTTGAATTGGCTTGTATGGAAAGTCTGCATACTCCAGTCTCCCTTGAATTGCTTGGTCTAGAAAGTCTTCCTAAGCCATCCCCGCTTGAATTATTTTGGCTGGGAAACATGCCTACATCTGCACCATTACTTGTATTGTCTTGTATGTGAAAAGAACCCACATCCGACCTATTTGTGCCACTTTGCATGTGTAAGACACCTGTAGTATTCTGATTGGGGTATTCAGCTGCACAATCAACATTAATACCACCATCCTATAACAAATACATCAACAATGTCAAAAAAAAAATATATATTACATTGACATAGACAACTGAATCTGAGTTACCTGTGATTGATTATACCAAGTCATTAATTGGGAGACGGAGTTCTTCAATCCATTTACTGTTTCTTCGAGTTCCTTAAGTTTATCCTGAAATAGAAAACAAATTACAAACATCAATCTAATAGACTAGTTGTAAATAATAGTTCAAGTTTAGATTCTCTCCAACATACATCCTTTGCATTGCTTTCCTCAAGAAGCATTTCATATCTTATACGGGCAGCTTTTCCCCTATGTCCTATCTCTTTGTGCCCAATTCTAACACCTCGGATCCTAGCCTTTTTGGAAGGATTTAAAACTTGCAAATAAGCAGCACGTGTTAGATTATCAACACTTCTAGGATCTATTTCTTCTTGGTTTGCTACTTGGTTTTCCACGATATCAGAGATTTCAAGCTGTAATTAGAAAGCATCATAAAAGGAAAGCTTAAATTGAGATATCTAAGCATATGTAGCTTTGTAGACATCATAGGAAAGCAAATATCCATTTTCTAACCACTTGTGGGCTTTTGTCGTAAACTTTTTCCAAAAATTTGTTAAGAGGCACAACGGGTTGATCTTCACTAACCTACACATGATAGATAACATAATAATTGTCCATGTTATATGTTCAACTCCTACTAAGAAAGACAAGTGTCCATTATTAATACCATTTCTGCCCGATAACAACTCCATGGCTTTGATCCTGTGGTATGATCCATCACTTTTTTTGCTCTGTTTTCCTTGTTGATCTCGGAAATTTTCTAAACCATAAGAAACATATAATTAGAAAAAGTAGATAGGTATACATGCAAGTTATATGAAACCATCCTCAATATAAGCAAGCCAATAGCTGGATGTGGAAAGGGGACTGATGTGAAGTGTGGAGTGTGGAAGCTCCCTGAGATCAGAGGAATTGAGCAGAATCAAAAAATCTGCAGCAGTGTTGAAGTACACCTGCTGCTGGAACAGAAATGAAGTACACATGCTAAAGAATAGAAATGAAGCTCTTCTTGCTACTCTTATCATTTATCACATATGGATACATAGAAACAGATGTGTTTTTGAAGACAGTAGGAGCAAACCAATTAGTGTGTGGCATTGCATAAATACTGATTATAGAAGTTTGCATAGATAAATTGCATCCTTCTTTTTGACTTTTGATATCTATCTTTATAGATGTATTGAGCTTTGCTCCCCTTTGTAAATTTTGTGAGTAATGAAAGAGAAACGCGCTTATTGATAAAAAAAAAGTTATATGAAACCATTGTACCTTAGACTTCTCGGTTCCCCGTTCTTTAACAAGATTTTTAAACTGGTCCATATCTATGGAAGCATTTTTCTCAACTTTCTTCATCATCAATTCTGGTTCAATCTTGTACTTTTCATAGTAATCTTTCTTTACACGTGCCCTCCACACTGATATCCCTTTGCTAATGTGTTAATCAATGTGATTCCATGCATTAGGGTGACTGCCTAAATCAAAGTATTTCTACAAAAACATAGAAAATATTACTTTAGATATAACAATCATACAATTTGTTGGTCTTTTTATGAAAAAGATTACCTCAATAAATGATTTTCTATCTGCAAAAGCTTGTTCTGGTTGTTCGTTCCACTTCAAGTCTAGAGGCCATATGTGTGGTTTCCTTGCTAGCATATGACAATAACGATTCAATTTGGCACCATTCTCCCCAATAGCATTTCCTTCATCATCCCATTGGACCTTGTGACGTGGCTGCCCTTGCTTAGGAAGTAGGCTTTGCTCACTTGCAGGCCCACATCCATACTTCCTATTCTCCTGTTCATCCTCAACATTTTCTTCAACTATTACATCATTTTCAATATTGTTGGACAGTAGAGTAGGTTCATCCTCACAATTTTCTTCAATTGTGGATGGAGGGACAACAATAGGTTGACTGGGTGTGTTGTTACAACTATATCTAGTGAATCTTCTTCCTGCCATCCTTCAATTGACAAGGAAAAAAAATTAGATTATTAGTGCAGAAATGTCAGTAACAAAACTAGTAGCTACATTTGAAAAACAAATAAATTGCGGAGAATATGAGACACCAACATATGAATATTCAGCATTTGAAAAATATATAACTTGTAAAGTACCTTGGTTTCATATCCCAAAAAAGAATAATGATGTCCTACTTGCTGGTATATGAAACAAGACTAAATAAATTGCAAAGAATATGCCATATAGTAACAGTTTGCCAAAAAAATGCAATACAACATATTCCCCAAGTAAATTATTCTAGACTTGCAAACAAAACAGACAGATTAATGAACTAAACATTAGCCCCATCATTCTTTTTTTAGTTCTATCAACAAAAGATCCCCCGGTGTCACTCCTCGTCCAAGACACATCACTAGTTACACCACCATCAGATTGTAAACTAGTCAAACAATTCTCAATAAGAGGTACTTCAGAATAATCTTTAGGAGGATGCTTTAGCATTGTGCACCAATCATCATCATTAGGATCCTTCACATAAAAGCATTGCAATGCTTGAGAATCCAGGATAAACGGTTCCTCCTTTTTTTTATCCTTGAAGTGTTGATTTGTGTGAACCCATACTCATCAATTCGCAACCCGTTAGAAGTGCTTTCATCATACCAAGAACATCTGAATAACGGAACTTTGATTCCTGGACCATAAGTTAGCTCAATAACCTCCTCTAAGTAGCCATAGTATGTGACTTCAGCATTTATAGGATTTCGATCTCTACTACTTGAATAACTTGAAGTGTCAGCACACAAATACACTCCACTATTTTGTGTAGTACATGTACTTTCAATGGGCTTTGAACGGAAACGATATCCATTGACCAAAAATCCTTCATAAGACATTCCCTCAACACAAGGGCCTTGGGATAACCATCTCAAATCATCGCTAATACTGTTCGGCCTAATCTCTCGCATTTGCATTACCTTCATAAAAAAGTAAAACATTAATGTAATCTACACTAACTTGAACATTAAGAGTGACAACAATATTTATGTTTGAGACTTACATGCTCTTTCAACCACTTAGAGAACTCCTTTGCATGTTTTGTTTCTAGGGTCTGTGGGGCAATGTTGGGTTCCATATCTTGAAGAATACACATGTGTTCACTGCTTTATAAGAAGTTTCTAAATTAATGTACAACATATATACAAATATCAGCAAGAATTTTAGGACGTAATTAAATCTTACCTTCTGTAAACACCCAATTCCTCTTTATTGAAAAGGACATAACGATGGGCTTGTTCCAAAGTGTGGATGTTGAAATTTCTTAACACTCCAACTCTAATTGGAGATCCATCAACATTATGAGGAGTGCAGATCAGTTTTGTCTCAAAATTATGCAAGTACCTACCACAAAATGTCAAACTTTCTTCAGCTAAATAGCAACTAGCAATACAACCAAGCGGTTTAGCTTTGTTTCTTACATACTTCTTCAATTTCTTCAAGTATCTCTCTATTGGGTACATCCACCTAGTTCGGACAGATCCGGCTTGCCTGGCTTCATAAGCTAAATGAATGGGCAAATGCACCATGATGGTGAAGAAAGAAGGAGGGAAGATTCTCTCCAACTGGCAAAGAGTGACAACAATTTCTTGTTCCAATTCTTTGAATTCCTCCACATCAATAATGTTAGAGCAAAGCTTGTTGAAAAATGAGCACAAATTAGCAATAGGCTTGTACACATCTAAGCTTATGCAATGTCTCAAGGAAACAGGTAGAAGTTGATGCATAAGAACATGACAATCATGACTTTTCAGCCCAACAAGTTTTCTATCAGATTTGCTAACACAGCTAGATATGTTAGAAGAATAGCCATCAGGAACTTTCAACTTTTCTAACACAGATAGGAACTTATCTTTCTACACATTAGTCATGGTGTAAGATGCTGGAGGCAAGTAATAGCGGTCACCTGCATCTACTGGCCATAAATCTCTTCGAATGCGCATTTTCTTCAAATCTTGACGAACTTGTAAGTTGTCTTTACTTTTCTTAGAATCACCCAATAATGTGTTTAAAATATTCTCGCACACATTCTTTTCTATGTGCATCACATCCAGATTGTGTCTAACAGATAAATACTTCCAATAAGGTAGCTGAAAAAAGATGCTTATCTTATTCCAACCAGGAGGTAATGGTTGAATTTGATCTCCAAGCCTCTTGCGCTTATTCATTTTTCCAAATGTGATATTTTCATACCCATCAAATTGCCTCAGTATATCTTCTCCAGATAGTGGCTTAGGTGGAAGTCGAAAATCTTTTTCACCATCAAAATTTTTCCTATCACGTCTATACAAATGATTCATTGGAAGAAAACGTCGATGGAAACCATAGCATTGCTTTTTCCCATACTGTAACCATTTTGATACAGTCTCCACATTACAACAAGGACATCCCAAATCTTTCTTACCTTTAGTGCTCCAACCAGATAAGTCACCATATGCTGGGAAATCGTTAATGGTCCATAAAATCATTGCCCGCATAGTGAAGTTCCTTTTTCTATATGCATCATAAACTTTGACTCCAAGCACCCAAAGTAGTTGCAACTCCTCAATTAATGGCTCCAAGTATACATCAACGTCATTGCCAACCATATGTGGACCTGGGATTAATAGGGACATCATAATAAATTGTTCTTTCATAAGAAGCCAAGGCGGAAGATTGAGAGGTGTCACCAACACAGGCCAGATGCTATGTGATGCACTCATATTGCCAAATGCATTAAATCCATCTGTTGCTAATGCCAATCTAACATTGCGTGGTTCAGCAGCAAAGTCTGGATACCTGGCATCAATAGACAACCATTCTGGTGTGTCTGAAGGATGATGAATACGACCATCCTTGCCTTTTACTTCTGATGGCCAAATCATGTCTTTAGCAATAGATGAAGACATATAGAGCCTCTCTAACCGAGGTATCAAAGGGAAGTGATACATGAACTTAGCAGCTACCTTCTTTCCCTTTGTTTTGTATTGCTTTTCATTCCATCTTGAAGCACCACAAGTATCACAATTTTCTTTTGAAGCTGCATCTTTGCGAAAAAGCATGCAATTATTTGTACATACGTCTATAGTAGAATGATCAAGTCGTAAATCCTTCACGATCACATTTGCTTCATAGTACGTCTCCGGGAATAGACAATTTTCTTCCGGAAATCTTGAAACAATCAACTATAACAACTTTGTGAAAGAATCGTTGGACCATCCAGATTCCTCCTTCAGAAATAGCAAGGCAACCAAATACGATAGCTTAGAATGACTTGTGCAACCTCTATAGAGTGGTTGATCTGCCTCTTTTAGTAGCTTGTAAAATCTTTGTGCATCTACATTTGTAGGTTCCTCTGTAGCTTCAGTAGAGTGGTCATTTGTTGTGTCACCCATACCAAACAAATCCTCCAACATCTGATGCATATTGTCGGTGCTAGGCATGTTTGGTGCCACAACAGGATTGCTCCTACCAATCACCTCCCCATGAAACGTCCAAACATCATATCTATGCACAAATCCTTTTTGTAAGACATGTGAGAATACCTCCTCCTCTGTTTTAAGGTATATGTTCAAACATACCTTGCAAGGACATATTAATTTCCCTTGTCTAGTTGGTCTCTGATGGATAAGAGCAAACTCAATGAACTTTCGTAACCCTTCCTTGAATACATCACTTCGCACTCTGTTCCCAATATACATCCAACTCCGATCTATTAGAAAATCCATCTACATGAAGGAAAATATATAATAAGTAGAGGAACAGCTGTTTGAGATGTAGTCATGTAGGAGATGTAGTCATGTAGGAGCAAGAATAAGTAAGAAAAAGTAGAAGAAAACTTGCAAATAGAAGTGATACTAGTAGTCTAGTAGATGTGCGAGCAGGAGATGCAAGTAAGAATCTAAATTTATGATATGAGTAACAAGGAAAAAGCAATAAGAGGGGACATAGAAGTAACAAAAATTTAGATGCAATAGCAGGAACATGAAATGAAGGAGAAATTGCAAAAAAAGAAAAGAAAAGAAGCTAGAATAGGAGACACAAGAGGAAATAGAAAAAAATCAAAGAAATAGTAGTATAAAAGGACTGATTTTTTGCAACAATTGCAGCAAAAGGGTGTCGAATATACAACATGAAAAAGGAAAAAGAGAAAAGGGGAGGGAAGGGAGAAGACATACATGAAGTCTATCAATATACAAGAAGCAAAAAAAGAGGCAGAAGAAACATCCTTCAAGAAAAATCCTTCAGGAACTGCAATAGCATAGGTACCCACCTAATCAATAATAGTTCACAGATCCATCCATTAACTTTTGCTCACATGTCTCAACATATACTCGATTACAGGGGCTACTTATACTGTCAGACTAGCTACACAGCTTCTCTTCTCAAAATAGGCAATCTCTCTACTACAAAGGAGTATTTTGACGCATGGCTATTTCGACTCTACCAAAGGAGATTCAAAGTTGTGTGTGGTCCTGATGCTATGGGTTATGTCCAACATATCCCATAGAATCTCAATATTGTAGAAGATCTCTATGCATAAAGGCACTGACAGTGTATTTCTTCTTAGATCTGATATCAACATATTGTTATTACTTATAACAAGCATTATGAGACAAATACCTAACTGTCCCTATAAGTCAGCTGAAATACTTAAACATATAAGTATATGATATCAAGTATAACATCTCATAAAATTAAGAACTGAAATACTTAAAATAAGTCAGCTGCATAAGACTTAACACCAACCAAGATAGAACATATGACATGCAGACCAGGACAACAGGGACAATTTCATTGTTTGGTATCTTGTTAATAACACAACACTCAAATTATGATAGTAGGAGACTGTAAACCAGCAGAACAATAAACTAGCAGAAGAAAACAGTTCATATATACCAACCACTACAGAAGAAAAGAAGTTTCCTCCCAAAAGAAACATTGTAGAAGTGTCTATCCCATCTAAAAAGATTACTTTCATTGATAGCTGCTAGATATCAAAAGAGGAAAATACCCACTTCCGAATAATGGCAATTTGGATACAAAGATGAGTAGCAATAGCCTCCAACCTGGGAGTACAATAAACACATTTAAAAATGTATATACTTTTGATTAACTTTGTAAATATACAGGGGAATCCTATCAATGAGTTTACACTCAACAACCTTACCCCGATGAAATCAGCTACATGGCAATTAAAGAATAAATGTATGATAAATTCATTAGAACGTCTACACAGAAAACATATAGAAGTATAGAAAAACCCTCTTTTTTTAGGTTGTTCATCACTGAGATGTTGTTTCTAGCAATCTTTCGTAATAGGATTTTAAATTCAGATGTATGATCATCTAAATTAAATACCAAGAAAGTTGACCATAGATATCAATATTTTAGATAGAATCCTTAAGAAGGTATTTCTCATGGATCAATTTGATCCATAGACTATCTTAAGAAGATGGTTACATCATCCCACTTAAGAAGATGGATATCATTCTTGCCTTCACACTATCCCCACAAGAAATTTATAATAATAATTTCCACTTCATCACAGATAGAAGTAGGAAGTGAAAAGGAAGAGGACCATAATTTTTGATTGGCAGACATAGTGGAATTACAAAGTTCTAGTCTCCAATGGAAACTGAAATGATATGTAAATAAGTTTGGTATCTTTAAAAATCAAATGATGGGCATAGAAGCACTAAAGCATGGGCGTAAAATGAATGTAACTTCTGGTTCACTTGTATGATATGTATCATTATAAGTTAGTAGCATACCATCTTTGTGCACACTTAGCATCAATAGAATGTCTTTCATGACCATGGAAAGCTTCAGACATGCATTCAACAAAAGGTCTGCTCTGGTTGAGAAGTCTAGTCAGAAGCCTCAAGAACGAATGGGTGTTCTTAGTAATGTGGGTTCCTCCTTGATACCTTTGTTGTTAAAACAACATTTGTATATTTGTCTTTTTTTGTTTTCCCCCTCCATCTAAAATAATACCCTTTATGTAACATGCGGTTGTGATGTATGACCTAAAAGCCAATAACTATGGTAATGATCCTCTGCTAAGTGCAGCTCTGTACTTAGAGATTAATTAAAGGCCGACTGCCCAGGGCTCCCATGGGACACATCCATTCCTAATATAATAGTTGGCTCTTAGGAGATCTTTGGCATGGATGGAAGATGCAGAGAAGTTCACCACAGCTGAGCATCCTCCATCCATGCCAAAGATCTCCAAAGTGCCAACTATTATATTAGGAATGGATGTGTCACATGGGAGCCCTGGGCAGTCAGCCTTTAATTAATCTCTAAGTACAGAGCTGCACTTAGCCGAGGATCATTACCATAGTTATTGGCTTTTAGGTCATACATCACAACCACATGTTACAGAAAGGGTATTATTTTAGATGGAGGGGGTAAAGGAAAAAAGACATATAATATATCCAATTGTTGTTTTAGGAGGAACCCACATTACTAAGAACACCCATTCGTTCTTGAGGCTTCTGCCTAGACTTATCAACCAGAGCAGACCTCTGAGATGTTGACAATGACTTAGTGTACCTCTGCAAAATGAAAAAACACCAGGCTATATTATACTTACAACCAAAAACAAAACATTCAAAAACAACGCAGTGAGAAAACAGAACAGCACTCGTACAAGTGACCCCCCATGACAATATTATTTCCATGAGAGTCAACTATCTAAACCATGTTGGCATGGAGGAAGATAAAAATATAATCCCATGTTGGTGATTCCATCATACATGTTTGACAAGATCTTTCCTAAGAAAATTGACTATGGGAAAAGAAAAGCCAACAATGTTGAGTTAGAAGAGAAGAATGTAACTCCCCAAGCTTTGCCTCACTTGAGAAGCAATTTAATGCAGCCATCAAAGCAATCTACAATTTTCACCCAATAAGAAATGTGTTTATAGGAATGGGTTTAAATGTAAGGGTTTTTAATCCGAATGATGCTTTGGTCACCTCTAGAACTGCTCTTCAAAAGAAAGATCATTTCAGCACAACAGTTTACAAGCATCTTGATCACCACTACATCAATAAACCAGTAACATCAGATGGAACCCTTCTTCATCTTTAGAAAATAAGCACAAGCATAGCAATTCCATAAAAAAGAACACAGGGCTCGTTTAGTAAAGAAGCACTTTTATCTAATTATGGATAATAGACTATAGCACACTCACATTGACTAACCATTCCTCAAAAATCACCTTATTTCTATACCACCAGATATAGTAAAGGATACATATAATAGATTTAAAGGAGGTATTGCTTATTTCCTTCATACTGTCTTCAAAGAAACTAGGAATATTATTAATACATTCATTATCAACTACTTTGGCTCTGACCCATATATATGTGTGTCATGAGAACACTTGTTCATATAGAATAGAACAGAGTAGCAAAATTAAGCATACATGCACACATGTGTATTGCTTTGAACCAAGCTTGAGCCTCAACAATTATATATGAGTAATATTTGATCAAGTATGACTTGGATTACATGGTAGGTATTATACATAAATTCGAGTTTGTACAATTAATAGATATTGTACATATTCGAGAAAGACAATATTCAATCAAATAATATATCTACTCAATCACATCAGTAAATTATTCTTTTCTTATTGACAAAACACAAAGTTGTATGATAGAAAATCATTATGAGGATGCTATACTATAGATTCATAGCCTAGGAATTTATGTACATCACAACTTTGATTCCCTTCCATTTAGTTATGGTAGCTACTCCCAAGGAGCTATTTCCTCACTTCCAAATATTGAACACGCCCCTGACTACTCTCTATTACTGTTGTATGACCATCTCCAAGCAACTGAGGATAGTCAAAGTTTTTCAACATTGTGATATGTTTCTTATACGTGAGAACGTTAACCCTTAGGGGAGGGGGAGATAACTCATATGAATACTAGATGGTTAGTATTTTTACTAAGTAAACCCAGCTAATCCTATGCAAATCACATTGGGGGGAGATGAGGCGGACACATGAGGTATGAACTGGAAGCCCATTGGAGGAAGAACCAATCTTGGCTATCAGGGGTCGAAGTGGGGGCTAGTGCTCTCCCAAATGAGAAAAACAGAAAAAGATACGAACCTAGAGAGGATTCCAGTGGCCGAAGAAGCAAGTTGCGTAGCAGAAACGACCAATGGTCGAGCAGGGCGATCAGCGGCAATCAAGCACGGTGCCTGCGTAGCAGCAACGACCAATGCGGTGGGCAACAACCGTCAATGGCGGAGGGCAGAAACCGTCAACGGCGGCAAGGAGTTATGAAGGATGAGCCCAATGCGAAGGATGAACGGCAACAACCGAGTAGGGCGATTGGCGTCAAGGATGACCCAATGCAGAGGAACCGATGAGAGAATCGGGAGGGGGAGGGTTCAGTGGAGGAGTGCGGAGGAACCGATGAGAGAATCGGGAGGGGGAGGGTTCAGTGGAGGAGTGCGGAGGAAATGAGGGGGAAAGGAGCGTCCGCCGGGATTGGGTGATTTTTTCATTAATTTTGATAGACGATTCAGTGTTTTAGAATGGAGGGAAGGATTATGAGATGGAGGGAACATTTGGCATGGAGTTTTTGAGGGGCTGATTCGTAAGAAATGTATTTGTGAGGGACCAATGTTCACATAAAATGCCTAACGATGTCAAGAACACGGTTGAGGGATTTGGTCCCATATTTGAAGGATGAGCCCTCACAAATGGACATCATTATTCACAATTTTTGGTTCCTCACAAATGTTCTTCAACAAAAGCCAAATTTTTTGTAGTGATAATACTTGTTATCAAGTAATATCTTATCATCAAGTCATTTAACAACATGACCTTGATTATAACAATGCATATATTGTTCATGGCTCTTACAGCCTATCAATCTCATATGTTACCACTAGAACTAGGCAACATAGTATATCAATATTCATAAAGCTTATAACATGTTTTCAATGAATATGACATCATAACCCTTACCTGATTATGATCATTTCTTTATAAAAACCTGCATGGCTAATGCATTTGATAATGGGCAATTATCTCTATATCAGCATAGTATAAAACAGAGATAACCTTTCAATTTAAGAGTTGTACCATTATGCCCTTAATAGGGTTAGGATTTCCTTAATCAATTCAACTATGGTTATTCCACCCCTTTTTACCTGTAAGAAGGTATAGTGATTCTTTATTACGTGATTCATGCATAGAGTTCCATGCTTAAAACATAACCCAAACTTATGGTTATTGTACCCCACCTTCCAATAATTAGGGTTTCCTGTTCACATTAATAGTTCAACCCTAACATACTACTCCACCACTCTAGGAGCATACAAAGATATTATAAGTGTTTGCTTTCGATTATTATATTCATCATATATCATAAATGATCATCAATTCTAATTATTAGCCCATTTCTCATTCAAATCATGTTATGATTACACCATACTCATTGATTTGGCTTACTCCCCTCCCAAGATGTATTAACCTACACTTATCGAGTACATTGAGTCCATTATGTCTCTATCACAGGTAACTACTTATCATATACTTTTTGTGCCTCTTGTTTAAGTATGATGGTTTAGAGGTTCATCTAGGTATGATACCCTGAACTGTCGAATGTGATATCTATCATATCTTGATGTATCACTTTCTTATCATTACCATCTTACTTGAGATAATTGATTAACTCCGTATTAAGATATTTCTCTTTTAATACTTTACCCACCAACTTGTTACTTTCCTTATATGGTGCATGTATCATACATTAGAATTATCCAATTATATTTAATGATATAGGTTTAATCATTGTTGATGTAGGATAAACCATCATCAACTATACTAGGTATCTCCATATCCAGGATGTTATCTACATTATACTTTGGTATACATCAAATCTAAGAGTTTCATGCCCATCCTTATTGTAAGGTGTAAAAGCATTTACTCGTTCATAGAGATGTTTGGATCTAGGCATCATCTTACCTCTTAAATCCTTATTTATTGAAATTACCACATTTATCATTCACAGGGCTCACTAACCCTATTATATATGCTTATGACATAATCATCTTATATAATTGATTTAGCTACACCTCTCTTTAATGTACTATCTAGTAAACCATCTCCAGGGTTTCACAACTAATAAGCCATAATTTAAGCTTACTATTCATCCTAATAGGGGTTTCCCATGACATCACCTCCAATTAGGGTTTCTATTCATATCACGTCTCCCCTAGATTAGGTTTATGATTAATTTCCCACCATTAGGGACTACTAATTCTCTTCATGACATTCCCCTAGAGTTAGGGTTTACTATTTCAAATTACATGATTTACCCTAGAATTAGGGTTTACTATTCACTTCATAGTGAATTGAGCTTATATCATCATCAGGTATGAATATTACTATCATTAATGCCTTCAAATTAGGTTAAGATTCAGTAAACATCATATTTAGGGATTCCATGATTTCACTATAAAGGATCATACCCTAATCATGTGTGTTTATATATATTGAAGGTATTATATTTGATTTCCATCATATTAGGAGTCTTCTCTCTCCTCTTATCATTAGATGATGTTTACATCACTCTATATTAGTTTAGGTAAAATCAACTTTGATTAACATAGGTCAAGTCATCACCATTATGGTTATTAGGGTTTGCTTGATCAAGGAGTGTTGATTGCTTAAAATCTTCAAGGGTATTTTAGTAAGTTCACCATTGATCATAGCATACATCAACTAACTCCTTACTTGTTCCCTTAATGTCTTTAAGTATCATTAGGGTTTATATTGAACAACCATTGGACCATCTAAGCCTTTAAATCATTAAGCAATCTTGACCTTCAAAGACCCCAAACAGTTTTGAACTTTCAACCTCCAAACGATTTTAAAACTGTTTGGTAACTTTGACCTTCAAGACCGCATGGACAAGATCACACTCAAGACTGTTTGCCCTTAAACGGTCTTGAAACCATTTGGTAACGTTGACTGTTTAGCCAAGTTTGACTTTGAAACCGTTTGAGCAAATCAGCCTTGAAACCGCATGAGCCTAAACGGTTTTGAAACCGTATGAATCCAAATGGTTTTGAAACCGTTTGGTCCCAAACTGTCTTGAGACCGTATGCCCCCAAAAGGTCATGAGATCATTTGGCCCCAAACGGTCTTGAGACCATTTTGATTCAAATGGTCTGGAGACCGTTTGGTCCAACCATCTCAAAACCGCATGGACCTAAAAAGTGTATCAACACTTGCAATTGATTAGGGTTTTCAATGTTGAACCCTTCAATTGATCTCATACATGTTAGCCACTTATCAATTAAGGTAATTAGGTTAATCCTTAACCAATTTGATACTCAATTGACCCTCAATTGGTAGTCAATTAAGGTTGGGACCAATTGAATTAGGGTTTGAAACCAATCAACCTTCAACATTCATCAACATGAGTCTAATTGAAGTTGAAACCATCAACTATCACTCAATTGGGCCATGACCTGACCCCAAATGGTCTTGGGATCGTTTGGACATCCTCCAAACGGTCTTGGGTGATCACCAAACGGTCTTGAGACCGTTTGGGTGATCCCCAAATGGTTTTGAAACCGTTTGGGCCACTGAACCCAAACTTCAACAAAATTGGTCCATTGAAATCAGCAATGAACCCGATTAGGGTTTAGGTGATTAAAGTGCCTTCAACTTGAGATTTACTTGGAATTAGCTAATGATTCTTTGTAGGTGGTTAATTCATAATGTGTCCAGAAGACCCTCAAATGGTCAATGCCTAGTCAAACCTTCCAAATGGTTTTGGAGACCGTTTGATTCTAAACGGTCTTATAAACCACATGAATCCAAACGGTTTTGAAACTGTTTGGTCGCAAACGGTTTTGCAAACCATTTAGACCAAATGTGCAAGATTGTTTGATAAAGTTACCTAGGTATTCATGCCCCTTCTTCTTCTACCTCAAATCAGGGTCGGTTTCTTCATGGTTTTGTTTGCAAGAACTCGTAGAAGAGTGGGAGGAGGAAAAGCAAGCAACTATTGCATAGAAAGAAGATGTATAACAAAGTTTAAGGGTTTAGAGTTATAAAACCTGCCTTAAAGTCGGTCCTAGAGCTCCAAGCTTCCAAGATTTAATGGCGTCTTGAGTTCCACAAGTCGGCCAAGGTGTCTTCTTCAAGAATTGGTTGGGAAAGGATGGCTAGAAGGAAGAACTAAGTAAGAAAGACCATAGAACCAACCTTGCAACATGACTTCCTCCATGAATCCGAGCAAGATGATGACCAAACCTTACCTAGAACCAGTTGTCCATCCTCCCTTGCTCCAGAGCTCTGCTCTTAGCCGGTCTCAGTAGAAGATAAGTGAAGAGAATGAGGAAACGATTCTTTGGTTGTAAAGGAATGGTGACTATATACCTTTGGGGTTATTTTCAAGATAAGGACAACCTTTTTCTTCTATTCTCAACTAAGTCCTCTCCTTCTAAGGCACGTCCCTCCTTCTTTTCTTAAACCAAACTTCTTATTAAACCAAGGTCTATAGGAAAAGAAAGCCAAACCTCCTACTAAGTTGCACACATATAAAAGGGTCTTTGCATATAACTTGATTATTTGATTACAAGGATTATCCTTTTTATTTGATTATTCAATTGAAGTGCCCTCTTCATCATTTTACTCTAAATGATGTAATAGTCATAAAAAATACTCTAGAATGTGTATTTTACATGTTGCACCCCATGTTTTGGGTAAATTGTACTTTACTCCAAAATTAGGGTTTTAAAGCACAAGGATTGCTCCACAAGCTGCATCTTGGTGCCCAAGTTTGGAGAATCCATATTACTTCATCATATTCATACATATGATGTCTCATTACCAAAGGAACATCCAACCATGTACAATTTGCAAGTTAACCCCTCTAATTGGGTAATTTTCACATAGGTCACTGTATTACAAAACAATATCACAACATTGTTTAAAAAGGGCAGGAAAGGAAATATATGTTCCTCAGGAGCTTTAATTACATACCAAAAGATAACTACAAGCATCTAATCACATATTTAGGCAAAACACCTAGAGTTAGTTCATAACCCAGGTCAGGGATGTTACATCTACTACTTATATTCACTTATAAGAGTTACAACATATGACCTTCCTTTCCCCAAATAAGAATACAAAACTTACCTTTTAGGACAAGGGAGCCAAAAACCTTGCAATCAAGGGATTACCTATCCAAAAGCTAGTCTTCTACCACACAAAGGTCTTACGTACCCACCTTTGCAATCAGATGGATGCCTTCACCAAGGTCCTCCCCTTCATGCAATGAGTCTTTAGCCTTGAGGATTTACCTACTAGCTCCTTGGATCTCTTGCCTTGATCTTCTCCTTCACTCAAAGTAGCCTTGATCACCTTCTTCTCCAGTTGAAGAAGCTTGCTCCTTCTCCTCCTCTTGGAGAACCTTTCACCAATGGAGTCTTCAAGAAAGGGGATTGCAGAAAGAGAGATCTTGAGAGCCTCACAAGTGTATAATGATGTGGCTCTCTCACAGAAATCCTATCTCACTCATAATGAATGAAATGAATTGTAATAGAGAGAGATAGGGGCTCAAGTGGACTCAAAGCACTCAACTATAGCAAGGAGCTTGAATACATGAATGATCAACCTTGGAATGAACTCCAAGAGGTCTTATTTATAGTTGGGGGTGTCCACTAGAGTGTGGGAACACTTGTACATGTTTACGAGCCATTTGGAGGGATGCAATAGATAAAATTTCAAGTTTTGCACCCCTCCAATGTTAGAATCAGTTTTCTATGTTCTCTATACAGTGCATTCGGTCGAGTTTCAATAAAGATAACTCAACCGATGACATTATGTGATAAAGAAAATTTAAACCATCGGTCGAGTTTATCCTGTGGTAACTCGACCGATCCACTTAAATTGAGTTTTCTCTGTAGACTGATCAGTCAAGTTTTGTGAGATTGAAACTCGACCGATCAACATTCATTTCCAAAATCCATCAAGGATCGGTCAAGTTGGCAATTTGACTGATAGAGTTGTTGTAATGAATTTTACAAAACAAAATTGAAGTGATTAAACTTTAGAATTAAGTGTCACAGATTTTTTCTCATCTTAGTTACAAGTCATATCATCAATACAAATGATTACAAAATTTTTATAAGTGATTTAGAGTGTTTTCCCAAATTGCAGATTTGTATTACTTTTGACTTTAACTAAGAGAAAACTAGGGCTTGATCAATTTGATCCTTTTCATGTACCTAATGTTTGAAATCAATCATAAACCAACATATTAGATACATATGAATGGAATGGTTAAGTCATTATCAAAATATGGACAATGTTCAACACTTAGGTCAACATTCTCCCCCTTTTTGACAATGACAAAACATTCCTAGACACAATGAAAATAATATTGAAATTAAACTTTTACCTTTGAGAAAGGAAGAGAAAGTTAATCCTTTACCTTGTGAATTCTAAAGGGATACATGATTTTACAGTGTGAGTTGCTCCCGCTCAATTCATGCTCCCCTATACCTGCATGCTTAGCCTTTCCAGACAATAACAAAAGCACATATACCTACTATATGGTCCTCTAGCAAGTCACACGATATGAGATAATTGACAAGAAAAGGATCATACAAGTGATAGAACAATATGGCTGAGGTCATTTCATCCCCTTTGTCATATCAAAAAGACAGGGAGGTTGAAAGAGCTAAAACACATGTCTTCTTCACAAATCATAAGATAAAGCAATAACCACCACATATCACACATCACATAGAGGCGATGTATAGAGAAATACACCCTCCAATGTCATAATAAAAATATGGGTAACATACCACAAACTGACAAGATACTCTGAACCAGAGAGTACGCGAACATGACTAAGATTACAACACTAAAACATGTCATCACTACAAGAACCATAAACCAATGAGAAAATAGTAGAAAGTTAAAATAAGACATCTCAAATGCATGTGCCAAAATATCGAAGTACATAAGAGTCTAAAAAGATATATCTAATCAACACTTAAAAGACTAACAAACTAAGACATCAAGCTATATCTAAGCTATCTATGTCCACAACATCATCATCCACATCATCCTTGTCAGCTCTAGGCTCATATTTCACATCTCCATCTGACAAGGTGTAGTAGAGAAAGTAGCTACAACTACCCCAAAGACATTATAACAAGCATCAGGGCCATCATCCTTAGTGTAATGTCTGAGCCCACTACCCTAGGCTCTAGTAGAGTTTCAGGAATGACGACTGGCCCCACAGACCACCACTAGCCTTAACTGCGCACTTTGTCCTCACTGATGCGCAAGCCAGGATCAACTTCCCGACTGGTCACCCATCCTAGTACTACTCCAAACTGAGCACGCTTAACTGTGGAGTTCTTAGTGATGGGCTCCCAGAAAAGGAGGTGCACCTTGGTGATATGGGTAGTCCAATCATTCCTTTTAAGACCAACTTATCTGAGGCCTCAAATCCTGGGATGTTACAATGTCCCCCACTTAGACTCTTGACGTCCTCGTCAAGTCTCAACTATATGGCCTCATAATCTGACCCCATTTCAGTGCTGACCCACAATGGCCCATGGACACCCAAACTCCCATCCACGGCTACCAGCGCAAGGGCGGCTCCATCTCGTCTCTACGGATAGCCCTTTCCAACTTGCCTGGACTACACGACTCAAGACTGGCATGCTACATGCCCATGTGGGGCCCACCTACTGGAGGGGAATTGGCTCTGATATCATTTGTAACGCCCGAGCCCACTTCCCTAGGCTCTAGTAGAGTTTCAGGAATGACGATTGGCCCCACAGACCACCACTAGCCTTAACTGCGTACTTTGTCCTCACTGACGCGCAAGCCAGGATCAACTTCCCGACTGGTCACCCATCCTAGTACTACTCCAAACTGAGCACACTTAACTATGGAGTTCTTAGTGATGGGCTCCCAGAAAAGGAGGTGCACCTTGGTGATATGGGTAGTCCAATCCTTCCTTTTAAGATCAACTTATCCGAGGCCTCAAATCCTGGGATGTTATAATAGTGGCCTCCTCCTCAACATCAGCTTCCTCATCATCCTGGTCAGGCATCTCCTCATCGGTAGAAGGACCAAATCTGCGACTGGGCCATAGGGCATTCTGCTCAGCCCACATCATGGCAAGAGCGTGCAACTCCTGTGCCTTAGGGAAAGAAGGAGAAGAAGTGCTAATGTTGGCAAGAAGGGTATCAAGATGACCAACAGGTAGAGGAAGAACTCTTGGGGTAGGTACAAGTCCACCAACTAAATAATATGTGGAAGCGGAAATAATTGGTGGAGGGGCCAGGTAGAAGTGACTATATACATAAGAAGTATAGTCACCACCTAGGTAGGGCTGTTAGGAGGGGTAAGGGTATCTGCAAGATAGGTTCATGGTCAACATGATGTGGCAGAGGTCCTGATGTAGGTGATCCTCAACTTGAAGGTTGTTACAACCACAATTTTTGGGTTCATTTAGTTGGAAATGCAATTTCCCCAATAAATGTATAATTATGAGAATTGTATGATTTATGTGTATTTAATGGATTTTCTTTGCAATATTTCCCATGTTCATGTGATTTCATAGATCATAATATGTTAATGAGTCCAATATGATAAAAATAAAAAGAAGAAATCAAATAATGCATCTTTAAGAGGGAAATTTGAGATAATGATGAAAATATAAGAAATATGTGGAAAGATGTATGATTGATCATCATGGATGAAATTTCGAGACCACATGGTTTCTAATGATAAAGGGAATCCAACTAAAGATAATAAAATATTACGAGAGAAAATATGGATAAAATATGTCTTTTTAAGGGATAACTTGCATATGAAGAAAAGTCTCTCTTAATTTCGAATTTGAGTCCCAACCCTGGAACGCTAGTAGTTTAAGTCTTAATGGACATTATCTTAAAATTTGGGATTGAAAGGATAAATGGTTTAAGAGATATGAATTTTGTAAGTTTTCCTAAAGTGAGAAGGAGAACATTAAATGTCACAATTCATTGCTGATTTTGTTCTTATACAAGGCTTGATAGCCATTGGATCCTTGATTCAACGGTGGTTGTACTTCATTTAAGATTAGGAAAATTGGAACAGTCTCGCGTGAGATCAATTCGATATATATCTCTCCCTGATTATCAAGGAGTCCTACAAAGTGAATAGTTTATTTCAGGAAAGAAAACCGGATCTGATGATCCCTTCGTGCATCTTTTCCATGCACATCTGGGAGTTTCCCCAAATCACCGTGAAGCTAGGACTCCTTTGACCCTCAATTGGTTGAACCTACCTATAAATGTCCCAACAATCCCTTGTCGAGAGAAGGTAAGAGCTTCCTAAGACCCAAGGGGTCTTTCCGTGGGATCAAGGATCAACGAGGTTGCCCGAAACCTATCGTCTCTACGTCGGGATTACCCTATTTCCATTGGTGAGTGTTGCTCTCTCCCCACTCTATTCTTCCTCCCTCCGATGATGCGGCAGCCATGAGCTAGTTCAGAGAGGGTCAACAGAGGGGCCGAGGTGGTTAGCCACCTTCCAGGGGACCGGGATCGGAAGTCAACCCTCGGGTTGATCGTTCGCCAACACTTAGTCATGAACAGAGAGGGAGTGTGTGGTTGTTGATGACAACCCACACTATTACCAAACTAATCTGGGTGCGCATCAAACCTTTGATTTTGGCATAGGGATAATAGAGACTTTCTGTCTCCTTCAGTGCGGCTTTTCCCCCGTGGAGCAAGTTGCTGACATGGCGATATCCCATTGGTTGAAAGGTAATTTCATTACAAAATTCATAATTAATTAGTAATTCAGATGACAATAAATTATATATGAAAGTTGATCAGAAAAATGCAATGAATTCACTAAAAATATAATTGAAACCAGATTATGCTTGCAATTCGAAAAGTACTTAAATCTGTCACATTTAATGGTGTTGTTAATGGAAAACCCTAAGTTTTGATGATTAGTGAATTTAATAATGTTCTTTAGATAATCTAATCCAATATTAACCTATTGTTAATAAAAAGATGATTTAGATCTAAAAAGATGATCTTTATGCATAATTGGTCTAGATAAGGGTGCCATGTACATGAATATGCATTAATAGGCCGAGAAACGCTAATTTTGATAATTATGACTTTTAATTTTTTAATTGTGCAAATTCATGAATAAGACAAAGATATTACGAATCCAATTTGAGTATAAAAGATCCTTAATTTGGATCATTTGAGTTATTAGGGTTTTTATGAGTAGAAAAGCTATTTTAAAGTTTGTTGACCTAAAAAGGATAAAGTTTGAGAAATTAATCTAAGAAGCCCTAATGAATCCTAATGAGACTTAGAAACCTTAGAAAGTTTTCCCAAGTCAATAAGGAGTTATTTGAGATATGTTTGTGACAATTAAACATTATACATATTTTCAGGATCAATGTTTGCTTGCTTGATTGATTGGCTTGCTTGATTGGACATCTAGTTGGATTTGGATATATTGATTCTTTGAGATTTCCAAAACAGGTATGTGGTTACACTTATGACTATTCACTCTAGTTGCACGATGATTTTTGAGGTTTTATCGGTTTCTTAGAAATAACTTCTTGGTTGACTTTTATTTCATGCAACTATAAAGTGACTGTGGCCATCACCATAAATACATGTGTATGACTGGTTCAGATCCTAATACTCCTCTATAGATTTGATGATGATGAGATGGTTGACCTAGTACATGGTCTACCCTTGGGGTAGGATCATCAGGTTACCATGAGTGGATGTGTTGGTCTACCCTTGGGTAGGAGCATACGACTACACAACCCTAGGTCATGGTCTACTTGTGATGTAGGATCATAGGGGCTATTTGAGATCTATCATATGAGAAAGGTAGTATCCATGTCCCTTGATGGAAAACACAGAGGCAAGGATATGTAAGGATTGAGTAGTTATGTTTAAAATGTAAAGTTTGATTTATTAAATCATAATTTATTGCAATATGTTGTCACAATTAGATGCAAGATTTTGATTCCCCCACATGCCGGTATAATTCATTATACAAACCGTCGTTTTATTTGTCCGTGTTTTAGGTTTATCAGAAAGTGGATATTCCTTCAAAGTGACATTGAATGAATAAATCTCAATTAAGAATTGGAGGATTGTCGATAGATAGTTTCTTACCTGGGTAAAGTCCCTCAAATCCTATATTTTTCAAGGTATGTGAATTTTTTTATCGTATTTTAAGCTTAGTTGTGGTAGAATTTATCAATTATTTTTTATTATTTGCAAAACCATTGATCTTGTTTTGGGATAGCGGCTCTGACTTGTTGGTCTTCCTTAATTGGGGGTTACCAGGAAGAAGGGTTGTTACATTTGGTATCAGAGAAGGGTTTTCCATTTAATCTCTAATAATTATTAAATTTTACAAACTCTTTAGAACCCAAGGGAGCTATTAGAGGATTTTCCAATGATGGAGGTGTCTAGAAAAGGATCACGATCCAGGGGCTGGCAAGATTTTCCTCCGTTCCACTAGTTATTCAATGAGGACTCCCAAATTCTGTGTGACTGCTTGGCTAAAATCGAAGGATTTGACTCGAAATAAGATACCTCTAGTTATTCTCTCATCTATCTTCATCCCTTCTACCCCGTTCATTGAATACCTTTATGAGATTAGGGTTTCTCTCTCTCCACCACCCTCCTGAGTTCATGGTAAGTATAATAAGGATTAAGGAATCCTCCACAAAATAATAAAAAGCATGTAAAAAAAAGTGTCATGGACATAAGTTTTGATAATTAGAAACTCAGACTGAGTTTAGTTACATACTTGGGTTGCATGGCCTATGTTGACGTGCCCTTAGGAGAGCTCGGAGGTCAGAACTTCTCATAGGATGAGGAGTAGAGGGATAGCCTTGGAGGAAAAAGCCTCCAGGAAAAGGAAGATACCTGACACATCCTCTGAGGATGATGCTCAACCTAAAACCTTAAGCAGTGGATAGAGAAAGAGAAGATATGATGAGTTGGATATCATAGTTTACCATGCATGTATGTATGTGGGTTTGACATGCATGCTTTACTTGTTTTGAGTGTACATGAGAAACATAGACTATGAGTGGTTGTTTGGCCCTAGTTCCCTTTGGTGACCTGACTTTGGGTGGGTCATGCTTGTTAAGGGTGAGGGATAGATACCTCATTATTTTCTAAAATTCGCTTGATACACATTTGAGCACGATGAGCGGAGAGGTGAACCCGAAGGCGATTCCCAGTGATGAGGTAAACCTGGTGGTGACTGAAGCAGATCCGGGGTCATCTTCTGTTCAACCTGAAGCTGCGCAGGTCGGGAATCTGATAGATCTGTCTAACATAGCAAAGATCAAGGATCTGAGAAAGTCGGGAAGTAGATCTGGGGTGATTGGGGTGTCATCAGTGGCCAAATTGTGGGCATATTTAGTAACGAAGAAGAAGGACAATCCAGCAAATTCCTTGAAGAAAGTGGAGGTTATAGTGGAGAATGGAAAGGTGATCTACCCGAAAGCCATAGTTGAAAGAAATGTGTAGAAACGGAGCTTAGTGGTGGCGGGTTACATCGTTGGGATGAACCCTCATTGACCCTCTTTGGTGCATTTTCTAGCTCAACTCTGGAAGGTGAAAGGATCTCTGGAGATTAAGTTAAGGGGGAAGGGTTTCTTCATTCTCCTATTTTCCAATGAAGAGGATCTTGCAACGAAATTGGATGGGGGGCCATGGTTTATCACTGGTAGACCTTTACTTATCAAAAAATGGGAGCGAGGGGAACCTCTAGAGAAGGTGAAGATGATAGAGATCCCGATATGGCTGAAGATATATGATCTACCCTTAGAGCTATGGGATGATGAAATGTTTATGCATATTGGCTCATTTTTGGGAAAACCCCTTCGGATGGATGTCTTGACCTCTAATCTTACCCGTTTGGATTATGCAAGGCTACATGTCTTGATTGATGCAGAGTTCTCTTTCCCAGAAACTGTTGACCTTCAATGTGAAGATGGGCAAGTAGACAAGATTAAGTTCGAGTACAAATGGAGACCGAGTGCTTGCAGTGTCTGTGGGAACTTTGGTCATGAGTCAGGGCTCTGTATTGGAAAAGAGAAGCCACCGGTGAATGTCACGATTCCTCTGGTGAGAAAGAAAATGTGGGTGCCGAAGAAGAAGGCTCGAAGTGTGTCTACTGATGAGGAAGTGGAGGAGTTTAGTGATGCAGTCGAAGAAATGGTTCTGGTCAGGGACAATCTGGCGGTGGCGGAGGGTGAGAGAAGGTCCTCCGCATCTGCACTGAGGCAAGCTACACAGTAGAGTTTGATCACGTCGTCTCCCTCCCCATAATGGGAGACACAACAGAGAAGAAGATCTAAATCTCCACCAAGAGTGGCTTCGAAACCAATGTCTGTAGCAAGAAGTATTCGACTGTCTCTGAATAAGTTCTCGTTGTTGGCTAATATAGGAGATGGCTCAGGTGAGATTGATGTTGCGGGTGAGGAGGGTCCTATTGTTCCTAATGGATAAGTCCCTTTCTATCTTGTCTTGGAACGTCAGGGGCATCCACAACAAGCTCCATGGCGTTCATAAGGAGGTAAGGAAGCATGACCCTAATATTCTGATCATTTTGGAGTCCAGATTGGAAGGTAAGGAGGTTAAAGGAGTATTGAGTTTCTATGGCCAGATGCCTATTATCTTGATAGTTCTTCTTTTTATTTGTATACTAGAATCTTGGTGTTATGGAAGGATTCTAGCTTCGTGGTTACTAATATGGATGAAGGGGTCCAATTTATCCATATGGATGTGTCTGCGGGGGATACAAAGTTTTGGTTATCAGTTGTGTATGGAGCCAATGATGATATTGAAAGAGCTAACCTGTGGGTTTCTTTGAAGAATTTGCAAAGTAATGAAGGGCCTTGGGCTCTGATTGGTGATTTTAATGTTGTTAGGAAGAGCTCTGAAAGAGTGGCCAAAAGACCCCCTTCGAGAAGAAGCACAAAAGACTTTAATGGTTTTCTGGTTGACACAGGTTTGATGGAATTGAGTTTTAAAGGAAACTTTTTCACTTGGTATAGCAAGAGTAAGACTGGAAGAAGTACCTTCTCTAAGATTGATAGGTGCTTATGTGATGATACCTTTTTAGCTCTCTTCCCTTCATTATGGGGAGAAGTAGTTCCTAATATAGTTAGTGATCACTGCAGTTTGTTATGGAAGCTGAGAACGAAGAAGAAAATCAAAGCTCCTTTTAGGTTTATTAATGTGTGGGTGACTCAAAGGGGTTTCAAATATGTAGTTAGTAAAGCTTGGAACTCTTATGTTGGTAATTGTGCTCCGATGGTGAAGGTGTATATGAAAATTAACAGATTCATTCCTGATCTCATTAGTTGGAATAGAGAGAAGGTGGGGAACTTTACCAACATTGCTAGGGAGCTAGAAGACAAGGTAATTGCACTGCACAGATTGGTTGATAATCAACCTTTGAATGTAGAGTTACAAAATGATCTTATTGAAGCCAAGAGAGAAGCCTTGTCAGCTATGTGCAATGAGGAAATTCTGGTGAGACAAAAATCTCGGGTTCTTTGGCTCAAACAGGGTAATAAAAACACTAGATTTTTCCATACTTCGTTGAGATCTAGAAGGGTTCATAATAATATCTGTCTTCTCTATGATGAATATACAGTTCTTAAGGATCCTTAGGAGATTAAAAGTCATATGGTGAGTTACTTTTCCAAAGTGTTTAACTCTGCTGATCATTCGTTGGTGAATTGGTCTGAAAAATGGGAACTTCCTATTTTGTCTTCTGTTCACTTTGATTCGATTAGAGAATTGGTGTCGAGGGAGGAAGTTGAGAAGGTGGTTAAGAGTTACAATGGTGATAAGTCCCCTAGCCCGGATGGGGTTAAATGCCCTTTTTTTCCAAAGTTGTTGGGATGTTGTTGGAGAGGATGCAACAAAGGCCATTTTGAATTTTTTTGAAACAAGGAAGTTGTTGGGGGAGTGTAATAAATCCTTCATTGTGTTGATTCCTAAATTTCCGGGGGCAACTAATCTTAAGGATTTTAGGCCAATTTCCCTTTGCAATGTTATTTTTAAATTCATCACCAAAATCCTTGCAAATAGGCTTAGCAAGGTTCTACCTGAGTTGATTGATATCAACCAGGCTGCCTTAATCAAGGGGAGGAGTATAGGAGATGTTGTCCTTCTTGCAAATGAGTTGTTGAGTTCCTTTCCCAATCAGGGTGTGGAAAAGATGTGTGTGTGTTAATGCGTCGCTTAGCACTTACAATCACTAAGATAATTATCCTAGAGTTTAATCCTTTTTCAACTTTTCGATTAAGGCTAGTATAGAAACGGTCGATCCCACAGGACAACTTTTTAAGATTGTTTCTTTTATCCCAATTATTTTGAAGAACTATTTTATTATTTTTTTTTGTATTTTCAGATTTAGAACAGAAAGTAAAAATCGAGTTTTAGGGTTGGTGATTAACACTAAGGAATGGAATGCAAGAATAAAAATGCACTTACAAGAATAAAAATGTACAAGGAAATTTTGAGATTATTGTTAGCACAAGAAAAACTATATGAATGAAAAGACCAGGAATTAAAGAAAGCCAAAGTATGTGGTGATTAAATCAAGAGATGGAAATCGAGGTGTTAGGGGTTTTCACCACCTTAGTCAAGGCAAAATAAACTAATCTTTAAAAACGACGGATTCGATGAAGGCAAGTGAATTAATAAAAATCCACTAAAGATAGACTCCACATGAGCCCATTGATCCTGGTGCTCATGTTTCTTAGTTCGTCATCCTAAAAGAAGAAGATCCACGGTCGTTTCAAAACTCCTATGCCATTGGGGTTGTTGTTCTAAATCCGAACTTCCACGGTCATATCCATCCGGATTAACTTTTGATCAAATCAATTAATTACTTTGATAGATCAATTAGTTATCAAACCCAAAAGCCATCTAGAGTCACTTTTTAGGAAAAGTCGATAAATCCATAGCTAAGGGGTTATTCCCCTTACCTGGATAGAAAACCAATCACTCATGGAGAGGGGGGAGACAGAGGAAGAAAGTACTGAAGCCATAGTCTAGCCCAAAATCAGGAGGTTAATCCTTATGCTAGAGACAATAAAATGGCTTAGTTCTTAGTTCCTTGCTCCAGAATTAAAGAACGGAGAAAAGAAGATTAAGACTAAAGTGGAATGAAGAGACAAGAACCAAGTATGAAAGAACAATGTTTGAAATAAAATCTACTTTATTGCAGAATAAGAAGATGATTACAAGACTAAATGCTTCAGAATCCCAATATAAAGAAATCCAAGATGCTCAAGGAGGAGGAAGTTTCCCACTTTTATAGGAGAAGGAGGGGGGTATACATTAGGTTTAGGGCAAAAGAAATGGCCACTGGCGGCTGCTAACTTTCTAGATCTAGTCAATAGAGGAAACAATTGATTACTTTGCATCCCTTTTGCATTAATTTCCCGCAACAGCGGTTTCGAGCGTATTTTTGGGTCAGTCAAAAATTCAGTAGCGGCCCGGAAATATATTTTTCCTGTAGATAATTGAATTATCTTTCCAACACATACTTGCACAATAAATTCCGCCTTGGGATGTGGGAGTTATACCAATTTTGGTGAAAGGTATATTCTGAAATCAGACTCTGTGGGAAAACGTAATGCTACTTTCACTGGTTTATTGCGCAGGCAAATAAACACCAAAATTGCCACAGTCTTTTTTGTAGCCAATAAAATTCTCTTTTCATTCCATGCTTTATCTTGAAATTCCTCCTTTAGACGCAAAAGATATGGCTATTTTGGTGACGAGTATCTCAGGCACTGCGGGAATACTTGAAAGCCTCATATCTTCATCTTTTATTTTCTCGATTTATTTAGATAATTCCTGAAAATTAAGAAAAATATCATAAAAATTCAGGAAAAGTATATCAAGAAGATGAAAGTGCTATTTATTTTTGAATTAGCTAAAATTAAAAAAAAATTCTAATTAATTATTCTAAATGAAGCAAAAATAAGAGATGAATATGCATTCATCAAAATACCCCAAATTTAAACTTTGCTCGTCCCGAGCAACATTAAAATCAAGAAATACTATCAAGACATACTCTCAACCTATCATCCTCACTCTCCTAAAAATCACTTGATTCCTTCCACCAAAATATGGCCAAGCGACCCTGACTTCCTAAATTCACGAAAAGGGACTTTTATATTTCTTACTTCACAAATTTGCATTTATTCAAGACCTGCAATAAAACAGATTTTCATTTCACCTTTGCTTTTGGTACTCCAATTTTTTTTTAAGTTTTACACAAGAACAGGGCTGATTTGGATGGTTGAGATTTTTGTAATTTTCCCCTGGGTAGAAAATTGGAGTGAAGGAGGTATGGAAGAAGGACAGTCTCTCCTCTATTCGACTCGAGACCTTTTTATTTAGTGGACATGTAGTTACATTGACCGCATTTTTTTCTTTGATTTTTGATGATACACCCAATTGCGTGGGTATGGAAGAAGCGAAAGAGGGGGAAGGGGTGCCATCCCAAACTTAGCCTTTTGGGCATTATTGGCTTTTTTTTCTTTTTGACGAATGGAAAGATTTGGAAGTGGTGGAAGAAGAGTAGAAGAGGTTGTTCTTGTGCAACTTTTTTTTTCATCTTTTTTTTAGGAATACCATGCATTGGTTCAACTATTACAGAATCATGCGAAAAATCAAGAAAATTTATACAAGTTGTACATGATGAGAAAGCATCACTCTTGAATCCTATCAGTCCTCTATGGCTTGCCATCTTTTCCAAGGAGTGATTATTATTTGAGGTCCTAAGTGATAGGAGGATTTCTAGTCATGAAAGTTTCAAAATTTTTGTTGCAAGGAAGTTACATCATTAAGGGGAGTATTTTGACAAATGATCATATCAAGGCCGACTAGATAAAGGCCATTTTGTAACAAAAGAAATAAAAATATGACCGACTAGATAATGGCCATGAACAAAACAACTATATGCAAAACCAAAAAAAAGGTATAAATAATGCAAGAATAAAAAGATAAGGGGTGGAATAGAAACATACCACCCACCTCCACCCCGGACTCAAATTTTTGCTCGTCCCGAGCAAAATCGAAACCCGAGATGGAGGGAAGAGAAGAGTAAGGATTTCAAGGTGGCCCTGGTAGCTCAAAAAACATCCAGCTGAAGGGGATGTGTATGAGGGCTGGGATCTTTATCTGAGGAGCTTCATAGTGTACCCTATGATAGGGTAATTGTAGAAGCTCAGTGGGGTGCTCATATTTGCTTTCACCTCGCATTCCCTCCAATAGGATCCACAGATCTTCCATCAATAGCAAAGGAAGTGTTGAAGATGGATGTGGATTGGGGGAGGTTGGTGGGTACCCAACTGGTAACACATGCAGTGCCAGATGTGCAAAGTTAGGTGGAGGATCAGACTCTGGTTTCCCTCGGTCATATTGACCTGCATATAAGAGAATTGGTGGTGATATGAAAGGGACAACTAAATTTAAATCAGCATGATAAGTAATTTTGCTCTGCTCAAAATTCATGCAACCAACCTTGTGATAGATGGGATTCATGGTTGATATAGCATGTAACTCTAGTTCCTCTATGCAAGGAGTTCCCAAGGGTTCATGGGGGATAAAATTGGGAACATATTCCTTGTAGTCAGTGGAAGGGGGTATGTAGACTTCTCCTAAGGGTTGTGTCTCTTCTTCTAAATCAGTTGTGCATGGAATGGGAATTGGTTGCAACAGAACATGTGGAATAATTTTGTCAAAGGGGGTTGGATGCTTATTATCCAAAATAGACTCAAAATAAGGGTATTGGTCTTTGATGTCAATAGAAGACTCACAAATGGAAGCCTGTGGATTTGGTGTGGAAGACTCACAAATGGCATAATTGTTGTCATAATTATCAAAAATGATCAATCTAGGTTGTTCCATCTCTATTGGGGAGTTCTCCATCTCTTCTTCATAAAAGATCCCATCAACATGGATGCCTATGGAATCAATTGGATCCTTTACTATACTGAAGGGGAGATCTGATTCCTTTATAGGATATGTGCCCAAATCAATGGGCTCAGAAGGGATCACCTCACAATATAACGGTGTAATGTAAGGTTCTTGCGGTGGTAGAATCACCTCATCAGGTTCAACCAGATGTGGAAAAAGAGGTGGGTGAGTGAGGTCATAATGCTCTTGATGAGGAAGCCTTTCAAAAGAATCCATCAGTGCATGTTGGGGAAGTGATGGTACATTGGTCACAATAGGCTCAATCAAGATGGGATGATTATTGCAAATATCCAAATATGGACCTACAACCGAGAAAGGTGGTGGAGTCTTAGGTTGTTGGGATGTTCTTTGATCCCACCAGTCTTTAACCTTTTTGTTAAAAGATTCTTGATTCATCAATTTATCAACATAGGCCTCCATCCACTCATTTTATGACTTATATTGATAGTCAGGGCCCCATACAGCTGCGGTCCTAGCTAAACAAAGTTCTTCATTTGTGGCATACTGAATTTCTTTAAAACACCTATCCATCTCCTGATCAAGGTTGTGTGGAATCTCAGCTATATCACATTGGACTTCTTCTAAGGGTGGTGGTTCATTATAGAGAAAGGGTTCCAATGAAGTAGATTGGCCATTAGAATCAACTAGACTAACATCCACAATGGAAGTGATTGGTGGAGCTTTAGGTACTGGAGTTGGTTCTACTTGATTGAAGATGATATTATCATCGTCATCATCATCTATTAAAATCATCCTTAGCCTCTCTAGTTCCAGATTAAAAAATTGCACCCCAGAATTGACGTTCAGTGAGCGTCGCATGCACAAATGAAGTAGTTAATCGTGTGCAGAAAAAATAGACTGCCGGAATGGAAACTCAGAAGAAGGAGGAATTGCATTTTCGAAATGTTACTCGGAAGGCATAAAAAACAAAAAAAGTTTTTCAAAAGATTTTTGGGGGTTCGAGAAAACAATCTGTTGTCCCCGGCAACGACACCAAATTGTTAATGCATCGCTTAGCACTTATAATCACTAAGATAATTATCCAAGAGTTTAATCTTTTTTCAACTTTTCGATTAAGGCTAGTATAGAAAGGGTCGATCCCACGGGACAACTTTTTAAGATTGTTTCTTTTATCCCAATTATTTTGAAGAACTATTTTATTATTATTTTTTTATATTTTCAGATTTAGAACAGAAAGTAAAAATTGAGTTTTGGGGTTGGTGATTAACACTAAGGAATGAAATACAAGAATGAAAATGCACTTACAAGAATAAAAATGCACAAGGAAATTTTGAGATTATTGTTAGCACAAGAAAAACTATATGAATGAAAAGACTAGGAATTAAAGAAAGCCAAAGTATGCGGTGATTAAATCAAGAGATGGAAATCGAGGCGTTAGGGGTTTTCACCACCTTAGTCAAGGCAAAACAAACTAATCCTTAAAAACGACGGATTCGATGAAGGCAAGTCAATTAATAAAAATCCACTAAAGATAGACTCCACATGAGCCCATTGGTCCTGGTGCTCATGCTTCTTAGTTCATCATCCTAAAAGAAGAAGATCTACGGTCGTTTCAAAACTCCTATGCAATTGAGGTTGTTGTTCTAAATCCGAACTTCCACGGTCATATCCATCCGGATTAACTTTTGATCAAATCAATTAATTACTTTGATAGATCAATTAGTTATCAAACCCAAAAGCCATCTAGAGTCATTTTTTAGGAAAAGTCGATAAAGCCATAGATAAGGGGTTATTCCCCTTACCTCGATAGAAAACTACTCACTCATGGAGAGGGGGGAGACGGAGGAAGAAAGTACTGAAGCCAAAGTCTAGCCCAAAATTAGGAGGTTAATCCTTATGCTAGAGACAATAAAATGGCTTAGTTCTTAGTTCCTTGCTCCAGAATTAAAGAACGGAGAAAAGAAGATTAAGACTAAAGCGGAATGAAGAGACAAGAACCAAGTATGAAAGAACAATGTTTGAAATAAAATCTACTTTATTGCAGAATAAGAAGATGATTACAAGACTAAATGCTTCAGAATCCCAATACAAAGAAATCCGAGATGCCCAAGGAGGAGGAAGTGCCCCTCCTTTTATAGGAGAAGGAGGGGGGTATACATTAGGTTTAGGGCAAAAGAAATGGCCACCGGAGGCTGCTAACTTTCTAGATGTAGTCAATAGACGAAACAATTGATTACTTTGCATCCCTTTTGCATTAATTTCCCGCAATAGCGGTTTCGAGCGTATTTTTGGGCTATCCAAAAATTTAGAAGCGGCCCAAAAATATATTTTTCCTGTAGATAATTGAATTATCTTTCCAATGCATACTTGCACAATAAATTCCGCCTTGGGATGTGGGAGTTATCCCAGTTTTGGTGAAAGGTATATACTGAAATCAGACTCTGCAGGAAAACGTAATGATACTTTCACTGGTTAATTGCGTAGTCAAATAAATACCAAAATTGCCGCAAAATATATCTTTTTTGTAGCCAATAAAATTATCTTTTCATTCCATGCTTTATCTTAAAATTCCGCCTTTAGACGCAAAAGATATGGCTATTTTGGTGATGAGTATCTCAGACACCGCGGGAATATTTGAAAGTCTCATATCTTCATCTTTTATTTTCTCAATTTACTTAGATAATTCCTGAAAATTAAGAAAAATATCATAAAAATTCAGGAAAAGTATATCAAGAAGATGAAAGTGCTATTTATTTTTGAATTAGCTAAAATTAACAAAAAAAGTCCTGATTAATTATTCTAAATGAAGCAAAAATAAGAGATAAATATGCATTCATCAGTGTGAAGGTTGATTTGTCGAAGGCTTATGACACTATCAGAAGAGATTACTTGCTTTTTGTTATGTATAAAATGGGGTTTCCAGAGTGCTGGATTAGGTAGATTTCTTCCTGCTTTGAATTGGCTTCTTTTCAGGTGATAGTCAATGGCTCCCCTACTGAATCTTTCACAGCAAGTAAGGGAGTGAGGCAAGGGGATCCCCTTGCCCCATGTTTATTTGTTCTAGCTATGCAGGGTCTATCTTCACTCATCAAATTCTGTGTGGAGGAAAAGAAAATAAATCCTTTAATGGCTTCTTCCAATTATGGGGTGTCCCATATTCTGTTTACTGATTATCTGCTCATGTTTACTAAAGCTAATGTGGGGAATGTAAAGGGTGTTGCTGAGTTGTTTGCACAGTTTGAATAGATATCTGACCTCAGGTTGAACAAGGATAAAAGTCAAGTGTTCTTTAGTAAGGGTGTCGTGAACAAGGATGGTTTGAGTAATGAGCTTGGTATACCTTGCTCTATGCTTCCTGTTAGGTACTTGGTTCTACCTCTCTTCACTGGCAGACTTACTAAAGTCTTATGCAGCCCGATCTTGGACAAGCTTAGAACCAAACTTGATGCTTGGAAGAGTAAACTTCTCTCGTTTTCTGGTAGAGTGGAGCTCGTGATAAGTACCTTGTCTTCCTATCAGTTGTTTTGGACAACAGTGTTTCCTTTGCCGAAGAGTGTAATAGTGGATATGGACAATATTATGAGATATTTTCTGTGGAATGATAATGAAAACAAAAGCAATTTACATACGGTGGCTTGGGAGCATATTTGTTTACCTCGAACTGAAGGTGGTTTGGGCATTAGATGCATTGGACTGGTCTAAAGTTAGGTTAATTAAGAACCTTTGGGATGTGGCTAGAAACAAGGAATCTATGTGGGTCAAGTGGATACATGAGAAATACATTCAGAATAGCTCTGTTTGGGCCGTGGAGAGCAAGTCTACATCTTCATGGCTATGGAGAAGGTTGTTGAAGTATAGAGATATACTTAAACAGAATGTCGATCTTTGTTTGGGAGATGGGAATCATTTCTTGTTATGGAAGGACCCTTGGTTGTCGAAGAAGAAGACCCTGTTATATCTTTGTGACAGTCAACATATGATCAGATTTGGCAAGGGTGATAGCTGTAAAGTGAAGGAGTGTTTGGTAGATGGTAAGTGGTGCTTTCTGGATATCAGAGGGGCAGAGAAAGTTATTAACATCTTAAAGACTTATTCTGTAAATGGCCTTGAAGGTAGTGACAGAATCTTGTATAGGAAGGGTGATATTTTTAAGGTTAGAGATGGTTGGGAAATCTTCAGAAGATCTAAGGAGCGAGTGAGTTGGGCAAAGTGGATCTGGGAAGGTAGAGTGCCTAGAAATTGGGCCTATTTCTTATGGAAGTTTTTTCTCCAACGTTTGCCTAGTTCTGATTTCCTTAAGAAGGTGGGGGTTCACCTTGCCACCAGGTGTCTGCTATGCCAGGTAGATGAGGATACTATTGACCATCTATTCTTCTCTTGTTTATTTATAGATGAGGTTTTGGAGAAGTACAAGATGAAGTTTGCAGGGAAGCCTAGTTCTGCTGGTGAGTTAATCAAGATACATGGTGACAAGAAGTTAGTTGTGATTGCTCTGCTCTACCACCTGTAGACTGAGAGGAATAGCAGAATTTTTGGGGGAATTCAGTGCAGTTCTGGTACCTTGTGGAGGAAAGTGTGTGGAGATTCGTATAGTCTCTTTCAGATTGGAGGGACATTGGGAGGTGTTAGCTAGCCTGATGTTTCATTTTTTTTGTATAGACAGGTCTCTCTGTTTTTACTTATGTTGGTATGTTTGGTTGTTTTTCCTAGTTGTGGGCTTTTCTTTCTTGTTTTATCCTTGGGCACTCTGTCCAGGGCCAGTTCTGTACAGCCTTTTTTAAGTTGAATAGAAGAGTAACACGCCGCTTCATACCAAAAAAAAGATAGATCCCTCATTGAGAAGGTTAGTGATGACCATATAGGAACCCTAACAAATTTATATGAGTAGAAAGAGGAATACACCTACATATAAGAGAAGAACAACAAGGCTGGAAGTAGGTTTTAGACCTAATCCATAAGAGTTATACGTGATAATTTATGAGATAGTCATGTAGAGCCTCAGATGATCTTGGCCAGACATAAGTTTTGATGGTATGTTTCACCCAGATAAGGCTAGACATGAATCCTTAAGAGCTTGACACATCTTGTGAGAGAAAACCTCCAATGGTAGGACAAGTTGTAGGGGTTAGCCCTGGAGAGAGGGTGAGACCCTGATGAAGAAGGTTGGAAACATTGACTTTGAGATATGAGGAATCATAAGGAGGTTTGGTATGATATGACCTAGAATAGACGACCCTGAATGGATGTACGTGGTTGCTTCATGCATGATCCTTAGAGGCTTGTCATACTTTGGATGCCTTAAAGGAACCAAACCCTAGAAAAGATAAAGTGGCTTCATGAACAAACGTACAGATGATATGAGTGCCTACCTTTGAGGTGTAGGAAAGAGAGTTCCATAGATATTTAAGAGGTATGGTAACAAGTTGTGAGGTATCACATTGTCCTTGTGTAGGAATCTATAGATTGTTCATGTGGAAGAGTGTTATAGACTATGTGCCATATCTTGTATAGGTTTGGTTCATGGTTGAATAGATGAGTATGCAGTTTAGACACCCGATGTGTAAGTGGTGAACCT
This sequence comes from Alisma plantago-aquatica, assembly GCA_963693085.1. NCBI lineage: Eukaryota > Viridiplantae > Streptophyta > Magnoliopsida > Alismatales > Alismataceae > Alisma > Alisma plantago-aquatica. The sequence continues at coordinate 1,210,353,913 of OY856410.1, read as the reverse complement.
GGGGTTCCTAGACCAAAGAGGGGAAGTAGTATTACCTGGTGCACATGTTGCTCGCGAGGCTGATTGAGTTCATGGTATTTGAGTATGGCACCCCCTCATGTGTTACAGCAAAAGGAAACCCCACTCGAACTGAGATATTTGTTTGATGGACCACTCACACAAGTTGGTGACATATGTATATATGATATTGGTCCAACCTTGAGAAATGATGAATACGTATGACATACCAAGGAACTTAGCATGGTTTAGTAGGTTTTCTTCTTGCTAGCCATGAGCGTAAGTAGCATGATAGGGCTAAGCATTTACATGATGATGTAAACCTTGGAGATAAGAACGTTTTGTGACCTTTGTTACTATTAAGAGATAGTTTTCTCCTATCTTGGGAAGGGACCCTTCTTGTTGGGGTGAACACCAACTCTTATTTAGGTTTGAGGTAACCTTAAGAGGTCACTTATAAGATCTTGATGAGCTAAGTGTAAGAGCACATAGTGTGAGCATGAATCGATAGACCCATGTGTGACCATCTCTAAGGGGCATGAGGATATGTTTCCATAGAGGTAACCTGTATGGGGCTAGACTGAGATAGGTAGGTTCACCATCATTCCCATGAAGGGATATAAGTTTGACCATGAGTGCCCACAGAGATGATGGAGATTCAGGTGGGGATTTAGGTTTGAGATGTGTTATGATGGAATCCTAAGTCAATACTAAGGTCAAGAAGGGATAAGACTAATGGCAGTAGGAGTTTTATGTTCCCTGAATGCACAAGACCATAGGGTCGGGAGGTAACAACTACCTTTTCCCGAGGCCCATGGGTTATGACGTTTTCCACCTTCATGAGTTCATGGGGTTGGGTAAATTTGAGAGACACTCCCTAGATGTATAAGGGTCAAATCACCCCAAAAGTACCGACACCCTAGGGACCTTGAGATAATGACTAAGGATTGTATAGAAGAGAGATGCTAAGATCCAAAGGTGATGGGAAAAAGTCTTCCCATGGGTGTAGACCCATAATGGAGATGTTCACAATGAGGAGTCATGTGAAGTATGTTTCAACTTAGATTGGAAAGAGTTATGGTGATGTGTGATGCACCATCTCTACTCTTGGAATAGGATGAACTCTGTATGTGGACTATAGCCAAATGCTTATTTCATCTTGTTATCGGTGTGAGGGACATGACAAAACACATGCCATATACTAAAGATAGAGGTGATACGAGTTGAAACCCTTCGATGATGTTTGGGGATTGAAGGAAGTACCACATCCTTTAGAGAATATATTGGATAGGTTCTTTGAGAGGATAAGGAGAACAAGGGTAATATGAGAACATACCTATCCAGAGTAGTTTGGAATCTTTGAGTTACCAGTTTGGGTTTGATCACAGAGATGATGGGAGTAACAACTCAAAGTTCTCTTGACACAGATAGACCTAATCCCGAGATGAGGATGTTGAGTGGAGTATATGAAGGTTTATGCCTTCACCATCTCCTAGTATTTAAGGAAGCTTATGTGGTAATGAGATGTTCTCAGTTGAATACAGCTCAGGTGTACAACTATCTTGTATAGCCAGTAGAGAAGCTAGAAGAGGTTGCTAGATGAACCCTACGATCGTTAGAAGACTAGACCTATGTGACTAACATTCAGATACAACTAGATCTATTGGTCAAGTTGGTGGTTGCCCATTTAGCCAAACTAGATCTTGATGAGATAAAAGGATGGTTATAAGAACCTCAGATACACCCCTTAGGAAACGAAGGTGGTGAAACCAGCTGCTAGAGTGTTTTAGGGTTTCTGAGGAGTCAACATTGAGGAATCATGTCATGCAACTCATGATTTTAAGTACATCATACACCGTGGTACTACCAAGATGGTTAAGGTTTGCAGTGGTACTGGAAGAAGGATATAGAGTTGCATGTGGCTAGTTTCCATACATGCCAGAGGGTGAACATCGAACACCAATAAACCAATAAGTTGTTGTGAATAATGAAGAGTCCCCAAGAGGGAATGGGAGAAGAGCACCATGGACATTGTGGTGGGTCTCCCCTAGACCAAGAGAGGTCATGATGCAATATGGGTTATGGTAGATCACCTTACCAAGTCGACACATTCTAGTATGACAAGATCTGTATGAACCATATATTTGAGAGAGAGATGGTTCGACTGCACAGTGATTCAAGTTCAAATGGTCTCAAGCATGGCCTTAAGTTCGCTTCCATTTTGTCGAAGTAGGTGTAAGAAGAACTCGATGCTAGATTGAAGTTTAGTACATCATATCACCCCTGACTGATGGACAGTCAAGAAAGTATGATCTAGACTTTAGAGGGTCTGATGAGAGCATGTGCGCTCGTTCAGGGTGATTCGTGGGAGTAGTTCCTGCCCCTAGCAGAGTTTGCTTGTTATGATAGCCACCATAGCCAGTTTCAAGATGTAAGAAGCTCTGTAAGGGAGGCCGTGTTGGTTACCACTTCATTAGGATGATGTCCGTGAGAGGACCTTGTGAAGGTCAGAGAGACCACAATGTATGCATATAAAGTCACTTTGATCGAGCAATGGCTGAGAAAGCCCATGATTAATAGGAGTCGTGAGCTGATGCGAAGTAGACTGACATGTAGTTCACTGTGGGTGAACATGTGTTATGAAAACTTGACCTCTATGAGCTATAGATGAGAAAGTTGAGTCCCCGATACATGGGTCCATTTGAGATGGATAGGTGGAGTTGCTTATGTTTAGCCTTACCCCTCATGATAACATGATGTAGGATATGTTGCATGAGTCTGATATAGAGCACTATGTGATGTACCCAAGCCATGAACCTATTGAGCTTCAAGGGAGGCTGAAATATCCCGAGTCACCTGTGAGGATTCTAGATACCAAGGTAAATGAACTCAGATGTAAGGATATAAGATGATAAAGGTTATTTGGAAGCACCATGGAGAGGATGAAACCACATGGGAGCCAATGATGGGCATGGGAAAGTCTTATCCTGATTGTTTGTATGTTTTGTGTTATTTTGAGGGAAATATTGTTATAAGAGGGGAAGGATGTTATTACAACCCCAATTTTTGGGTTCATATGGTTGGAAATGCAATTTCCCCAATAAATGTATGATTATGAGAATTGCATGATTTATGTGTATTGAATATATTTGCTTTGCAATATTTCCCATGTGCATGTGATTTCGTGGATTATAATATGTTAATGTGTCAAATATGATTAAAAGAAAAAGAAGAAATCAAATAATGCATCTTTAAGATGGAAATTTGAGATAATGATGAAAATATAAGAAATATGTGGAAAGATGTATGATTGATCATCATGGATGAGATTTAGAGCCCACATGGTTCCTAATGGTAAAAGGAATCCAAATAAAGGTTATAAAAGAGTAAGAGAGAGAAAATATGGATAAAATATGCCTTTTTAAGAGATAAATTGCATATGAAGAAAAGTCTCTCATACTTTTGAATTTGAGTTCCAAACTTGGTAGTATTTTAAGTATTAATGGACTTTCCCTTAAATTTTGGGATTCAAAAGGTAAACAGATTAAGAGATATGAATTTGTAAGTTTTCCTAAAGTGAGAAGGAGAACATTAAATGTCAAAATTCATTTATGATTTTGTTCTTATACGAGGTCTGACAGCCGTTGGATCCTTGATCCAACGGTGTCTGTATTTCATTTAAGGTCAGGCTAACTGGAATAGTAAAGCACGAGATCAATTCGATATATATCTCTCCCTGATTCTTGAGGAGTCCTACTAAGTGGATAGTTGATTTCAGGAAAGAAAGATAGATCTGATGATCCCTTGGTGCCTCTAAACCATGCACATCTGGGAGTTTCCCCAAATCACCGTGGAGCCAGGACTCCTTTGACCCTTGGTTGGTCAACCCTGCCTATTAAAGGCCCAACAATCCCTTGTCGAGGGAAGGGTAGACCTTGCTAAGACCCAAGGGGTCTTTCTATCGGGATCTAGGATCAACGAGGTTGCCCCTGAACCTATCGTCTTTGCGTCAGGATTGCCCTATTTTTTCCTGTGAGTGCTGCTCTCTCCCCACTTTGTTCTTCCTCCCTTAGGTGATGCAGTGGCCACAAGCAAGTTTGGGGAGGGGCAATGGAGGGGCCGAAGTAGTTAGCCGCCTTCCAGGGGACTAGGATCGGGAAGTCAACCCTCGAGTTAACCGTTCACCAACATTGAGTTGTGAACAGAGAGGGAGCGTGTGGTTGCTGATGACAACTTGCACGATTACCAAACTACCCTAGGTGTGCATCAAACCTTAGCTTTTGGTTTAGGGGTAAAAGTGACTTTCTGTCTCCTTCAGTGTGACTTTGCCCGCATGGAGCAAGTTGCTAATGTGGTGGTATCCCATTGGTTAAAAGGTAATTTTCTTGCAAAATTCATAATTAATTATTGGTAACTCAGACGACAATAAATTATATATGAAAGTTGATAAAAAATGCAAGGAATCTAACAAAAATATAATTAAAGCTTAATTCTACTTGAAATTCTAAAAGTACTTAAAGATGTCACCTTTAATGGTGTTATTAATGGAAAACCCTAAGTTTTGATGATTAGTAAATTTAATATTGTTCTTTAGATAATCTAAGCCGATATTAACCTATTGTTAATAAAAGGAAGATTTAGGTCTAAAAAGATGATCTTTATGCATAATTGGCCTAATTTAGGTTTCCATGTACATGAATATGCATTAATGGGCCTACAAACCCTAATTTTGATAATTATAACTTTTAATGGTTTTAATTGTGCAATTCATGAATGCAACAGAGATATGTTGTGACAAAACCAATTGGAGTATAAAAGATCCTTAATCTGGATAATTTGAGTAATTAGGGTTTTTATGCGTAGAAAAGCTATTTTAGGGGTTGTTGACCTAAAAAGGATAAAGTTTGAGAAAATGGTCTAAGAAGCCCTAATGAATCCTAATGAGACTTAGAAAACTTGTAAAGGTGTCCCAAGTCAAGAAGGAGTTGTTTAATATATATTTGTGACAATTAGACATTATACATGTTTTAGGATCAATGTTTGCTTGATTGATTAAATATCTCATTGGATTTAGATATACTACTTCTTAGAGATCTCCAAAAATAGGTATGTGGTTATACGTATGACTAATCACTCTAGTTTCATGGAGATTTCTGAGGTTTTATCAGTTACTTAGAAATAACTTCTTGGTTGACTTTTATTTCATGCAACTATAAAGTGACTATGGCTATCACCATAAATATATGTGCATGATTGGCTTAGATCCTAGTCCTCCTCTATAGCTTTGATGATGATGAGATGTATGACCTAGTACATGGTCAACCCTTGGCTTAGGATCATCAGGTTATCATGATTCGATGTGTTGGTCTACCCTTGGGTAGGACCATACAACTACACATCCCTAGGTTGTGGTCTACCTATAAGGTAGGATCATAGGTGATATTTGAAATCTACCATATGAGAGTGGTAGTATCCATGTCCACTGTAGGGATAGAACAGAGGCAAGGATATGTAGGGATTGAGTAGTTATGTTTAAAATGTAAAGCTTGATTTGTTAAATCATAATTTTATTGCAATATGTTGTCACAATTAGAATCAAGATTTTGATTCCCCCACATACCAGTATAATTCATTATACTGACCACAATTTTATTTGTCGGCATTTTAGGTTTATCAGAAAGTGGATATTCCTTTAAAGTGACATTGAATGAATAAAGTTCAATAAAGAATTGGAGGATTGTTGATAGATAGTTTCTTACCTGGGTAAAGTCCCTCAAATCCTATATTTTTCAAGGTATGTGAAAAGATTTTTTTTATCCTATTTCAAGCTTAGTTGTGGTAGAATTTATTAATTATTTTTTATTATTTGCAAAACCATTGATCATGTTTTTGAATAGCGGATTTTACTTCTTGGTCTTCCTTAATTCAGGGTTATTGGGAAGCGGGGTCATTACAAAGGTTGTACGCCTACTGATGCATCATATATCCCATTAGGGTTTGATTTGATACATTGAACGAGGCGCGGGTAGGTCAGAATGGTGGTGGAGGTGGAGGTGCCTGGGTGGAGGTAGAGGCTTCAGGTGTGGTAGAAGAGGTAGGCAGGAAGGTTTTCTTGATTGTAGTTTAACTAATGCAAACTCTGTTCTGACTGGGTATGTAGTTAAAGTCAGGGAAATGATATTTTTGGGTGCCAAACTAAACAAACCACAAATCAAGGCTGGGTGGGTACCACATGCATTCTTCCCTGAGTCAAAACAGGTCATGTGATGTAAGATATATTGGGACCATTTGAAACCAACATTCTTCAACAAATAATACATGATTACATCATTATTTTTTGCAATGTCCATTTGATTTTTCTTCGGGTGGACATTACAATTAACAACTAATGCAAGCATCCTATTTTTTATATTGAAGGAAGAGGATGACAAGGTTGAATTCCTATTATTGGGTACTTGAGGCTTATTTAAGAACTTGTAGATGTTAGGAAGAGTGAGGTTGAAGTGCTTGTAGAAGGCATCAGGGTCCAAAAGGTCAAAATAGTCAAGATAATCCTTTCTTGATGATTCAGTGACATTTGTTCCATTAAAAAAGATGTTCAAGGAATCTTCAGATATTTTGAATTTAAAACCGACAATCATGGAGGAGAAGATGAAGTGGCTATCAGGTGGTGGCACTAATGTGTCGTAGCTCCATGTGAGATTCACATAGAAGTCGTGGACTGACTTGGTGCTTGTGATATAATTATGAAAGTATTGAGGTTCTACACATAAGGATCCTAGATGATGGGTATAGAAAAGGTCAACAGTCTCTTTGATAACATCCTTTGTTTTGAGATGAGGCTCAAACAAAGATCTAAATGGAAAGGGGTTCCTAGGACGAGTTCCTTGTAGAGATTAAGAGCTTCAGATGAGACAAAAGAAGTATCATCAAAAGAGATCAAGTGATGGTTGGCTGAGGACAAGGGTACACCATCTGGGGTAGCTCTCTTTCTTTGATTGTATTTCATGTGAAAGGATTGGAGAAGCAAACAACAACCAAAATGAAAGAGAACCACAAAAACATGCCTTCTAATCACCTAGAAGGGTGTGGGAAGAGGCAAGGGAGGCTAGGTTAGGCAAGGGAGAGGATGGTCACACCTAGTGTAACGATCCCGCCTCCTGGTAACCCCCAATTAAGGGAGACCCGAAGGTCAGAGCTGTTATTCAATTAACAGGATCAAAGGTTCGACAAATAATCAATAACAATTATGAAATTCTACTAACTAAACTGAAAATAGGTATAAAATAAAACTTTGTTTACCTTTTAAAATCTAGGATTTCTAATCTTCTATCCATGCAGATACTAATCTAACTAATCCTCCTGTGCACGTTACTTCTCATTTAATTCCACATATGTCACTTTACTGTTTGTTCTTTTCATTGTACCTAAAATGCCGACAAACAAAACGTCGGTCAGCAAGAGGCTGGTATGTAGGGGAAACAATAATCATGCAACTATAATAACAAAGTAATCATCCAATTATCATTTAACAACCAAGATTACATTTTAAACCATACTACTCAATCCTTTCCTATCCCCTATCTCTGTGATGTCCCTGCAACGGACTGAGATACTACCTCTCTCTAGGTAGATCCTTATTAAACCCCGCATGATCCTAGCTAACACATAGATCAATATCTAGGGTTGAGTCGCATGGCACTACCCATAGGTAGTCCAATCTCTAACTCAATGTGACTTGATGGACCTACCCCATTGGTAGCCATTTACTAAGTCATCCAATGACCTGATGGGCCTACCCCATTGGTAGTCATTTACTAGGTCAACCCATTAAGCTACAGAGGGGACTAGGATCTGAGCTAGTAGGCATATCTCTTATGTGATAGTCATATTCACATTATACTTTGCATGAATTAAATACATCCAACAATTTAATTCAAGCCATGATGGAAACATCGATAAAAACTTAGGAAAACTTCAGAAAACTAACTCGATATATTCATAAGCGTAACCACATACCTATCAAGCAGTCTTGAATGTAGATTCAATTGAGTAATCCAGAGTAAATCAAGCACAATTTAATTCTGAAATATTCATCCAATATTTTCTATCACGGATCACGGTTTACAAATCAAATATAATCGTGCCCTAGGGTTACTAGACCTTTTTAAGGTTTAGACCATAATTAGGGTTTCACCACTTTTACTTTATTTTTTATCAAAATATCCATCAAACCCTAATGATATCAGTTTGTTTCCCATTAAGATCTTAATATCAGATTTAGATCACAAAAACCCTAATTATCGGGTTATTATATTCTTTCTTCCCTTTTTCCCTCACTTAGGATATCTAAGGGTTTTAAATCAACATATTAGGTTTAAAACCCTAATCCTTGCAATTTTATCATCAAAACATGTTACAATCTATCTTAATCATCAAACCAGTTAATAATTCTCGAATTTACACACTTGCAAGATTAAATCTATTTTTCGATCATCAATTAGGTTTTGTAACCATAAATTAATACCTTTTCTATTCAAAATATGCACTTTTGCTAAAATATACAGATTTAGGTGTCCAAAACATTTTTATCTTGTTCCTTGTATTTTTGTAGTCAACTTTCATATTTTGAGTTTATCAATCTGAGATTCCTAGTAACTTCTATGGATTTCACAAGAAAACCCATTTTTATGCAAAATCAATCAGAGAGGAGAAATACCAAAAAAATGACGGCCACTGGATCGGTAGATCGATGATCCCCCCTTTGGATCTAACGCTGCGCGGCTTGCTTTGCATCCCAGTCACGGTGACATTACATCATTGCCCCTGACTTCTTGATCTGAAACCACACACGCCTAGGGGTAGGTACATCATTCCCTACTTTCTCACCTTTAACCTCGCGCTTGCCCAGCGCTCGCGAGCCTGCGTTCCCCAGCTCTAGGTTGCAATGAACCTAGAGGTTGACTTCGGGCAACAGGGTGCCGGAGGGCTAGGTTTTGGAGCAGAATCCTCCGCTACTCATCGCCTGACTCACCAGCGTCCCCAATTTCTTGGGAGGCGGCGCCAACGAGGAAGGAGAGAAGGAGCTTCACCGATGGAACAAAGTAGAAGGGAGGGAAGAAAATGGAGATCGGTTGGCAGAATTGAAGGCTGGGATGAACACCCTAGATTCGGTCGAGTCTTACGACTAGTCTCATCCTTTACGTGGGGCGCTAAAGCCCTTATATAGATACTAGGATCAAGAGTTGAGTTTCGCGGCACCTGTGGTTTGGGAAAAGCTTCTAGAGAGCTCCAAACCAGGCAAAACCCAGGGTAGGCGAGTTCGCCCTGGTCTCCCAAATCTAAAGGAAAGGTCCCCGAGTTTTCTTATGCATTCAATCGAGACGGAAACTCTTTAGAAATCTATGCCACTTTCCTTACATGGCCCGAGGTAGGTGACAAAGCATTCGTTGTTGGATCCTAGATCAATGACTGCTATTCCACACGCATTAGCAAAAGTATTCCCAGTAGAAATCAAAAACAAAACTTTTAATACTTTCCTAGTCTTTTATGGATTTTGTGAAATTCGTATCTCCCAAACCACTAATCCAATTAACACCAAATTTTGAGGGAAAGTTAATAATAACTTTATCTACCTTTATGCCAAAATTAGGCTCATTATCTAAAAGAAAACGTACCTTTTCATTAGGTGCAAGATATTACTCGAGTAAGTATATTTCTTGCTTATTTTCTCTTTCTTTTACTATTAAATTATCATTCCGAGTTCCTTGAACCTTAAGGAACCTTAATGGCTCGGAAACCCATATTGGGAATATACATTGACCTTTTATTTATCTTTTATCCTTTATTTCCCATTATCTTATTTATTTCTTATCAAAATATCTCTTTTTGAGGATTTTCTTTATTTCTCTTTTATTTTCCTCATTGGTATTCCTTTTAACATTAGGAATCTTTGGGATACGAAATTCCACCAAGGATAACTCAATTATACCTCTTTTCACTTGTTTTCCACATTTTACTATTATTTCCAATTTCCTTCTTAATAAAGAAATACTTAATTGACCTTTTTCTTTTCTTTTTGCATTATCATGCAACTTTGGACTCCTTGGAACTCAAGGAACCCATGTGACACGAAATCCACCTTTGGATTAAGCTCTTTTGCCTTCTAGAGGTTTCCACACCTTTCTTTTCTCAAATTCTCAATTATTCATTAATTAATTGAATTTCCCTTGTCATTGGGCCCAATAACCAATAAAGCCCACAACATAATCATCAAGGCTATTGTATACGAAAACAACAAATTGTATTATTATTTTTTTCCAAATATCTTTAACATGAAAATTTACATTTCTCAGCAAATGAACCTAGAATTGGGGTTGTAACATCCTTCCCCTCTTATAAGAATTTTGCCCTCAAAATTCCATCAAGCAAGCAAACAAACAGGATAAGCCTTTCATATGTCCATCATGGCTCCCATGTGGCTTCACCCTTTCCATGGTGCTTCCCAAGAACCTTCATTATCTCATATTCTTCCATCTGAGTTCTTTCTTACCTTGGTATATCGTACCCTCATAGGTGACTCAGGACATTTCAACCTCTCAAAAGCTGAATAGGTTTTGGGCTCAACACATGGCTTGGGTACCTCACATAGTGCTCCAGATCGGACTTGTGTAACACATTACACATCATGTTACCCTGTGAGGCAAGGCTAAACACAATCATATCCACCAATCCATCTCAAATGGACCCATATATCAGGGACTCAACTTTCTCAGCTGTAGCTCAGAGGGGTTGGATTTTCACATTATATTCCCCCACAATGAACTACATGTCAGTCTACTTTGCATCTGCTCATGATTCATGTCACCCTTGGGCTCTCTCTCAGCCATTGCACGATCAAGCAACTTCATCTGCATGCACTGTGGTTCTTTTATGACCTTCACGAGGCCTCCTTCACCAACATCATATTAATGAAGTGGTGACCGACACAACCTCCTTATAGAAATTCTTACATCCCGATAAAGGCTATGGTGGCTAACATCACATCTTAAGAACTATCTCTTTGTATCACCCTGAACAAGCACTCTCGCTCTCATCAGACCCTCTAGTATGGATCGTACTAACCATTAGTTAGGGGTGATAAGCGGTACTAAAAAAATTAGTTTTTCATGCACCTACTTCCACCGCATGGAAGTAAACCTTCTAACCATGCTCAAGAACTTTAGAACTCACATCATGATGTAGTTGAACTATTTTTCTCTCTATTACAAGTAGTTCAACCCAAATCTATCTCGTGACAGTACTTTTCTTTTCTCATGTCATCCAGGTAAGGAGATCTACCATAACTCATATTGGATCTCGACCTTCCTTGGTCCAGGGGAGACTCACAACATCCACAATGATGAACTCCCATTCCCTCTTGGGAACTCTTTATACTTTATATCGATACACTGGGTTACTGGTGTTCGTCTTTCACCTCTATCATGCATGGCTACAAGCCACATGCATCTTCATCTTAAGCATCCAAAGTGCTACTATCTCTTACTATCTCAGTAATACCATGGTATATGGTGATCTTAAAATCATGATTTCCAGTGTGTCATGATTCCTCAAGCTTGATTCCTCAGAAACCCTACACCACTCTAATTAGGGTTTCACCACCTCCCTTTTCAGAGGCGTATATCTGAGGTTCTACAACGATCCTTTCATTATATCATGGACTAGGCTGGCTAACCAAACAACCTTTAACTTGATCAACCAATATTGTTACATCTGTGTGTTACCCAAACTTATCTCGTTTCCAACTGAGGGTTAACCTAATAACCTCTTCTAGCCTCCATCTAACTAGGCAGCCATATCTCAACAAGAGCATTTATTACCACTTCTTATCCTTAAGTGTTAGGTACAGTTGAAGACATACTCTTCCATGTATTTCACTTATCATCTCAAACTTGAATTCTAAGTCTATCTTCGTCGAGAAAACTATGAGCTCATCCTCTTGGTTTTTGAATTCGACCTTGTATAACTCATGACCACAGTATTCCGTTTTTTGGTTGCAAACCATCCGTGCACCATTCACTCCACCAAGGTATGCTATCATCTCTGTCCTCATTCCTTATAGCAAAGCTCCATCTCACATTATCTTTGCTCTTGGTGTATGGCATGCGTACTGTCCTATCTCTCACTCCCATAACAAGAAGAAATAAGCATTTGGCGGCTGTCCAAATACAGAGTTATTCCCATTCCAAGAGTAGAGATGGTACAGCCCACCTTTCCAGTACACCTTCAAATCTAAGTTGAAACGTGTAACTCATGTATCCACATCACAAACATCATGATATCAAAAATTACTTTCATGGAAAACTGGTCTTGAACCCACTTGGGTCACCACACAATCCTCAGTCATCTCCTCTAGGTCTATAGGGTACCAAAACTTTTGGGGTCATCCCTTTTCCCTTATGCATCCAGAGAGTGCCCTACTCATCTGCCCTTTGGGTCCCATGAGTCCATGAAGGTGATCAATCTCCTAACCCATGGCCCTCAGACGATGATAGTTGTTACCTCCCAACCCTATGGTCATGTGCAACTAGGGAATTAGGCAACTCCTTCTTCCATCAGTCTTATCCCTACCTGACCCTAGGACAGACTTAGGATTCTATTATAGTACATGTCCACTTAGAACCTTACCCAATCCTTCATCATCTCTCTCTGCATTCACGACTGACTTTCATCCCTTCATAGGGTTCATGACAACCTGCCTACCTTGGTCAGGCCCCATACCGGTTACTTCCATGGTAACACATCCATATGCACTTAGAGATGGTTATCTATGGGTTTACAGGTTCAATCTCATACCATGTACTTTTCACTTAGCTTCTCAAGATCCTATGAAACCTCTTTAGGTTACCTCAAAACCAACAAAACTGGTATACACCCTACCAACGGGTCCCTCTCCCAGGATGGGAGGAAACTACACTTGGATAACAAAGGTCACAAGCGTCCTTATGTTTAGGGTCTGCTTTCACATGAGCATGCTTAACCCAGCAGCTACTAAGGCACACCCATTAAACCATGCTAGGTCATACTTATTCTCATCCTCAACATTAGACCAACTTAGTTGTGAGGGGTTCGTCCATCATACCCTTACCTAAAGGGGCTTCCTTTACCTTTACACATTAAGAGTACCATGCTCAAAACTATAGAGACTCAAACTCAACATGAGTATTGGATACACTGCTTCCCCTCTTAGGCCTAGGAACCCTATGTTCACCTTTGGGTATCCAACTGCATGCTCAATCTCTTAACCACGAATCAAGCATGTCCGATATATTTCATGTACTTCAATGATCCCTCTACTCGAGCAACACTTTGGAGTTGAGTCCTCTTCCAGGACAACCAACTAGGTATAAAGCCTCACAACTGGTTACTTAAACCTCCTCAGGGTCTAAAGCACTCTTTATCTCATCCAGTAGGTAATCACTTATACCATAGGTACTAGAAGCATCATCCTCCCTCTAAGGTTTGGTTCCTCTAAAGGCAACCAAGATATCATCAGCCTTCAGGGATCAAACATAAGGCAACCACTATCATCCACTTAGGTCGCATCATTCTCGACTCCCACTGTTCCTCGAGTTTCAGGGTTTTAGGCTTCCAACCTTCTTGGCTGAGGTATGCTCTCTCTCTAGAGCTAACTCCACATCCAACCTTACTACCTGAGGTCCTTTTCCATGAAGGATCAAGCTCACTAGCATACCTCCACATGGGTGAAGCCTATGCTCAAACATAGGTTTGATCAAGATCATTCATAGCCCTTTATGCTTATTCCATAAGCTATCCATCATGATCTCTTAACTAGGGTTTCATCAAGATATACCCTACTTGCCTAAGCCCATAGGGTAACTATAGGTTCTCTTCTAACCTCATCCACGAGGGAGATATCCTTTTCTCTAGCATGCACGACCCTCTCCAGGGTTGGGTCACCAAAGGTACTAGGTCATCTACCCTTTTATGGCATCCCAAAGGCATGTCCAAACACTCGGTCAACCATGACATATAACTCATCATGTCATCTCTCTCTCTAAACTTCACTTAGGGTTAGGGTTAACATCATCCTCAAAGGTTGTGCTAGGTCTCTATTTTTAATGGAGGTCTCTACCTCCAAGACTAACTCTCTCTACTCATCCTCCTACCAAGGAGGTCTATCCTCAGGTCTCTCTTAAGGGAAATGACAACTCGTGTCATACGACCTAAGCATGTATCTATTCCTTTACGCTTACTCTATTAATCTTGTGTCCATGACATCTTATTTACATGCTTTTTATTAATTTGGTGGAGGATTTCTTAATCCTTATCAACCTTACCCATACCTCAAGAGGGAGAGCAAAAGAGAGAAAACCCTAATCCTTAAGGTCCTTAAGGAATTTGAGTTGAGGAGGGATGAACAAGATGAGAGAGTCCTAAAGGTATCTTATTTTGAATCATACCCTATGAATTTGGCCAGGCAGTCACACGGATCCGGGAGTCCTCGTATTTCGACTAGCGGTGCGGAGGAAAATATTGCCAGCCCCCGGTCGTGATCCTTTTCTAGACACCTCTGTCTTTCGGATAATCCTCTAATAACTCCCTTGGGTTCTACAAAATTTGTAAAATTTAATAATTATTAAGGATTAAATGAGGAACCTATGCTATGATACCAATTGTAACGACCCCGCCTCCCGGTAACCCTCAATTAAGGGAGACCCGAAGGTCAGAGCCGTTATTCAATTAACAGGATGAAAGGTTCGACAAATAATCAATAACAATTATGAAATTCTACTAACTAAACTGAAAACGGGTATAAAATAAAACTTTGTTTACCTTTTAAAATATGGGATTTCTAATCTTCTATCCATGCAGATACTAATCTAACTAATCCTCATGTGTACGTTACTTCTCATTTAATTCCACATATGTCACTTTACTGTTTTTTCTTTTCATTGTACCTAAAACGCCGACAAACAAAACGTCGGTCAGCAAGAAGCTGGTATGTGGGGGAAACAATAATCATGCAACTGTAATAACAAAGTAATCAACCAATTATCATTTAACAACCAATATTATGTTTTAAACCATACTACTCAATCCTTTCCTATCCCCTATCTCTGTGCTATCCCTGCAGCGGACTGAGATACTACCTCTCTCTAGGTAGATCCTTATTAAACCCCGCATGATCCTACCTAACACGTAGATCAATATCTAGGGTTGAGTTGCATGGCACTACCCATAGGTAGTCCAATCTCTAAGTCAATGTGACTTGATGGACCTACCCCATTGGTAGCCATTTACTAAGTCATCCAATGACCTGATGGGCCTACCCCATTGGTAGCCATTTACTAGGTCAACCCATTAAGCTACAAAGGGGACTAGGATCTGAGCTAGTAGGCATATCTCTTATGTGATAGTCATATTCACATTATACTTTGCATGAATTAAATACATCCAACAATTTAATTCAAGCCATGATGGAAACATCGATAAAAACTTCGGAAAACATTGGAAAACTAACTCGATATATTCATAAGCGTAACCACATACCTATCAAGCTTTCTTGAATGTAGATTCAGTTGAGTAATCCAGAGTAAATCAAGCACAAATTAATCCTAAAATATTCATCCAATATTTTCTATCACGGATCACAGTTTACAAATCTAATAGGTCTAATCGTGCCCTAGGGTTACTAGCCCTTTTTAAGGTTTAGACCATAATTAGGGTTTCACCACTGTTACTTTATTTTTATCAAAATATCCATCAAACCCTAATGATCTCAGTTTGTTTCCCATTAAGATCTTAATATCACATTTGGATCACAAAAACCCTAATTATCAAGTTAGTTCTTCCCTTTTTCCCTCACTTAGGATTTCTAAGGGTTTTAAATCAACATATTATGTTTAAAACCCTAATCCTTGCAATTTTTTCATCAAAATAGGTTACAATCTATCTTAATCATCAAACTAGTTAATAATTCTCGAATTTACACACTTGCAAGATTAAATCTATTTTCGATCATCAATTAGGTTTTCTAACCATAAATTAATACCTTTTCTATTCAAAATATGCATTTTTGCTAAAATATACAGATTTAGGTGTCCAAACCATTTTTATCTTGTTCCTTGTATTTTTCTTGTCAACTTTCATATTTTGGGTTTATCAATCTGAGATTCCTAGTAACTTCTATGGATTTTGCAAGAAAACCCAATTTTATGCAAAATCAATCAGAGAGGAGAAATACCAAAAAAATGACGGCCGTTGGATCGGTGGATCGATGATCCCCCCTTTGGATCTAACGTTGCGTGGCTTGCTTTGCATCCCAGTCACGGTGACATTACATCATTGCCCCTGACTTCTTGATCTGAAACCACACGCACCTGGGGGTAGATACATCATTCCCTCCTTTCTCACCTTCAACCTCGTGCTTGCCCAGCGCTCGCGAGCCTGCGTTCCCCAGCTCCAGGTTGTAGTCAACCTAGAGGTTGACTTCGGGCAACATGGTGACGGAGGGATGGGTTTTGGAGCAGAATCCTCCGCTGCTCCTCGCCTGACTCACCAGCGTCCCCAATTTCTTGGGAGGCGGTGCCAATGAGGAAGGAGAGAAGGAGCTTCGCCGATGGAACAGAGTAGAAGGGAGGGAAGAAAATGGAGATCGGTTGGTAGAATTGAAGGCTGGGATGAACACCCTAGATTCGGCCGAGTCTTACGACTAGTCTCATCCTTTGCGTGGGGCGCTAAAGCCCTTATATAGATACTAGGATCGAGAGTTGGGTTTCACGGCACCTGTGGTTTGGGCAAAGCTTCTAGAGAGCTCCAAACTAGGCAAAACCCAGGGTAGGCGAGTTCGCCCTGGTCTCCCAAATCTAAAGGAAAGGTCCCCGAGTTTTCTTATGCATTCAATTGAGAGGGAAACTCTTTGGAAATCTCTGCCACTTTCCTTACATGGCCCGAGGTAGGTGACAAAGTAGTTGTCGTTGGATCCTAGATCAATGGCTGCTATTCCACACGCATTAGCAAAAGTATTCGCAGTAGAAATAAAAAATACAACTTTTAATACTTTCCTAGTCTTTTATGGATTTTGTGAAATTCGTATCTCCCAAACCACTCATCCAATTAACACCAGATTTTGAGGGAAAGTTAATAATAACTTTATCTACCTTTCTGCCAAAATTAGGCTCATTATCTAAAAGAAAACGTACCTTTTCATTAGGTGCAAGATATTACTCGAGTAAGTATATTTCTTGCTTATTTTCTCTTTCTTTTGCTATTAAATTATCATTCTGAGTTCCTTGAACCTTAAGGAACCTTAATGGCTCGAAAACCCATCTTGGGAATATACATTGACCTTTTATTTATCTTTTATCCTTTATTTCCCATTATCTTATTTATTTCTTATCAAAATATCTCTTTTTGAGGATTTTCTTTATTTCTCTTTTATTTTCCTCATTGGTATTCCTTTTAACATTAGGAATCCTTGGGATACGAAATTCCACCAAGGATAACTCAATTATACCTCTTTTCACTTGTTTTCTACATTTTACTATTATTTCCAATTTCCTTCTTAATAAAGAAATACTTAATTGACCTTTTTCTTTTCTTTTTGCATTATCATGCAACTTTGGACTCCTTGGAACTCAAGGAACCCATGTGGCATGAAATCCACCTTTGGATTAAGCTCTTTTGCCTTCTAGAAGTTTCCAGACCTTTCTTTTCTCAAATTCTCAATTATTCATTAATTAATGGAATTTCCCTTGTCATTGGGCCCAATAGACAATAAAGACCACAACATAATCATCAAAGCTATTGTAAACAAAAACAACAAATTGTATTATTATTTTTTCCAAATATCTTTAACATGAGAATTTACATTTCTCAGCAAATGAACCCAGAATTGGGGTTGTAACACCTAGGGTTGAGGTCAAGAGGGGCTAGAGCTTCGGAATCGGTCGACTTTTCTCTATTTGAGAGGGAGAAATGTAGACCAAACCCAATTTTAGGTTTGGTCCAACCCGACAATTGGTCGAGTTTGTCCTGGGGAACTCAAACAATTAAAGAGAAAAATCCTTGACCTCAGCTTGGGATCGGTCGAGTTGGCAACTCGACCGAAAGGTAGCTTCTCTAAAAATGTGAAATCTTATATTCTAGCCTCTAGGCTGCTTCAATTTTATTTCTTTAGCCTATTATACATTTTAGACATATTAAGGTGCCTTTCACTCATCATAGGGTACTATTTTGTGATAAAACAAGTGTTTGCAAAAAATACCCAAAACAAGGCAAGAAACAAGATAACTATAACACATATCAAGTAATAGATGATCAATTCTAAGAAAGAAATATATAAATAAGAGAACAAATAGTTAGAAGACATGTAATATCATATAGAGCAGGTATTAGAATTTTTGATCTAATGAAAGTAAATTTCTCTCTAGCTAGAGGTTTAGTGCATATGTCTGCTAACTAATTCTCTGTATCCACATGCGTGATACAAATATCATTCTTGGCAATGTGGTAAACAAAAAAGTGATGACGGACTTCTATATGTTTAGATATATTATGAAATATAGGATTGTAAGACAGGTTAATTGCACTAGTATTATCACAAAAGATAGGAGAAGCATCAAAATAAATGTTAAAGTCTTGGAGCATCTGCTTCATCCATAGGACTTGGGCACAACAACTCCTAATTGCAATGTATTCAACCTCGGTAGTTGATAGAGCCATGGTGCTTTGCTTCTTGGAGAACCAAGAAACTAGTCAAGGCCTAGGAAGAAGCAAATGCCACTTGTGCACTTTCTATCAATCAAGCATCATGCATAATCCACATCAGTATAAGAAGTAAGAGTAAAGCCCCTTGACTTAGGATACCATAGTCCAAAATTTGGGGTTTTGGCTAGATACCTCAAAATCCTCTTAATGGCTATAATAAGGGATTTTCTAGGACTTGTTTGAAACTGAGCACACAAGCAACACTAAAAATTATGTCAGTTCTAGAGGTAGTTAAATGAAGTACACTTACAATCATACCTCTATAGAGCATCACATCTACCTTTTCTCATTCTTCATCTTGATCAAGTTTGGCGGTGTTTGACATGGGGGTGTCCATTGTCTTGGTGTTCTCCATGCCAAAGCATTTAGTATCTCACTTGTGTACTTGCCTTGGTTGATGAAGTTTCCATTCCTTGTTTTCTTGATTTGAAAGCCAAGGAAGAATGTGAGCTTCCCCATCATACTCATCTCAAATTCACTCTGCATAAGATCACTAAACTCTTTACAAAGATCAAGATTATTTCTTCCAAAAGTGATATCATCAACATAAATTTGAATGATAAGAAAATCGTTAGAAGTGTGCTTTAGAAACAAGGTAGAATCTACTTTAATCATTATATAGCCACTATCTAACAAAAAGTTATTTAGTACTCATACCAAGATCGAGGTGCTTATTTGAGACAATAGGGAGCTTTTTCAACAAATAAACATGGTTAGGCAAGTTATCATGTTCAAAGCCTAGAGGTTGTGCAACATACACTTCCTCCTCAATTGTACCATTTAAAAATTCTCTTTTAACATCCCTTTGATGAAGTAGACAATTCTTATGACAAAAAAAAGCAAGTAACATTATAATTGACTCAAGTCTAGCCACATGTACATATGTTTCATAAATATCTATACCTTCTTGTTGATTATAGCCTTGATCAACTAATCTTGCTTTGTTCCTTACCACTTTTCCGATTTCATCCAACTTGTTGAGGTAGACCCTTTTGGTTCCCGTGATCTTTCTATCACTTGGTCTTGGTACAAGATTCCACACTTTGTTTCTTTCAGATTGCTCCAACTCTTCTTGCATGGCGAGGATCCTCTCATCATCTTTAAGAGCTTCTTTGACGTCTTTTGGCTCACACTGGGAGATGAAGGTGATATCTACTTGTTCTCTTCACCCTTTTAAAAGTATTTCCTATGATGAGCTCTTTAGGATGATGCTTTGCAAAGCAGGGATTGGATCCTTCTTTTCTTCATTCTTCTCTTCTTCATCAACTAACATCTCCTTTCATTTATCAATGTTGAGTTCTTTTAAGAGAGGTATCACCTCACCTGCAACATCATCATTTGGAACAATATCTTTAGGAATAGAGGGGTTAGTCTCAAAAATCTACCATTTATAGATTCTTCTACTTTACACAGTTCTATATTATATACTCTATATGCCTCGCTAGTAGTGGTATAGCCAAGAAAGAAAGCCTTACAAGATTTCAGATCAAAATTGTCTAGGGAATCCTTGGTGTTCAAAACGAAACAAGGACAAACAAAAATGTGAAAGAATTCAAATAGCTCATAGGGGGGTTTCTTAAGTGAAGGATGAGTAAAAACTCAATTTTGCACAAAACATGAAGTACTGACGGCTTCAGTCCAAAACATGTTTGGAGTATCATACTCTCGAACATAGTCCTAGTCATCTCCTGTAGTGACCTAGTATTTCTCTCTACAACCTCATTTTGTTGAGGTGTTTGTGGTGAAGAAAAAGTATTTGCATAACTGAATTCCTCACAAAAGCATTCAAACAATTCATTTTCAAATTCTCTCCCGTGATCATTGTGGAATGAAACAATCCAACAAGAAGCTTCATTTTCAATATGTTAGGAAAAAGTCGAGAATACATCGATAGTATCACTTTTTAAAACAAGAAAGAAGGTTCAAGTAAAGTGAGAGAAATCATCAACAATCACTAATCAATACTTTTTGCCATGAAGCATTTGTGTACACATTGGACCAAGTAGATCAATTTGAAGATGCTCAAGAACTCTTTTGGTGTTAAGGGTTCCTTTTGATTTGAAGGAGCACTTGGTTTTCTTTCTTTTGGTACAAAAATCCAATTTGGGAAGTCCTTTGACCAAATCCTTTTTTCTCAACTTCTTTATTTGATGCAAATTTACATGTCTACGATGCCATAAAGCGATATCATTTGAATTAGCAACAAGAAATCTACCAATAATATGCTTAATAGAGTCAAGCACAATATATAGATTACCATTTCTAGTTCCCTCATATATGACATTATAGGAGAACCAATATAGAAGCAAGCATCCTAAACAAGTAAATAGAACAAGGTAACCATTATCACAAAGTTGATTAAAACTTATTAAATTGTGATGTAGGCCATCTACAAGAAGCACATTCTTGATACACAGTGACTTGCCCACATCACCCTCACATATTACCTTACCCTTGTTGTTATCACCAAAAGCCATTGATCCACCTTTCTTCTTTGTGAATTGCTTGACGAGGCTGATTTCACCAGTCATGCGTTTGGAACAACCACTATCAACAATCCATTGGACTTTAACCTATATGAAATGAAGATAATTAGTTCCCCATTCAAAGTTTGTGATTTGAGGTTAGCTTGGGGACCCACTTCATCTTTGGGTTGTCCCCCTTCTCCCTGTAAGGACAATAAGTCGAATAATGATCATCACTCTTATAATGAGACAAACCATAGGGTTCTTTGAGCTAGATGACTCTTCATGGAAAGTTGGAGGTTCCTTGCTCTTCTTCTTCTTACCCTTACTTTTGCTTTTTGAAGAACCCTCATATCCAAGACCACTCTTACCACTGTGTTTGGTGGAGTGATCCAAGACTTCATTAAGGGACTTCTTCCCTTTAAGGAAAGTTTGCAAGGTAGATCTCAAGTTATGATTATCATTGGTAAGAGTGATAATAGTAGAAGACAACTGAGCAATATCATCATTAGCATGTAGCATGCCGACCTCAAGACAAAGGGCTTTAGTCAAATATGAATATTTTTCAAGAGTAATAGAAAAAACATCTTTGATAGGAAAAATAGGTCTAGAAGTTAAATCATTTACTTGTGTAAATAACCTAGAATTTTTGGTTTTAAGCAATTGAAGTTCTTTAAGATAAACTTCTCTCTAATCTCTACAAACATCACAAACAAGCTTAAGTTCAATATTTTCAGCTTTACGTAACTCAAGATCATAAAGCAATTTTTGTTCTCTTCCCTGAAGACTAGTGATATTCTTAAGATAGATCCCATTCTCAACTTCAACCCCATTGTATTGGATCTCAAGATCAAGAAATTGGCCTTGCAAAGAATCAATGCTCTCAAGATGCACTTTCTCATTTTGATCAAGAATGTCAATTTTAGCATAAAGATCATCAATAATCTTACCCAACTTGTTCTTCTTAGATTTACATTTGAAATAATAAAATCGGGTAGCATTAAGCATTTCTATAAGAGTTTCTTTGGACAACTCATGTAAGCTTACCTCACTTACCTCACCTATGTATTCACTTATGGAAGCCATGAGTGCAAGATGACATTCAACTTCATTGGAGCTTGAGCTACTTGAAGATGAATCCTCCCAAGCTCCATGAGCTACATCCTTACTTCTTTTCTTCTTCTTATCCTTCCTCTCATACTTTCCTTCCATCTTGTAGTCATCCTTCTTCTTGTGAATGCTCTTGTTGTAGCTTTTCTTGGTCTTTAGGGATTCATTCTTGTAGTGCCCCTTTTGTCCACATTCATAGCACCTAGGGGTTGAGGATGAGGAAGGCTTTCCTTTGAAGTGCTTTCCCTTGGAGTAGTTGGATTCATGATCACTAGGGCCATCATCTTCACTTGAAGAGGTAGGAGAGGACCGATAAGCAAGTTATTGTTGAAGGATCATTGCCTCTACTTGAGCTTTGAAAACATTGTCTTTAATCTTCATTGACTCCTTCTCCTCTTTCTTTTCATCTTCCTTTTTCTTTTCTAGCCTTGGCTCATGGTCTTAGAGGTTTCCACTGAGCTCCTCGGTGGCTAAGTCTCCAAGAATTTTTACTTCTTTGATTGAAGTCACTTTGGGTTCCCATCTCTTGGGAAGGGACCTAAGTATCTTGGAGTTGATTGCTCCTCTATCCAACAACTGTCCCAAAGATGCAAGTCCATTGACAATGGTGTTGAACCTTGAGTACATGTCTGCTACTCTTTCCTTCTTGCCCATCTTGAAATTCTCAAGCAACACATTGAGAATGTTGATCTTAGACTCCTTGACTTGCTGTCTGCCTTCATATGTGATGCACAACTTGCTCCAAATCTCATGGGTTGTATCCTAAGATGAGATCTTGTTGAACTCAGAAGGAGTGAGGGAAGCATAGATGATGCTAACTGCTTTGGCATTGATCTGCTTCTTCTTGACTGTGGCTTCATCCCAAGTGGCTACATCACCGGTTGGCTCCTTGTATTGAAGAATCACCACCTTCCACATTTTATAGTTGGTTCCTTGGAGGAAGAACTGGATCTGCCATTTTCAATAGAGGAAGTTGGTTCCATTGAAGAGAGGTGGCCTTATGGAGAAGCTTCCCTCTAGGTTGAGTGACCCAAGTAAGTCACCCATCTTCTCGTTTCATGGGAGATGTGTCAGAGAAGACCATGGCTCTGATACCTATTGTTGGATCTAAGGGCTCTAGAAGGGGGTTGATAGAGCTTCAAACGTGCACAAAACTTGGTAGACCTTCAAGTTACTTCAAAAAATCTTATTTACAAATAGTGATTTTGATGGCAATTGAGACATTCAAAGCAATGATGAGAGATATTAAAGCAACCAAGAGAAAAAGTTGTTTTAGAGTGGTTCCACTCTCTAAACTAGGCAAGAGTCAGTCTACTACCTAGAGAGGTCAAGCTCTAGGATTTCTAAGATGTCTACTACTTATATTCACTTATAAGAGTTAATACATATGACCTTCCTTTTCTGGGAAAAGGATACTCAACTTCCCTTTTAGGCCAAGGGAGCCAACAACCTTACAACCTAGGGCTTACCTATCCAAGAGCTAGTATTCTACCTCACAAAGGTCTTACCCATTCTTGCAATCAGTTGGATGCCTTCACCAAGGTCTTCCCCTTCATCCAATGAGTCTTTAGCCTTGAGGCTTTACCCACCAGCTCCTTGGATCTTCCTCCTTGATCTTCTCCTTCACTCAGAGTAGCCTTGAGCACCTTCTTCTCCAACTAAAGAAGCTTGCTCCTTCTCTTTCTCTTAGAGAAGCTTTCACCAATGGAGTCTTCAAGAAAGGGGATTGGAGAAAGAGAGATCTTGAGAGCCTCACAAGTGTACAATGATGTGGCTCTCTCACATGAATCCCATATCATTCATAATGAAAAAATGAGTTGTAATCAAGAGAGAGAAAGGGGCTCATGTGGACAAAAAGTATTCAACTATAGCAAGGACCTTGAACAGTATGAATGAGTTGCCTTGAAATGAACTCAAAGTGGTCCTATTTATAGCTGGGTATGTTCACTAGAGTGTGGGAACACTTGTACATTTTTACTAGCTATTTGAATGGAAGAAATAAATATAATTTCGAGTTTTGCACCCCTCTAAAGGTTAGAATTACTTCTTCTACGTTCTCTGTATAGTGAATTCGGTGGCAATTTTATAAAGATAGCTCAACCAATTAAACTATGAGACAAAGCAATTTTAAACCATCAATTAAGTTCGTATTGGGGTAACTCGACGGATCCACTTAAATTTAGTTTTCTATACCGAGGGATCAATCGAGTTCTGTGAGATTGAAACTTGATCGATCAACATTTATTTCTAAAATCCATCAAGGATCAATTGAGTTGGCAACTTGACTGATGAAGTTGCTACTATAAAAGTTACAAAATGAAATTTAAGTGATCAAACGTAAGAATTAAGTGTCCCTAATTTTTTCTCATCTTAGTTACAAGTCATATCATCAATAAAACTGATTATAGAAATATTCTAAGGTGATTTGGAGTGTTTTCCCGAATTGCACATTTGCATTGCTATTGAATTGAACTAAGACAAGATAGAGCTTGAGTGATTTGATCCTTTCCATGTTCCTAATTCCTAAAATCAATCTCAAACAAACATATTAGATACATATGAATGGAATGGTTAAGTAATTATCAAAATATGGACAATGTTCAACGCTTAGGTCAACATTAAGTCCCGTATCTTTATTCAACCATAACAAATCTTTCAACATCAACGTATTTGATCCATCCATGTTTCTTACTTGATTCAAATTGAAATTTGAAATGCTCAGTATTTCAATGTCCATGTTATCTAGTACACTGAATAGCAAAGAGAAATATGTATAGTTTTAATGGATATTTATGGATAAATAGAGGAAGATAAATATATAAATAGAGTCAGACATATTGGTGTAAGAAATAAGAAAGAAATACCAACAAAGACAGTAATGGATAACTCAAAGGAATAAGTTGGGTTCAATGAACATAGGAATGATTAAACATGTGCTTCTCTTCATTGTGTCATCTAGAATTGTGAACTCACAACGTCTTGACTGGCGACAAGTTAACCAAAACACATTTTAACGGATGACATAAACTACATATTTGATTCCTTTTACTACATTAGAACGACAAAACTATTAGTTTTATTTCTTATATTCTTCATAAAAAACAAAGTCGAGTCATTAAATGGCATACCTTTATACAACCATAAATAATTTATAACCATCAACTTTTTTGGTGGATCCATGTTAGCTACTTGCATCAAATGAAAGCCTTGACATGCTAGTTGCATTGCCCATGATCTTTTTTACATTTATATCAATTATTTTCTTTCATGTTTGTTTTTATATGGCCCAAAAATGAAACTCATAAAAAGGAAATTTTGTAACATCCACTTACTTTGTAAATATGTATCTCCTACTTGGTTCCAGTGAAGGCATGTCATGCTAGGTGTTGCAATTCCATCTCATATTCTAGTTTATATGGCTAGTAATGGATAGATGGAGGGACATAATATACAAAACAAAGTCTAACATAGTGGGAAAAAAATAAGAAAGAAAGACTAACAAAGAGAGCAATTGGATAACAAAAAGGAAAGAAGTTCGATGGAACCAACATAGTAATAATTAAAAAGGTGATTTCCTTCACTGTGTCACTCGGAGATGCGGACTCACAACCTCCATACTCAAAATCGATTTTTTTTTATCAAAGTAAGTTTTACAAGATGACATCAACAAGACATTTGTCTTCTTATACTACATAAACCAAAAACAAATCCTACAAAGAATCATATATTAAAATGACAAAACAGTTGGTTTAATTTGTTAGATTTAGAGACATTAATTGCAATTATACAACCATAAATTTTTTTTCAACCATCAGATTATTTGGTTGATCCATGTTCCCTATTTGCTTCATATGAAGGCAAACTTGTTAGGTGTTGCAATGCCCATGTTAGTTGGTACAATGTTATAAATTATGTGTTTGTTTCATTGTTAGTATTATATGACGCATAAATGAAGTTGATAAAAAGGAAATTTTGAAACCTACAAGTTTTATTATTACAAATTTTAACTGATCAACTGCATATTTGGTTTTGTATGTTGCATGAACCAAAATTGAAACAAAAAAAAGTATAAATGTGAACTGGAGAAAATTATCAAGTTTGTTACCTAGATTTTTCATACAAAACACAACAGACACATTAATTACCATGTATGTATACAACCATAAAGAATTTGTAACCATCAAATTATTTTGTGGATCTATGTCCCTACTTGGTTTAAAAGGAAGCAATTCATGGTAGGTCTGTCTGTGTTATCTGGTATATTTTTATGAATAATGTGTTTATTTTATTGTTAATATACAATCCATTAATGAAATTGGTAAAAAGGGAATTTTGAATAAAAAAGAATACATATATAACTTTGCAAAACTAATAAAAATATCTTCATTAGAAAAATTCATCCTTAATTGTGTGCAAAAATTTAGATGTAAATACAAATAAATGCATCATTCTCAATCTTGAAAGTATTCTACCTACAACACCATGTTAGAAACTTGAGGACTCTAAATAATATCATTTTAGGAAATTGAACATGAGTTTTCTTTGGTTGCATCTCAAGAGAACAACAAAATACAATTTTGAATATATAATAGATAAAAGATATATAAATGCATAGGTGTGGTGGCTAGTTATGGATAAGTAGAGGAACAAAGAAATTGAAATAGAGTTAGACATGTTAAAGGAAAAAAATGAGAAACACAATTACACAAATTGAGTAACTAGGGAAAAAAAGGAGAGAAATTGGATTGAATAAAAAAACTTTATAAAGGTCATTCTCTTGATCGATTCATTTGGGCATGTGAACTCACATTTTCTCGATTCAAAAGAGACAAGTTTACCAGAACAAGTTTTGACAAATGTCATTAACTATACGTTTTGGTTTCTAAAATTACATGAACCATAAATTAAACTACCAAAATCTCACATCTAAAATAAAAAAAAAATATCTTTTTTATAGAATCTTTAATTAGCATAGCCAATAAGTCACATATCTTTATATATAAAGAGATTTAGACATATTATGATAAGAAACAACCAAGAAAGACCAACAGAGAGAGCAATGAATAACTAAAGGTAAAGAAGTTGGATTGAATAAACATAGTAATAACTATAGAGGTGAGTCTCTTCATTGTGTCAACTGGGGGTGCAAACTCTCAACGTCCTGACTGGAAAGTGACAAGTTCACCAAAATATATTTTAACAGGTGGCATCAACTAAAATTTGGTTTCTCTTACTACTACATGAACCAAAAGTGAAACTGACAAAAGAAACATATATTGAAATGACAAAACTATTGGTTTTGTTTCTTAGATCCTTCATAAAAAACACAACATAGTCATTAAGTTCCATACCTTTATACTGCCATAAAGAATTTATAACCATCAACTTGTTTGGTAGATCCATGTTAGATACTTGCTTCAAATGGAAGCCTAACATGCTAGTTGCATTGCCCATGGTCTTTAGTACATTATATCAATTATTTTCTTGCTTGATTGTTATTATATGGCCTATAAATGAAACTCATAAAAAGCAAATTTTGTAACCATCGACATACTTAGTCGATTTGTATTTCCTACTTGGCTCCAGTGAAAGCATGTGATACTAGGGGTTGCAATGCCCTTCTCATCTTCTAGTTTTGATAGCTAGTTATGGATAAATAGTGGAACACAAATATATAAAAGAGAGTTTGACATACTAGGAAAAAAATAAGAAAGAATGACTCACAAATAGAGAAATTGGGGGCAACAAAAAGGAAAGAAGTTGGATGGAACCAACCTAGTAATAATTAAAGAGGTGATTCTCTTCACCGTGTCATTTGGAGATGCGAACTCACAACCTCCATACTCAAAACAAACAAGATTTAACAAAATAAGTTTTAACAGATGACATTAACAACACATGTGGCTTCTTATACTACATAAACCAAAAACAAAACCGACAAAAGATCTTATATTAAAATGACAAAATAGTCTGTTTTATTTGTTAGATTCTTCATACGAAACACAATAGAGACATTAATTGCAATACCTTTATACAACCATAAAGAATTTACAACCATCAATTTATTTGGTCGATGCATGTTTTCTATTTGCTTCAAATGGAAGCATGAGATGTTAGGTGTAGCAGTGCCCATGTTAGCCGGTACATTATTATTGATTATGTGTTTGTTTCATTGTTAGTATAATATGACCCATAAATGAAGTAGATAAAAAGGAAATTTTGATCTAGGAAAAAATCATATCTTTATTTCTTGACTCCCTATATGAAAGAGTCATCCATATTCATCACATTTTTATATAATCATGTCAGATTCAAAGATTGACTAACAAAAAAAAGCAATGGATAACAAAGGAAAGGAAGTTGGATGAAATAAAAAATACTAAGTAAAGAGGTGATTCTCTTCATCATGTCGTTGGGGACGCAAAGTCACAACCTCCTTCACTGTAACTGACAAGTTAACCCAGAACAACTTTTAACAGATGGCATCAACCACATTTTTTATTTCTCATACTACATGGACTGAAAATAAAACTGACAAAAACCTTACATAGAAACGACAAGTTCATCGGTTTTGATTCTTAGATTCTTCATACAACAGACAGTAGAGCCATTAATTGCCGCCACACCTTTATAAAACTATAAATAATTTATAATCATCAACTTATTTGGTGGAACCATGTCCTCTACTTGCCTCAAATGGAAGCTTGACATGCACGGTGTTGCATTTCCCATGGCCTATTGTACATCTATATCAATTATTTGATTGCTTGATTGTTATTGTTAGACTCATAAATGAAACTCACAAAAAGGGAATATTGATCTAGGCAAAAACTGCATGCTTTATTCCTTAATTTGTATTTAGTACCATGAAAGAGCCATCCATTAATCATCACACTTTTACACATTCATGTACTAATTCAAACCTTGGACATATTTGGTATAATCAAATTCATATCTTCAATTGAAAGATTGCCATTCTAGGTGAATTTCAATACCCAAGTTATCCGGTAGGTTGTTTATTGATCATAAGTTAGCATTGTGGGGGTCCATTACACTGTCAGCAACCACACTGTTGATTTGCCTTGGATATCAAGCAATCTCCAGATTCAGCCACACCCCCTTCCTCCGTAACGCAATGTGGTCTTTACCTTTTTCATCTCTCTCACTCTAGGCGTCCTTGCCGTTCCTCCACCTCTCCTCACCCTCCAATACTCTAGTAGAGAGAAGAACACAGCACAAGCCAGTGGCTGCTCTGCTGCAGGTTCCTCATGCCAAAAGGGTCATCATTTCAGCACACACCAACATAGAATAGCTCTACCCTATCTCTCTCCTCCGTTCATCTGTTGTCATTTTTTTTCTTTCTCCGTTCAACTCATGACCCTCTCAATACACTGGCCATGTGAGTTTCTATCATATTCTCCTGCTTCTGCACCTCACTCCTAACCCCCTCTCCCTTTTCCTTTCTTTCCTTTCCTTGTTTTCTTTGTTTTCCTTTCTTTCCAATACAAGCATCCATCACACATGGATCGGCGGGAACAGTACTATTACAAGGTGGGTACTGGTGGGGTGTAGTCTAATCCCATATTATCCAGTAAGACCACCAAGTAGGCTCCTCCCTTCCTTTTGTGTAGCCCTAAGCTCTTGGCTGGTCCAACCCTGTCGCTTGCTTTGGGTGTACAGTACAGACCTTGTTACAGTATACAGTATCAGGCAGCTGTGCCTCGTTTTTAAGGATAAGATGTCATAATGTGTCACTTCTAAAGAGGTAATTCCAACTAATATGGATCTGATGAGCCTACATAATTAGATAAGATGTCTTGTACTAGAAACGTCATATAGCCTGTGCATATACCCTCTGACAGGTTTTGACATATATAATATTTAGATGGGTAGATGTCTGGTAGTTCCAGTCACCTGGTTCAGTAAGACCCTGACTCCAGATTACGATCTCTCTATCTCTTTTCTGAATTTCTTTGTGTCAGTATTTCAGCAATGTCTGTAAGTAGACATTGATCTCTTCTACAAGTTGCTGGCCTGTGTATGACCAGATATATGTTACCTGCTGCGTATCATCTGCTCAGAGAGCTTCAGTTGTAGCTAGTACCTAGGGTCTCTCTAGTCCATATACCATGTATATTAGATTATAGAACGTATACAGAGCTTTGCTTTTGTTTTCCCTTCTTTCCCCTTCTCTTTTCTTTCTTGCTTTCATCACAGTGTCATATGACTACATGGGGGAGGGAGAGAGGGTTGTGATACTGATGAGAGTGATGGCCGGTGCAGCTGGTGTATAGTGTGGTGGTGATGGTGTACGTCGGCTTTTGAATGTGTATGTGTCTCCGTAACAGCTGTATGGGTTGGTCCGTTTCGTTTGCTTTTGCTTTTACAACGGAGACATAGTTTAGTTCCCCGCCCTGTACAAACCAAAATAAAACATACATACCGACGGAGCAGCATCGGCTTCAGTTAAAGCGTATACTGTCTCTCTCTCTCTCTCTCTCTCTCGCTTTCTCTCACCCGTATTTTAATCTCTTTTCCTCTCCTTCCATAGCACAGACAAAGCTGTTTTGTATCTCAATCCCTCGCAGACAGTTTGTCCCTTTTCAAAGGCAGAGACACAGACATAGACATATATATAGAGAGAGAGAGAGATAGAGAGAGAGCGAGATATAGACCCACCATCACACCCACCCCACACCCATACCCTTCTTATTCCCTTCTCGTCACTACCCGCTCTCCCTCTTCCCCTGGCTTCCAACTCCTGTTCCTGCAGCTCCTCTTCCTCCCACTCCATCTTCTCTCTCCCGCGACCCCTAGCTTTCCAGCTCTCCTGCTACTACTCTTCCGCTTCTTCTCTTCCAGCAGATTGTTTGTGGGTGTTCGCGAATTCTCCCTCCCTGATCCCAGACACATCCGAAAGGTACAGAGAAACCCTAGCTAGAGCTCCCGTGCTTCTCTCCACTACCTAACTTGATTCAATTCTTTCCCGTCCTGCGAATTCCGATCCTATGCCTGAATGGGTCCCAAGCAGTCAGATCGATCGATCGATCGATCCTTCCACCACGGAAAATTCCTCCCCTCACGTCTTTCCACCTGCTTTAATTAGTTATGCTTCTTCTTCATCTTCTTCGTGCTGAAAGATATTCCTCCGAATTATGGATTGCATATGCCTCCTTCTTTCCCCTTATTCCACCCACGCCCACCTCGAGCTATTATTATGTATATTTATATACATCTAATGCTTAATTCCTTGGATCGGGCGCGCTGGTTATTCTGTCAACAACTGCATCCGATTCTAACAGCTGCTGAACACGAGTTTGGAGGAAGAACCTCTCAGTATCACATCGACATGATTCCTCATCCTTGCTACTTTCTTCCTCTTCCCTTTACTTCTTTTCAGTCACGGCCCTTGTAGCTATTTCTTTCTTTTCTTGATGATTTTTTGCGTGATTCGCAAACTGTAAATCATGATCTGTTGCTGAATTCTTTGGTTCAGATAGCTTCCAAGAATTCAAGGAGTAGGAAGAAGAAGGCGCGAGAGAAAGCAGTCTGCAGCGTCAAAAGAAACAAGGGAAGTACAAGGAGTTCACGTCCGCCTTAGGATACATCTTGATTCAGACTCCGTATCTGTGATTGGTGATGACGAAGAAGAACGCTTGTTAGATCAAATCAACACAGAAGCCATGAACAGAGGCCAGATCGGATCTTTCGGAAGCACGGAACTCATCGACGCCACCATAGGGGAGCACCAGACCTGCGCATCAAAGCATTGCCCTAGCTGTGGGCACAAGCTCGACAGGAAACCGGTGAGAATTCATACTGACAATTCTGTTTGCAGAAGTGAATTATGCAAATTTTGAAGAGAAATTTTTAGCCACCAACTGAATTTTGTCATTATTTAGACGGTTTAATTCCAGAAATTTTTGGATATCATTTAAAATAATGTTTGGTTTATTGAGGAGATATATATATATATATATATGCACTTCTGTTTATATACACCGTCATATATACAAACGTGCACGTAATGAAACTTGCAGGACTGGGTTGGGTTGCCTGCGGGAGTGAAGTTTGACCCCACGGACCAAGAGCTGATAGAGCATCTGGAGGCCAAAGTGAAGTCCGGCACCGGCGAGCTGAGATCTCACCCGCTCATCGACGAGTTCATCCTCACCATCGACGGGGAAGATGGCATCTGCTACACGCACCCAGAGAAGCTGCCAGGTGAGATCCATCGTATACGGCATCTCATGATCAATTAACTCGTTTTTCTTTCTCCAGCGTAAAGAAAAAAATTAAAAATATCATCCTATCCATCACTCTTGCTTGAAATTTACGTAAAGAAGAGAGAGATAGAGAGACAGAAAATGAAAGTTCATCATGTATGGTAGCGTATCTCTCTCTCCAACTCTAGTTGCTAGAGAGACCTCCGTGATCTGAAAAGAGCATTCATGGTTTCCCTAGTCTAGGTAGCTTCCTTTCTCGCCCTTGCTGTCTCTCTCTTTCCCCACATTCTCACTGTTCAAGTAATCATAGGAAGATTATTCCAGGAGCCAAAGAAAGATATATTGATCCGTCTCCCGAGGTCTATAGCTGCTACCTTGCTCGGATTTCAAAGATGGTTATACCTAACGGTATCCATCGATAAACCCAAAGATCAAACTGAAAAACCGCGAACATTAGTAAAGCGTTTCGTTACCTGCGCTATTAATTAACATTTAATATTGGTTTGTCGCATGTGACATGGCAGGCGTGACGCGGCACGGTCTTAGCAAGCACTTCTTCCACCGCCCGTCCAAAGCGTACACCACCGGCACGCGCAAGCGCCGCAAGATCCAGCTGGCGGAGTGCGGCGGCGTAGGAGGCGGGGGCGCCGGAGGGTCATCGACGTCGTCGGGCGAGACGCGGTGGCACAAGACGGGAAAGACCAGGCCTGTGATGGTGAACGGCAGGCAGAAAGGGTGTAAGAAGATTTTGGTACTCTACACCAACTTCGGCAAGCATCGGAAGCCGGAGAAGACCAACTGGGTCATGCACCAGTACCACCTAGGAGAACACGAGGAGGAGAAGGAAGGGGAACTGGTCGTGTCCAAGATCTTCTACCAGACACAGCCCAGGCAGTGCGGCTGGTCCAACGCGGACAGAGCGGCCGCCGCTGCTGTGGCTGCTGCTGCTTCTGTTGGCGGAGAGCAGTGCGTGGAGCAGCTGCCCTTTGCGTCGACGACGGCCAGGGACAGCGTCGCTAGTGGAAGCAGCTCTACATCCAAGGAGGTCGTAGGGTTGAGGGACGATCTCTCGTCCGTAGCTGCTGGCATTTCAGGCTACGGTGCATTTCGCAACACCTTTGACGAGGTACGTGATACTTGAGTAGTAGTAGTGATAAAGATTTGATTAATGTCTACTACTTATTTATATTCAAACATAAAGATGAAGAACCATAACAAAGACAAAGCGCACTTTTGAATCGAAATTTCTGCGTTAGTTCAACCATTAGTGGGGAACATGCAGGAAGAATAAGGATTTCTGCGTGTTAGGAAGGAGGTGTAGCAGCAATTGCTACAAGCTAGTGCACTGAGCAGCTTGTTCATTACTGTATCAAAGATATTGTGCCTATACTTTCTAGAAATTCTAGCTACGATTATTGTACAACTCTAGCATAATTCGGTATCCAAAGACAACTAATTATGAACGTGAAACATGAGATTAGGATCAGATGGCCCGGACAGTTGCATCTCTAAAATCCTTTTGAGAAAACACTAGATGGAAGAATCCCTCTCATTGATACGTACAACATGCTTAGCCTCCCTTTAATTTAAAGATGTTGCTACTTGTGTTAATTTGACCAGCTTGTAAATACTAAAGTTGGAGTGGAGTGTGCAAAGTAAAGACTAAAGAGTGGGAAAGTTAAGCTACATCAAAGTAGCAGTGAATATATTCCAAGTAACCCCTTTTCCCTTCTCCTTGCTTGATTGTTTCCGATGGGAGCAGACAATTACTCCTTTAGATCTTCCGAATATATTCTTATATTCCACATGATATATTTGGAGAGAAGACACGGAGGCATGAGTCCAATTGACACGAGGGTTCGTTTCACTGAAAAGTACTGAATTATATGAATATCAGTACGTCATGAGTTCTACTTCCAAAACACATTCAGAGGAATGAATAAAAAATAGTAATCAAAAGGCTGTGGAAATTGGAGACAGATGGTATTGATACAAAAAAAAAGAGCTGAACCAGAAAAAATTCAAAGAGACAACCAAACCAGCTAAACCACAGAAGAGAAAACGCAACTGTATCCTGTTTTTCATTCTTTACAGAAGAGAAAACGCAACTGTATCCTGTTTTTCATTCTTTTAAAGCTGCAGAGTAACATCCCTTACAAACAGGTGGGCATGGGAGAGGCAGCAGCAGCGGCCAAGGCGAGGATGACGAGAGACGAGCATGATCAGTGCTACCACCACGACCACGAGGGACACCACCACCACCACCAGGCCATGTCGCTCCACATGGCGGCGGCCGCAGCGGCGGTGCAGGAGGAAGAAGTGGTTGCAGCCACAGCAGCGTTCCACGTCAGCAGGCCAACTAACCCCATTTCCGCAGTGCTTTCTCCGCCGTCGCTCCACCAGGCATCTATTGTGCTCGAGGATCCTTACCACAGGCTTCTCCTGCAAAGCGACAGGATGCAGGTGGGCTCTTCTTGCCATTATTGTCTATTCAATTATGGTGTTTATCTATTATATATCTCAAGCTATAAAATAAAAATCAATGATGATTTAATCAAAACCTCTGGATACGAGTCAATGCAAGCAATAATTTAGTAGTCTTAAAGTAAATGGTACACATTATCAAACCAAAATAAAGTAAATGATACAGATTATCAAGGCAAATTAATTCAGTAGTCTTAAATTCTTATTACTGTCTACTGAGCTGCATGAGTATTGTTATATGATCAAGTTTACCAAAATATTGCAGTAATTCGTTCCTAAAAAATGTGTGGTAGAGCTGAGGAAGTTTGACACATTCAAGCAATAAATATTTACACACACACACACAAGCTCTAAATCTAGATACAAAATATTCTTGTATTTTGGGCTGATATCTTTACATATTCTATTATAAATGTATTATCAAGATCACACGGATCACATTTCCCATGGATATTTATCAAAATTCTAAGACAATGGCCTATATATCACCCTGAAACTAGAATCTTTTTATGCGTAATTTACCTAAACCACTTTTTGATGCAGAAATAATTACATTCGAA
Organism: Alisma plantago-aquatica; assembly: GCA_963693085.1. Taxonomy (NCBI): domain Eukaryota; kingdom Viridiplantae; phylum Streptophyta; class Magnoliopsida; order Alismatales; family Alismataceae; genus Alisma; species Alisma plantago-aquatica. Next base: position 1,210,318,279 of record OY856410.1, on the reverse strand, counting down.
TTATCAAAGAAATTTTACAGCAAGCTTAGGTGTTGTATACTGTTGTTGTAACCTAGCAATCTAATTAAACAATCAAATGTATAATAGGTTATATTTTGCAAAATCATGGATTATAAGTTAAATATGTTTTCCTGCAAAAAATTTCGATCCTCATTATTATATGATAAGAAAGCCTCTGTCCTTATGTTGTTGCTTGGTGTTTGAATTTTAACAATGCAGCAGCAGGAACAAGTGCAACAATACCATAAGTTGGTAGGCAGGCCAGCTTCCGGTTTGGAAGAACTGTTAATTGGGTGCACATCAGCAGGACTTAGAGGGGTAAGCATGTCTCATCTATGGCTAGATCTGTATACGCTCAAGTGTTTCTGATACATCTTTCGACGTCTATCAGTCTATCACTATTACATATCATAGTGTACTTGTTTCCTTTAGGTTATAGAATCTGGAACTTTCAACTTGTACATGATAAGGAAGAAATAGCAAATAAGCAATAACAATACTAAAATGCTAAATGATTAAGAAATATACTTAATTAAATAGGAAATAATTGATCAAGATTTACATTTTTTCTCCATTTAACATTTTCAGTTTGTATGCTTCAATAAGTCAAGAAAAATAATTTCGTTGGGGATGTCAAACACAAGCAGAATATAGCCAGTCGTATCTGAATTGAGTATTGGTGTCTCTATACTAGCACACGTCTATGAGGGACACAAATTTGTATTTCTTTGTCCAAGAAAATTCAGTGGGTGTATAGTAAATCTATATAAATATATCAAAGCCTTATTTATGTGAAACAATACATGCTTACTTTCTTCTACCGCTTTAATACAATGAAAGAGAAAAAGTAACATTTTCGTGCTATTCTTCTTTGGACTAGTTATAGATGGTAACAAATATCATCTTTCTTCTTAAAATAGAAAAATAGAATAGAAAAAAAATTTGAAGTGAAGATTTTTATATCAAATTTGGAATGGGAATAAAAAAGACCACATTCCTAAAATGACCAGCTTCAAGGTTTTCTTAGAAACATGTGATATTTCTTTGTAACCCCATCTAGCTACGTATTTCCTTTCACATAGCTTCCAATTTATCTAGCTTTACCTTTGTTAATTATCTTTCAGGAAACAACAATGCCGACTACTCAAGACGCAGAATGGTTAAAGTACTCGTATTGGTCAGATCACGGAAACCCAGATCATCATGGGTAGAAGTGGGATGGAAAAAATGCAAAAAAGCATATGAAAGTAGAAATCAGCTCAAGTAGTTGGATCATATTAGAGAAGCCATAAAGAAACAACACTACTTGGATTTTTTTTTGTATTCTTACTACCATTGAGGTTTTCTTTCACTTTTCTACAATATCAGATTTGGAATTGAAGTACCAATATAATCACTCTAGCCATGGTATTCTCATATTGGAAAAGAAACAATGGCCAAAAAGGAGTGGTTTGGTTCAAGATTTGGTGGGAAGTATATAAATGGGGGTCAAAGAAAGAGGGAAAATGAATATGTGTGGAGTTTTTGACAGTAGAAGTGAAAGAAACTGCCTAGAGAACCAATCTAGGAAAGAAAAAAAAATTAAGATAGCATGTTACTTCCAACTCATCTTCTTCCATTGCCTCTCTCTCTCTCTCTCTCCATTATCATTGTATTCATTGGAAACTTTTTTGAGTTTTCTTTTTGGCCTTCATTGTTTATAGGAGTGCATTTTATAGGTTCAAAATTTTTATCTTCAATCGGAAGGAAGTTATTGTTCCTATATGGGAAGATTCTATAGTTTCATTATATCATCATTGCAATTTGGTCTCATAATTTAGGAATATAAAGTTAAATGTGTATATATTAAATGTTTGCAATTTTTGATATTATCCTTTGATGCTTTATAAAGCAGTTAGATCCATATTCTCGTGATTATTGTTATATTTAATGATAAAGAAGAAAAATTACTTATCATGTATCATGCATGACAATAGTCGGCTACCACCATCTTGTTTTGTGTTTTTGCAATGCAATCATTAGGATATTTTCTAATTTTTTACCTTTCTCATAAATGATAATATACATATTATGTTCTTGAGGAAGTCTCATGCATTTACACTACTATTTAATTTGGAAGAAATGAAGTCAACGGATCCCACATGTGATAAGAGAAGAGGAAAGCATTTATATGGAATTAAGTTCTTAATAATCATCTTATCTGTACTCATTGAATTTCTAGATTCTCTAAAGAACTTCAATAATTATATTAATTCAAGTTTTTTTTATCATGAAGACAACGTCTTTTATGTGCTTTCTACGATATCACATTTATTAACAAGATGTTTATGTTCTTGGTATTTTGGCACATACCTTTTATAAGGAAGAGTTCATTAAACATCATATACTAACCCGAATATATGGCATGGAACCAATTTAGTTTAATTACATTTAAGCATATGAGGGAGTAGAGTTAGATCACTATATTTATCAAATTCACTTATTCGGGCATGTGAGAATATACTAAAGACTTAGTTATTAATTGGATATAATAACTTTTTCATTCATTAACATCAGAAAATTATCTAGTTTGACAGATATGAACAAGGAGAACAAATGCGTAGTTGTCAAAATACTCAACAAATGGATTTAGCTCCAACATTCACAAAATTCTCCTACGTCATCCTTGTAGGGAAATATGGCTATACAACAAACAACAAAAATAAATATTTAATTTCCATATCCCTATTCAAAAGATGATCACGTCTACAACTATGTAATGGGAAGGATGGTTGGTGAGGTTATACCTGGTCCTAGAGCAAGTTCGGCGATGATTCACTACTACAGAAATAGCATTCAGTGTCATTTTTCTGGGCGTCGGTTATTAAGGAAAACCGACGCCTATCATATAAGGCGTCGGTTGTTTAAGCAAACCGACGTATACATTCGAAGACCAGCCAGACACGGGTACCGCTTTGTATTCAGTGTCGGTTGACAATAACAAACCGACGCCTAAAAGCTCCCGTGAAATCCAATTTTCGAGCGAAAAGAAAAAGTGTCACATACTGCGTCGGTTATTTAAATAGCCACCGACACCTATGTGTGATGAAACTTTGCGTGAAAAGTGTCACTTTCAGCGTCGGTTATCTGTTGATAACCGACGCCGAAAGTGGTTCCCGCCAAACAATTTCGTGAAAATATCGTCCACTTAAGCATCGGTTGTTTATCACAACCGACGCTAAAGTGGTTTAGGCGTCGGTTGTGACAAACAACCGACGCTATTGGTGAACTTTATATCCTGTGATCACCTGACTCTTCCCCTTTCTTCTGTTTCATCGCCTAAACTACTCCTGCCGCAACCACCCCTCTGCTGTCGCCCGACCCTCCACTCTGCCGCACCCCTCCACGACAGTGCCGCCACGCCTCCTTCTCTGGAGCCGCCTTCTCCTCCGGTGCCTCCACACCGCCTTCTCCTCCGGTGCCTCCACGCCGCCGCCAGTGCCTCCAAGCCACCGCCGCCAGGACGACAGAAGCTGCTTCTCTACCGCCGTCGCGCCGCCGCCAGGGTTTAGGGTTGCTAGCTGCTTCTCCGCCACACCGCCGGTTCGACCACAACTCCTCTCCACCGCCGTCGCCCACTCTGTGCCGCCGTCTGCAGACCACAACTCCTCTCCAGACCGGTATGCCCTCTTCTTTGTCCATTATTGAGTTCATCACTCCCGCTTGCCTTATACTATAATAAGATGCAACTAGTAGAAACCATTATAAAATGCTGGGGCATGCCCTTTTCCCCATATGTTGGGTGAGGTCTGTGCCTAATTCGGTCCATATTTAACTCCCCCAATGCCACAATAAGTTTTCCTCATATGTGAGGTAGTATGGGGACCCCATCATCAACAAGTTCAACTTATTCCTAGTTTTATTTTTTATCAAATAACAACAGAGTTTTTAAATCAGAGTTTCACCTTTTTATTAATGCATGACTATATCAAGTAAAACAATGCCATCCACCTTTTTATTAAGTTTTCCTCATATATAGAGTATGATGTACTATGTAGTCTTCTTTCTATTATGTGTGTTATTCATCAATTCTTTTGTGTAGTTTCCTTTTTACTTTGCATTTTTCTTGTTTAGCATTTTCCTTATTTATTGTAGTTATGAAATGCGACAACAAATTGTCTAAGAAAGGTGTTTGTGATGTTTTGGACTTTGCTCATAAAATTCTTCCTCCTAACAACACCCTTCCGAAAAATTGCCATGAGTGTAAGAAGATAATGACCAACATAGGGCTGAAATGTCAAAAGATTCACTCTTGCCCTAATGATTTTTTGTTGTATTATGCACATATTGTATAGGGTTTTAAAGTTGATAAACATGTACATGCGGAAATAGGGTTATTAAACCAATATTGGTTATAACATAGTATGATCTTAATCTGATCTGGATGTTCATAATAATGTAGTATGTTAAATATGATGATTAGGGATACATATAATGTCTAGTACACAAATATTAGATGATATTCAAGAAAACCCTAGTTTGATGAGCATGTTGTTAATCATGTTAATTATGTTTCTTCTATATATTCTGATGTCATTATATAATTATGTGATCACAACATATTAAATTGAATTAGAATGATTTCATGAATTATAGGATTTTAAAGTTGATAAACATGTACATGCAGAAATAGGGTTATTAAACCAATGGTTATAACATATAATGTCTAGTAAAGATTCCTAGACCTTTTGTTTGAAACTATTGATTTCTTGATTTATTATTTAATAATGCTCTGTTGATTAGGATTAACCATGTTGCCTGTAGTTTATAGACATTTATTATATATAAGAATGACAACACATGTATTTGTTGGCCTAGAAACCCGTCCAAGATTTACTCATTAGGAGTAAATCTTGGATAGTCCTTGGTTTGGGACTGTTCTTGAACACCTAATCTCACTTAGGATGTAAGTGTATAATGTGTATTGGGTTTTCGAGAAAATTTCGGTAGCATTTCCCCGTTTGCTCTCTAAGTATATATGTACTTAGAGAACAGTGGGGAAATACTGCCGAAATTTTCTTGAAAACCCAATACACATTATACACTTACTAGTGAGATTAGGTGTTCAAGGATGGGATAGGTGGTACATATTTATTATATATAAGAATGACATCAAATGTGTTTGTTGGCCTAGAAACCCGTCCAAGATTGACTCATTAGGAGTAAATCTTGGATAGTCCCCAGTTTGGGACTGTTCTTGAACACCTAATCTCACTTAGGATGTAAGTGTATAATGTGTATTGGGTTTTCGAGAAAATTTTAGTAGCATTTCCTTGTTTGTTCTCTAAGTATATATGTACTTAGAGAACAGCGGGGAAATGCTGCCGAAATTTTCTTGAAAACCCAATACACATTATACACTTACTAGTGAGATTAGGTGTTCAAGGATGGGATAGGTGGTACACATTTATTATATATTAGAATGACATCACATTATACACTTAGGTAGGATGTAAGTGTATACCCTAATCTTTTCCTAATATATACTTGTTTCCTAATATATACTTTTTTTCTCTGATCATAGAATGGATAGATCATGGATGTCCATTCGTAATCGTTGCACCCCAGAGTTTATATCTGGTCTTGATCAGTTTATTAGATTTGCCGAGGAACATAGGAAAAAACCTACAGATAGGTTCTACTGTCCATGTAGGCATTGCGGTAACAACTTGAAAGTCAACACTGGTGAGGAAATCAAAAGTCATGTCATATGCAACGGGATTGTACAAGGCTATACAGAATGGCACTGGCATGGAGAGATTTCAAAATCGAAACCAGTAGATGTCGATAGCAGTGCTTGGGTGGAAGAAGAAATTTCCTCCGATGACGTAAATGTGAACAAACCAGTTCCAACAGACATCGTTGATGCGATGCTGGATAGTTGTAGGGTAGAGCACACCGATCCACCTCCTATCTTTAGAAACATTGTGCATGATGCTGAGATACCGTTATACACAGGCTGTGCTAAGTTTACGAAGCTTAGCGCTGTGTTGAGATTGTATAAGTTGAAAGCTAACAATAGATGGAGCGACAAAAGCTTCACTAAATTGTTGACTTTGTTGAAAGAAATGCTTCCTGAAGGAAACGAGCTGCCAATCTCAACATACCAGGTAAAGAAAATATTGTGCCCAATGGGAATGGAGGCCAAGAAGATACACGCATGCCTGAATGGTTGTGTATTATTTCAAAAGGACTATGTAGATTTGAAAGATTGTCCAAAATGTGGTGTATCACGGTATAAATTGACGACTTCGGGGGAGTCCAAAACTGGTTCTCCTGCCAAGGTGTTGTGGTATCTACCTATAATATCACGGTTTCAACGCTTGTTTGCAAATCCGAAAGATGCGAAGAATTTGAGGTGGCATGCAGATGTTAAGAAAAATAATGATGGGATCCTACGACATGCGTCTGATTCCCCACAGTGGAAGAAGATTGATCTATTGTACCCCAAATTTGGTGAAGAAGATAGGAATCTAAGACTTGGGCTTTGTACAGATGGGATGAATCCGTACGGGACATTGAGCAGCCAACATAGCACTTGGCCAGTCATGCTTGTTATATACAATCTTCCTCCCTGGATGTGTATGAAAAATAAGTATGTTATGTTGTCATTGTTGATATCGGGCCCTAAACAACCCGGAAATGATATCGATGTTTATCTTGAACCTTTGATTGATGACTTAAAGAAACTTTGGGCTGAAGGTGTGATGACCTATGATGCTTCAGCAAGAGAGACATTTCATTTACACGCTATGTTGTTTTGCACTATTAATGACTTTCCAGCATATGGGAATTTGTCTGGATATAGTGTCAAAGGAGCTAAAGCGTGTCCTATATGTGAAGAAAACACTGATTCAATAAGACTAAAACATGGCGGCAAGACTGTATATCTTGGTCATTGAAGGTTTCTTTCAAAATTCCATCCATATCGTAGGAAGCGCAAAGCATTCAATGGATGAAATGATGAACGGAGTGCACCTAAACCTATACCAGGGGATGTTGTTTATGAAAGAGTAAAAGACATTGCCAATGAATTTGGTAAGAAATCACAATGTAGTATGGCCACACGGAGTGACAATTCTTCATTCAAGAAGAATTCAATATTTTGGGATCTTCCTTATTGGAGTTCTTTGACAGTCAGGCATTGTATCGATGTAATGCACGTTGAGAAAAATGTCTGTGATAGCATCATTGGTACTCTGTTAAATATACCAGGTAAGACTAAAGATGGGATAAAATCCAGACTGGACCTACGTGAAATGGGAATAAGGTCAGAATTAACAGAATTACGTGAAATGGGTAATAAAAGAACATACTTACCTCCTGCTTGTTACACGTTGTCTAGAAAGGAGAAGAAAACTTTTTGTGAATGCTTGGTAAATGTTAAGGTGCCACATGGTTACTCATCCAACATCCGTAGATTGGTATCAATGAAAGATCTGAAGTTGATAGGTCTTAAATCTCATGATTGTCATACTCTAATGCAACAAATATTGCCCGTGGCAATTCGATCTATATTGCTGAAGCATGTAAGGTTTGCAATTACCAGACTTTGTTTCTTTTTCAACAGTCTATGCAGCAAAGTTATTGATCCTGATACTCTCGATAATTTGCAAAGAGAAGTGGTTGTTACCCTATGTCAGCTTGAGATGTATTTCCCTCCTTCGTTCTTTGATATCATGGTACATCTTGTTGTCCACTTGACTAGGGAAGTGAAAATGTTGGGACCAGTTTTCTTGCATTGGATGTATCCCTTTGAACGATACATGAGCGTTTTTAAAGGTGATGTTCGAAACCGTTATCGGTCTGAAGGGAGTATTATTGAAGGTTATGTGGCGAGAGAGGTTATGGATTTTTGCAATGACTTTCTCAGTGGTAATGACACTCCTGATAATGACAAGAATATTGAGGAGGGCAAAGGAATTTTGGGATCACGGGTGAAAGTAATCAGCCGTGAGCAGTTGGAACAAGCTCACTTGTATATTTTACACAATATGGACGAAGTGAGTGTTTATATCGAGGAACATACCAATTACATAAAGAGACAACATCCTCGAGCAAGTTCAATGTGGCTTGCTAGAGAGCATAATAAGACTTTTACTAAGTGGTTTGAAGATAAAGTCTTACATCAACTATCTCAAACACCAAATGATATTACAGAAACTATCAAATGCCTCGCCTTTAAACCAAAACTGAATGTTATGTCTTATGAAGGGTTTGACATTAATGGATTCACATATTACAAAAAGCGCCAAGATGATAAGAGTGTCGTCCAAAATAGTGGGGTCACTCTTCAAGCGTCGACTATGTACTTTGCAAGTGCAAAGGATAAGAGTCCACGTGAAGCTAAAATGTCATATTACGGTGTCATTGAGAACATTTGGGAGTTTGACTACATAGATTTCAAAATTACGCTCTTTAAATGTAATTGGGTTGATAACACCAAAGGAGTTATAGTGGATGAATTGGGTTTCACTTTGGTGAACTTTGAAAAGATTGGCGAGAAGGGTGAACCATTCATATTGGCATCACAGGCGAAACAAATATTCTATATCGATGATCCTGTGAATGATAAATGGTCGGTTGTTCTTCATGGTAAAAGACAGTTCATTGAAGATCCTATAGATGAAGAAGAGTACTATGATAAGTATGATGACTCCAGTCCATTCTCAGTTGGGTTGCCAACTCCACAAAATATTGAAGCTAATGATGACTTATATGTGCGTGGAGATCACAATGAAGGATTGTTAATTGATAAAAGATCACAATTTTAGAGACATGTATGTTTATACAAATGCTAAATGTTTGCCTTTTTCTAGTTAATACAAATGCTAAATGTTTGCCTTTTTCTAGTTAATACAAATGCTAAATGTTTGCCTTTTTAATGACATTTTCAGATGGCTGACCATGATGAGCATGATGTCCATGATGAGCATGAAGTCCATGATGAGCATGCTGTCCATGACGAGCATGGCGAGGATACCAATGTAAGTTCTAAAAACATATCCTGTATTTCTATAAAATTCATTATCTTCTAGTTATGTCATATATCCTATATTTCTATATTGGTCTAATTTAGTGTGTTATTTTTGTCAAATTTTAGGTTGATGATGCACATGTACCCACTGAAGCACTGGAGCAACTTGATGCGCAGCACCAAACACTTAACAAGAAAAGGGGCATCACTCTGTTGAAGAAGTTATTAGCGCTAAGTGGTAGTGGATCCAAATTGGTTGTGGAGTTTGATAATGGAGGAAATGCAATTGGAGTGAACCGCAATAATTTTGTAAACTATCTTGGGTGTACCACTCGGAGCCATTGTGGTGTTAAGTATGATAATTGGAATAAAGTTCCTCAGGGGAAAAAAGACTTGGTATGGAAGGATTTATGCGTGAGTTATTATTATTTGCAATTCTATTTTGTAGATTACAAATTCTATTATTTGCAATTCTATTTTGGATACTAGTTAATAACATTTCTATTTTACAGAATTTGTTTGCATTGGATGAGAAGTTGCATCGTAAAAGTGTGATGCAACGTGCTGGAAAGATGCTTAGGAATTATACAACAAATCTGAACAGAGAATACATAAAAGAGGGTGATAAGAAGAAGAAGTCAGCCCTTGAACAATGGAACTTCTTGGACAAAGAAGATTGGGACAATTTTGTTGCTTCAAGAAAATCTGAAGAATTCAAGGTATTAGGCGTCACTCCCAATTTAATTAATATACATTGTATTCACCTATTCAAGATTAACATTTAGTGATACTAACCAAATCATTAATGTGCATACTAACTAGGCCCTCAGTGACGCACAAAAAGCAAGGCGTGCACTGAATGTGCATGGCCACACTATGGGTCCAAAAGGCTATGCAAGCGTTCGCCAAAGACTACATGCGGAGTCTGTGGCTACTCAGGAGTCTGCTCCTACTCAGGAGTCTGCCACACCCATGCCTCGCCATGATATCTGGATAGCTGGGAGGCAAAACAAGAAGGGTGAAATAAAAAAGCCCGTAACTGCTGAGGCGGCTGCGAAAATGGTAAAATACAACTCTTAGAGCAATCGTTTGAATATTGATTATTTGTGGTGTTAACTTACCAATTTCTGTTGATGGTGATTAGCGGGAGCTGCACGAGTAGAGGAAACAAGGCACGTTCATCCCTCAGGGCACAAGGGATGAATTTATAGTTGCTCTGGGTAACCCAGATCATCCTGGACGTGTTAGGGGTGCAGGTGCTGGTGTTGGCATCAAAGCATTCTTTGGGCCATCCCTGCACAAACCCAGAGCGGGACTTTCTCAAGAAGAGGTAACCTATTCTTTTTTTAGAATGTTACTGCAAAAGGAAATTCAATAATAAGAAGCTAATGTTTCTTTTATCCATGAATAGGAGAATAAGAGAGTCGAGGATATAGTTGCTAAGAAGGTCAACGATGTAGTTTCTGAGAAGGTCAAGGAAGAATTGCTGCGGTGGCAGGCATCTCAGGCTTCCAATCAGCCTATGGCGACCCACTCTTCTCCTGATGCACAGACTGCGAGTAATCCTGGAGACCCATCGCCTAACACGTCTGCTGTAAGTATTGTTTATGACATTGTAGCTAGTCCTTTCAAGATGATATGTTTTCAAGATGATATGTATATATGTATAGCAATCTTTACGTAAATTTGTAGGCATTGAAGCCATGCCGCTTAAGAATACAAGACTATGTTGTTGCAGAGGCGCAAGCTTACCCATCCCTTCCTGGGGAAAGGTTTCACGGGACTCCAATGCCACAGGGCTACGTTCGTGTGGGCCCATTACGTGTGTTACCTGATTGGAGGGAAGCTACATTGCCATATCCCCACCCGGATATTAATACACTTGCTGAGGCAGAAGGAGGGGTCATATTGTGGCCCAAAGCAGATGTCGTCTACACTACTAAAATTGTAAGATAAATTTACATTGATTTAGACTGTTAATGTGTATATATGATGTCAACTGATCTGAAATTATATATACAGGTTAAAAAGAAGACACCAGGAGCACCTAGGCCTCCACCTCCACTTCCCGCATTACCAACTTGGGTTCCAACTGACCTAACATACCCGTTAGGTCCTGCTTGTCGGGGAATGGCATGTTGGCTACGGGCACATAATATACATTGCCCGATAATTGTTTCTTTAGATGCAGATTATGCAGGTCAATCATACGATAGCTCTTTATTTATACATGATATTATTGAGCTGTTTATGTATGATTGGCTGAATACATCAATGATAGAGACATGGATAAGGTGAGATCTTGTTTATACATCCATATACCTTGTGTAAGATCCGGTGATCTGGTTTCTTATATATTAATGCATACGTAATACATGTTTTGCAGCTACTTAGTCGAAGATCATTGCAAACAATTTGCATTTGATCATGTGGGATTTTTTATTCCATCATTGATTAGTATGGTAGCTAAAGACCCTGATAGTGTTCAACAATACTGTACAGATGCTTTTACAATTTTTGGTCAGCAAAAGAAGACGATAATAATAGCTCCATTCAATGTCAAGTAAGTTTACTTTATTTATAATTTGGACTTAATAAAATTCCATTTTTATTGTGCATTTTGAGTTATTAATTGTTAACTTTTTACCTCTAGCGATAGACATTGGGAGTTACTAGTTATTGTCCCCGAGACGTTCACTGTTTATTATCTAGATCCTGCGGGAAGTACATTAAACACTAAAATTGGACATGTAATGAGAATGCCATTATTCTGGTGAGAAATATTTCATTTTTGTATCTATTAACATCTGTTATTACATTACTATTTACTTATGCAATTTACTGTGTTATATTAACATGTAGGGGTTTAGATGCATTCAAAAAGGCTGGAGGAACGGTCCCAAGGAAAAAGAACCAGCCAATAAATTGGAAGAACGTACAAGTAAGTTCCCGACTCCAATGTATATATTATTGATGTGAATTGTGCTTAGTTGTATTATTTTGTATGTTTCAATTTATAGTGCGCTACACAAGACAATGGCTGGGCATGCACATACTATGTGATGCGATTTATGCAGATGATTATCAAATATGCCGCATTGGACATCGATACCATACATGAGGTATTATATATAGTCTCATTAGTTAGTATGAAATATATCAATCTTATTTTTATATTATTACTTATATATATAAATCATTCTCTTTGCAGGTGTTTAAAACTGACAACACTATAGGTAAACGCTTAAAAAATATTCATGCTCCATATACGATGGAAGAATTAAATGAAATAAGAGAAGAATGGGAAAAAGCCATACAAGCAGTGGCAACTGTAAGATATAATTGGGATGTTGATAGCGATAATGAATGATACTTTGTAAATGAATATTTATGAATGTTAATACATGTATTTGAATGTTTCTATATGTGTGAATGTGAGAATTGAATTGATGTCTGAATGTATCTACTTGTGTGAAATTTTCCTTGGGACTTTTACAGGTTTGTGGCCTGTTTGTAGGCTGATATCAATGGATGTCGTAAACCTGTAGTTCAGAAAACTGAACTGCAGGTTCTCATCCTGCTGACCAGCCACAGCAGGCCTGCAAACTGATATGAAAAAAAAAATAGATATAGGCGTCGGTTATTTACAGAAAATCATAAGCAAAGACCTATAGCATCGGGTTTTTGAACAAAACCGACGCCTAATATTACAAACAACCCGACCGTGCAGGAAAGCACGACCATGGTTGAAAAGGCGTCACTTATTCATATAAAATTGACGTCGGGTTTTTGAACAAAACCGACGCCTAATATTACAAACAACCCGACCGTGCAGGAAAGCACGACCATGGTGGAAAAGGCGTCACTTATTCATATAAAACTGACGCCTATAGTACTAAACACGGCCGTGTAGGGAAGCACGGCCGTGTCGTCTTGAAGTATGGCGTCGGTCTTTTAGTAGATAACCGACGCAAAATGTGTCCTAGATGATGCCGTTTTCTGTGGCGTGAACCCTTTTGGCGTCGGTTATCTACTAAAAGACCGACGTCTATATGTTAAATAGGTGTCGGTTAAAAAACCAACGCCGAAGTGTTCGACCTTTAGCGGCGCCCACATAGGCGTCGCTCAGAAACCGACGCCAAAGGGGGTTAAACAACTGACGCCAAAGGCTGTTTCTGTAGTAGTGATTCTATCACAACAATACATACCTTTCTTTAAGTTGCACCCAGATAGCATCTATAATAATCCTATTTGATCACCATAGAAAAAAACTTGACCTTGTCCTCCTAGCAGTAGACAACAACCTCCTTGCCTCTATAGTAGTCCCACGGACCACTAGGAACCCCTGCCGTTCTATAAGAATAGGCAAGAAGCAGTTGTCCCTACAAGTTGGTGTACTAGAACCAACTTGATCTCCCATGATTATTCTCCCTTTCTATCCCTCCATTTATTGGGTAGGACTTGCTTGAGTTCTCTCAGTTACCACAACCAGAGAAGACAAAAATTATCAGATCTAATTGATGTGTCTGAGAAGCCCCCAATACCCCTCTTTTTATAGGAGGGTCAGGGTCAGGGTTCGTATTCTATGTGGGAGTCGAAGGGGATTGGATTTCATAGATTTTCACATCCTTCTAGTAGTGAAACAATCAGTTCACATGTGAATAGATCGATTGGCATGTGAGTCGATCAGTTCAAGCCATGAACCGATCATTTATTTGCAATTGTAATGGCAATCAATATCTAATTTAATGCACAACATGATGTCAGTGCTAATCCTTGAATTAATTGAATTGATCGACCAAACGATCGATTCATGGACTTGAGCTGCGGACCACTTCCTGTATCGGTCAGTTTACTTCCTAAATCGGTTGGTTCGTGGAAATAATTGCCAATATTGGTTCAATTGACCTAACATATTGAAAAGATCAGTTCAATACATGAACAGTCGAATCACAGGTCAGTCAGTCAACATTCAACCAGTATTGTTTAAATTGAATACCTAACTCTTTATTAATAAAGTTTAAACTATATTTATGAATGAAATTCTATTTCAAGTGTATCCTATGTGTGTGACCCCATAGGTTTCAAGTTACATTGGCAGTGAATGTCCATAATTGAATTATGACATCACAAGCAATGACTGGTATTAAGCAATACATTATTGCTACCCAAGTAATTAGGAAATTTGGAGAACAACTTCAACCTACAGTCTGTGATTGGTGTTACAGTGATTTTCTAATTTCTTTGTCACTGATATCTAGAATGAACTCGAGGCATGGAATCTTCATCCTCTCAATGTTCAATCCATGTTCCTTGAACTAGAGCAAACTGTGACACCTCGTCACGCTAAATGAGATTACTCAAAACATAAAACATGATCAACTACCAATTAATCACATACTAAAAAATGTGGAATAATTATAACCAAAATTTGCATCATGAACCAATTCTAAAACATTTAGATAAAGGTCCATCTTTTCCAATCTCATATATATGATAACAAGAATTTACATATGTGCTTAATGGCCTCAGCCACATCCTATATACAAAAGGAGAATTTACATATTCATGCCATATATACGTACAATGGTATACTGCCAAAATCTCGTGTCGACACAAATATCTTGTCCAGAAAACACTTCCCATACCTGGACCTAAGAGTACAGGGATGACACTAGGACTCTACTACTAATATCTATAGCTGATAAACCTTTTGAATCTATTAATCACCAGGCTTGTTCTCTTCCACAACACAACCTCGACCTCGTTACCCGTGACCACCCGAAAAAGATGTGGTGACCTACGTGTGAGACCCAGTCCCAATGAGAGATATAACTCTTTTCAACAGATCTTGATTACAACAAATTAATTGATAGTACATAAATTTAGCAGATAGGCTATTAAATAAGCAATTTAAGTGAATTTAACAATTAAAGCATACTAAGCAGTTAAGAAAAGATGCAGCCTCTGTGAGTCGAGTTTCTAAACTAGGAGACAGAGTTGAAGATTCGCTTTCCGCTTTCCCCCGTCTCACCCCAATCAATCCATCCCTGAATGCGCTCCTTCCTTGACCTTTCTTGAATGCCTTCTTTTCTTTCTTCCTTTTTTTTCACGTCCCGAGGACAGAATTCCCTCAGATTGAGAATCTGAAAGAGTTAAACTTTAGTAACAAGTAGTATTACTCAATTTTCATAAATCTACTTCATGTGTGATCTATTTAGTATAAAGATAAAACATGGGTTTCTCAACCAATGTGAGGCATATTTAACCCTAGAAGATATATACTACACAACTTGGATTACATATTTTATTATTATGCCCTGGGGAGTTTGAGTCGTACAACTCAAAGTCCAACTAACACAATCAGTCTCATATAAGATCTAGGAAGAGCTAGACTCCAAGATCTTTTCCATACTCGGTCAGTATGAGTCTGCAATGTAGTGACATCTTAGTTAAACTACAAATCAATGACATATAGTCTTGTAAACAACTAGCCCACCTTAGTACAGGTCACAATGCTAGAAACCAAGGTATGCAAAGTAAAACCTTTATCACATGATAATGAACCTCAATCAGGGCTCAAACATGTCTAAAGGTCATTTAGACCATCCATTAATGCCTGAAAGATTATTATTGTCATTTAAGTCCTATAAACAAGGCTCAAAAGTTCATCAATACATATGTATCCCATTGGTTAAACATGATAACATATTGTGGTATTCAATTAGCACAACATTGAGGTTGTAATACGTTATGACATTAATCATTCAAGAAATCTAATTATAACCAAACATTATCATTTAGTCATAGTATAGTTGGTGTAGCAAACCAAGTCTCATTAAAAGTGCACATCCACTTGTTATGGTGATTTATCCATATATTCATACAAGGGCAAAGGTAAGACTACAAGTTAAATGGTGTTGTTCCATAGAATTCTCTTTATTAGAAGCCACTTATTCCATAGATTTCTCTATATTAGATACCACTTATAAAACTATGGGATTTATTTTAATCCATCATTTAAGCATCCAATCTTATTCTTTGGATTGGGTTTATTATTCAAAACATCAATTACGATATAAGTCCAACCATCCAATTCTAATCTAACATAGAGTATCAGTTTATACTTCAACCATGGATAACTGCTTGTTACCTTCATGGTGTAAAAGTTCCAACACCAGCATGGTGTACCAGTTTGCCAACATTAGGGTGTACCAACCTAATGTCCACAAAGGTATATCTTCATGATGTATCAGTTTAACACAATCAAAAGCATGTCGACCTATCATCACCAAGAGTGTATCGGCCATTAACCATCACGAGTTATAGCCATGATAGGGCATCAACCACATACCATCATGGGATGTTACTTATGGTCAATGCATTGGACATAGACCATCATGGTTTGTTGTTATGGCTAGAGTGTCAGCCTTCCATCAACATGGTGTCTCAGTCTATCCACAAAATGAGGTATATCATTCACTAACCATAATAGCTAACATTAATGCATAGTTAGAGTATCAGTTTTAGACCATCATCAGTTACAACCATGGCTATAATGTTAGCCTAACACTGACATTGGATATCAAGTCTACTTGTATATTATCCACCATCCATCACATGTTGCAATAAGGATAGGGTGCAAGGCATCACAGGTTATCCCTTATGTGTTAGGGTGTTGGCTATAAGCTGTTATGGTTTACAACGAAGACTAAACTAAGATGTCGGGCTCAAAACTACATAGCTAAGTTCATCATCAACATGATGAAGGTTGAGATGGTGAAATACAAGGTCTAGAACAGCAAGAAACGCCACAATTACCATGGTGAAAACTTCGCCAAAACAAGCACATAAACTTGTTTCTATATACAAGGATGTTCGTTTTAAGCAAGAACATAAGCAAACCAACTTGAAGTAAGCAATATAAGTGAGGAAGGTTATAAAACTCACCTCTATTGATAGTAACAGACTTATAGAAGCATGTTTCTGATGTGCAAGTGCTAATTCAGCGGCTCAACAACATTTCCCTATAGTCTGTGTATTTCATGTTTCACATCTCCTTGCTGTACGATTTCTCGTATGAGATGGAATTGCCATAGTATTCCTTTTCTAACTAGTAGCTTCAGTGTTTTCATGGTATATCTACTGTGTTATCAATGGTTGGAAAATCCTTTAAGTTCATTTATATGAACTTTCAGATCCATACATTATCCTTTGATGTGTTTATAACATGAGGGTACTCAACTTCTATTGTACAGTTTAAACAATGGTTTGTAGTTTGGAACTTTTCCAACTTACATCTCTTATTTTAAGGTCAAATACATATTTTCGATTGCGATCATTAATTGTCTTTGTTGTTTTTAGAATCTTTCATCAGTGCAACTCTTTACGCCCAACTCTTCCTTGTCACCATAATCTAGCAATTGATCCTTAGTTGTTCTCAAGTACTAATGGATATTCTTTCTGTCATTCCAATGACCTTTATTGAAATCTTACTATCATCTTTTCATGTCTGATACATACAAGATAATGGGATGAGTACATTATATGGCATACATGACAGATCCAGTTGTGAATGTGTGTGTCATCTTACTGATATTTCCCATTCTTTACAAGAATTGGAATACATGGTTCTTGAGAGACTAATCCCTTGCATCATGGATAGATTCTCTCTCATTGAATCCTTTAGTTGAACCCTTTCCACATCTTGCTAATAATATGTGCTCATACTTAGGTCAAGAAACTTTCCAAAACTATCTCTATAGATCTCAATTCCTATCACATATGATTCTTCACCTAAATCCTTCTTAAAGAAGGTGTTTTCCATGTCAGGATTCAACACTTATAGTATTGCGATGTTATTCTCCATTGATAAGTGGAATATAAATATTCTCCCACTAAATATTTTGTAATAAAAAAATTCATCTTTATTTTGATTGAAGTAAAACTATATGACTATCTTGTCATATCAAAGATTTTAGCTCTGAGATGCTTGCTTCAATCACATTGATTGCTTATTGTATCTTACAATCTTTATTTACATTAATGGAGTTATAAACATTCAACATGTGTCATCTACACATCCTCTCAAATATTCTTTTATGGAATGCTTTTTTAATCTCCATATGCCAAATGTCATAGTCTCAATAAACTGCAATAGCAAACATGCATGATCCTAATGGATATAACTAACAATTGGTAAGGGATTTTATCATGCTCCTGATGGGAGCTGGGACTTACACCAAAAGATTTTACTCTTCCAATGGGAGTCCTAGGGTTATGCACCAAAAACCCTAGAGAGAGAGAGTTGATGTCTTTCCCTAGGTTTACCTATAACTGGTGCTTAGATAAACACTCCAACCCCATAAGAGTATGGAAGCCTTATCATAGTACAGATTTAGGATCGAACCCAAAAGACAACGGTCTTGTTGCAAGCAACAAGATGGAAAACGTATAGAATTTCACTTAGTTACTTACTAGTTGGCGCTTATATCGAAAGTTGGATTTTGATGGTTTTAAACTAAGAACATGAAAAGTAAAGAAAGCAAGTAAATCTAAGATTTAAACTATGATAAAGATCACTAGGGTGTGATCGATTTTTCACCGCCACTACACATCGATCAACACATGCAAAGCAAAACTTAACCTGCAAAAAGAGTTCGGTCAGTTAGTATCCTTGTAGACCTAGCCTCCTTTCGGATAATCTAGCTACGAGAAGTTCGGGAATGTTGCAACTCCAGCCATTCCCGATCAAATGGTCACATTACTTTACATCATTCCCCTCACAAAGTGTGTTCCTCGACTTACCAAGGTTGCACTTCCATACGTCAACTGATTCCATTTCATAGTATGAAAGTGCAACAGATGATAGTGAGTTTACTCCACTTCTTGAGATACACTTCTAGATATCGAAATAGATACATGGTGGATACATGCATCAAGAACCAACATGCAAACGAGTTTCGAATCTAATAGTACAAACGTAGACAATTCATACTAAAAGATAAAAGATAACACAAGTGGGAGATCAAGCAACAAGTATTCATTAATCGTTTGATGTTAAACTGACAAAGATAAGAACTCTACATTACAACCTAAGGATTACATTTTACATGATATGAAAGTATGGGTAGCGGGGCTACTCCCCACACCCTAGTGAAGAAGACTACTCCCTCATGACTAAGACCAAGAAGGAGGCGAGAAGAGAGAGAGAGCATCATCCCCACAAAGGAGGGAGGAAAGTCAACCCCTTGGAGAGAGAGAGCAACGATCCACCAGTCTTCGTAGGTTGCACGATGAGGAGGTCTCCCCTTCCCACCTTCTTGGCGAAGAAGGAGAAAGAAGCTTCAGGATGGAGTATGGATCTCAGACCGACAGCCCCAGGGCAGAGGATGGAAGTGGCAGGAGCTCTGGAACGATTGGGGCAGCCTTTGGACGTCTGAGACTTGATCCCAAATGGAGGACCCTTGGGATCTTATTTATAGGCCTTGAGTGAAGTCCAAATGGTTTGGAGACCGTTTGGACCTCAAGACCATTTGGGACCTTAAGACCGTTTGGATCGTGAGACCGTTTGGTTTTATGCGGTCTTGGGGCCGTTTGAATTCCATGCGGTCTCGGGACTGTTTGGCTTCATGCGGTCTTGAGACCGTTTGAACTCCATGCGGTCTCGGGACCGTTTGGCCTCATGCGGTCTTGAGACCGTTTGAACTCCATGCGGTCTCGGGACCGTTTGGCCTCATGCGGTCTTGAGACCGTTTGAGCTCTATGCGGTCTCGGGACCGTTTGGCCTCATGCGGTCTTGAGATCGTTTGAACTCCATGCGGTCTCGGGACCGTTTGGCTTCATGCGGTCTTGGGACCGTTTGACTCCATGCGGTCTCGGGACCATTTGGCTTCATGCGGTCTTGGGACCGTTTGACTCCACGCAGTCTCGAGACCGATTGGCTTCATGCGGTCTCGAGACCGATTGGCTTCATGCGGTCTTGGGACCGTTTGAATCCATGCGGTCTTAAGGTTGAGTTATTCTTTTATGATTTGTTTGTTCTTTTTCTGCATATATAAAAGGAAAAAGTTAGTCTGATGGTGTATTTACAAAAAAGGGGTAAAATTAGGATTATGTATAGTTTAAACTTAAAAAGAGTATGGAAAACTAAAGAAAAAGACTAAGATAATCGACTAAAATAGGAGGTTATCACCCCCCCTAACTTAGAGTCTAGCTTGTCCTCAAGTTAGATAGAGCTGAGACATGTAATGGCGAGGCGATCTTATTTAATTAGGATTTCCAAACTCTTGCTTCAATTCTTGACCTGAGTTCCCCTAAGGTCATATCAAGTCTTATTGCTTTCCTTGACTCTTTCAGATTTCGAGAGTTGCTTGGGTCTCAGGTTCTTTCCGTATCTCGTAGTTCGCATTGGGACCACCTTTATTTTGTGCATGTTGTTGACTCTAATCAGCTTTATACCTCTCTGAAAGACCTACTGGAAGCTAGAGAGGGTATGAGGGTTGGCTAAAGGCTTGAGGTGTACCTCCCCCTTCAAGTGGGGGAGGGGCTGTCTATGCTTTTAGGATCTCACTACCGATCGCGAAACATCTGCCTTTGTGAGGGAAGCTGAATGTACCGGCCGGGTGAGTCCTTTATGAGCCTTTCATATACTTAGAAACCTTAGGGTTTCACTACCGGGCACGACACATCTGCCTCTGTGAGGGCAGCAGAATGTGCCGGCCGGGTGAAACCTTTGTCAGTTCTTTATATAGATCCTTATGCATGGCACAACTCTCATAATTTTATTCGTCTCTCTGGCTTTTATTCGATAACTCACAGGCTTGGGTTTTGGGATTTTTGGGAATTTATTTTGGGCGGCCAAGCCTCTTTTATTTTGAAGAGAGGAAAGTTGTTCTTAGAGTTTTTCAACATGCACTTATTTGGTTTGTGGTCCACTTGCAGAACTTCTTGATTTGGAAGTTGCCTGATTCCCCTCTCATCTTTGTGAGCTTGGCTTATTTCTGCCTTGACGTTGACCTGTGGAGAGTTTGATAAAGAATTGAAGCAAAAACATGGAATCAATAGTGGATGGAAATTGTTAAATCGCCATTAAATTCCTATGTGCTATTTACTTTTGGGGACTATCATGATTCTAAGGTTAGTTGGGGTGACTTTATTCCAAAAGAATTTAAGTTAAAAAAGAATTGTATATAAAGAGAGAAAAAGAAGAATCGTTAATAAGAATTTAAGAATAAAGAATTGTATAGAAAGTGCTAACAGAAAGAGAGATGTAGAAAATGATACCTCACCCTTGTCTAATGTACCCCTCCCCTAACTTATCACTCACTCTGTCCTCAAAGTGTCAAAGTGATAGGTTGAGCAGTACTTACGACAAGGGCTGCAGGCTAAGGTAAATCTTCATTTGCCCCCGGAGAACGAAGTAGATTGGATGCGAACTGTTCTCGTAAAGCGTGGTAGTCCACGTCAGTCATCTCCTCTACTGGTCTTTGGAGAACGATAATGGTGTACATCCAGTAGAGGACGTGGAAGCCACAGTCATTCGATTGTCGGATTTGTTGGGGGCATTTGTGGCAGAAGGCGGGGCGGTGGAAATGCTCTTTGTCGTACGCCTTTGTATGCTGACTCAGAAAATCGATTAAATTCTCGGCACACTCCTTTGCCACCACTTCTGTTGGTGTCTTCAGTGTCACGACGTAGTTTCTCTATCGTGCATTGAACTGGCTGTCAAAACTGTTGTATATTGTGGTTGTTCCTTCTGGGAGGTTTGTTGCCAGGAGCATCCAGTGCTGATGATAAAGGAAAGGTAACATGATGAACGTCGGCGTTGTGTGCTGGAGATAGGAGATCAGTGCATCGGTTGTGTCGAAGTTCTTGAGCTTTAGGATATCATCTTTCATATATGGAGATGCCATGTATGTTGTTGGGTTGTTTTGGCCAAGCAGAAACTGGTAGGCGGCCATAAGGCTTACAGAGAGGGATCCCTTGATCTGTAGAGTCTCTCGTAGTGTGTCTGCCATTACAAGAATGTCTCGAGACATGAATACTAGGCCATCTTTGTCTACGGAGAGTCACGCCATAATGATACGCAATTCGAGGTTGTTGAGACCCTTGCAAGCATAACAATCAAAATCAGGAAAGGTTGGTTGAATGGTGTATACAGGATCGCTCTTGCTTTGATCTTGCTCTGGTGACTTGGTCTGTTCAGACTCCTTCAGAACTTGCCAGAGGGGTCGCCGTTGCGGTCGCTGGATAGCTGAGAAAAGGTAGCGAGAAACATCATCTGGTGACATAGTTGGGTCCTTGAAGAACCGTCTATCATAGATGAGCTCCATGGCATAACGTCCACGTAAGGAATGAAAGTCTTCAGCTACCAGGTCGTTGAATGGGATTTCCTGGTTCAGCGCTTGAATGTGTCGTATGGTGCAGAAAGTGCTATCCCCAGATCCCTCGGTGGCTTGGACTGGAGGGTTTATGATTTTGAACCATGGTTGGCTCCAATCCTGGCAAAGAGATGGGCGTGCATCCCAGATTAATTTAAGCAGTTGGAAGGGTATACACCTGGCTTCTCCTGCTGCTTCTCCTACGAAGTTTATTGTGCCTGCTGCTACCTCAGCGCTACAGAAGTTATATACTTTGGCATCCCGAGCCTCGGTATCCACGATCATAAAAAGCCAGTGGTCCGATACTTGGAAGGGCACGGTCAGATAACGTGCCCGACGTGCTAAACCAGCATGCATCCACTCGATCGACTTTGCTCTTACGTCTTTGTATAAAAGGCCAACAGACAGAGCAGGCGAGGCATTGAAGACGGGTTGCTGCCTCTTAGAACTTTTATATATTTCTATACAATTGGCGAGGAGGACACGGAAGATAGCCATAGGCATCGTAGACTGAGGTCGGAGGATGCTGCAGAAATCTTCACGTGTCATCTGACGCCTGGTTTTTGTATTATGATAAATTATGTCTTCCCCCTCCTTTGCATCGTCCACTATCGTGTTCAATATAAAAATGTCCTGAGCATCTAAAGTGGAGATGGCCTCCATATCCAAGTCGTGCATTTTGTGCGGCAAAGGAGGTGGCGGGGGAAGTTCTTGTAGTGGGGGAGAAGCAGATTTTTCGAAGGCCTCTTCATGGCCTTGTAGAGTGTCGTCTGAGTCGGAGGCAGAGTCGAGATCCTCGTCTGTGTCTAGACTTACTCGGTCTGCCTCATCCTGGTAAGAAGGAGAAGGTGCTGAGAAGGGGGGAGCAGATGTTTTTGGTGGGCTGGCGCTGGATCCTAATATGCATTGTTGGAGTTCAGCGTAGGCCGCGTCCTTGGCAGCTTCCCCGATGGACCCCATAGCTGAAAAGTCGAAGAATTGGTCCCCATATGACATGTTGACATTGTCATTATGTGGGGACTTGGGGTGATTGCCACTGTCATGGTGACCTTTGTCGGACCCTTTTTGGGAGGGTCCTGCTGCATTTCCAGGGTCTTCTCCGTCATCATGTTTATTGTCAGAAGATGTGTTATCTTTGTTTGAGTCGGCAGATGAGTCAGAGTCGTCTTCATCATCATCGTCATCGCCATCTTTGTCTTCCGTAGTCTTGTCTGCTTACTTTTTACGTGCGGACGTTTTACACTGCCGATGGGTGGCTTGTAGCTCATCGAAAGCCACTTGCAGGTTCTCGTGTGTTTCGAGAAGTGCGTCGTGAGATTCTTTGAGATCAGTATATCTTCCCTCGGCGGAGAGGAGACGTGCTGTAAGATCTGTGACTTGAGCACGTAGTTGTTGGATTTCATCATTGTAGGACTCCTCTTGGCGATGCTATAGTTGCGTAAGTGTGTCGTCGATGGTGGTCAAGCGCGTGCTTAGAACTTCGTGATGTTGCTGGAGCTCGCGAAGAGTCTCTGGCAGAGGTTGGGTCTGCTTGGAGATCTCATCGACTTTTTGCGCTGATGCTTCTTGCTGACGTGTCACTCCAAGGACCAGGTCCGGCAGGTTGTTAGTGTGGCTGTTGATGTGCTCAACTTTCTTAGCCACCTCATCCTGTCGTTGCTGGAGGCCTTGGAGGAAGGTGGGCAAGGCTCGGTGTTGTTCGTCGATCTTGGTCACCTGTCGTGAAAAATCATGCACACAAGAAAAAATAGAATTTAAAATGTTAGAAGGATCGGTGAGGAGGTTTCGGACAGCATCAAATTGATGGCCGAATTCCTCACCGATGTTAGTAAAAGGGACCCCAGGAGCGGAAGGGTGAGATGACTGGGGTCTGCTTGGAGTGGTGTTAGTGTCTTGCGGAAGAGACACTAATGATGCCCCGAGCTGCGTAGTGACTATGGATGTAGTCACCAGTGGTGTCGGGGTGGTGGTGGATGTAAAACGTGGTGGGATTTGAGGTGAAATTGGTGGTAGCGATAGTGATGGGGTGGAAACTACGGAGGTGAAAGGAAAAGTGGTGAAGTCGGGCATAGGGATGGAGAAAGGAAAGCCCGAAGTGAAAATGGGTGAAGAAGAAGTGAAAGGTTGCGTGGATGTGGGGAAGAAGGGAGTGGTAGAAGTTGGAATAGTGGAAGGTGGAGTGGTGGTAGCGGTGGTAGCAGTTAGCTGCTCATGGAGACTCTAGATAAAAGAGTCGATGAAGGATGTGGTGTCAATTTTCCTCATGGAGCTTCTCGGCCTCTGGATTTGGCCTAGATGTTGGTGTCCCCGACAGCTGTTGGGCCTGCAGTTGCCTCCTGGAAGGTCGTTTGACAGGCATCTTTGTTGGTCGAGCTGCCGGGGCAGTGATACTCATCTCCGTTTGTCCCGCTGTTGCTTTCCTTTCGAGTATTTAGACCGAAGCTAGCAGATGAGTAAGCTCCTCATCAGAGAAGAGGAGCTGTGTAATATCATAGTTTGCTAACTCTGGGAGCGGGAGGAGAGTCCTTGATGATTTGACCATAGGGTAGAATACATAGTGTATTTTCCCATCCTTTTCCTTGATTATGAACGAGTTCTTCAAGGTTTGCGCATTGGTGAGGATGTCGCCCTTTAGTTGCGTGCAGCGGGGTAGGGGTCTGTCCATTTTGAGGTATTTGATAATAGACGTGACATGCCCCCCATGCAGATCTCTTTCCCCAGGGTGGAGATTGAAAGCTTTTGGATCAGATGGCGTCAGATATTCACTGTCCGTTCGTTACTTACAGACCAGAGAACAAAAAGATCGGAGATTATAACGTTCCCCCTTCTGTCCTGGGGAAGAGTGCGCCAGCGAGGATTTTGTGCAAGGTGCGCACAAAACCAGAGTGTATGTTTGACGCCTTGCACGTCTTCGTGTCATAAGTGGGGATCCTGGTTAAAGATTTCCAGAATGTATGTTTGTTGAATTCTGGATGATCGGTTCCCACTGCTATAGCCTTCTGCAGCTGCTCCCGGTTGTCGATAAAGTTGGTGTTCAACATATTTTCCGTTATGACAACCTTGCTGTCGAAGATCTGGGTGACAAGCTTTCTGTCGCCCCCGTCCCGTGACTTATCTGTGATGTCGACGGGTTTCTTGGTCAAAAAGGTGAAAAACTCTGTTGTGGGTTCACAGTAGGATACTTCTGGTACTAGGCACAACCTGGCGAGGTTGGCTTTGTCTAGTACGTCGAAGATGCGGTCGTATATCCCCATCCTTCACAGTATGCTGGAGCACACATACTTGGTGGGTTTTAACGAATTGTCAGCGGGGAGGGTGGTTTGGATGAAGAGGTTTTCTGGTGGTGGTGTAGTGGTGGTGATGGGAATGAAAGTTGGAGTGATGACAGGGTTGGTAGCAGGAATGGTGGTGGTAGGTTTGGTGGTAGCAGGGATGGTGGTGGTGGGTTTGGCAGGAATGGTGGTGGTAGTGGTGGTAGTAGCAGGTATGGTGGTGGTAGGTTTGGCAAAGGGTTGGTCCATGGCAGAAATGGGTCAGACTTGTTTCCTTGCCCGCTTCTTGGAGGGCTGCCCAGATGCAGTCTCCAAGACCTTAAGTTTCCCCTTGTGATCTTCGGCGGCGGATTCCTCCTCAGGATTCAGTGTGTAGTCTGAACCTTCGTCGTCATCAGAGGAGATTTCTTCTACTTCTTCTTCAGATGCCTCTGCTAGACATTTGGTGAGGCGGGCAATCTCACACAAGACATCCATCATTTTAGTCTTTGGTGGGACTGCTCTGGTGTTGTTGAAGACATCTCTTATCTTCTTGAGCATGTCCAGCTCTTCAATCATCTGCTCCCTTGTCTGAGAAGGAGCAACTCCCGAGCCGGTGGTCTTGTTCGCTAGTGATTCCATATCTGAAAAATAAGAATTTATGAGTGAGAGAAAAAGATTTAAAAATGAATTAGATTTTATTTGTATTTATGTCTTTTTGTATTTTTGTAAAAAATAATGAATGTGGAAGACCAAACGGTTTGAGGACCGTTTGGTCCAAACAGTTTCAAGACCGTTTGGTCCCAAACGGTTTGAGGACCGTTTGGTCCCAAACGGTTTGAGGACCGTTTGGAAAACGAACATCCGCGGGGTTGCCGGTGTAGGTGAAGATGAAGATGAACCGGCGCAGAAGCGGAGGTCGTGCCGGCGACGATGGCGGTGGTGAAAACGACGGTAAAAACGACGGTGAAACCAGCGATAAAAGAAGCGGCGATGAAGATAACGGCGATGAAGACGGTGATGACGACGATGGTGAAGACGGTGGTGAAGAAGACGGTGATGGTGCCGGTGATGGTGGACAGAGCCGAAGGTGGCGCCGGCGGCAAAGGTGGTGGAAAAGAAGAAACTGGCAAAAACGAGCAGATGGTCGGCCGTGTTGCCGCAGCAGATGGTCTACCTCATAGATGGTGGTGATGTCGACGGTGAGGAAGCAGAGGTTGGTGGCGCGGAGATGCGGTTGCTGTGCAAGAGCACGGGAACCACGTCGCCAGAAGGGGTTTGCGTGGGAACAGAGGAGAGCAAAGGCAATAGCACATGAAACACAAGGAAGCTCGAGAGTTTGAAGAGAGAAAGATGACAGGGTAGGGTTTATATTTATAGGGAACAGTTAGCGACCCTTTGTATTCCCAGTGGTTTCAAGGCCGTTTGGCTCCAAACGGTTTCAAGACCGTTTGGAGTCCAAGCGGTTTCAAGACCGTTTGGATCCAAACGGTTTGGAGATCGTTTGGAGTCCAAACGGTTTCAGGACCGTTTGGCTCCAAACGGTTTGGAGACCGTCTGGCTCCAAACGGTTTGGAGACCGTTTGGAGTCCAAACGGTTTCAGGACCACTTGGAAGGACAAAGGCAGAAAATATTTTATATTTTTATGTTTGTTTTTGATTTATATATTTTTATGTTGTTTGTTTTTTATTATTTTTTTGATAGTTTTGGTTATGTAGATTTTTTTGTATTTTCATAAAATAAAACTAAGGAAAAAAAAAGAGCAGAACATAAAGTAGAAATCTTGGGTTGCCTCCCAAGTAGCGCCTTGGTTTTACGTCGCTGGCTCGACGAAGTTATAACATTGTCATACTGTTGGCATAGTATTTGATTGTTCATGTCTATTCGGCCCATGTTTAGGGTTTGACTCGGGCTGCCCAACAAAAGTGCCTGCCGGAGGCTTCAACTGTGCAGCAATCTGGGCAAGCTGGGCTTCAACTGCCTTCTGTTGGGCCTGTTGGTTAGCCAACATGGTTTGCTGAGATTGTAGCATCTGCCTTATCAAAGATATCTCATCTTCCGGCTGTGCAGTAGCATTTTTCTGAAGACTTTGTTGTTGAGGCTGCTGAGTATGCAACTGCGGATGAAGCGGGGGATGAGTGTACTGATAGTAGGCTGATTGGTTTCTAGGGTAGTTAGCCCTAGGGAAATTGTTCCTTGAGTTCCCTT
Organism: Alisma plantago-aquatica; assembly: GCA_963693085.1. Taxonomy (NCBI): domain Eukaryota; kingdom Viridiplantae; phylum Streptophyta; class Magnoliopsida; order Alismatales; family Alismataceae; genus Alisma; species Alisma plantago-aquatica. Next base: position 1,210,290,421 of record OY856410.1, on the reverse strand, counting down.
GATTTTGGTTAAAATTGTTTGAGAACCCAGGTGATAGCCTACTATCAGATCCCCCCTGTGTCTGATGTTGCGGATTCGCAGTTCCAAAAGGATTCCCGTACTGGAACCCAGGATGATTCTTTGGTTGACTGGGATTGTAGTAAACTTGTCCGGGAATAGTGTGGATGGAGTTGACTTGCTACAGAATCTGATCTTCAGCTTGATTAGTAATGGACTCATATGGTTGTGGTGGTGGATGCAGATCCATCATCACATTATACAACATTCCGCAGGAGAGAGTCAGATGGTCCGAAGCATGACAAGCCTCACAGGATCCTGTGACGGCTTTGACTTGATGAACCAGCGGAGTTTTCTTCTTATCAATTTACCCTAGAGTTGTCTCGAGGGCTTGCTGTTTATGAAAAATTGTTTTCAAGGCCTCAGCTATTGTCTTCATTCCTATGGATTCCTCAGCTTTAAAAACCTTAAGGACACCTTTTCCAGCTGACCGTCCCCAGTTGGAATGGTTTTCAACTCCTAATGTAACAATCTTCCAAGCGTCTTCATAGTTATTCCTCATGAAGTTTCCTCCAGACGAGGAATCTAGGAACTATTTAATATCATCGCTTACTCCCCGGTAAAAAGTTTCTATCAGTTGATTCTGTGAAATTCCATGATGGGGGCATTTGCGCAGAAGTTCTTTAAATCTTTCCCATGCCTCAGCGAGGGTTTCTCCAGGTAGCTGGGAGAAGTGATTGATTTTCCCTCTGATTTCATAGGTCAGTGAGGGTGGAAAGAACTTCTCTAAGAATTTTTCCTCTAGAGGGGCCCAAGTGGTTATTATGGGTTCTCTATCCAATGAGTTGTACCAACTCAAGGCCCTTCCAGATAAGGTGAAATGGAATAGGTGGAGCATTATCGCATCGAAAGCGATACCAGCTTGCGGGACCAGGCGGCATAATGCCTTAAACCTTTTCAAATGGTCCATGCAATCATCTCCTGAACCTCCAGAGAAGGAGATTCCTTGCATAATCTGGATCCACTGGGTCCGGATCTCAAAGTTTGGGATATTGATGATCGGAGGCCGGACCGGGTGGTTATCCTCGTAGTTCTTCGGGATAGCATAGTCCCTCAGTTGCTTGTTCCGTAGCTCAAGCTGAGCAGCTTGGGTTGCTGCCTCAGTCTCAGCTCTTATGCGAGCTTGCTCTTCTGCACGTATCTCCGCTTCTATCTGGGCACGGGTGTCTGCGATGAGTTGTGCCCATTGTGCGGCGATGGCAGCGTTCACCCTCTCCATCACCAAAGCAGCTTGATGCTGTTCGTCAGCCATTTGTCTAGCGCGTTGGTGGTTGAGACAGATTTGGCGGTGGAAACTTCTCTCTACCTCGGAGTCAAACTCCGGATCAGGGGAGAATCTGTGACTATGCAATGATTGCATGCACATGTTCTACCTGAGTAGAGAAAGGAGAACACCTTTAGATAATAACAACAAAAAGTTTCAAGTAGATATAGAGTTATGATTAAAAAGAAAGTGTAAAATCCTAACCAACTAGAAAGGTACTAAGTGAAATCACAACGTTCCGTTGTCCCTGGCAACGGTGCCATTTTTTGATGGGAGCTGGGACTTACACCAAAAGATTTTACTCTTCCAATGGGAGTCCCAGGGTTATGCACCAAAAACCCTAGAGAGAGAGAGTTGATGTCTTTCCCTAGGTTTACCTATAATAGGTGCTTAGATAAACACTCCAACCCCATAAGAGTATGGAAGCCTTATCATAGTACAAATTTAGGATCGAACCCAAAAGACAACCGTCTTGTTGCAAGCAACAAGATGGAAAACGTATAGAATTTCACTTAGTTACTTACTAGTTGGTGCTTATATCGAAAGTTGGATTTTGATGGTTTTAAACTAAGAACATGAAAAGTAAAGAAAGCAAGTAAATCTACGATTTAAACTATGATAAAGATCACTAGGGTGTGATCAGTTTTTCACCGCCACTACACATTGATCAACACATGCAAAGCAAAACTTAACCTGCAAAAAGAGTTCGGTCAGTTAGTATCCTTGTAGACCTAGCCTCCTTTCGGATAATCTAGCTACGAGAAGTGCGGGAATGTTGCAACGCCAGCCATTCCTGATCAAATGGTCACATTACCTTACATCATTCCCCTCACAAAGTGTGTTCCTCGACTTACCAAGGTTGCACTTCCATACGTCAACTGATTCCATTTCATAGTATGAAAGTGCAACAGATGATACTGAGTTTACTCCACTTCTTGAGATACACTTCTAGATACCGAAACAGATACATGGTGGATACATGCATCAAGAACCAACATGCAAATGAGTTTCAAATCTAATAGTACAAACGTAGACAATTCATACTAAAAGATAAAAGGTAACACAAGTTGGAGATCAAGCAACAAGTATTCATTAATCGTTTGATGTTAAACTGACAAAGATAAGAACTCTACATTACAACCTAAGGATTACATTTTACATGATATGAAAGTATGGGTAGCGGGGCTACTCCCCGCACCCTAGTGAAGAAGACTACTCCCTCATGACTAACACCAAGAAGGAGGCGAGAAGAGAGAGAGAGAGCATCATCTCCACAAAGGAGGGAGGAAAGTCAACCCCTTGGAGAGAGAGCAACGATCCACCAGTCTTCGTAGGTTGCACAATGAGGAGGTCTCCCCTTCCCACCTTCTTGGCGAAGAAGGAGAAAGCAGCTTCAGGATGGAGTATGGATCTCAGACCGACAGCCCCAGGGTGGAGGATGGAAGTGGCAGGAGCTTTGGAACGATTGGGGCAGCCTTTGGACGTCTGAGACTTGACCCCGAATGTAGGACCCTTGGGGTCTTATTTATAGGCCTTGAGTGAAGTCCAAACGGTTTGGAGACCGTTTGGACCTCAAGACCGTTTGGGACCTCAAGACCATTTAGATCGTGAGACCGTTTGGTTTTATGCGGTCTTGGGGCCGTTTGAACTCCATGCGGTCTCGGGACCGTTTGGCTTCATGCGGTCTTGAGACCGTTTGAACTCCATGCGGTCTCAGGACCATTTGGACTCATGCGGTCTTGAGACCGTTTGAACTCCATGCGGTCTCGGGACCGTTTGGCCTCATGCGGTCTTGAGACCGTTTGAACTCCATGCGGTCTCGGGACCGTTTGGCCTCATGCGGTCTTGAGACCGTTTGAACTCCATGCGGTCTCGGGACCATTTGGCTTCATGCGGTCTTGGGACGGTTTGACTCCATGCGGTCTCCGGACCATTTGGCTTCATGCGGTCTTGGGACCGTTTGACTCCACGCGGTCTCGAGACCGATTGGCTTCATGCGGTCTCGAGACCGATTGGATTCATGCGGTCTCGAGACCGATTGGTTTCATGCGGTCTTGGGACCGTTTGAATCCATGCGGTCTTGAGGTTGAGTTATTCTTTTATGATTTTTTTGTGCTTTTTCTGCATATATAAAAGGAAAAAGTTAGTCTGATGGTGTATTTACAAAAAGGGGTAAAATTAGGATTATGTATAGTTTAAACTTAAAAAGAGTATGGAAAACTAAAAAAAAAGACTAAGATAATCGACTAAAATAGGAGGTTATCAGCTCCACACTTTGAATTTTTCGAAATACTTTGCATCCAATATGATCTTTTAGGTTATCCATGTCAGTCTTCCTCTTAAAAACCCAACTGCACCCTATGGGTTTTACCCCTTTAGGTGGTACCACCATGGTCATACCTTATTAGCATACATGGATCCCATTTTGGATATAATGGCCTCAAGCCATTTCTCAAATGCTGGTCTCTTAATAACTTCTAGATAGATTGTTGGTTCATCATATTATGAGCAACTCACCATCTTTTTGAGTTATAAAATATCATAATCTTTTAATATCGTGGGGTGTTCGACTAGAAGTATGTGTCTTGTGTTACATAAGGAACTTGAGATTCAAGAACAATTTGTGATTCACCTTGTTCCCATTGTACCTCCTTAGGTTCAATGTTTTCTTGTTGATCTCAATTTTTTTGAGTTCTACTTTACTCCCACTAATTCATTTGGAATTCAATTCCTCTAAGTAATTTAGTCATCCATGTAACAAACACTTTTGTTATTGGATATAGATAAGTAGTGTTTAACAAATAAAAATTTATGTGATTTAGGGATAAATCTTTTCAGTAAACTAGTTTCTTATATAAGTTTCAATGCTTATCTTAATAAAAGACATATTGGGACATTTCCCATACCATATCTCATATGGTGTCTTTTAAAATATTTTAGACGGTGCATCATTCTAGTGTTAAGTTTGTAACAATAAAGAAATTAGAAGATTAGTTTTGATTCATTGATAATCAAACTGTGATTCATAAGGGTGTGACTCCTTCTTTCTGATACATGATTATGTTTCATGTAGAGTTCCTTGTGACATACTGTCACAATCTCTCCAGAAGGTCCTCAAACTGTTAGTTAAAATATTTCAACTTTGACCATGTCAAAGTATCTCAATACTTCTAACAAGGTGATAGTGTACTTCATTCATGATCTTCTTGAACACTTCAAGAGATTCATATTTGTATTTCATTAAATACTAATTACCATATCACTAATATCATTAGTAGAAATAATGAAGTACTAGTTCATTCCATTCAACATTAACTATAGAAGTTTGTGTACGTTAATATGTACAGGACGTAACAACATACTATCTTTTCTACTACATCTAGTGAAAAGTGATTCTAGAAATGCATTTCTCATTTATGCGCTCTAGACAATAATGATATAGGTATTGATTGTTTGAGTTATCAAGTTTTAATGTTTTCATATTTACAATGTGGACATTTATCTTTGGAATGAGAAAATAAAGATATTAAGATATTAGGACCATTTTCTTAAAAGATCTCATCCTTTAGAAACAGAACATTGACTATACTTTATATGATTTTTGATATACATCCTTGTCCATACAAGATGCAAAATGTTTCTATTTATTGACATATAAGAAATTGTACTTCCTTAACTCTATTACATGCCCCATGGGATGAGATAAACTATAGGTTTTGACCGTAGTGGTAGAAACTCTTGATCCATTTGTGAGGAACAACCGGACCTCATCCTTTCATTAAGGATTACTTCTTTTCAAATTCTACACATTTGAACATATGTGAGATCTACGTCTAGTATCTATACCCAAGATGAAGAAGTAATTAAATTTATCTCATAATGTATATACCTAAAGTGGAGATCTCTATACCCTCCTTCATCTTATTTAGTTACTCCAAGTAGAGAGGGAAATTCCTCCTCCACTATCTAGGTTGGTGGCAATGGTGACAAATGCCTCCCTTATTCACCCCTCCCTTTGCCTTGAGCACTGAAGACTTGGGCTTCAGGCCAGCTTTAGAACTCTTCTTAGGTTTTCCTTTTCTTGTAGACTTCCCCTTTGATCTGCTGATCAACATCACAAATTTGGGCTTGTCTTTCTTCATTTTTGCCTCTACTATTCTTAACATGCCAAGTAACTCTGTCAATGACTTGTAAAAGTCATTCATGCTACAGTTCATGACAAACTAACTGTATGATTTTAGAAGTGACTGCATAATCACATCAGTGGCCAGCTCTTGACCTAAAAGAATTCCCATTCTAGAAAGGTTCTCAACATACCCAATGAGCTTGAGCACATGAGGACCTACTGGATCTCCTTCTTCCATATTACATTTGAACAACGCCTTGGAGATATCATATCTCTCCTTTCTTTCCTGATCTTGGAACATGTTCTTAAAATTTGTTAGCATCTCAATAACATCCATGTTCACATGCTATCTTTTCAATTCATAGTTCATGGAGCACAATATTAGGCGTTTAACATCAATGACATTTTCGATATGCTTCTTGTAAGAATCTCTATCAACCTTAGGTGCAGTGAGAGCAGGTTCATATGGATCTGGTGTCTCCAGGACATAGAGATTGTGCTCATGTGTGAGACCAATTCACAACATCCTGAACTAGTCATGAAAATTATTCCCATTTAACTTGTCCTTCTTGAGGACTATTTTTTTGGAAAATTTGGGTAAGTATATTTCAAAAACCCTGTGATGGGGATAAAGTTACAAGCCACACCATACCATGTGACTACAAAAGTCTAAGAATTGGTTAAAACAAATCCCAATTCCTAGCAATAATAGGAGTTACATCAAGACATGATTTAAAATTACAATGCATTCTCTTGATCTCTAGGGATAGCTGGTTGAAAATCTCAACATAATCAGAAGAGCCACCATTATGTAGCCTCCTATTGCGCTTAGACCAAAGTAAGTGGACAACACCAGTAATTGCCCAAAATTCAATGATTCTGGAATGTTTAGACCTCTTGCCAAGATCAGCTGGACATCCGTATAAAGTATAAGAGGATCTGATATTAAGTTTAAGTTGTGCTCGACCCCAAATGTATCTCCAAAACGTGCAACCTTCAAAAAGATGAGTAGCCGAGTCCGTATGTTGGCCGCACAGCAAGCAGGCTAGAACAACAGAACTCGACCATGAGCTAATCTTCTCCAAGGTTGGAAGGACGTCCGTAAGAGCTCTAAAGGTTGTGAGGCCCCACCAAGGATAGTGCTTGGCGATCCAAAGGCTCTCATAAGCCTAGTCATGTGGGTGCTTTTGGCGGACATTGTCCCAAAGATCCCTGTCTGCCATCAGTGAGAAAGATGGCCAAAGAAATAATGTACATTTGTAGCAAGTAGAGCCACACACAGAATTAATATCTAAGGAATCACCATATCTGCAAGATAACCATGAGGCCCAGATGCTTTGTGTAACATCCCTGACTTGGGTTATGCTTAAACTTAGATGTTTTGCTTAATAAAGTGGATTATATGCTCTCTCTTATCTATCTAAAAGTAATTAAGGTTCAAGAGGAACTTATATTTCAATTTTAGTCCTTTTTTAATAATGTTGAAACAATGTTTTGTTAGTTTTGGACTAAAGTGCAAATTACCCAAGTTGAGGGGTTAACTTGAAAATTGTACATATACAATGTTCCTCATGTGTTAAAGCATCATGATAATGAGTATGATGCATTAGTATGGCTTCTACAAGCCTGAATAACAAGAAAGAGCCTGTTGAGCAATGTTTGTGCATTAAAACCTAGTTTTGGTGTAATGTGCAATTTACCCAAAACCTAGGGTTCAATATGAAAATTACCACTTCAAAATAGTCCCTAATATTTATTTGTATCATGAAGAGCAACGAAAATGAGAGGGGCACCTCATTTGAATCATTTTGAAGGAGAGAGAATCTTGATATTAAAATAATCAAGATTTAAGCATAATTGAAACCCTAATTCAATTTAATGCAAAAATAATTACATTAATTAGATTGCCCTTCAACTAAAACTATAATTGTTGAGTTTGGTTATGTGTCGACGACCTTGTGCCTTGCAAAGGAAAAGGAAATTCTTACGTGAGTGGAGAACCCACTCACATTAAGAAAAGAAAAAGAAATATCCACTCACTTATGGATATTATTATAATATGATTTAAGGTGCTTAGTTTGTTTTCCTTTAAATCGTGGATAATTGAGAGGAAAAAGAGGCAAAGAGGACAGCCTAGTCCCTAAGGATGAGAAGGGGGCAAGTGGTAAGAAATTTGAGGAGATAATTCCTACTTTCTCTCTCTTAAATGAATTTTTAATAAAATTCATATATAAGCTCCATTATCTATGAGGTGAAGGGATAATTTCGAATCAACTTTCACTTCTTGCTTGCAAAAACGACCAAGGGAGATTTAATCAACAGGAGGACGACCCCCAACCTGTTGGTAAGCTCCTTGACCTTCTTTCACCTTGAATTCATGGTGGAAATCACAAAACAATGCATAATTTCTTCTCTATTTCACTCCATCTTCAATCCTAGCCAATCTTTTCACTCCAAAGCTTGAGGACGAGCCTTGGGAGAGTTGCAAAAGCTTCTTCCACCATTGTTGACGTGGATCTACAAGCTTTGAAGCTTAATTAAAGGCGGGTTATATAACTTGAACCCTTGAACTTTGTTATTGATTCCATATCTTCATCCATTGTTGATTCTTTCTTTGTTTCTGAAATTTTAATTGGTTGATTGATGCAATCCCCATGAAAATCACAAAAAGCTTCGTGGGTTTATAAATTGATGATGATGAAATCATCATAAGCACACACCTCCATAAATATCTATTGCAAACAGTTTCAAAATGTGGTCCAAACAATTTCACCAAACCGCTTGCTGACCAAATGGTTTGCAAACCGTTTGGTGGTTTGAGTTCCAAACCGTTTGGAGTGGTTGACCAAATAGATAGGGTTGACCAAATAGAGAGGGTTGACCATTTTAGGAGGGTTGCTGATGTGTTGAATAATGATCTAATAGATTTAATTAATGAGTTTCTAAAGGTTCTATGATTAGATGATCTACCAATTGCAAACCCTAATCGGGTTGAGTGTTGAATCCTTAAGTAAATTGAATCGATTTTGGGTTGACTAGACCAAATGATCTCAAGACCATTTGGAGATCACCCAAACGGTCTCAAGACTGTTTGGAGGTCAACCAAGACCGTTTGGAATTCTATAGTGAAGTATGATTGGTTGGCTGAAGATCCGATGATATTATGTTGAAATACAATCAATAGCTAAAGTGATGATTGATTCAATGATGCAAACCCTAGTTGATTTTCAAAAATTTCAATGAAGGGATGAGTAAAAAGGTCTTAAGACCGTTTGGATATTATCCAAATGACCTCAAGACCATTTGAGGTCACGTCATGTCATGGTTTGATTATGATCCAACGATTTTAATTGGATTAGTTCCACAATGTCAACCATTGATGGTTGCTCGATTTCAATACCCTAATTGATGGGTTCTTGATAATAAACCCTAGTTCAATTAGGTTCAAAACCCTAATTTAAGGTACAATTGAAGGGTGATTCAATGGTTCAATTGATGAACAAATCAGTAGTTCAATTGATAGAGGGTTTAATGATTGAAACCCTGAATTGATAAAGTGTTGAAAGACCTTGATTGGTCCATTCGGTTTTGAGAAGGTTTGGATCAAATAGTCATAAGACCGTTTGAGTCCAAACGGTCTCAAGACCTTTTGAGACCAAACGGTCTCAAACCGTTTGGAGGCCCAAGTGGTTTCAAGTAAGAAATGGCCATACGGTTTCATTATGGTTTTGCTTAAACGATTTCAAACCAATCAATGTCTGAGTGACCAAGACCGTTTGGGGTCTAAGTGACCAAGAATATTTGAAATTCAATTGGTCAAACCATTTGAACACCTAAGGTGACTAAAGGTGAATTAACTAATTGATTATTAATGATGTAAATCAAAGGTGATTAAAATGGTTGTACCTTTGAGGTACTAGGGTAATTAGTACCTTATTGAGTGGTTAACTCTTGATGCTTATGAAAGCAATAATTTGATATGTTGTGACAACCCTTCATTCAAGTTGTTTGGACCTAATATAATTAAGATTGAAGTAATTCACATCCTAGAGAGGATGAGAGAAGAGGAATCCCTACATGAGTGATAATCATGTAATGGTTAAACCTCAACACTTTCAACATGAACATAATAAGTAATCAGGGTATGATCCTTTGTAAAGAGATCATGAAATCTCAATTGAGAAGGTTGATGAAACCCTAATCAAGGGTGTGACATGAGAAACCCTGATTATGGGTGATGCCAAGTGAAAACCTAATTTCAGGTAATGCTATGTGAAACCCTAATGTAGGGTAATGTTATGTGAAACCCTGATATATGAGGATATTATGAGAAACTCTAAAGTAGAGTAATGTTATGTGAAACCCATATATATGGGAGATGCTATTTGAACCTTAATTTATAAACATGGAAAATCCTATTCCTCATAATGAAACAGTGATTAATATATTGACTAGTGTAACATCTAAAGAGGTTGATAGTGGATATCCTTATATCAATAGTTCCTAACTCAAAGATGAGTCCCTATCATTAGCAATGGTTGTATTTTCTAAATATAGTGACTTGTGACCAATACATTACTTGATAAATGTGATGAACAGGTGTATAAAGTATTAGGATGGGAAATACCCTAATACAAGCTTAGTGGATGAATTCAAGTAAGGTAATGATGATGAGGGAAGTGATACATCAAAATATGATAGATATCACATCCAGCACCTCAAGTGTGATATACCTTAATGTATTTTAAATCTAATATATTGGGATGAGTGACACATGAAGTGTGTCATGTTAGTTGTTACATTCAGATGTAATGCAATTTGATAAGTGTAGGCTAACGTGCCTTATGAAAAGGTTAATCCAAATCAATAGACTATGATGCAATCATTATCTGGTAAAGATGAGAGAGAAACTCATACTTTGTGTTTATAATCCATGTAATGATGGATGATGAGAATAAATAAGTATGATTGAATACTTATGTTATCAATGATGGCTCCTAGCTGTGTGGAGCAATGAAATAGAACTTGATCATTAATAATATGATCTTGAGAATCTAAATGGCTATTTATGGAAAACCCTAATGGAGGGTGATGATATGCAAGAGAAATCCTAACCCTAAAAAGGGAATAATAGTATTACTTTGTATGCATGGTGATGATATTAAATCATTATGACTGTTATCATGAAGTACTAATCATGCAGGTATGTTGATATGATAAGCATATCCACGTATGAGCTATGATGATCTTATATTGATAATGATTTATAGGCCTTATAAGCTTTCATATTCTTTGTTTCTTAGTGAGAGGTAATCTGAAATTAATGAGCCTTGTGTGCTATATGATGTTTTAATTATTGAAATTGTTTATGGGCTTCATAAGCCATAATATGCCTTGTTGCCTACTAAGAGGTAACAAGAGATTAATTATGCTTTGTGTGCTATGTGTAATGCTTGTGTAGTAAGAATCATGCTTACCTTGGTCAAATGACCTGAAGGTATTAAGTTACATGTTATGTGGTAACAAGTATTCTATGATGAATTAAGAGTTTGAATACCCATATTCTATAATCATGATGACGAATTTGTTAAGAAATGGGAATGTGTTTGATGATATGAGGGATTAAGATCCCAATACTTTGTTAGAAGAGTATGGCTATAGGCCATGACTCCAGAAAACAATTCTAGGCATCAACTGTGTGTTCTAAGCCTGAAGAGAGTATATGTTGTGACTATAACTCTATAATGCAGATGTCAATTTACTCTGACATGTTAATTGCAACCTTACACATGATTTGTAAAATATAATCAACTGTGTAGTGTATTTGCATAAAGTTGAAATGCGAGAAAAATTAGTTGATATTATACTTCTTGTGTAGAGGATACATGTTATACATGTTCGTCACATTCTTTATGGGGTAAGTGATATGATGCTCTATCAGGTTACAACTACAATGTTTTATATAAGAATAATGTTATAATCTGATAAATAATGAATTAACTGCTATTAAGCAATTATGATTCCTCTGTTCAGACTTATCTTATTAATCTACAATAACAATGTTTCTGGCGGAGAGTTATATCTCTGGCTGGAGCAATTTTACAATTGTCTCACCCCTGTGGGAACCATATTTTTAGGTGGATGTGGACGAGGAGGCAGGGATCCTTCTATAGGTGGAGGACAAAATTAGCAACAACAGGAACATCAGTGAATTCTCAGGAGGAGACACTGGCTGATATGTCTTGTATAGATGTATATAGAGTCCTATGTGTCGTCTCTATACTCTCAGGTCCTCAGAGTAGTAGTTAAAGCTTACCAAATTTTGGCTTAGTGCCTCGAGAATTCATACTGCCTGTGTTTAGTTTAACAGAGTAGTTGATGCATGTAATCCTCAGAAAAAGATGATACATGACATGTACTTGTGAACCAGTATGTAATTAAGTTACTCCGGTTCTTTATGAAAGAGTTTTCCTATGTGTGCACCTCTTTGTAAAATGGTTTTAAATTTTAGTGATTTTTGGTAATCCGCTACTTAGTGATCGCTTCCGCTTAGTTAATAATGTTTTATTCGAACGATGCGTCACAGTTTAGTGGTATCAGATGTCTAGGTTTGTTGAGTCAATAGAGACATAAGACTAAGGTTGTTGAGTCTGTTCTAGTATCTTCCAGTTATCTAATAGTGACTTCTGCTCATATAGGAGCAGAAGAAAAACTTGAAGATGTCTGGAACACACAAAGAACACACTGCTGATAGCAGTGTTGCTACACCAGGAGGAGGTGCAGGAGACCAGAATAGGGAAGGGCATGTACCTGAACAACCCCAGATTAATCCAGCCATGATAGAGAATCCAGCCTTCCATACCCTGTTTAGCCAGTTTATGGCAACTGTGACACACATGGCAGACATGATTCCACCACCTGCACCTAGGGCACCAACCCACAATGAGGGGTATGGAGCTGACAAGACTTTTGAGAGACTTCATTGGGTTGGAGCCATAGATTATGCTGGTACAGCTGATCCAACAGATGTTGATTTGTGGCTGACGGAGCTAGAAAAGGCTTTCAAGATTCTTGATATTCTTGAAGCTGAAAAGGTAAGACATGTAGTGTAACTCCTAAAAGGGAGTGCTGGTCACTGGTGGATTATAGAAGAAGATAAGAGGCCATGTGAAGAAATTGGATGGGAGGTGTTCCGACAAGAGTTTGTTAGTAAATACTTCCCTAAGACGTATATAGATGAGAAGATCTCTCAATTCAAGAGGATAAGACAAGGAAAAATGAACATTAGCGAGTATGAAGCTAAGTTCATGGAGTTATTGCGGTTTCGTCCGCATATGGCAGTTAATGATGAGGAAAGAATTCAACGTTTCGAGAAGGGGTTGAATGTTGAACTGACCACTTCTGTGTCTGCTTTAGAAAATAGGGAGAGGTTTGCCACTTTTGCAGAGTCGGTAAGGAGGATAGAAAGGTCTGAAGTCGAGAAATGATAGGCCAGTGGTAAGAAGGTGTATACTTAGTGTCAAGGAAAAAGATCTAAAAGATTCAAGAAGTCGAGATTTTCTGCATCAGCAACACCATCAAGATTCAATACCTAGACGCATTGGGCATCAAGTACGGGTAGGGACCATAGTTTTTCTCCTAGTAGAGCCCCTAGCATAGAATCAACATCGGTGATTGGATCTCACAAACCCTATTTTGCAACTAGGATCTGTTACCAATGTAGAAAACCGGGACATCTAGCAAAGGATTGCCCAGATGGGAATGTAATGGTGACTCAACCCCAGGGGCAGAGTCAGAAAGGCTCACAAAGGAGACATATTTCTAGTAACAATAGAGGACGTGGACAAGCATCCCGAGCTGGTTCATCAACACCTAATAATCAAGCACATGGTCAACAACTAGCAACTGTGAGGATCTATGCAATGAATCAATCTGATGCAATAGTCAACCCTCGGGTTGTGACATGTCAGATGAAATGGATTCATTCTGAAATTTCATTTCATGATTCAATGTGTTAAAAATAAGAAAGTAGTTGTTTTTGAACTCCCTCTGACTAGTCCTACAAGGACACAAGGGAGATGAGAACTTACATCTTACTCAGTGTTCTTTAAAATTCTTTATAATCTCCCTTATCTGTGTGTTAAAAGATGAGATATAGAAGTGATGCCTAAAGAAAATCTAAGAATGAAAAAAAATCTTGTATGTATAATAATATGAAAAGTGAGGAATATGATGGTAAATATAATGCATAATACCTAATCTCAATACTTGTATACCCTGGCCAGGTATATGATTATTGGAGATGGGGCAAGTATGAAATTCTTAGATTGTTATCTTTCTGATTACTCTGATCAAGTAGTCATTCTGAAACAATCTGGTGAGTATAATGAAAACTAATGAGGAAGAGCTAAGTAAACATTCCCAAATAATGAGGAAGAGCTAAGTGAACATTCCCAACTAAAGAGGAAGGGCTAAGTGAACATTCCAAACTAATGAGGAAGAGCTAAGTGAACATTCCCAACTAATGAGGAAGAGCTAAGTGAACATTCCCAACTAATGAGGAAGAGCTAAGTGAACATTCCCAACTAATGAGGAAGAGCTAAGTGAACATTACCAACTAATGAGGAAGAGATAAGTGAACATTCCCAACTAATGAGGATGAGCTAAGTGAACATTCCCAACTAATGAGGAAGAGCTAAGTGAACATTCCCAACTAATGAGGAAGAGCTAAGTGAACATTCCCAATTAATGAGGAAGAGCTAATTGAACATATCCAACCAATGAGGAAGAGCTAAGTGAACATTCCCAATTAATGAGGAAGTGCTAAGTGAACTTTTCTAATTACATAGGAATTGCTAAGTGAACTTTCCAAATAAACATAAGAATTGCTGAGTGGATTACCTCTGTTAAACATATATGTTTCCCCTTTCATAAACAACCTTGGGTAATGATAGGGGTATGTTCCTTTATGTTTCTTCCTTTCATGAATCATGACGATCAAGTAAGTATTTTGACATTTGATGTACATAGATTAGAAATAATCCGTTGATGGATACTTAGAAAAGTATCAGTTTGTTTTGGACTTTGGTTCCAAGATAATGATATATGGAATGCATGTGTGCCCTTGGTAGTAACAACAAGGAATCGAATATGATAAGGATGAGATGTGTTATCAATACATATGATGAATACCAAAGTAAGGTATGTTTTTTGGTTACCTATATTGGTCAACTATGAGATCAATTTAGTTACAAAATAATAATATGAGCATCATATGTTAGGGGTTTATGCTCTGCATAAACATAAACATTGATAAGGTTGATCTAATGTAGGGAACAACTGTGATTATGGTGGGAAAGTTTATCAAGTTGAAAATATTTTCTTAGAATAATCGTGTGTGGAAGAACTTTGTGTGGATTAAAGATCTATAGTATCTCAATGATATTGAGATGATAATTAGAGACTTGATGACATGAGTAACAACTAACTTTTGTTATCTGGGATTTTGGGGACGAAATCCTTGTTAGGGGTTTATAATTTGTATCATTCCTGACCTAAGTTATGCTTAAACTTAGATGTTTTGCTTAATGAAGTGGATTATATGCTCTCTCTTATCTCTCTAAAAGTAATTAAGGCTCAAGAGGAACTTATATTTCAATTTTAGTCCTTTTTGAATAATGTTGAAACAATGTTTTGTTAGTTTTGGACTAAAGTGCATATTACCCAAGTTGATGGGTTAACTTGAAAATTTTACATGATACAATGTTCCTCAAGTGTTGAAGCATCATGGGAATGAGTATGATGCAGTAGTATGGCTTCTACAAGCCTGAATAACAAGAAAGAGCCTGTTGAGCAATGCTTGTGCATTAAAACCTAGTTTTGGTGTAATGTGCAATTTACCCAAAATCTAGGGTTCAATATGAAAATTACCACTTCAAAATAGTCCCTAATATTTCTTGGGATCATGAAGAGAAAATAAAATGAGAGGGGCACCTCATTTGAATCATTTTGAAGGAGAGAAAATCTTGATATTAAAATTATCAAGATTTAAGCATAATTGAAACCCTAATTCAATTTAATGCAAAAATAATTACATTAATTGGATTTCCCTTCAACCAAAACTATAATGGTTGAGTTTGGTTATTTTTGGACGTCCTTGTTCCTTGCAAAGGAAAAGGAAATATCTACGTGAGTGTAGAACCCACTCACATTAAGAAAAGAAAAAGAAATATCCACTCACTTATGGATATTATTATAATATGATTTAAGGCGCTTAGTTTGTTTTCCATAAATCGTGGATAATAGAGAGGAATAAGAGGCAAAGAGGATAGCCTCGTCCCTAAGGTGGAGTAGGGGGAAAGTGGTAAGAAAGTTGATGAGATAATTCCTACTTTCTCTCTCTTAAATGAATTTTCAATAAAATTCATATATAAGCTCCTTTATCTTTGAGGTGAAGGGATAATTTCGAATCCACATTCACTTCTTGCTTGATAAAATGACCAAGGGAGCTTGTAGAAACCGGAGGACGACCCCCAACCTTTTGGTAAGCTCCTTGACCTTCTTTCACCTTGAATTCATGGTAGAAATAATAAAACAATGCATGATTTCTTCTCTATTTCACTCCATCTTCAATCCTAGCCAATCTTTTCACTCCAAAGCTTGAGGACGACCCTTGGGAGAGTTGCAAAAGCTTCTTCCACCATTTTTGATGTGAATCTATAAGCTTTGAAGCTAAATTTAAGGTGGGTTATATAACTTGAACTCTTGAACTTTGTTATTGATTCCATATCTTCATCCTTTGTTGATTCTTTCTTTGTTTCTGAAATTTTAATTGGTTGATTGATGCAATCCCCATGAAAATCACAGCAAGCATCGTGGGTTTATAGCTTGATGATGATGACATCATCATAAGCATAGAACTCCATAAATATCTATTGCAAACGGTTTCAACATGTTGTCCAAACGGTTTCACCAAACCGTTTGGTGACCAAACGGTTTGCAAACCGTTTGGTGGTTTGAGTTCCAAACCATTTTGAGTGGTTGACCGAATGCAGAGGGTTGACCATTTGAGGGGGGTTTCTGATGTGTTGAATAATGATATAATAGATTTTATTGATGAGTTTCTAAAGGTTCCATGATTGGCTGATCTACTTATTACAAACCCTAATCGGGTTGAGTGTTGAATCCTTAAGTGAATTGAATCAATTCTGGGTTGACTAGCCCAAATGGTCTCAAGATCGTTTGGAGGTCACCCAAATGGTCTCAAGACCGTTTGGAGATCAACCAACACCATTTGGAAGTCTGTAGTGAAGTATGATTAGATGGTTGAAGATCCAATGATATTATGTTGAAATACAATCAATAACTAAAGTGATGATTGATTCAATGATGCAAACCCTAGTTGATTTTCACAAATTTTAATGATGGGATGAGTCAAATGGTCTCAAGACCATTTGGAGATTATCCAAATGACCTCAATACCATTTGAGGTTAGGTCATGTCATGGTTTGATGATGATCCAACGATTTCAATTGAATTAGTTCCACAATGTCAACCATTGATGGTTCCTCGATTTCAATACCCTAATTGATGGGTTCTTGATTATAAACCCTAGTTCAATTAGGTTCAAAATCCTAATTGAAGGTCCGATTGAAGGGTGTTTCAATGGTTCAATTGATGAAAAAATCAGTAGTTCAATTGATAGAGGGTTAAATGATTGAAACCCTGAATTGATAAAGTGTTGAAAGACCTTGATTGGTCCATTCGGTTTTCAGAAGGTTTGGACCAAACGGTCCAAACGGTCTTAAGACCGTTTGAGTCCAAGCGGTCTCAAGACCGTTTGGGTACAAATAGTCTCAAGACCGTTTGGGACCAAACGGTCTCAAACTGTTTGGAGACCCAAGTGGATTCAAGTAAGAAATGTCCGTACGGTTTCATTATGGTTTTGCTTAAATGATTTCAAACCATTCAATGTCTGAGTGACCAAGACCGTTTGGGGTCTAAGTGACCAAGAATATTTGAAGTTCAATTGGTCAAACCATTTAAACACCTAAGGTGACTAAAGGTCAATTAAATGATTGATTATTAATGATGTAAATCAAAGGTGATTAGAATGGTTGTACCTTTGAGGTACTAGGGTAAATAGTACCTTGTTGAGTGGTTAACTCTTGATGCTTTTGAAAGGAATAATTTCATATGTTGTGACAACCCTTCATTCAAGTTGTTTGGACCTAATATAATTAAGATTGAAGTAATTGACATCCTAGAGAGGATGAGAGAAGAGGAATCCCTACATGAGTGACAATCATGTAATGGTTAAACCTCAACACTTTCAACATGAACATAATAAGTAATCAGGGTATGATCCTTTGTAAAAAGATCATGAAATCTCAATTGAGAAGGTTGATGAAACCCTAATCAAGGGTGTGACATGAAAAACCCTAATTAAGGGTGATGTCAAGTGAAAACCTAATTTTAGGTAATGCTATGTGAAACCCTAATGTAGGGTATTTTTATGTGAAACCCTGATATATGAGGATGTTATGAGAAACTCTAAAGTAGAGTAATGTTATGTG
Organism: Alisma plantago-aquatica; assembly: GCA_963693085.1. NCBI lineage: Eukaryota > Viridiplantae > Streptophyta > Magnoliopsida > Alismatales > Alismataceae > Alisma > Alisma plantago-aquatica. The sequence goes on along the minus strand of OY856410.1, from coordinate 1,210,272,399 downwards.
AAACCCATATTTATGGGAAATGCTATGTGAACCTTTATTTATAAACATGGAAAATCCTATTCCTAATAATGGAATAGTGATTAATATATTGACAAGTGTAACATCTAAAGAGGTTGATAGTGGATATCCTTATATCAATAGTTCCTAACTCAAAGATGAGTCCATATCATTAGCAATGGTTGTATTTTATAAATACAGTGACTTGTGACCAATACATTACATGATAAATGTGATGAACTGGTGTATAAAGTATTAGGATGGGAAATACCCTAATACAAGCTAGGTGGATGAACTCAAGTAAGGTAATGATGATGAGGAAAGTGATACATCAAAATATGATAGATATCACATCCAACACCTCAAATGTGATATACCTTAATGTATTTTAAATCCAATATATTTGTATGAGTGACACATGAAGTGTCTCATGTTAGTTGTTACATTCAGATGTAATGCACTTTGATAAGTGTAGGCTAACATGCCTTATGAAAAGGTTAATCCAAATCAATAGACTATGTTGCAATCATATTCTGGTAAAGATGAGAGAGAAACTCATACTTTGTGTTGATAATCCATTTAATGATGGATGATGAGAATAAATAAGTATGATTGAATACTTATGTTATCAATGATGGCTCCTAGCTGTGTGAAGCAATGAAATAGGACTTAATCATTAATAATATGATCTTGAGAATCTAATTGGCTATTTATGGAAAACCCTAATGGAGGGTGATGATATGTAAGAGAAATCCTAACCCTAAAAGGGAATAATGGTATTAATTTGTGTGCATGGTGCTAATATTAAAGCATTATAACTATTATCATGAAGTACTAATCATGCAGGTATGTTGAGATGATAAGCATAGCCAGGTATTAGCTATGATGCTCTTATATTGATAATGGTTTACAGGCCTTATAAGCCTTCATATGCTTTGTTTCTTAGTGAGAGGTAATCTGAAATTAATGAGCCCTGTGTGCTATATGATGTTTTAATTATTGAAATAGTTTATGGGTTTCATAAGCCATAATATGCCTTGTTTCCTACTAAGAGGTAACAAGAGATGAATTAAGCTTTGTGTACTATGTGTAATGCTTGTGTAGTAAGAATCATGCTTACCTTGTTCAAATGACCTGAAGGTATTAAGTTACCTGTTATGTGGTAACAAGTATTCTATGATGAATTAAGAGTTTGAATACCCATATTCTATAATCATGATGATGAATTTGTTAAGAAATGGGAATGTGTTTGATGAGATGAGGGATTAAGATCCCAATACTTTGTTAGAAGAGTATGGCTATAGGACATGACTCCAGAAAACAATTCCAGGCATTAGCTGTGTGTTCTAATCCTGAAGAGAGTAATGCGTCCTTATTGCGACAAGAAGAAGACATATAAATATGAGTCTTATTCAGATTGCATTTCATACCAAAGACAGTACCAAACTCAAGTAGAAGCTGCTTGAGATTTGTAAGACTACGTATGCGCCCTTCTGATAAGATGAGAACATCATCGCAAATAAAAGGTAGCTAAGTGCCTTGGTCTTGTTGATAGGATAGCTTCTGATAAGTTTGTTTTCATGTGCATCCACAAGACAACTGCTGAATCCTTCCATGGGCAGTGCAAATAGAAATGGTGATAATGGATCGCCTTGTCTAAGGCCATTGGAACTTTTGAAGAAGCCAACCGAGGAACCTTTTAGTAAAAGAGAGAAGGATGGAGTTTCCACACATTGCTTTAGTATAGAGATAAACTTCTCAGTGAAACCAAGACCAAAAAGACACTCCCAGAAGTAAGGCCATCGAACTGAATCGACGGCCTTAGTGATATCCATCTTGATTCAAGTGACAAGAGGGTTGTTCTTTCGGTTGAATTTAAGTGTAAACTCAGCTGCAAGGAGAGAGTAGTCCTCTATACTTCTACCTTTAACAAAAGCACCTTGGTCAAGAGAAATCATATTAGGCAAAAGAAGAGCTAAACTCCTTGAGATGACTTTGGAAGTGATTTTATAGAGCATCGAGCAGCAAGAAATAGGTCGTAAATCAGCTGGAGATGAGACTATGTCCTTCTTGGGGATGAGAGCAAGGAAAATATGGTTAACTTGTCTAACCATGTGTCCACTTCGAACGACCAATGGAAAACCATAAGAAGATCATCACAAATGATGTTCTAGTTCTCCATATAGAAAAAACCATTGAAGCCATCGAGACTCACACTTTTGTGGAGTCCTATGCTCCATACAACATCCCGAACCTCTTTCAAATTCAGTATAGAACACATCACTTCATTATTGCTTTCAGAAACTTGAGGGACCCAATCTGGGATACAAGTACCGATAGCTTCATGAGGTTGATTATAGAGTTGTTCAAAAAACTATAGAGTATCATCAATAATGACATCATTATCATGTAGAAGATTTCCTTATGAGTCAAATAGCTCAGTGATAGAATTGATAGCATCCCTTCATTCAACAATGGTATGATAAACTTTAGTGTTCCTATCACCATTAGTAAGACATTCCATCCTGCTAAGTTGCCAATAGTAAACCTCTTCTTCCTTTAGAAGTACGTCCAATCTCTCGAGAGTTTGTTTTTCAACATGGATAAGATCAGGGTCCAATGGGCTTCTTCTAATCACAACTGAGATATCATCAAGCTCCATTCTTTCTTTAGAGATGAGATTCTTGAGATTGACATATTGTTTAGACCATGTCTTCAACTTTTCCATGAAGAGTTTGAGTTTTTGACAGAACCAAAAGAGTGGATTGCCGTTAATATAAATAGACCAGACTTCTTTAATAATATCCCGACAACCCTCCCATTCCATCCAGAAGTTGAGAAACCTAAAAGGTTTCTTCTTGAAAGTGATGGACCTCATATTGACGTTTAAGGCACAATGATCGGAATAGTTGCAAGTGATGAACTTGGTTTTGGAACCAGGGAATTTAGACAACCAAGCATCATTGACAAAGGCTCTATCGAGCTTGCAAGCAACTCTTTTTGCAACACCTTGTTTATTATGCCAAGTAAAGACCTCTTTACCAATGATAGGTAGCTCTGTGAGACCTACATTATCTAAGGAAACATTGAATGAGCTAAGTATGGTTGAGGGAACCTCACGACCACCCACCTTCTCCTCTTTATTTCTGATGTTATTGAAATCACCAGTGATAAGCCAAAGCTTCATTAATGTTAACAAAAGTTCTCTCCAAAGTATTCCACAGAACGGAATGATCAGCCAAATAATTCCTTTCATAGATAGCCGTAAGATGGATAGTAAGGCCACCTTTATTTAGACACTTCATGGTGACCTGTTGATCATCCATTTCAGACATAATAGTATCCCAGTAGTGAAGATTTTGACCTATATAGATATGACCATTAGGATCATGTAGGTGATTAGAAACCCATGTCCAACCCTTAGGAAACATACAATCAGACATGTGAGTCATATGAGACTTGATTTTAGATTCAACAAGGATTTTAATAGTAGCTTTGTTTTCAAGGATAGTTCTCTTTACTTCTATCTTTTTATGTGGCTTCCCTGAGCCACAAACATTAGTCATGATAAAGGTCATAGATGACCTCTATAGGTAGATCGGGTCTTGCGAGACCCATCCGCCTTTGATGACTTTGTAGTCTTGGAAGACGAAGAAGTAGTTGCGCCAGAAGAATGTGATTTAACTGTTGAAGAAACAACTGCGTCATTGGCTATGTCCTACTCCATTGGGACCGAGCAATTAGTTGCAGAACCAACAACTTCAGTAATATCCATCTCATTCAATGGCTCATAAGTAGTACATGTGGCTTGTTCATTTGGGATCACTACTAGAATAACACCAGTAGAAGTGCCTGCTCCATTGTTAGTAACCTTCACCATAGTTTGTGCATGACTAGCATCCCTAGCTACCTCAGAATTCCCCACAACAACAGAAGATAACACCACAACTTCATCAGTTGAACCCAATGTTTGAGTTTCCAGACCTGTCACATACTCGATCATAGTCTCAATGACCTTGTTGTTTCGGCCGATAACCTTCCAAACTTGCGTGGCTTTAGGAGTAGGGATCTCCTCGGTGACTTCCGGTTTGAGGGGACAGTCAGTATCATCATGCCCGAATACCTTGCAATCAGTACATCTCTTTGAAACATATTCATATTGGATCTTCACAGGCATAGGATCGTGTTTAGGCATATTGACCCATATCTCCTACGGAGGTTCTTCATCAACTTCAATCTCCACCAAAGCGCATGCCTCACCCAGTGATTCTTGGCCAATCGACTTGTAATCGATTCTAAGAAGTTTCCCAACCCCAATGGCCACAATACTAACAACCCTAGGGGACCAGTTACGACGCATGCTAGGGATACTGATACAAACCAAAATAGAAATGAAGAATTCCTTCTTCAAGTCATCGTCCGTCTTGTAATATATGAAGACCACCAATCTGTTATCAAACCAACGTGGTCCGCTCTTGATGATGTTCTATTTTCCCTCATCCGAGTTGAATCGCAGGAGAAAAAACTTGTCCGGTTTAGAGAACAGATCAAAGCCACCCTTAGGCTTCCATACTCGACGTATCCAAGATATAAGATGGAAGTAATATGGTCATTTGCCCATCACGTATAAGATAGTGGTATGTTCCTAACATTTCTCCATAGCTTCGTAGGTTGGATCATCAATTGTTACGAATCTCTTACCATCTTTCTTCTCAGGAGGGTCGAAGTTGTGCTTTCCGACCACGTTCTCGTTGACCAGAACCTCGTTCCATGCCTTCCTAGGGACAATATTGGTTGGCCTATCCACCTATCAACTAGTACATGACTCCTCTGTAGCCATGGCAGCTGGTGAGAGGGGAGGGACTCCCCTCTTCAAGAAGTCTAGAGACGATCGCCTTGGGATCACCAAAGGCAGAGAAAACCCTAGGAGAGACGACACAGGTTTCCTTCTTGAGGACTGATCGTAGAGAAAAAAGTGTTGTTTGTTGCCATTGTATTCTATAAGAGAAATTTACAATTTCGTCAAAACATTTTTGATTTGATTCGATCAAATAAAATTGTGACGAATTTAGTTAGGCCTTTAACTAATTTTGACTATGATTATTTTGACTGTGATGAATTTAGTTAGGCCGCAAGGTTTTTCTCATGGTGGCATGTGTGGGGGGTGAAATTGGAGGAGGTCGGCTTTGTGGGTACCAAGATCACCCTTCAGATCAACACTAGGGTGCACAGTTTGATTTGGCTTCTACACGGAAGACAACTAAGCTCCATTAAAGATGTTACAGAGGTCTCTAAAGCCACTGATGAGATTGATACTAAGATGGACCTTGAGGTTAATGATGACCCTAGGCCATCCCATGTAGATACTGTCAGCGGATAGTCGGTGGCTCCTTAACATATAAAACACTATATCACCCAACATCCAGACGGACTCTAAAATCAATGTTGATCTAAGTGTCTTGCTCCCAGTGTTCTCAGTTCACAATGAATCTCTACAAATACTCCTCAAACCCTGCTAGTTCTCTATCATCATCAAGGTGATTAGAATAAATCTAGGCTTGAAGGCGTTGGATAAAAAAATCTATCAATATGGCAACCAAAGAATGAATTCATACTCATTGATCTAGAGAATGAGTATTATGTTATCTAGTTCACTAGAGAAGAGGACTATGCTATTGTGATGACATTTGACCCCTACACAATTTTAGAAATGACCTACCTGTTCAATCATGGTCACCTTTCTAATCCTCAGATCCTATTCCAAGAAAGTTGGAGGTCTGAGTGAGAGTCCTAGACCTCCTTGTATTTCTCTTTCAAACTAAACTCCTGAGTAGAATTGGAAACACAATGGGTAAAACCATCAAGGTGGATGCACATACACTAGAGGGGCATCAGGGGGAGTTTTCTTGCATTGAAGCGGAAGTTGAATCGTCCAAACCCTTATTACACACCATCTTTATCAATGGCGAGCACTTTATACTCTAGTATGAAAACCTCCCCACAGTTTGCATGAAGTGTGTCTACATAGGTCATGCATATGCGGTCTGTAAACAAGCTACAAACATGGAAACCCGAGAGCCTGGTTCGACCTATGCAACCATCCCCTTTCCTGGAGTTACTTACACCATGGAAATACATGCAAAAAGGCCTAATCCATGGAAGCAAGAATCAAAGAAAATGGAGCCCAAATAGACCTCAATGGAGGAGAAAGTAAACCAATATCAATTTCATACTCTAAAACTGAGGTGGATGATGAGGGTTTCACTAAGATCGTAAGTAGGAAGAAAAAAAAACAAGAAGAATGGGGTGCCAGATGTGGATGTGCCAAACCCTAGACAAACTACATGTAAAGTTGGGGATGACACTATTATGAGTCTAAATGGAAATGAAACCAGGAAAGGAAGGCCTCGACCTAAGGATGTTGGAAAAAAGTTCCAATTCCAATCTATAACCATAATTATGTGCCAGAACCCTCGTAAGCCTTCCAATAAGTGGAGAAAGGAGAATGGAAATGGATTTGCCATTCTACCTGATAGGAAGGTTGTCTATCAGATAGTTTTTAGCTCCGATTGACTATGGGATAAGGGCAAGATAGAACACCCTGAAGAGGATCCTCCAGAAGAAGTTGTTGATATACATTTGGGAGAGCTGATTGCAAGGGAAGTCCTTTAGTTCAATGATGAACCAGACACTGACAATATTGACTGACCTATGATTCATAAACCCAATGAGTAGTGTTCTAGATTACTAGTTGCTATGTAAGCTTAATACCAAATCTTCTATCATGGAACCATTTGTTAACCAAATCCTAACTCCAAGTGACTATAAAGTCAATGGAGATAGGACCTAGATGTCCAACCCTAGCATTCAAAGCATGAATCTGGAAGAGGAAAGCTTAGCATACATCAACAAATAACAAGATAAAAGTAGAAGTCATATCTCAACATTCAAAAACTATTATTAAGCAACACTTTATATTACAAGATAACAACTATATATTCAAGAGTCAAATTGTACAAGTCTACTCATGTACACTAGGGATCTTACAACAAGTAAACCTAACATGGCTCACCAAGCCCATCAACTTCTACCCATCTTTGAACCTATAAAATATGTGAAAGAAGATGGGTCAACACACGATGTGTTGATCATAGGGATAAAAGATACATATAAATAAAATTTGCATAATTTGGAAAGAGTTGTATGAGTAGACGAACAAGAATAAACAATCTAAGCATTTAGCAAAGAAAGAGCCCATTTTTTATATCAGTTTGCACCAATTATGCCAATAACATCATATGTCATTAGGCCTTTGACTACTTGCCATGAGAAGAGTCTGTAAGGGTGCTCATGATTAGCTAACCCTTTTATTGGTATGGTCCTCCCTATCTTGACAACTCAAGTAGGATGCCCATTCCTGTGCCCTTACCCCAAGAATATAGGCATGTGCATAAGGTTTTTATAATGGAATTTCTATATTATGTTTGCAATTTATAAAACAATGAAACGAGACATTAAGTAAAATACTGGAGTACTACATGGCAATATCAAGCAAGTAAACAAACATACATATGTCTCACATTTCAACCAAGAAATCCATAGTCGTATAGTTATTAAAGCACGTACCTAACTCAAAGATTCATAAGATATCCTTGACCATCTAGAGCACAAGCCAAACCTCATAAAAAAGCAAGATTGTATACATGCATTAGATTTCTCATCATTAACCCTAACTAGCTTCATTTTAGGGTTTTGGTCAAATTAGGCTTCAAGTTAGTTTCATGTTTGATGATTTTTTACTTGCTTAGAGGTAATCATGAAGGTGTGGTTCAAGTTTCACATCATTTCAAGGCCCCATGAATTTTATATGATCTTTACAAGATTCATGTCCCTTATGTACATTTCAAGGCCAAAGGACTCATAATAGGGTAAACTTGGTCAAGATTCATCAAAACAGGAGGATCGATCATTAATGATGGTTTAGGTAAAAAAAAATAGGGACAAAAAAAGCTTATACAAGGATAGGTGGGTGCCTCTAAGCTCAAGGCATCAAGGTCAAAATTTAGCATTAACACATCAACACACATTCCATATCCAACATATATGACCTGCACCATTAGGGTCCATCATATGATCTAAATGAACATTCACATCATGGGGCTAAGGGTATTCAAGAAAACCCTGATTTGAGGGACATGGGAGCTAAGAAATAGATCCATATCGTGATTTGGGAACAAGAAAGTCAATCAAGTCATTTTATGATACATTATATCATTATGGATGTATCTTGGGTCAAAAGTCCCACCATAGAACAAAAGGGGTAGACCTTAGTCATTTAAGTCACAACACATCATAATATAACTGCTTTAAATCTCTAATAGAGTTGGATGCATGGATTAGGTCAAACCCATTATTGGTTCAAGTTAGAGCCAAATATTCACATAAATGGGGCATATATATGCACTAGGTGTCCTATGAATTATCCATAGAAAGAATGATATAGAGGGCTAATATTAAGTGAAGGAGATACATAGATTGTTGATTTGAAGGTTGATCAAGCATTTGGTGTCATTAGGAAATAATATTATCACTAATAGGGCAAAGTGCATCATTATTATCCAAGGCATGTCATATAAGTGAAATTCGAGTCACCAAGAGCAAAAGGGGCGATGAAGTCTTGCATAGTGTTCCATGTTCATAACATTACTAATTTGGGGTGTAGAAAGTGGATTGGGTATTAAACACCCAATAATTATAGTAATAGTGCACTTAATGTGGTGACCATAGCCAAAGATTACACATTTAGTTCAAAAAGGAGGACTAGAATAACATTGAGGACCTTCAAACATGTTCATTGCGTTGGTCTTGTTGAGATGATCAATTTCATATATATAGGTTTTCCTAATTTGGCTAAGGGAAGTGGAGATATATGTTTTTGAAGTTTTGCATTGAAACTATATTATATTTAGCTTGAGAGAATTACCCTCATTATGTTGTGATCCCGACCGTTGGATCATAATTGGGTGGACAAATAAAAGGGTTTGCCCCCGTGTCCACACACTGACATCCCACCTTGTGTCTAGTGACCATTTTCCTACACATCTTGGATCAATGTTTCCCCATCACTACTGGTCGGGACCAACCCCAACACGGCACCTATGAGATGATATACACCACCACCAAATGCCTCACTGGACCAGAGGGTGTGTGAGTGGTTGGAGATTAGGCCATCAGTCAGGGATCCAATGGATGGGAGTCCATCTCCTTCCCATGCGACATGCATTTAGGAATGTTGTCCGACAACCAGCTGCAAGTTCACTGAAGCCGAATGATGAGTCAAGGAAGAGCGGCTAAGAGGCCTCAAGAAATTTTTGTCCACATCTGTATAGGTCGTCTGAAGATAACATTGGGCTAGATAGAACCCAGAGTTGTGCGGGCAGTGAAAGCCTAAAAGCTGCTCATGTAGGACACCACGACAAAGAAGATGAAGAATGAAGAGGAGGAGGTTATCTAGTGCATGAAAGAGGGAAACAACATGGGGGAAACAATGGGAATGGAGAATGAGGGAGTTTGAAGTAGCCAATTTCTCAAAAGCATCGAGAATTCATCAGATTGGATGCTTTAAAAGGAACCCTACTACAGTGGTACATACCAAAGTTTAAGATGGTTCCACAACTATTGATCCATGATCCAACGACTCAGGTAGAAGGGCACATTATGGTTTTGAAGGCATGGGTGGTAGCTTCTAGGCTGCGCGCCCTTGAATTGGGCTCATTTGGCTCAAATATCCAATTTATATTAACCAGAACATGTGAAATTCAAGCCAATTTTAAAACATCATAACTTGGGCAAAGAACCTATAATTGAGTCAATTTATGCACTGTTGGATTCACAATTGAGAGCTCTATAACATGGTATACATTAGGAAGAAAGGAAAAGCTATTTTTAAGGTTTAAATGAAATGAAAACATGGTGGATCATTAAAGAATAGAACTTAGATTAATGTACAAATTAAAGTTACACGTGGTGTAATTGATCATTGAGGTGACCAAATTGGAGCAGTATGAACTTCTAAAAATGAATTTGATATCAACTTGATTAATAAATGTGCTTTATGTGAGACGAATGGTATAAAAGATGATAGAGAAAACCATGTTGTCACATCCTTCCCTCCTTAAAAGAAATTTTGTCCTCAAAATTCATCCAAGATCATAAACAAGGTTCAAAGTAGACATATTCATCATATAAAGGTAACAAAACTTAGGTTTCAAGGAATCCACGACTATGTGTTTCACACTTAGGTTCACACCAAATGTTTCACACTTTGTGTTCCATCATATCATGGCATCATCTTTACGTTAGGGTTTGAACATATCTTATCCCTACTACATTAGGGTTTCGTTCATGTATTTATCTAAGACTAAGGCATTTCATCAAAATATATGTTATCAAATTCTTCATCGAACATGTTCATCATCATGACTTTCAAACAAGAGTATCATCATAGGTGTATTTCATCATTATACTAGATTTTATGATTTTTTTTAAATCGACCAATTTTTCCCAGTTATGTTCATCACCTTTCATTTCGGGTCCAAAATTTGTAGTCATGATTATTCAAGATAATATCTCAAGGCATATTAACATCAAATTCATCATTTCAAACTAATATTTTCATGTATGGTATGGTTTCTTGTTAGGGCTAGCTTGTGAGAGTGATTTATTGTACATATTCAAGTTTAACATAAATGAGATTATAAAATATATTGTGAATTATGTGAGGGAATACATTATCATCAACATTGAGGTTTTGTACATATCTCACTTTTATCTCGAGGGAGCTCTACAAGCTCAAGCCACTCAAGATAAGACGTACCTATGTCCAATAAGACATGCTAATGACAACCATCTACCCACAGCAAACTGTTAACTTGTACCCAACATACCAAACGAGAGAAACCACTAGATTCCTTTACATCAAACAACTAACTCAAGTATGAGTCTCATCATGGAGATCATGTATCACATATATCATTGTAGGGTGTTGGGACATCTCCCTCACCTATATTGGAAGCATCATACATTCAATTGCCTCTTTCTCTAGGTATAATTCTTTTCATAGAAAATCTAGGGTTCAATATTATTAATAAAAGCACACACTAGGTGTCTCACCTCATATACTTAGAGGCAGTCTATCTAGGGACTTATTGTCATGCAATTCATCCTTCACATTTTTTACATTTCAGATGTTTTTGAGGTTAAGTACTCTAACCTTATTCCATGTCATGTTGACCCATCTTAAGGGTCCACCCCTTTTCATATGTTCCATGCTAAGTGTCCTTGTTTGTAAAGAGGTTGAGGCCCGTGTTGGTCCCAAACCATAACTCACTTATCATGTCTCAATGTGTATTAGACTAGGCAGAAGCAAGCATGCCAACCCACTAGCTATCTTTAGCACATCAACCAAGTCACATGTACCATACAAGGTTCTATATTATTTAGTATTGCATGGGAAAACTCATCTCATGTCATGAAACCATATTTGACCCTTCCAAAAACAAACTCAGGTCATATAGAAAAGCTCATATCATCGAAATCAACATCATTATCATCATCATCATCATCATCTTCATCATCATCATCAACATCATCAACATCGTCGTTGTCATTGTCATCATCAACAACAACTTAAGTTATCTAGGCTACTTGCCAGCCTAACCTTTATTATGGCTCTAGACAACTCTAGAGACTAAAAATAGCATCCAAACACTCATCTAGACTGATGTTACATCTCTTTCTCTTAGGTCACATAGATACTCACTGCCTTTCCGCATGTGATAACATTTTTCTCATATGTATATATATGTATATAAATATATATATGTATATACATATATATATATGTATATATATGCATAAATATGTATGTCTATATATATGTATATATATATTAATACTTGAAATAAGTTTTCTCCAATGTTGAAACAAGCGATGAAAACCACCATACTCCAAAAACCAAAACAAAACCAACTTATCAAACTCATCAGGAAGTGTAGTACCACAACACCTAGAGAACTAGCAAGAACATGGTGAAAACGTGTGTAGCTACCTTAAGAACATGCTGTGAAGATATATCTGGGGTTGTAATAAGGTCTCCCGTTTATCACCGTCCTACACCTATACCCATACTACATGATGTAAGGAGGAGAAAAGAAAGATTCTAGGGATCACATAAGCCTACACCTAGTTCTAGAACATCTAGGTTCTAACCTAGAGGCTAATTCCACATAGTCCACAAATGACAACTCATTACGTTTCTAGGGTTGACATGTAATATGAGTTTAGTTTGTGTTTCATGTGAGAAATGTTTGGTGTTGTTATTGTTCATGCTCTAACACCACCGGTCATGGATTTGTTTGTTACCCAAATCCTAACTCCAAATGACTATAAAGTCAATGGCGATAGGACCCAAGCCTCTGTCCCTAGAATGGTATTATCAAAGCATGATGTGGAAGATAAAAGCTTAGCATAAATGAATATATAACAACATATACAAACCAATCTTAATCTCAATATTCAACAAATATTATTAAACCACATTGTTTTATTACAAGATTACAATTATATATTCAGTAGTCAAATTGTGCAAGTCGGCTCATGTACACTAGTGATCCTACAAAAAGTACACTTGACATAGCACACCAAGCCCATATAAAAACAAAGCCCCATAATCATATCCAAAACACTATTAGGAGGTTTTAAAAGATATAAGGTGAATCACCCCTTCATAAAAAGATTGAAATAATGGCTTGGAAATTCTGGTTATGTCATGACATATCTTATATGTTAGGGTTGCATCCTTGTCTTTACCCATACATTAGGGTTCCCACATCATATTACCATTTTCTAAAGGAGTTAACAAAGGTTAGCCCATTATATCAAGGTGTGTGGAACATTTTATTGAGCTAAATGCTTGAATATGTTCAACATTAACATATGCCTTTTAGGAGGGAGTTAACTATAGTTAACCCACTTTATCCATCTAGATCACATCAAGGTGGCATAATCATTATGTTTTTATAATTGTCAAACTATATTTTTCATCTTTACTAAGCACTAAGATTAACACCTCATGTAAAATGTTTCATTCATATGATCTTATTTCATTGCTCATTATAAATTACAACATTTACTAGTGATTTCATCACAAGATTAACTGACAATATCACATTATCATCATTATTCATGTATACGGTTAACCATTTATACATTGAGATCTATCAAACTATACTCTTTGTTCCATCATGCCATATATACTTATATCACATTTCTAGATAAGATCACATTCTTACTTGTACTATACCATGGTTGTTCTAAACAAACTTATACAAGTGTCTTGTTAAAAATATATCAAAACTTCATTTATTCCTACCGAGGTTATCCTGACCTATATCATGAAGGTAGTGACATGTTCAGTCTCTCTGAACTAACTCAACTCTATGAGTATCTCATATTCATATACTTTATCATTCCCCTCTTAGCCTAGGGTTCTCGGATTACCTCATTGTCACTAGTGATAGCCTTACAAGCTCTAGCCAGATAAGCACAAACCAAAACATGCTATGACATACCCTTCATATATCTCTACCCATGAAATACTATTTACCAACTCTCTATCTTATATACACCACTAGAGACCTAGAAGGGACCACCAACCCGATCATGAGGCTTTACAGAAACTAACATATTTACCTCCTCTAGGGTCTTGGGACTCTATCTCCCTCACCCAGATGGAAGGTACTCATACTCATGTTCACATGTTTGTATATAGATAGCCTCTCTCTGATTCTAGGGTTTGGTCCTCTTAAGGACATATAGGGTTCAACAAGACTCTAGGAATCATGCATAACTCAAGTCAACTCAATCACTCAGCAATATTCTAGTTTAGGACATATCATATCACATATTTATCATCATTCTCATATCTTGGAGTTTAGGTTCCCTGGCCTTCTCCCAATGGGTCTCACTCTCTCTGGAGTTAACGAGTTAACCCTAAAATTGGTCCTAACATTAGAGGTCCTCCTTCATAAAAGAGATTGAGGCTCTTGTTGATTCACATCCTTGTCTTAACTTAACATATCTTATCTCATAAAAGCCTAGTTACTTGCATCATCAAAACTCATCTTGCATCCTCAATAACTCATCAAAGACAAACACATATCATCATAAACTATATTATATCATTTCTATACATTCTATATCATCATCTAATCTTATTCTTTCTATCACATATTCCAACAAGGCTCTAGACATATAATTTAGAACTACTCTCTCTTCTAGATTGATGTCTTTCACTTTCACTAAGGTTGCAGGACCACCTCCTACTCGTACATGTGTGCGGAAACATTTTTGTAATTACATATACATAATAAAATATTATATAATTTTTTTTCGATAAAACAAGCATCAGAGAAAACTATCGAGGTTCAATCCAATTGGGATCAAAAACCAAACCCACAAAATGAGGGTCTTACACATCGCAGAGATCCTAGTGCCATGTCACCGAGTGAAAAGGGTGAGAATAGGGTGTAGACTGGTGTAGCTACCCAAAACACAGATACATCATATGTCAAAGGTTTCTCTTCCCATGATGTACAACATTTCCAAATAATGCAACATCCCATACCGCTACACTATAAGGAAAGAATGACACCTAAAGACATGCTATATAACAAGCAGCAGTCTAGACCTAGTTCTTCAGACATCTAGCTACTAACCTAGAGGCTAGGTCAGATGTAGTCTCTAAACAACTTATCTAACCCTAATGATGTTCATGTTCAAGTTTTTCTTTAGTTTTTAGCTTCATAATGAGAAAATGTTAGGCTTTTATATTGTGCATGCTCTGATACCACCTGTGAAATCCCCAAATTTTCTAAAACTTAATATAATGTGTGACATCCAAATTGAAACCTCACCCCAACGAGAATCCCAATTTAAACAGTTCAGACTAGGCTAAGAAGAAGAAAATCAAGGGAGTCAGAAGGAAACAATAGTAGCACATGCACATGAACAAGAACAAAACCATACAACACATGTTCACCATTCAACATATAATTATAAAATGAATTGTTATGACATTTGATATTACATATTTAACACTAAAATTTTACATATACATGTACTACCCCAAAATAGCAGGTGCTTAAGACAACATGTCCACATGTACATCCACTCTCCACACAAGTCTCAACTATCCTGGTTCTTCAAGAGAATATGCCCACAACCTAAACAAAAGATTACATGTGGTACATGTCAGCACAATATTCAAGAATATTGTATTAAGTACGCCTACGTGTCATTTATATACCTCTCATTAATAATCTTAGCAATAAGATACAACTAAAACTTGGCATTAATGAAACAAATATAAGGAAAAGGATATACTTGTACAAAGATATTTTTTACCAAAAGAGAACACATATTATAGGAACATCGTCCGTTATATCATCCACGCATTGACCACCAAAGGTTGTATGCACCGAAGGCCTTATGATCAACAACCAAAGAGTTGGATCATTTCATAATGTAATCAAACTACCAAAGAGTTGGACCACTTTTGGGTACTTGACTACCAAAGAGTTGAAGTACTTTATTTTCCAAGACTTGACTACCAAAGAGTTGAAGTTCTTGGATATAATGGAACACATATATTATGTTTCATGTGTTCATAGCCATAAGTATGGAAAATCAAGCAAAATATCATACAACAACAATCATTTCATCCAATATCATATGGCAAGTATTATACTACACATATAATACAAGTATATTGTATAATAAGCCAAGTAAGAGGTAAGGGCATATCTTGAAAAAAGACAGAAACCTAAACAACATATTCCTACTATCAACTACCACATTGGTCTATCCGTAATAAATACAAGATCACATATCATCATTAGGCTCTCATCATAATTAACCCTAGTTATGTCCATTAGGGTTTAGCTTAGTCATTAGGATATGTGCATCATTATTTGTCTCATCTTCATGTGGTTATCTCTCTGATCTTATTTTCCAATTATATTCCAGATTACTATAGATCATCTGAATATTATGTTACATATAATTATATGCACATATTAACCTTAGGTTACATTTATTAATCAATTTAGGGTTTTCTAATCATTTAGGACCAGTTACATGTAACATGCTTTATAAGCATAATTATGATCTCTAAATTTTATGAAGGGTTCCATATACTGATATCAGCTTGTCTTGTAATTTCTAAGGTTTCTTGAGCATATTTATAATTATTGCAAATTAATTAGGTTTATTATCCCTAATTACCCACGTTAAGAAAATTACATGATTTTGTGCATCAACATCATAATCACTGACATTAAATGGATTTAATGACATACTATCATAATTTTAGGCCATCGTTTGATATTCATTATCCATGAAATAAGCATTTCACAACTTACATGATATCAGTAAGATTAATGCATATAAAGCTTGATATTATGCTTTCATCTTATTCTATTCATATTTTTGAACATTTTGATGTCTTATTTGTATTTATCTGATGAGCAGGCTATTTCTATGATTTATTGAAGATCTACATATTTTTCTAAGTTTTTACCTCTTTGCAGCCAATCCAATGTCACCACATGGCGATATTGGGGCGCTCTACTTGCTGGTCGAGCCGGTCTAGTTCACTAGAAGGTTCAGGTAGCATCTTGAGGTAGGCCGGCAGTTCACAAGTTTAGCTTAGCTCGACTAGGTCTTTCTCTCTTACTCGTGTTTTCAATTTCATGCCCAATGCATGTTCTCTAGCTTCGAGTACATTGACTAGACCTCCAAAACATCAAAACTCCTAGGGTTTGGCTGTTCTTCTCAAGGCTGGAGAAGCTCCCAGCCGCCTAGGCCATAGCAATAGAGCAAAAATGGGGAAAACTACCTCTCTTCAGTGAATTACCCTGCCAACTCCACCTAGAGAAGTGAACGACCTTCAGGAACTTGAGTGTGGCTCCAAATGCAGAGGAAATACATTCAGATTCAAGTCCTTGGTTCAACTTCTTCTTTGGTGACATGAGGTTTGGTGGACATGGATACAACCACTAGGCATCATGTAGGGCTTTGCAGTCAAATACCTAAGCTTCTATCTTTTTTCCCCTTTCTCATCTTCATTAGATCTCTTTATTACTTCCATACTCGACTCCTTCAAACCCTATGTAACTTGCAATGGATATACGATCGAGCCACAAGAGTCAAATCCCCTATGTACCTTACTATGCTAACTGACTAAGGGGCTAAACAAGTCGTAATGAGTAGCTGACTCTGACCCATTGGTTAGTTGTTTCCCATGCCCACGATCTGGATGAGTGGTGCCTATGAAGGCCATGATAACAACTGTTCCCACCCAACTTTCTCTAATTGCAAGGTAGAAGACAACCAAATTGTCCTTGATCTCACATCTAACAGTTAAAAGCCAACATTCACTTATGCCAATCCGTGGCTTCTCAAAGATGTGTGATATGACCTTTGGATATGGGATGTAGGGATACAATCTGACCACATATACCCATCCCAAAACCAAGGGGTGTGTGACACAAGCTAAAGAGGGAAACTTAGGTCCATAAATCACCAATAATGCACATTATTTCCCATATTTCAAACCTTAATAACTTCCTCTAGGATAATCCAATTGCTGTGAAATTTTAAGCATAGCTTTATCATACCTCAAGGTACAATCCATTCAATACTTCACAAAGGTATAAACTTATGAATCATAATCATGATGTCAACTCCAATCAACATCCTTACTTATTCCAAATTCTTGGAACCCTTGGTATAATATAAAACTATAAACTCAATTGTCATTAGATGTTAAAAGATCCAAAAGTTCAATTCATCACATCCTACACATCTTAAAGGAAATTTGAACCTCAAAATTAAGCCAGAATTCAAGTCCATCACAATGTCTATGCGCCTACGTGTCACCATGTGTCTAGTGACCATTTGCCCACACAACTTGGCTCAACGTTGCCCCACGACCATTGGTCGGGACCAACTACATTGTGGCACTTGTGAGCCATGGTACACCATCACTAGATGCCTCACTGGACCGGACAGTGTGCGAGTGGCTAGAGATCAAGATGTTAGTCAGGGATCCAATGGACGAGAGTCCATCTCCTTCCCAGGTGACATGCCTTTAGGAAGGTTGCCTGGTAATAGGCTGTGAGCTTACCGGGGCTGAATGAAAGGCGGAGGAGGGGATAAGAGGCATTGAGAACTTGTTATCCACATCTGCACAGGTCTTCTAAAGGTAACACTGGGTTAAATACAGCTCAGAGTTGTGTAGGCAGCAGAAGCCCAAATGACTACTCGTGGCGACTGCCATGGACAAAGGAGAAGAAGAAGAAAGAAGGCGAGGAGCTTCAGTGCATGAAAGAGGGAAAGAACATGGGGGAAATGATGTAAATGAAAATATAGGAGTTTGGAGTAGCTAACTACTCAAAAGCATCAATAGTGCATCAGATTGGTTGCTTGAAAAGAAACCCTACTACAATGGTATGAAACAAGGTTGAAGATGGTTGCACAACCGATGATCCATGATCTAACGGTTGTGGAAGAGGGATGCATTAGGGTTTCCAAGGCATGGGTGGTGGATGCTGGGCCGCGTTACCTTGATTTGGGCCCATTTTGCTCAATGATCCAATTAATATCAATCAAAAAATGTGAAATTTATTCCAGTTTTAAAAGATCATAACTTGGGCTAAGAACCTCCAATTGAGGTGATTTTTGCACCATTAGATTCACAATTGACAACTCTACAACATGATATACATTAGGGATCAAGGAAAACTTATTGATAAGGTTTAAATGAAATGAAAACATGTGGATCATTAAAGATAGAACTTGGATTCATGTGCAAATTAAAGTCATACATGGTGTAATTGATAATCGAGGTGATCAAATTGGAGCATCCCAAACTTCCAAAAATGAAGTTGACGTCAGCTTGATTAAGAAAGGTGCTTTATCTGAGAGGACGAGTATAAAATATGTTAGTGAAAACCAAGTTGTCACACCTTCCTTCTAATAGCTACTTACAATGATTTTCTATTGGAATATACAAGGTGTCTGTCAAGACATGAACATTCATCTTCTTAAAGAAATGAAAACTTCTTACAAGATTCAAATTCTAGAAATTCTCAAGCCCCATTGTAGTGGTTCCATTTCATCCAACATCATATGTCAACTTGGTTTCTCTTCCTTTCATAGAGTTAAAGCCATTGGCTTCTCTAGTGGCATCTTTATACTATGGGATAAAACTCAGTGTGACATCGACATTCCCCTCGACCACCATCAATTTCTCCACTTATCCATCAACATTAGTTGGCTTATAAATATAGATTATGGTAGTTTGAATCCTATTCTATGTTTCCATCTTAGGGATTGACTTGAAGAACTATCAACCAACATCCAAGCTAGTTGGGCAGTCATTGGTAATTTCAACACCATGCTCCACTTATCTGAGAAGAGAGGGGGGAAATATTTCAACAAGAAGTCTTGTGATCAGTTCAATGAAGTCCTTCTCAACATAGTTTTTTAAGAAACGAGGACACATGGAAACTTATACTCCTTCAAGTGTGGCAAGCTCCTTGAGAAGAAAGACCATGCTATTTCTAATGGATCCATCACTGCAACATTACAAAAATAAATAATGATGTTGGTGTATGGATTACTGATCCAAAATCTATTAGCATACATGTTAGGGATTTCATCTTGGGTCTCATGACAAGATATTTAAACCCAAACCCTGTGGATGTGCTCAACTACATGTGATCCTTCAAAAGACATCTTAGATGGAAATTTATACCATTTAGCTATGCTCGTCCCAACAAGAAATACAAGATGTCAAGTTTATGATGTAACCCTCTTAATCCCCTGATCCTGATTGGGGTATATAACAAATTCATCCAAACCAACTGTGAGAAAGTAGGACCTTCTCTGGTCAAGACAATCATTGGCGCTTTCATGTCTGAAGTAGTTGACAACTCTACAACAAACTCATTTATGGTGCGTATCTTGAATGTCAAGGCTCCGATTCGATGCAACAATCTTCGTTCCATCTCCCTAAATAATAGATGCTTCAAGCTGTTATCTAAAATCGTCATAGAGCATATCAAGCCACACCTAAACCCCTGGATATCACCTCTTCAATCCCTCTTCATTCTTGGTTGCAAAATCAATGACAATATGCTATTAGTACATGAAGGTGTGCACTAAATGAAATTTAGAACATCAAAGAAGAAGTAGGTATGTATCAAATTGGATTTTTCCAAGGCATTCAATAGAATGAATTGGGATTTCATCAAGAAAACATTGCATAAGACTGACTTACCAAATACTCTTATTTTCCTAATAATGCAAATCATTACTGTTGGGGAGACCTCTATCCTATGGGGAGGCATTCTGTTACATCCCTTCAAGACAATGCAAGGGGTACGCCAAGGTGAGCCCATTAGTCCCTACCATTTTATACTTTGTATGTAATGTCTACGACAAGCCCCTATAGAATATATGGGAGTAGGTGAGTGGAAAATAATGATACTTGCCCAGGGAGGGACACCTCTCACCCACGTCTATTTCACATACGACATCCTTCTGGTATCTAAAGCATCAATTTCTTAAGCTACTGACATCAACATGATTATAGAATATTTCTCTAAAGTATCTGGTCAGATTGTTTCTAAGAAAAAATCAAAGTGTTTCTTCTCCTGTAATGTCACCCTCTTGGAGCATCGATCAATGAATAGAAAGCTTGGCTTTCCCTAAACTTCTGATCTTGGGAAGCACCTTGGAATATCGAGCGTTCATCATAGAGTAAATGTGATGGAGTGAACTCTTGGAATCTTTAAATACCAAATGACACAAGTGAAATCATGTCCTTGAGTTATTTGAAGAGTCCAAGTTCCTTGATAAAATATGGATGTAGATTGGTGGTGAAATCATGATTAAGACCCTTAAGTTTATACCTTCTCGAGGTATTTAGTTGACTGGTCAAATAAGTGAGTCTTGGCACCCATTTTTTATGGGATGTATCTTGAATGGTATACAACCATGGTTAAAATTTCATAAAGTTTTGGGGTTCCTAGAAGGAGTTATATAGGCTCGAACAACATTAAATAATGTGACTTATTGACCAAGATAGTCATGTTTTAACTAACTTTGCTAAGGCATGGAGATGTCACGCGGGTAGAGCTACCCTAGGATATGCACTCGAACATAGCCACATATTGGAGGCGTGGCAACATCCTAGATTTTTTTGATGATTGGATCGGACATAGTGAGTGAAGCCGCTCTCCTCCTTTTACCCATGACGTGAATGTGGAGAGAGTGAACAGTTCACCTGGGGTGAGTGCTAAGAGCAGTTAGACCCTTACGTGAGGGTAGTGGGTGGTAGATGAGGGAGGTCAGACTCCCTTTTCTGTAACCATTGCTTATAGATGGCAGGTGAGAAGGGTGTCTGCATCCTTGGTACTCCGCTATGGCAGTACTGGCAGTGGCATGCTGGCCGAGCAGCAGATCAGGAGCCACCAGATGGAAAACACCACCTGATCGTGAGCCATTTGTGGCCGGCAATGTTGTAATTAGGGAGCCACCAAGCTGAGGACAAGGAGGAATAGGCAGTGCCATCTGCTTTCTTGCCACGAGGTCCAAGCACGGCGGCGCTCAAGCACGTCGACATTCAGTGAGGAGTCTAAGAAGCACGAGAAGTTGTAGAGGATGACCGAGAAACGTCCACGAATCTTGAAGAGGCACTAGAACAAAGAGGAGGAGAAGATCGTGACTCTCTCGCCAGAGATCGTCCTCACTATGACGGCTTAGTGTTGCGGAGCTGCCAGTGCATCTGTTGTCGGGAACTGTCCTCACGACGGTGGCGGGGACCTCTGTAGCTGCGAGGAGAAGCCTCACAGTGGCGGCCTATGTGAGAGAGAAATAAAGAGGTAGACACACAGAGGTGTGGACCACAATGGGTGGTCGTTTCTCCTCACCGGAGACTAGGTGTGCGGCGGAGGCTTCATGGGGAGGATGGTCTAGAGATTGAACTCTTGTCAGTCTTCGAATCTAGGAGCAGTGGTCTTCAAAATAGAGGATGGGACACTTGGAAAATGTGGAAGGTAGATGACCCCAGGTCATCGAGTGAGGAGGTAGGGCTGGAGCTAAGCGGCAACACCCTGAGAAGGCCACAACGATGCTCGGTGTTCCAGCAGCTGGCGCACATAAGCATCGCGAGAAGGAGAAAGAAAGGATGACCGGGTCTACTTCCTTGAACCAGGCCCAAACCAAATGCAAACCGTCGACTCAACCAAGTGAAAGAGCCGTAGCCCCGAGCCACGTGGCGCATGCCCATTGGCCAAAAAAGGTAAACCCCCAGATTAAGTCCAGATCTTATATAATTCGTAGAAAATAGCATGTTGATCAGAAAATTACAAACAATATTCCAAAATGTTCAGAAAAATGCGTAGAACAAGATGGAAGTATAATACCAGATTTTGAGTAACTAATATAGTTGATATCATGTAAGATGTGTAATGCTTATTTAATGGATAATAAATAGCAAATGATGACATAAAATCATGGAAAAATATTTGTAAGTCCATAATTATGTATAGAATCCATATGATGTCATCTATGTCCAGGTTGATGCACAAGAGCATGTAAATTACTTCATATGGCTAATTAGGGCTAATAACCCTAAATAAAATGTATTAAATACATTAATGATCATTAAAGGATGAAATTTACAGAGTAATCTCGTATCAGTATTTGGAACCTCAAATTTAATTATGAGATCATAATGATGAAAAAAACTTATGTTATATGAAGATGTATCTTAATACATGTTATAAAACCCTAATCTAGGTTAATGATGTAACCTAGGGTTAATATGTGCACAACAAGGATATTGAACCTAATGTTCAGATGATGAACTTTGATAATGAGATGTAATCTGGAAAATGACATCAGTGAGATAATCATAAGATAAGAATATAAGTAATGATACACATATCCTACTAAGCTAAGTAAAACTCTAAGGAACATGATTAGGGTTAAGATGAGATGTAAGATGATGAGAACCTGATGATAGTATGTGATCTTGTCTTAACCAGGGGTTTGACCAAGATATAGTTGACATGGGGATATATCTGATATGAGGAATATGTGATTGGAATATCTCTTTGGAAGGTACGCCATTACCTCTTACTTGGCCTAGTATACAATATGCTTGTGTTATATGTGTAGTAAAATACTTGGCATATGATATTGGTTGAAATGATTGTTCCTGTATGTTATGTTGCTTGAGCTTTTCCATACTTATGGCTATGAACACATGAAACATAAAGTATCTGATCCATCATATGATAGCACTAAACTATTTGGTAGTAAAGTGCATTGACAAACATCAAAGCCCTAGGGGCAGATGTATGATTTATATGACAAGGCCTAAAGACATCAAAGCCCTAGGGGTAGATGCACGAGATATATGATGGAAATAAGCTTAAAATATGTGTTCTCTTTTGTAGATGGACATCTTTGAGCAAGTATATGATTTTCTTATATTTCTTCTGTTACTGCCAAGTATTAGTTTTATCTTACTGCCAAGATATAATGAGAGGTATATAAAAGACACGTAGGCGTACTCAGTACAATATTCTTGAAATATTGTGCTGATGTGTACCGCATGTAATCTTTTGTTTAGGTTGTGGTTATGCTCTTGAAGATCTAGGATAGTTGAGAGTTGTGTTGCGAGCTGATGTACAGGTGGACCTGTTGTCTTAAGATCATGTAGTTTAGTGGTAGTACATATATATGTATAAGTTTGCTGTTCAATATGTAATATCAAATGTTGTAACAATTCATGTTATAATTATATGTTGAATGGTGAACATGTGTTGTGGTTTGTTTATTGTTCATGTGCATGTGCTACTGATTGTTTTCCTTCTGACTCTCTTGATTTTCTTCTTCTTAGCCTACTGTGGGATGTTTAAATTGGGATTCTCAATGAGGTGAGGGTTTCGATTTGGACATCACACATCAGTTTAAGTTTTTGAAAATCCAGGGACGTCACAGGTGGTATCAGAGCATGAACAATAGCAAATCCTGACATTTTCTCGTTATGCAACTCAAAACCAGAAAACCTTGAACTTAATAATCTTTAGGGTTAAATTAGTCAGCTTTTAGAGACTAGATCTGACCTAGCCTCTAGGTTAGCACCTAGATGTCCGAGAACTAGGTCTAGACTGGTGCTTGTTGAGTAGCAAGTCATTAGATGTCGTTCTTTCCTTACAGTGCAGCGGTATGGGACGTTGCACTATTTAGAAATGACGTGCATCAAAGGAAGAGAAACCCTAGACATATTGCACACGTTGTCTAGAGTATCTACACTAGTCTACACCATGTTCTCACCCTTTTCACTAGTTTTCATTAAACTGGACTCTGTACTATGTCTGGGACACTCGTTTTCAGGATTTGGTTTTTGATTCCAAACGGATTGAACCTCGATAGTTTTCTCTGACGCTTGTTTTATTGGAGAAAAACTATATAATATCTTAATATGTATATGTATTACAAAAATGTGTCCCCACACATGTATGAGTAGGAGGTGGTCATGCAACCTAAGTAGAAGTGCTGACATCAGTCTAGAAGAGAGAGTAGTTCTAGATTAGATGTCTAGAGCCTTGTTGGAATATATGATAGATGGAATAGATGATATAAGTTTTGATGATATGTTGTAAGTCTTATATAGATGACATAAGATAGTTTGTGATGATATATGTTTGTATTTGAGGACTTAAGTTTAGTTTTGAGGATTTGTGATAAGTTTTGATGATGCAAGTAAATAGGCTTTTATGAGATAAAATAAGTTAAGTTAAGACAAGGTTGTGAGTCAGCATGAGCCTCAACCTCTTTTACAAAGGAGGACCTCTAGTGTTAGGACCAATTTTGGGGTTGACTCCAGAGTGAGTGAGACCCATTGGGAGAAGGTTAGAGGACCTAAACTCCAAGATATGAGAAATATGAGAAATTGGAGATATGTGATATGTCCTAAACTAGACTACTCCTGAGTGATTGAGTTGAGTTGCTTTATGCATGATTCCTATAGTCTTCTTGAACCCTAGATGTCCTTGGGAAGACCAAACCCTAGAGATAGAGAGAGGCTTGTTATATATGTGCAAGTGAAAAGATATATGAGTACCTGCCATCTGGGTGAGGGAGAGAGCCCAAGACCCTGGAGGAGGTAGTTATGTTAGTTTTTGTGATGCCTCATGCTTGGGTTGGTGGCTTCGCACATAGGAATCTAGTGGTGTGTATATAATAGAAAGAGAGTTGAGAAATAGTTTCCATGGGTATAGAGATGATAAGAGTATGCCATAGCATGTTTTAGTTTGTTCTTACGTTGCTGGAGCTTGTAAGGCTATCACTACTTCCAATGAGGTAATCTCAGAACCCTAGACTAGGAGAGGGAAAGTAAAGTATGTGCTTATGAGATACTCATAGATTTGAGTTAGCTCAGAGAGACTGATCATGGCAATACCCTCAAGTATGGGTTAGGGGAACCTCGATTGGACTTGTTGATATATGTTTGATTAGCCACTCACATAAGTTTGTTTAGCACAATCATAATAAAATATATGTAAGCATGTGATTTAATCTCGAGATGTGATATATAGACATGATATAATGGAAACTGAGAAATAGTTTAATAGATATCAATGCCTAAATGGTTAACCATATATATGTGAATAATGATGCTAATGTGAAATTGTTGGTTAATCTTGTGATGAAATCACTAATAAATGTATCAATTTACTATGAGCAATGAAATAAGATCATATGAATGAAACATGTTACACAAGGTGTTAATTTTTAGTGATTAATAAAGATAAAAATATAGTTGACAGCTAGCACAAAATAATGATTATAACACCTTGATATGATCTAGATGGATAAAGTGGGTTAACGATAGTTAATACCCTCCTAAAAGGCGTATGTTAATGTTGAACATGTTCTAACAATTAGCTCAATAAAATGTTGATGACACCTTGATGTATGAGTTAATCTTAGTTAACTCATTTAGAACATGGTAATATGATGTGGGAACCCTAATGCACGGGTTAAGATAAGGATGCAATCCTGATATACGAGATATGTCATGACATAACCTAAGTTTCTAAACCTTGAGTTTAACCTTGAATGGAGTGTTTGTGCACCAAGATAGCTGTAAAACCCCCTAATAGTGCCTTGGATATATGGTTCTAGGTAACTTTTGAGGATATGTTACACATAGAATAGTGCCTACATGTGGATGAAGACATGGTAGTTTTCCTAGGAGTACGAGTATGGTTGACTTTCAAGGACGAAAGTTCTTTTAAGATGTATATGATGTGACAAAGTGGTTTTTCTAGCTTAATTCTGAGGACGTAATTTCTTTTAAGGTGTGTAGGATGTGATGGAGTGAACTTTTGGAATCTTTAAATACCAAATGACACAAGTGAAATCATGTCCTTGAGTTATTTGAAGAGTCCAAGTTACTTGATAAAATATGGATGTAGATTGGTGTTGACATCATGATTAAGACCCTTAAGTTTATACCTTCTCGAGGTATTTAGTTAACTGGTCAAATCAGTGAGTCTTGGCACCCATTTTTGATGGGATGTAGCTTGAATGGTATACAACCATGGTTAAAATTTCATAAAGTTTGGGGTTCCTAGAAGGAGTTATATAGGCTCGAACAACATTAAATAATGTGACTTATTGACCAAGATAGTCATGTTTTACCTAACTTTGCTAAGGCATGGATATGTCACGCGGGAAGAGTTGCCCTAGGATATGCACTCGAACATAGCCACATATTGGAGGTGTGGTAGCATCCCAGATTTTTTTGATGATTAGATCGGACATGGTGAGTGAAGCCGCTCTCCTCCTTTTCCCCATGACGTGAATGTGGAGAGAGTGAACAGTTTGCCTGGGGTGGGCGCTAAGAGCAGTTAGACCCTTACGTGAGGGTAGTGGGTGGTAGATGAGGGAGGTCAGACTCCCTTTTCCGTAACAATTGCTTATAGATGGCAGGTGAGAAGGGTTTCTGCATCCGTGGTGCTCCGCCATGGCAGTACTGGCAGTGGCATGCTGGCCGAGCAGCAGTACTGGCAGTGACATGTTGGCATGATTAATAATAGGAAATTGTATGCATAATTCAGGATCTCATAATGTGCTTGCTTGCTTATTTGGATTTCTTGATTGGATTATTTTGTCTCAAATCAGCCTGAAGGGTATGTGGTTACGCTTATGAATAATCACTTTAGTTTCATGGGAATTCTCAAACGTTTTATCGGTTGCCTAAATATAACTACTTGGATGATTTTTATTTCAAGCAACTATACAGTGACTATGATTATCACTATGAATATAGATACATGACTGGCTTAGATCCTGGTCCTCCTCTATGGCTTTGCAAATACTAAAAAGGGTAACCTAGACCAAGGTCTAGGCTATCAAGAGTTAGGGATTGGGCTATCTACGTGTAGTGCATGAAACTCTTTAGCACACTATGATTTAAGGAGTGGGCTATCTATGGGTAGTGTCATGTGACTCAACCCTAGAAATGGATTCACCTGTTAGGTAGGATTATGAGGGCTTAAATGGGGATCTACCATAAGGAAGATAGCATCCAGGTCCACTGCAGGGACAACACAGAGGTTAGGGTATGTCAGGATTGAGCAGTTATGTTGAAAACCTAAAGTTGTTTGTTAAATCATATTTGACTACAATATGTTGTTACAATTATTTGCATGATTATTGTTTCCCCCACATACCATCATAATTCATTTATGCTGACCGACGTTTTGTTTATTGGCATTTTTAGGTTCAAGTGAAAAGAATAAATAATAAAGTGGCATATGTGGAATTAAATGAGGAGTAATGATCAAACATGATTAGTTAGAATATTCTCTCATATGGATATAAGTTTAGAAATCCAAGTTTTTCAAAGGTATGCAAAAAGTTAATTTTTGTTACAGCCTTTCAATTTAGTATAGTCGAATTTGATAATTATTATAGATTACTTGTTGAACCTTTGATTCGGAAATTGGGATAACGACTCTGACCTCTTGGTCTCCCTTAATTGGGGGTTACTGGGAAGCGGGGTTGTTACAGAACCTTATACCCAGGGCAAGGTGTGTGTTTCTTGGCCCATGTCTTTATATATATTTGGGAGTTTAGTTATGTTCCATTCTCTATAAGGTTTCAACTTTAAGAGGGTTGGCCTCCAATTGTGTTTATATTATTCTAGGGCTATGCTTTTCGCACATGCATGTAGGTTGATGATATTTATGATGGGTTATGTACCTAAATTGATGATGGAATATGTGCCCAAATCTTGATATGTGCTTATGTGGTACAATCTTTATCATTTTCATTATGGCATGTAACTTCTTTCATGATGATAATGATTCTTTCTTTTATGCCCGTTTGGGTTGTCCTTATCTATTGCATGGGAAGCCTTTTATTTTGACGTCCCTTATTCTTTATAAATTGCTCAATTTGCTTTTAAGTATGCACATACCAGCCTTCATTGATGTCTTCTATTTTTCTCTTTTTGTTGGGGTATGCTTCCAACCCGAGGTGAAAGACTTGGATGACAAGGCATGTTGACCTGGACATGGATTGTGAAGTTAAAGCTTGGAGACAATCTTGAGGTGGTTTAGATTCTCTTTGCTTGGATCCTTATGATATAAGTTTTTACTCTTTGTCAAATTAAATATAGTCATGTTTTTATTCCGCTGCTATACTTTGGTCTTTTGATTACCATTATATAAAGATTTGAAAATTTTACACCCACTCCATCATACCTTCTGAGTGTGTTTGGACTGGAGGTTCTATTGTTCAATTTTTTAGTAGTGAAGTGGTATTGCTTCTTTTTACCATGTAGAACATTCAACCATTTTTCTTATGTAGGATCATCGATATAAAATACTTGCTTTTCTTGTGATGCCATTATGAATCGTTCACCCTTCTCTCCAATCTTGTCAAACTTCACTAATGTGAAACACAATTCATCCATTACAACTCCTTTGGTGTTATGAATCCTATTACACCTATAGACCAGAACTCTAAACTCTATGTAGTTGAACTCCCATATATCTTCAATGACACCGTAATATGATGTTTTAGTTTTACATGGACTCTTATCCTCTGTACTAGAAAAATACAATGAAGACACTTGAAGGGTGACCCCACTATTTTAGACCACACATTTATCATCTTAACACTTTGTGTAATATGAAAAACCTTTTATGTAAAATCCTTTATAAGACGTAACATTCATTTTTGGTTAAAAGGTAAGGCATTTGATATTTTCGACAATTTTATTTGGTGCTTGAGATAGTTGACATAATACTTTATCTTCAAACCATCTAATAAATGTTTTTTTATGCTCTCTAGTGAGCCACATTGGATTGTATTGAGGATATTTTTTATTCATGAAATTGGTATGTTTGGTGATATAACTACTCACTTCTTGGATTTCGTGCAAAATATATAAATATGCTTGTTCCAACAGCTCATGACTGATTACTTTGCTCGTGCTCCTAAAGTCACTCTTCCAGAGTAGACCTATATATTCTTATCATTTACAAAAGCTTCATTACAACTCAGAAAGTCATTGAAAAATTCCATGACATCCTTAACCACATAACCCTCAATAATACTTCCTTCAGACTAATAATAATTTCGAACATCACCTTTAAAGACACTCATGTACCATTCAAAAGGATACATCCAATGCAAGAAAGTTGGTCCCAACATTTTCACTTCCTTAGTCAGATGGACAACAAGATGTACCATGATAACAAAGAATGAAGTAGGAAAATACATCTCAAGATGGCATAGGTTAAAAAACCACTTCACTTTACAACTTATCGAGATTCTCAGGAGAAATAACTTTGTTGCATAGAGTGTTGAAGGAGAAACATAGCCCGATGATTGCAAACCTTACATGCTTTGGCACTATAGATCAAATTGACACTTGAAATATTTGTTGCATTAGAGTGTGACAATCATGAGTGCCAATACCTATCAACTTTAGATCCTTTGTTGATACTGGTCTAGGGATATTGGAAGAGTATCCTTGTGGTACCTTAACATTTAGCAAGCACTCGCAAATTTATTTCTTCTCCTTTCTAGACAATGTGTAACAAGAAGGAGGTAAATATGTTTTTCGATCACTACAAAATTCTTTTGTTAATTCTTTGTATATTCCCATTTCATGTATTCTAGATTTGGTGACATCTTTAGTCTTACCTGGTATACTCTGTACAGTACCAATGACACTATCGGAAACATTTTTTTCAACATGCATGACATTGATACAATGCATCACTATCAAAGAAATCCAATAAGGAAGATCCTAGAAGATTGACCACTTCTTGTATAAATATTTGTCACCCTGTGTGGGAATGGTACATTGTGATCTTATACCAAATGCATTGACAATGTCTTTTACCCTTTCATAAACAATCTCCCCTGGTATAGGTTTAGGGGCACTCCGTTTCTCACTCAATCCATTGAACACTTTGCGCAACCTTCAGTAAGAATGAAATTTTTGAAGAAACCTTAAATGACCAAGGTATAAAATCTCACCACCATGTTTTACTTGTATTGAATAAATGTTATCTTCTTATATAGGGCATGCTTTGGATCCTTTTGCACTATATCCAAATAAATTACCATATGCTGGAAAGTCATTAATAGTGCAAAACAACATAGCATGCAAACAAAATGTCTCTTCACGCAAAGCATCATAGGTCATAACACCTTATCCCTAGAGTTTCTTTAATTCATCAACCAGAGATTCAAGAAAAACATCAATATCATTGCTAGGTTGTTTAGGGATCGATATCCACAACAACATCATAATCTACTTATTTTTCATACACAACAAGGGAGGAAGATTGTATATAACAATCATAATAGGCCAAGTGATGTGTTGTGTTCTCAATATGTATGGATTTAGCTCATAAGTAAAAATCCCAAGTCTTAGATTTCCAAATCCAGGGAACATAAATCTTCTTCCACTATGGGGAATCAACCGCAAGTCGTAGGAAGCCATCATTATTTTTCTATACCTCTGCATTCCACCTTGAATTCTCTGCATCCATGGTGTTTGCAAACAAGAAGTAAAACTATGTTATTATATGTAGATACCACATCACCTTGGCATGATATCTCATTTTGGAATTCCCCAAAGTCATCATTTTATACCTTGACACCCCACATTTTGGACAATCTTTCAAATCGACATAGTTCTTTTGAAATAACACACAGTCATTCATGCATGCATGTTTCTTCTTAGCCTTCATTCCCATTGGGAATAACATTTTATTTAACTCATATGTTGAGATTGGAAGCTTGTTGCCTTTAGGAAGAATTTATTTCAACAAAGACAACAATGTGGTGAAGATTTTGTTTTTCATCTATTTTTAGCCTTTAGAGTATATAATCTCAACACAATGCTCAACTTCATAAATTTAGTAAAACCTATGTATAATGGTATAAGAATTATGAACAATGTTTCTAAATAAGGAAGGAGGATTGGAGTACTCTACCCCATAATTATCTAGAATCACATCAACCATGGCTATCAAAATCAGTTCATTCACATCTATATCATCGGTAGCAATTTATTCTTCAACATGGGTACTACTATCAACATCTACTGATCTCATGATTGGAATCTCTCCATTGTATTACCATTTTGTATAGCCTTGTACAATCCCATTTCACATGACATGATTTTTTATTTCGTCAATAGTGTGAACATTCAAGTTGTTACTACAATGCCTACATGGACAATAGAAGCTATCTCTGAGTAATTTCCTATGTTCCTTCACAAATCTTATAAATTGATCAAGATTAGTAATAAACTCTAGGGTGCAGTGATTTGGAATAGACATCCATGATCTATCCATTCTAGTTTAGGGTTTACGTATTAGGTTTAGGATTTACAAATTAGGGTTTAGAGTTTAGAGGTTAGGATTTAGGATTTATGATTTACAAGTTAGGTTTTATGGTTTATAGATTAGGGTTTAGAGTTTTTGATTTAAAAATTAGGGTTCAGTAAAGAATGTGTGTAACACCTATCCCATTCTTGAATACCTAATCTCACTAGTTATTATATAATGTATATTCATTTTTAAAGAAAACTTTGGCAACATTTCCCTGTAGTTCTCCAAGTACACCGATGTAGATGGGAAAATATCCATCTACATTTACTTAGAGAATAGACAAGGAAGTGTTTATGAAACATCTAGAAAATAGAATACACATTATACAATTACAACATAAGTGAGACTATGTGTTCAAGAAAATCCAAAACCAGAGACTATCCAAGAATTACTCCTACTGAGTAAATCTTGTATGGGTTTCTAGGCTAACATATAATGTTTCCATTTATATACCTATGATCCTAATTTCACCAAGTTGTTAAAACCACAAATATACTTATACTAAGGTTAAGGTTTTACACACACATATACATATGTATATATATAAAAAGATATAAAAGATCTAACATGTCCCAATTCTCTTCAAAGAAGGGTGTGAATCTGCTCATTCTAATCAACAACTAGAAAAGGCTTAGTCAAAAATCTTGAGCTATCTATTCTAAATACCCCTGTTGGCTCTTTACAAAATACTTCTTAGGAACACGAATCTCAGCAAGATCAATTGCTACGCCATTTGTTACTCTTCCTTTGTGTATTGATTGTTCTTGTGAAGTTAGTATTCCATGACTTAACTTATGGAATCTATACCTTATCGATGTCATTTATACATGAGGAGGTGTATATGATTGTTGATGTCTTAAAAGTGAAATTATATCCTACACCAATTGAAGCTTTGGCCATAAAAATAATGGAGTGAAACTATGTGTTAGTGTCTATATGTTCTTGTCATTTTGTCTAATGAACAAGTTTAGTATATAAATGAAATTAAATTAAATATGGGTGGTGACGTTAACACCTTGACACCAACGAGTTATAGTTTGTCTACGTGCATGAAATACTTTGTGGGGGTATGAAAAATTAACCAAATGGCCAAACGAGACCATCAATATGGTTCTTTGATGGATTCCTATTCCATTACTCATCAAGGAAAGCATAGAAAATACCTTATTATATGGCCACAAATAGGCCACAAAGAACAAAGAGGCGATGAGGTCGATGGTGGTGATTGTGGGAAGCTCCAACGGTGATGACGTCTAGCTCTAGAAATGGTGGCGAGCTCCAACAATGATGGATATGAGCTCCAATAATGACAGTGACAAGCTCCAATAGTGGAAACAAGCTCCAGTAGCAATGACGAGCTCCAATAGTGGCGGCAACAAGCAAACTAGGGATGGAGGAAAGCGTAACAACTCGAGCATAGGAGCAACAGTGATGATCGCCATAGCATAGTACAGTTAGGGTGATGAAATAGAGAATGGGAGAAACAAATTTTGAGTGTTGTATTAAGTGGGACATAACCATCAATTATTTAAAAAATTGATAGTTAAGTACTTTGCCGTTGGTTTTTTTCAACAAAATGATACCTAACCTAGTGACTTAGATGTCGGTTAATGCTGAAAAATTGATGCAAGAGGCCATTTTATGAACAAAACAATTCAGCCCAAGTAAGGCCTCAGTCGTTGGTTGTATTCCCAAAATGCACACATAACCTAGTGACATAGACATTGGCTTACTTTAAGAAACCAATGCTAGATGACAATATTTGAATGAAAAAATCCAGCCTGAGTAGGATTGGAGTCATCAGTTTCTTCTAGAAGAACTAACACTGGAGTGAGATTTGTGGGGAATACTTTTCTCATGGGGATGTGGTGTGAACTCCCCGATGTCAGTTTCTTGACATATAACTGACACCGATTGTAAAATGTTTTGAGGTTTTTCCAGTGAATCAATGTCAGTTTTGCAAAGAAACAATCGACTCCATAAGTATTTTAGAGGAAAATTTTATTTCATGCAAAGGTGTCTATTGTAAGTTCCTAGAAAATTGATGCTCAACTTAAAATTTATGGAGGACAATATTTTTCCCTGAAAAATTGTGTTTCACTGGCTATTTTAGACATTTGTTTGGTACAAATGTAAGTGATGTTAATGAAAAAGCGCTACTCATGTATTTTTTTAATCTGCATGACTTGATTAATGGTGACATGTATGCTATTTAGCCGATTTTGTTTGTTATATAGTGTCATTTTCTTAATGTAACAGACATTAGGAAAAGTGACATTGGAGGTCATAATTGTACTAGGGATGGTTTGCATCTTCTAGAAAATCCATAAAATTTTGCCTCGCTTACTCCCAGTTGATTTGGAAATCTTGAAGCTAACCCTCCTATAAATAGAGGGGTATTTGAGGCTTTCAATAGTCATAACAATAAGCTCTAAAATTTGTTGTCTTCTTACAGTTGTGGTAATGTGAGAACCCAAGCAATTCTTACATGTAAAAGGGAGAGACATCAAGGGAAAAACAACAAGGGAGAGCGGTCAACGCTAGTACATTGACATCAAAGGGACACCTCTTTATGTCTTTTTCCAAAAGAACGATAGAAGTTCTCAGTGGTTCTCGTGGACTACATAGAGGTGTGGAGGCCTTTTCCAACAGCTAGGAGGAAGTCATCAAATGTCGTTCGTAGTGCCATACTAGGATGCCACAATCGACAACTGTCCATGTGCTTCTTGCAAAAGAAGCACAATGTTGCAAGAATAGTCATTAGGATTACTCTAGGACCAGGTATATGCCTCACAAACTTCCTTCCCAATCTATAGTTGTTGATGCAATCTTCTGTTCAAGGGGAATATGGCAAGAAATTGTGTTTCTATTGCCATCTTTGTGGTTGTGTTTCCCTACAGATTACACTAGATGAACATGCAATTGACAAAGCAAGAAATGAGTCTTAGTTAAAATAGAAACAAGGTCCAATCATCTATGAAAAGAAATAATAAATACTAGTAATCAAGAGCAAGTCCAATTACTACTATGCCATGCAATTAAAAGTTAACTATTCAATTAGCACTAGAGAGAAAAATAGTAAGCTAATTGAACTAACACAACCTAGAAAGAAGGTGTTAGCATTTATACAAGTAATGAGGTAGTGTGATGTCAAGGGGATATGTAACCATCAACCATGTATAAGGGTCATGATCATGCACGTCCATCCAACAATTACGCAACCAAACCAAACAAAAATGGATGTTGTAGATTGGGTATCCTAACCTATTAGTTGGTCATGGGTGGTATATAGGTGTATGGGGCAACTAGTCCCTATCACCTCCTATCTGACCTTATGAGTCTCTTTTGATTAAGATGTAGGTAAATCCAAATCTTGATCATTCAACTAGGTATCTAAGCACAATTCTCTTCACCTACTTGGTGGCATTGAGTGGAATAAGGAATAGAAGGAGGGCATTTCACAACCTATTATTTCCTTTCAAATCTCTAAATATACTCTTTACCAATGGGGAAGGATATCCAAACATAGACACATAGATCTAAACCTAACTCTAGTAAAATGGAGGGATATAGGGGAAGGATTGAAAATTTGGTATTCTTCTTCTAGGTAACTTTACTAGTTCCTTCCTGAAAAGACAAAAGTCATTGTTTTCTATATGCCTTAGGTGATTCCACAACTCAAATGACCAAATAAATTGATAGGGAGAGAGAACAATCAATAACGTATCAATTGACATTGAAATCAAAGTATCATGCATTAATAACCCCCAACATGGTATCATAGTCACATATTATTTTTCCAAACAACTCACAAAGGTTTTTAGTTAAACATAATCAAGGAAAGAATAAAATAAGAGGAGAATATGGAGATAAAGGCCACTGATGTCGATGGAGAGGCTTCCTCCTTCATTTCAAGAAACAACTAGCTGATACTCCTCCTCCAAGAAGGTTGAATAGCATGGAAAGTAATGTGGAATGGATAAAACCCTAGATAACTAGTATTTTAGGGTGGAAGGTGATGAATGAGACATAAAATGGGGTAGGTTGGAGATAGGTGGTGGAATGAATTCTCAAAGGAGTTAAACTTTGACCCCACAACCACCAAAAACACTTTTATAGGGGTTCAAAGTCTGTAGGGTTAAGTAGGGGAAAATGGGAAGATCAACAAAAAGATAGGTACGGTTCAAGGGCACCACAAACTTAGTGGCATGTTGGTAATATATCTCATGGTAATTTGGAATAGACATGGTGATTTGATGGAAGATGTTATTCTTGTAGTTGGTAATTTAGGATGGTAGCATGACCATAGGGGGTGCCACAATTGTGGTGGCATATGGGTAGCATGACCCTGGTGAATACCATGATTGTGGTAAGTGGAGGAGGAGAACATGATCTTGAATACAATAATTCAAACGTGGTTGATGACATGATCATGGTGGATAATATAAATATACTGGCCTTGACATGCCACAAACATTTTAAGGAGCATAATCGTGTAGGCTTGAATGTTGTCTTTGATCAAAACCTTAATATTTCTCTATAACTTGGGTCTTATGGAGTGGTTGTTGGAAATTATCATGTGGTTCTTTTGCGGGATTTCTTTTGCACTTTTATATTGATCTTGACCCTCTATGGTGATCTTTGTTCATCTTTCATCAGCAATCAAATGTCATTCGGTATACTTTGACATCATCCAACATAACCCCAAAACATGGATTTTCATAAAGGTGATGATTGGGTAGTTGTGACACATGGGAATAGATTGTAAGTGATGTAGATGAGATATGTCCCTCCTACTAGAGTTTGATAGCCATGGCCACTTCATTAGAGAGATTGAGAAATGCATGCACATGCACTTGTGAACCAATATATGATATTGAGGTCACATATATTTCATACACTCTTGTCCAGGTTCAAGGAAAATGGATTCAACATTGAGAGGATGACTATTCCACATATCAAGTTCATTCCAGATATTAGAGAAAAAGGAATAATAAAATTATGAAAACACCTTACATAGATTGTAGTTCGAAGTTGCTCTCCAACTTTCAATTCACTTGGGTGGCACTGATGTGTGACTAGGCACCTCTCTTTGCTTGTGATGACATAAGTTAGAGTCATTCACTGCAATGTGATATGGGACCTTTAGGGTCACATACATAGGAACTCACCTAGAAGAGGAGTTTATTATGAATGATAATTTAATTGATTACTAAATTGTTTAGGTAGTCAATTTGAGCAACAAATTAGCTAACTGGACTGCCAGCCGATCATCTCAAGTCTTGAGAGGGTTGTTTGGAGTGTCAAGATGATTAGAAATTGAATTTGCTAAGTTCTACCCAAACTGAGGAGTGAACCTACCAGTTCACTCAGTGAGCCTACCGGCTTGCGTGAGCGATATCACTCAATTCATGGAGAAATTTGATTGCATCAAGGATCAGTTATGACGTCATGTTGTATATTAATTGGATTCAAATTGCCGAATCATACGTGATTGAGAAACATAGAGAAACAATCGGTTCATTGTGTGAACCGATTGTCTCATATGTGAGCCGACCAGTTCGATTGCCAACTGACCAGTTCAGCACTTGCAGGTTACAAAAATTCTAATCTTCGGGTCCCTTCTACTCCGACATTGACTGGGAACCCTGACCCTAACCCCTCCTATAAAAAGAGGGGTAATGGGGGCTTCCCAACACACACAATTGAGAATCAATTGCTTTGACAATTCATGTCCTCTCTGGTTGTGGTAACCAAGAGATCCCAAACAAGTCCTACTAGACTAGGGAGGGATAGCGAGGAAGAGAACAACTGAGGATCATTGTGGGAGAGTAGGTTGGTGACGAGTAAATCAAAGAGGGACAACTCCTTCCTATTTGTTCTAGCAGTATGAAAGGAGTTCTAGGTGGTCTGTGTAGACTTCCATAGAGGTGAGGTGGCCTTTTCCGATCACTGGGAGGACGTTGTCAGCTTGCGGTCCATTGCAAGACCGTAGGAGCTGTTGCAGATGTTGTTCCAATTTGTGATCTTTGGTGAAGACTAGGAGCTTCACAAGATAAAGTAGAAGATAGTTTCACTACAATGAGTTATAGTCCCTAGACTTGCTATAGGATCAGATATGAACTCGTTAAACCAACTTTCCTATTTCATAGTTATTGATGCAATCTTGTTCTTCTAGGAATATAGATAGATAAATTTTTTGTTTCTACTACCTTACTCTATGACTGTATTTCCCAAAAGTGGTATTAGAGCCACGTCAATTTACTATGTTTTAAGATAATTGATATGATCAGATTTTTTGTTTTATCATTTATTTATTGCATATGATGTGAATACTTAGACTACTAATGCACACATCCCATCATATATATATATATATATATATATATATATATATATATATATATATATATATATATATTCATTTTACATGCATCACCCTGAAGCAGTTTAGATGGTGGATATGTAGCATGGTTATGGCCAGTAAGACAAATATATGTGTATGGTTGAATGGTCTATTTTACTCTTATTTTATCTCAGTCTGCATATTGAGCTCCTACTTACTTATTCCCAATGTAACATTAATTATTTCCTATCCCTATTCTGCTGGAATGTAACTCAAGCTTTCTCTCAACCATGCAATAAGTATAGTAGTAATAGGGTAGTTTCTTTTCTCAAAATGACAAAGATGACGACCTGTGTCAAACGAGACGACCTCTTCATGTGATGAGAGGATCGGCTGGAAAACTGCGGAGGGTAGACTACAAGAGGAATTAACTGATTGGCTGGTGGGTCCAATGACTGTTTGGAAGGAGTCTAGATAGTGGTTCGAGAGGATTCCAACTGATTGTTTTAGGAAACCAGATGATCGGCCAAGAGGAAAGATGATTGATTCAGGAAACCAGATGATCGGCCTGGACTGGAAAGCATGGATCTACATTGACAATTGGTTCATGCATGTGATGTGATGATAACCTAGGTGGTAGTAATTACTTGTGGCTCCAAGGAATTACAATAGTATGGCCATAACCATCATCTTTTATTTTATATTGCATGTTTATATTGTGAGATATAGCATGTATATGATATGTACTATATATATGTTGTGATTGGATAAAGTATATGTATATACATAAATCCCCGCAAATATAAAATTAAGTTTAATATGATTTCCATTAGCAATGCACATGAAAATCTTAATTGACCAAGAATGGGTTAGGCCCTCGGGTGGTGTCGCCATCTCTCTTGTGGAAATCTGATGGTAGATATGTAGATTCTGCCTTTGCAGGATGCATACTATCATGTTAGCTAGTGGGTCAGGTTTTACTAGGTGATTCTTAGAGTGTCTAAGCCCAGAGGCATGCAAATTATTATGGCAAATAGTTAGGCATATCATCTAGAAAAGAATTGCATATGATGCAATTGACAAATGTTGTCTAGCTTAATGATTGACTCCGGATGATGGCGTATTGGCTAGGTGATAGTTGAGTTATTTTGGATCTTGGCTCACTAGAAGGTTGTACGTTGCAATCTTACAAATTGATATGTGAGGGCTATCAATTTGAATAAAATAGTGAGAGGGATGATTAATTAAATATCTAATAAACATCCTCAACTTTTATAGTCAAATCAAATCAAGAATTTGTTTCTAATAACATTGCAAATCTTTTGTAGAATCAAATGGAAACACACAACAACACCTTTTCTCTATGATCAGATGTTGAGAAGGACAAATTGATTGGAAAAACTTCCATGACTGGTATAGGACGCTGGGAATTGTTCTCACACAAGAGAGCAAGCTTTGTGTCCTACAGACGGCAATGCCAGAATAACATTTTCCTAATGCTCCCAGGGATGACATTATGCTTACAAGAAGCATACTGAAGATGTCGTGGATGTCAAATGACTAATGTTGGGCTCAATGAACTATGAGTTGCAAAGAAAACATGATAACATAGAAGCTATGGATATGGTGACACATCTTAGGAACATGTTCCAGGACCAGGCAAGACATGAGAGATATGATATCTTGAAAGCATTTTTTAAATGTAACATGGAAGAAGGAGATCTAGTAGGTCCTCATGTGCTCAAGATCATTGGGTATGTGGAGAACCTATCAAGATTTAGATTCCCCTTGGGTCAAGAGTTAGCCACTATTGTGATTCTATAGTTTTTTCCATAGTCATACAGTTAGTTTGTCATGAAATACAACATGAATGATTTTGACAAGCCATTTATAGAGTTATTGGGCATGTTGAGAACAATTGAGACACAAATGAAGAAAGACAAATCAAAGTGTGTGATGATGATCAGAAAGACAAAGGGAAATTCTAAAGGAAAATGCAAATCTAAGAATAGTTCTATAGCTAACCAGAAGCCCAAGTCTTCAGACCTCAAGGCAAAAGGAAGAATAAAGAAGGGAGGCAAATGCCACCACTGTCACCAGGCTAGATAGTGGAAGAGGAACTGCACCCTCTAGTTGGAGGAACTAAAGAAGAATAATGAAGAGGCAGAGGTCACTACTTTATGTATAAATATTATATGATAATTCTAAATTTACTTCTACATCTTGGTATATGATACCAAATGCAGATCTGACATACTTTGATGTGTAGGATCGGATAAGTAGTAAAGCCTTTATGAAAGGACATAGATGGACTGCAATAAGAAAGAGTTTTTGCAACTTCAATCCACATTTAGAATTTATCTTAGAGTAAAGGGCATGTTATAGAGTTACTAGAACTACTATTTCATTATGCCAATAAATAGAAACATTTTATTTCCAGCATCTTGTAATGACAAGAATGGTCATGAATAAAATATTGAGTCCTCTATTTTAAAGATGTGATCTTTACAGAAAATTCCCTGAGTGTACTATTATCATGGATGAATGTGTAAGAATGTAAATACCTAAAAGATTATAATTCATAACTCAAACCAATTAACAATCTACATCATTATCATCAGGAACATGCATGTGAAAAATGTATATCTAGATGCTTATCTAGACTCCTTTTTGTTATTGAACCAATGAGAGACATGCAAGTCTTACTTTTGCACAATATGATAAAGCATCCTTCACTATATGTAGTGGGAGGATAAGTGTTCTATTAGACCTTATACATCTTGACACATGAAGATCTTATAGAATAAATGCTACAGATAATTAGTTAGACTTCATAGTATTTGCTAATGATATAATGATATACACTTAGCAAAATACAAACATAAATCTCTTGAAATGTTCAAAGAAAACTATAAATGAATATAACTTTGATAAAAGTATTAAGAAACTTTATATGATCATATGTTGAAATACTTTGGATCAAAAGTTTAAGGACTTCTGGAAGATAGTGATACTGTATCTGAATCAATTCTAGTTGAACATAATGATGTGTCAGAAAGAAGGAATCACATCATGATGAGTCATGATATGATTATCATTGAATCCAATCTTCTAAATTTCCCTAAAATAAATATGTTGAACACTAAAATAATGTACCATCTTAATGGTTCAAATGACACCAAATGATATATGGAATATGGGAATCCCAGATGTGCCTTAGGGATTAACCTATATAAAGAAATCATTTTCTTAAAAGGTTAATCCCCAAACCATAATTTTTGAATATTATCATTAATCCCAATCTAATAATGAAAGTATTTTGTTACCAGGATAACTGAGTTCCAAAACAATCAGTGGGAATAAAAGTAGAACTCGAAAGATTCGAAGACAATAGAGAGGTACAATGAGAACTATTGAGAATCACAAATTGTTGTGGAATCTCAAGTTCATCATGTAACACATGACCTACTAATTCTAGTAGAACGAATTTGAGACTGAAAGATTGTGAATCCAACAAGTCAGATAGGTTGGTCATAAGAAGATGAGCCAACATATCAACTAGAACCAAATCTAGGAAATGGCTTAAGGCCATTATGGAGTCCATGTAAAATAAAGATGTATGACCTTGCTAGTACTACCTGAAGGGGTAAACCCCAAAAGGTGAATATGGAGTTTTCATGTAAAAGGCCTAAATGGATAACATAAAAGGACAAATGAGTTATAAAGGTTTTTGAAGTCAGTTCAAACTATTGAACATGAAGAAATTCCTTAATCAAAATGGCATGCATGTTCTTGTAGCTAGAATAGACTATGAGATTTGGAAAATCAAGCCTAAACCAAATTCCTTAAAAGGAATATTAGAAGGTATGTGTACATGGCATAGCCTAAAGGTTTATAACTTTGTTAAAGCAAATAAAGTCTATAAGCTACACAATTTCAATGTATAGATTGAAACGAGCATCTCAGAAATGGGACCTTATATCTTGACAAATGTTTTGACTTTAAGAAATATGGAAGATGGAATATGTGATTAAAAATATATAGTTGTAGAATATATGAATATTCCACATATTGATGTATAATGACACCTCAATATATGATATTGAGATATGATAGGAAAAACACATTCAGAAATGAAGGTTTGGGTGAAACACCTTATGAGATAGGAATCAAGACATATGAAGATAGTTCTTGAAAGTTTCAGGTATTAAGTATACACACATTAAAATAGCAAGATATTGAAAGAGTTCAATATGAAGGATTCAATGAGAGGGAATCTATCTGTTACACATGGGAGTTAGTCTCTCATGAACCCTATGTTGTGATTCTTGTGAAAAATGGAAAAACATGAATGAGATGCCATATGCACTTGCCATTGGATCTATCATCTATGATATCTAAATGTACATGTTCTATATTCTTGTATGTATTGGATATGACATGATGATTTTATTTCCAATAAGGGTTATTGGAATGTCATTCAAATACATGTGTTAGTACTTGAGAAGAACTAACGTATAAGTTGCTATGACCATGGAAACAAGGAAGAGTTGGGTGTAACAAGGTGGACATCGTACAATGAGGAGTCAAGGAACATGCAATATATAGACTAAAAGTAATGTGTTGCTAACCCAGTGGATTAGAACTTATGCAATAGAAGCATGATGGATATGTTTAGATTATTAAGGATGAGATATGTTGGTGATTAGCTATAAGTGCAAGTGGGAGTTTTTAGTATGTATACCTAGAGAGACAATCATGTTATGATTGTGAAGGAATATTACATAAAGGATTTGATTAATAATAACAAAGGCAAACTTCCAATTAATTCTAATTCACTTAGTTATAAGATAATGAGGAAACATAATGAATGTCTAAAGTATGACAATTACTCAATGACACATGTCTTCAACTACATGATTTGAACAATGAGATCATACATATGTTAAGAGTATGTACATTTTTGTTGTGTCCCTAGTCAGATGTTATGTGGAAGGCAGATAAACAATAATAACCTATAAGACTAGAGTGCAAGTTGGTTGATGATAGGATATCATTAGTCATGATATGGTATATCAAACTAATCACATAGATACATGTTAGAGAATAGTGTATCAGATAGACCTACCTTGAGAGTGACAGATGGAAACCATAATTGGTAAGTCATAGTCATCTTTCATAGTGAAGGTGGTGATCATGATTCTTAGACCTGAAGTCACTAAACTCATCACATGTCATTCTGTATACTTTGACATCATCAAATGTAACCTTGAGACATTAATTTCCATTAAAGTGATGATTGGGTAGTTGTGAGACGTGGGGATACATTGTGAGTAATGTAGATAGGATTTGTCCCTCCTATTGGAATTTGATATCCATTTCCAATTGAATAGAAAGAATGAGAAACATATGCAAAT
Organism: Alisma plantago-aquatica; assembly: GCA_963693085.1. NCBI lineage: Eukaryota > Viridiplantae > Streptophyta > Magnoliopsida > Alismatales > Alismataceae > Alisma > Alisma plantago-aquatica. The sequence continues at coordinate 1,210,228,570 of OY856410.1, read as the reverse complement.
ACACATGTGAATCAATATATGATATTGAGGTCACATATATCTCATACAGTCTACTCTAGGTGTAAGGAACACATATTGAACATTGAGAGGATGATGATTCCATGCCTCGAGTTCATTTTGGATATTAGATACAAAGGGATTATACAATTACTATAACACAGATTGTAGGTTGAAGTTGTTCTCCATCTTTCCATTTACTTGGGTAGCAGTGATGTGTGACTAGGCACCACTCTTTTCTTGTGATGTCATAAGCTTGTTATGGACATTCAGAACCAATGTAATATGGGACCTATAGGGTCACACACATAGGAACTCACCTATAAGAGGATTTTATCATGATTGATAATTGAATTAATTATTAAAGTGGTTAGGTAGTCAATTTGAGCAACAAATCAGCTGATTGGATTGCCAGCCAATCGGCTCAAGTGTTAAGACGTCTGATTGGAGTTTCAGGCTCATCATAAATTCAATTTGCTAAATTCTGCACAAACTAAGGAGCAAACTGATCTGTCCACTCAGTGAACCGACCGGATTGGCTCACCAATCGACCCGTTGGGTGAGTGATATGACCATCTTGTATGAGCGAGATCACGGAGTACATGGAGAAATTTGATTGCATCAAGGATTAGTGTTGAAGTTGTGTTGTGAATTAATTGGATTTGAATTTCCAAATCATATGTGATTGGGAAACACAACAAAAGCACCAGTTCATTGTGTGAATTAATCATCTCACATGTGAACCGGCCGGTTCGATTTCCATCCGACCAATTCGGAACTCACAACTTGCAAAAATTCATGATCTTCTGGCCCCTTCTAATCCCACATTAACTAGGAACCCTAACCCTAACCCCTCCTATAAATAGAGGGGTATTGGGGGCTTCCCAACACACACAATTGAGAATCAATTGCTCAAAAAATTGTTGTCCTCTCTGGTTGTGGTAAACAAGAGAGCCCAAGAAATTCCTACCCAACTAAGGAGGGATAGCAAGGGAGAGAACAATTAAGGATCATTGTGGGAGAGGAGGTTGGTGAGTAGTACACCAACTGGAGGGAAAACTTCTTCTTATTTGTTCTAGATGGACAACAAGAGTTTTGGTGGTCTGTGTGGACTTCAGTAGAGGTGAGGTTGCTTTTTCCCATCATTAGAATGCAGTCCATGCCGAGATCATAGGAGCCTCTACAAATTTTGGTCCATTCTGTTGTCTGTGGTGAAGACTAGGAGCTCTACAGGCACCATCAAAGAGAAACTAGAAGATAGTTACACTGCAACGAGTTGTAGTCACTAGACATGCTTGAGGACTAGGTATGAAATCATTAAACCATCTTTCCTATTTCATAGTTGTCGACACAATCATTCTATTCTAAGAATATGGATAGATAAATTTCTTGTTTCCACTGCCTTACTTTGTACCCTTATTTCCCAACAATATCATGTTAAATTCATCTTGATATGAAACTATGCTAGAACACCACCTTACAAATAGAATTGCATCAATACATTCATCTACATGAGAGAAACCAACATGCATCTCATATTGTACACAATTGTGATAAAATTGTACACTATCTGATAATGAAGACTTTGTACTCTATGTATCAACAAATACATTTCCTTGTAATGGGGATAATATATGATTATGGTCCTTGATAAGCTCCAACCATAACCTCTTCCTCATTTTCAACTTGTTCAGTGTACTTTAAGCTCAAATAGTACATAAATATATGCAAACTATCCCAATAAATGTGATGCATCCACTCCTTCAAAACCAAAAGAACAAATATCAACTATACATAATGGACTGGATAGTTCTCCTGATGCTTATTGATTTGAGGGGAAGCATAAATTATTAGATTCTTATCCTGCACCAACACACAACCTACGGCTCTCATATAAACATAACAGAAGATGATGCATCCTTTCAATATCTATGAAAAATTGAGAATAGTCACCAAGATCAACTTCTTTAAGAACTAGAAACAATGTTGATATTATTCATCCCAAACAAACGATACACACTTCTTGGTCACCCCATTGGATGGAGAAGATAAAAAACTAAAATTCCTAAGGAAGTGTATATAGTAACCATGTAAAGGAAACTTCAAGGTTATAATTATGTCTTTAGTTGCTTCCACTACAAATACAACTATATATTCTTGGAATCTATTGAGGTCTCCTTCCCATATTTGACATTTTTTGTTGAAATATACTTTTTTCAACCAAAACTCATAGTTAATAAACTTCTCATACTTGTGATGCATCAACAACTATAAAGCCATTTGTATAATGATGATAATATTGATATATATATATATATATATATATATATATATATATATAGGGCGTTCATTCAATACCTGCATGGGTAGCCTGGATTTCGCTACCTGGAAGCCAAAAAAGTAACTATCCTGGATAGAAAAGTAATTTTGCTATCAAAAATAGTAACTATGTTGATCAAAAAGTAACTATATGACTAAAACAGTAATCTCGTGCAAAATACACAACAAATATATATATATATGTAACCATGTTTTGAAATCTGCTATTACAAACGTAACTATCTATGCATGAAACTCAATAGTTTGCAAGGTAAAGTAATCCTCTTCATGTCAAAAGTAACAAATTGAAAAAAAGTAACCGAAATGGGGGGCGGGTGGCTACCTGCGCGGGTATTAAAGATGGGCCCATATATATATATATATATATATATATATATATATATATATATATATATATATATATATATATATATATATATATATATATATATATATATATATATATATATATATATATATATACACATACATATATATATAGACATAGTAGATAAAGATATCATCTATAAACACAACTAAAAATGGATCTAGACACTTCTTAAACAATATTCATCAAATCCATGAAGATTATATGTGCATTGGATAGCTCAATGGCTTAACGACACACTTTAAATTATCATACCTTGGCTTAAAGTCTGTCTGAGATACATGATTCTCAATGATAATTGATTGATGATAACCGAGCATTATTTTTAATTTAGAAAAAATTGTAGATAATTTCCAATGATCAAACAAATTAGCTTTCTATGCAAAGGGTACTTTTTCTTCATGATACTTTAAGAGAATGATCAAATAATTCAACTCTATTTTAATTTCTTAAATTCTATACAAAACCTCATAGATCTGTTCTTCATCTTAATAAAAAAACACAAGAGAACACAAAGGTGATGCACTTTATTGTATGAAATTCCTGCCCAACACCTCATGATTTTACATATTCAACCCCCTCATCTCCGTTGGTGCCATCCTATAAGGTGCTTGTGCTTGAATACTGACTACTAGATTGATGTCAAAGTCAATCTCTCTATGCAGTGGAAAACTAGAAATGCATTGATAATAAACATGTACCCAACCTCTTCCACTACGTCTACATCCTCTAACTTAGGACTATTCACCTTAGTGTGTTGGAACAATCTTCCTATATCTAGGAAACACAAGAGATGAGACCATATCAAAATTTTACAACCTTAGAGAAATAGTACTAAACCACCTTATACTACTCTAGGCTATGTATCTATAGTTTCCCATAAACCTATGCTATTATGCCCACTTGAGTGATGTGACCTGAGAAATAGAGGACACAAGATGGACACACCCCCAACGACACTAGTGAACCAAGCAACGAAGTCTCTATAAACATGTCCTACGGTATACTACTCATAGAAAACATAAAAAAATATTACCCCTCTGGTGATACACAAGTATGTGTCAAACATCTCAACTAAAATTGATATTGTGAATCAATTAATTCAGAATTGAAGTGTTCCATATGTCCAATAATGAACTATAGAGAGGAGACTCCTTTAGGTTGAGGCATGGCGCATACTCTTCATGTTGGATACAAACTGTTATGCCCCTAACTCCTTCCCACTGGTCTGGATGACCTACCTATGAATCCTTCCCTCTCTAGCATCACTTTACTCCATTTATTGTGACTTCTACCTCTATTGTCACCTCGGGCTACAACTTCCAAAAAAAATATGGCCCCATACTTACCACACTAATAGAATTGAATGCACTCAAGGAAACATGGTCATGTGTAGTTTTTGTTGTAGAATGTGCACTACAATGTAGACACCCATGTCACTATCATGCAATCATAAATCTACTAGGTGGAAGATCTTTGTTTCCACCCTTCCTATGTGGCCCCTATGAGGCTCCTTTTACTATTTCATTATCTTCCTATTATGTGACTAATGTTGATGTGGTGCAAAAACCTTAGGATCATGAATATTCTTGATTGGCTACTATGATTGAAATCTCTCGATATACCCAAACTTATCAAAAACCCTCTAGGTCCTCTCAATCTTATTATTGTCTCCTCAGAAGATGATAACTTATCATGGGTGTCCATTGTGGAACCTAGTTGTTGCAGCTCTATATTTAACGTATCCCCCAATCATTAGATAATTCATTATATGAAGCTTCAACATGAGGTCAAAACTACAACAAGTTTAAATAGTGCACTTCATTTTTATTTAATTTCATGGTCCTCTAGCATAGGTTCTCTAATCCTTTCATCTTCTCTCATAAGTAGGACTCTAGAAAATACTTTCTCTCAAACTCCTTTTAAACTTCAACACAGGTGATCACTTCTGCTAGACTCTTCTTCTTCTCTATGATCCACCAATGGCCACAACTACCCATTAGAAGGTATATTACATGCTTGATCTTCTCCTTCTTTAGTATATCTAATATTTTAAATTCCTTCACTGACTCCTCCATCCAAGGATCTTCATCTATTGATTATTTTTAACACCGTACTCCATTGCCGTAACTCTTCTAAACCTCTCAAAGGTCTAACGTAAATTGCTGAAAGACATAGAATGTGGTGTTGGTGCCTATGGTGAATAGATTTGTATCATATATATCATTTGCATGAAGGTAGACATCATTTTCTTGATAATGGTTTGGATAGTCGGGCCAACTTGTGTTGTTGGGTTCATGGGAGGAAGTGAAGGTTGTAAAGGCCCCACCTTAAGCACCCTCTACTTAGGTGCCCTCCTCTCCTCTATCATAGGTATGAAAAGTTACTCTATCCAGATTCACGCATCAGTCAACCATATCTGCATAACCATAAATGGTGATTAGACTTGAAGAAATGTAAGATAAGTGACAACATCATATGTCCCTACAACTCTAGGTAACCTAGCCTCTAATACCATTAAATGTAGTACTCTGACCATAGGGTGACTATTAGAGGGAAAACTCATAAATGATACTATGAATTCCTACTTAATATCATAGAAAAGAAGGAAAAATACCTACTAAAATTCCAACAACATTAACATAAGAGATCACATAAAGGCATATTATTCACTGTCCAACATATAATGTACACAGTTAACTCAAAGTGACAACAATGACCACATGTTTACACAAAAGATCCTCATTTTCTTATGTACAATGTAACTATCATATCCAAGGAATACAACACAAACAATGATTCATCGATGTACATCATATATACACCGTGCCAAGATCTGATTATATAAGATGACTCTAGGCACTACAAGTAGGATAGAGTCCCACCTTAATATCATTGTCACTCAAAAAATGAAGTCTCATCATGGGTAATCCCTTGGGTAGCTTCAGAGTGACTCAAAATTATGGAGAACCACAAGAGTAATACTATTGTTCCAATGACAGATAAAACATCTATAGATCATTATGTGTATGAAAATTCTATTATATGTGCTATATTAAATAGTTATATAATGTGAAACAACTCCTAAGAAACTTCTCTAAGTAGAACTGACAACATAACAAATGGGAAAAATTATATAATAGGCACATTATAGAATAAATGACAATACAATATTAAAGAGCTAAGTTACTATATTTGTAAAACTACATGGATTTATTACATATGTTATTATTAAACATTGGGTATTTGGGATGTACCGTGATGACTGTGAAGTCTCCTAGCCTACTGTAGCAGACCTTAGGATTATCCATTCCCCATAAGACCATGCCAAGCCTTTGTCAATGCAATTATAACAATTAGGAGTCATTGGCTTACAATCTACATATTAACATCAGTCTCGTCTTAGGTACTCAAATCTTGACACCTATCATATCATAGGTAGTATAATGTGTATAATATAATATCATATCACATATTCCTCATTCCATTTGACAAGACTTCCATTGATAGAAGGATATACATCATCAACAACACTCACATATGCATGGTCTTTCAGAGCACAAAGGGGACCATATTGTTGGATATAAGGGCTCTAGAGTGGGGTGAATGGAGCTAAAAACACTTGCACAAAAATCATTAGAAATTCAAGTTAGTTCAACTAATCACAATTGCAAATAGTGAATTTGATGACAATCGAAACATGCATAGCAAGAGAGAGATTGAAGTAAGCACTTGAACTAGGAGAGAGTTAGTTCACTACCTAGAGAGGTCAAGCTTAGGATTTCTTAACCACGTCTACTCCTTATATTCACTTATAAGAGTTACAACACATTACCTTCCTTTTCTGGGACAAGGATACCAAGCTTCCCTTTGAGGTCAAGGGAGCCAATAACCTTACAAACCAAGGTCTTACCTATTGAATATCTAGTCTTCTACCTCATGAAGGTCTTACCCACTCTTGCAAGCAGTTGGATGCCTTCACCAAGAAGATCCCCTTCTTACACCGAGCCTTTTTCCTTGAAGGATTTAACAACTCAGCTCCTTGAATCTTCTACCTTGTCCTCCTCCTTCACCAGGAGAAGCTTTATGGACCTTCTTCTACAGCTTGAATAAGCTTGCACCTTCTTGTTCACTTGGAGAAGATTTAACCAACTTGATCTTGAAGAAAGGGTTTGGGAAAAGAGATGTTTTGAGAGATTTACAAGCATACAATGAAGTAGCTCTCCCCCACATATCCTATTTCACTCATAATGAAGAATTGAAGTGTAATCAAGGGAGAGAAAGGGGCTCAACTAGACTTGATGCACTCAACTTTAGCAAGGATCTTGAATAGCATAAAGGACAAACCTTGGAACGAACTCCAAGCGGTCCAATTCATAGTTGGGATGTCCACTAGAGGGTAGGAATTGGGAGGAACATTTTCTAGTAATTTGGGGTGTTGCAACAGATATAATTTCGAGTTTTGCAACACGCCAATATTTAGAATCACTATTTCTACATTTTCCGTTCAATGCATTCGGTTGAGTTTCAATAATGATAATTGGACCGGTTGCACTATTCTGCAAAGCCAATTTAAATCATCGGTCGAGTTTTTCCTAGTCAAAACTCAACCTATCCACTTAACTTGGTTTTGGGTTGTGCAGGGATTGTTCAATTTTTGTGTGTGTGCAACTCAATCGATCAAGGTCATTCTCAAAATCCATCAAGGATCGGTTGAGTTTGTAACTCGATCGATGAACAACTTTAAATGAATTTTAGAAAATGTCTTTTGAGTGATCAAACGTTCACATTAAGGGTCCCTAATTTTTTCTCATCTTAGTTAAAAGTCATATCATCAATACAAATGATTACAAAAATTATCTAAAGTGATTTCAATTAATTTCTACAAAAGTGCATTTGCATTGCTTTTGACTTGAACTAAGGCAAGATAGGGCTTGGTGAACTTGATCCTTTTAATGTACCTAATGCCTAAAATCAATCTCTAACAAACATATTATATACACATTAATGGAATGGTTAAGTCATTATCAAAATATGGACAATGTACAACTCTTAAGTCAACATTCTCCCACTTTTTGATAATGACAAACCATTCCTCAACATATTGAAAGGGATATGAAATTTAAATCGTTACCTTTGAGAAAGGATGTGAGAGTTAAAACCTTTACCTTGTGAATTGCAAGGGGATACATTAATGGACAATGTGAATTTCTCCTACTCAATTCATGATTACCTAAGCTTGCATGGTTAGTCTGTCCACAAATAACTATTGCACATATACATACTATATGGTCCTCTAGAAAGTCACATGATGTGTAGATAATTGAGAAGAAAAGAATCATATGAGCAATAAAACAATATGGTTGAGGTCAATTCTATTTCTTTTTCATATAAAAAAGATATGGAGGTAGAAGAGATAAAAACACAGGTCTTCTCCATAGGCAGAAGCTAAAGCAATCAACCACATATAGTACACAACAAATAGAGACGAACCATTGAGAAATAAGAAATCAAGTGTCATAATCAAAAGTAACATACCACAAACTCATATGATATAGTCAACCAAAGATTTATGGTACAAAATATTAATACTACAACACTAAACATGCTCTCTTGAAAAGAACCACAAGCAGTGAAAAAACATCAACATGATAAAATAGGATGCCTCAGATTAGTGCCCAAATGTCTTAGTACATAATAGTCTAAAAAGATAGATATGATCAACACCTAAATAATGTAGAACTAAAACATATGAGATATATCTATGCTATCTATATCAACGGGGTCATAATCAACAACATCATCATTATCCTCGGGCTGGTAGTCCTCATCATCATCTGAAGGTGCAACAGAGACAACAACAACCTCACTTAATCTCCAGAATTACCAGCAAAGTCGTCATCAGAACTTGTGATGTCCCCAAATTTTCTAAACTTAATATAATGTGTGACTTCTAAATTGAAACCTCGCCTCATCGAGAATCCCAATATAAACACCACACACTAAGATAAGAAGAAGAAAACCATAGGAAGTAAGAAGGAAACAATAGTAGCACATGGACATGAACAATAAAACAAACCATACAACAAGAGCTCATCATTCAACATATAATTACATAATGAATTGTTACAACATTTGATATTACATATTGAATGATAAATCTTTGCATATGCAGGTACTACCACTAAACATCAGGATCCTAAAACAACAGGTCCACGTGTACATCTTCTCACCGCACAACTCTCAACTATAACCTGGTTCTTCAAGAGCATATGTCCACAACCTAAACAAAAGATTACATGTGGTACACGTCAACACAATATTCAAGAATATTGTACTGAGTATGCCTACTCGTTTTTTTATATACCTCTCATTAATAGACTTGTCAATATGATAAAACTAGTACTTGGCAGTAATAACCAGATATAACAAAAGGCATATACTTGAACAAAGAAGTTTATTAGCAAAAGAGAACACATATTTTAAGAAAAGTTTCCATTATATCATCCATTCATTTGCCACCTAAGGGAATAATGCATCATCTCAGCTACCAAAGAGTTTGATATGGAAGTCCTTATGATCTACTACCAAAGAGTTAGATCATTGTACAATGTGATATTCTACCAAAGAGAATGATCACTTTCCAGAAAAATGCCACCAAAGAGAATTAGTTGTTTCATAGAATGGAGTAGATATATTATATTTCATGTGTTCATAGCCATAAGCATGGAAAATCAAGCAACATATAATTCAAGAACAATCATTTCAACCAATATTGTATGATGTGTATTTGTACACATATAATACAACTATACTAAATAGTAGGCCAAGTATGAGGTAAGAGAGTACCTTTAGGAAGCACAAACCTAATCCACATATTCCTGATATCTACTATATCCTTGTCAACCCTAGTAAAGGCAAAGTAACATGTACCATCATCAGATTCTCATTATCTTAACTCTAGTTATGGTTCGTTTAGAGTTAGCTTGGTTCGCTAGGATATCTCATTATTAGTTGTCTTTCCATCTAGTTATTAGATCACATATCTTATATTCTTGATTAAGATACATAATGTAATTATTTGATTACATATAATTGTGTGCATATATTAACCCTAGGTTACATGTATTAATCATGCTAGGGTTTTCTCATCATTAATTATGAGATATCACCATATAATCATGAATTATGTGCATAATATTGATATGTTAATTTCATATTGTGTTCCATATACTATTTTGAATGTATTCTAGAGTTTCCAATATTTATTGAGCATACTTGTAAATATTGCATATTAATTAGTGTTATTAGCCATGATTAGCCATATGGAGCCAATTACATGATTTCGTGCATCAACATCATAATCAATGACCTTAAATGGATTCCAAATATGAATATGGATTTATTGACATATTATCATTATTTTAGGTCATTGTTTGATATTTATTATCCATGAAATAAGCAATTCACAACTTACATGATATCACTGAGATTGGTGCATTAAAAGCCTGGTATTATACTTTAATAATGTTGTAAGTAATTGTTTGAGAATTTTGGTACTTTATCTTTGTTTTTCTAATAAGCGGGCTATTTTATATGATTTATGTAAGATCTGGGATTTTCTAAGGAATATTACCTTTTAGGCCAATCGGATGGCGCTAGGCGTCTCATGGACCTACTTGGTCAGGCATCGTGAACCGTCTAGTCCACCGCGGATTTGGCCAATTTTCTTGGTCTAGGTTAGGTTCATTGTTGTAGACAAGGTCCTCTCTCTCTCTCTCTTGTCCAATGTGAATCCACATCGCGTGTGTGAGTCACTATCATTCCGCAAGACCGGTTGCCACTGTGAGAGGCTACACTAGAGAGCACTCAGCAAAGCCAACATGCTCTACTTCAGCTCTTAAGGCTACCACTAGCTTCAAGAAAATCTTCTAGATCACTTTGGATTTTCTAGCCTCCAGGTTTGTTTGTGGATCTCAATATCCTCCATGGCACCATCGCCTGGGTGTGGCTGCACCGAATAAAAGAGGCTAAATGGCTCTGCTTATCTTATCTCTAGTCTGAAGCTTCTAAAATATTTGTAGACGATCCTTCAACTCTGTGATGCCCTCTAATCACAATGGGAAGGTCTATGAATTCATTCCCCAAACCGGTCTTCATATACAACAAACTGGAGGTCATCGGTCATGAAAGAGATCATGAAATTCATAATAAACGGCGGCATCCTTCTCTTGTAACCTTCCTTCTCATTATCATTTCTTCTCCTTCCTCTATTCTCCTTTGCATCTACCTCCAATTTCTTCTTCTATTGGCAATGGAGAGACCATAGACCGATGGGTCTCATTCTCTTTGTACCGTCTTCTAAGAGACAGAATGGAGGGTTCATATTGACCGTTTCGGTGGGCTGAGGAGGACTGGAAACTGGCTTGGTCTTCATGGTGCACATCTTCGGAGGTCGTGGAATCAAGGCTAGGCCATGATCATCCCACATCTCATTCGAAACCGTTGGGAGGTTGATGAAAAGAAAACAACTCTTAGATTCATCATGTACTATCCATATTGAAACTAGCTATAGGCAAATTTGTGGCTTCTCAACACTGTGTGGTGTGACCCTTAGATCAAAGTTATGTGGTCAGATCCTCTCTATGGCTCCCAGCCAAGGTTGAAGTGCCGTGTGACACAACATGAATACTAAACTTTGGTCGATCAACCATCAATAATGCACATCATTTCAAAATTTCAAACCAAAATAACTTCCTCTAGGATCCTCTAGTCTTCATGAAATTTTACTCATAGCTTTACACAACTCAAGATGTATCCTTTCCAAATTTGGATCCAAGACTCATTTATTTGACCATTCCATTAAGTACTTCAAAAGGCATAAGCTTATGAATCATATTTATTCATGATGTCATCACCAATTAACATCCGTATTTTATCAAAGCACTTGGAACTCTTCAAGTAACTTATACACATGAATTCACTTATGTCATTATGTATCCAAATACTCTAAAAGTTCACTCCATCACATCTACACACCTTAAAAGAAATTTTGACCTCAAAATTAAGCCAAATCCAGTCTGTTACATCATATAAATCTTAAAAGGAATTTCGTCCTCAGAATTCATACATACTACTACTCAAAACGAAAAAAACAAAAGGTCTATGACCACATGTAGGGAACCACTATAGGTGCAACATCTCCATAAAATATATCTAAAACCATATATCCCAAGTACTTTTGAGAGGTTTTAGAAACATATAGGGTGAACCCCTCAACAAATAACATTCTTTTGATACTTAGGTTATGTCATGCCATATTTCATATCTTAGGATTTACATTGTCATTTTATACAAGCATTGAGGATTCCATAAATGCATTTATCATATATATTATAACAAAGTATCATCATCATTATATTATGTTATTTGTTACAACATATTCAACATATTAATTATGCACTAATATTAACACCTTGTATGACATATGTAATCAATATGATTCACATCACTTTCATATTTGGTTTCAAACTTTGTTAGTAAGTTAATCACTTGATTGACCAACTACATCACATTATCATCATCATACATGTATGTGGTTAACCGTTAATGCATTGATAACTATTAAACCATTACTAGGTTTTCCATCTTGTTACCTTCAGGTATCATATCTCAAGATTAGATCACATTTTGATATATAATATATCATGGTTGTGCCAAATAAACTTATACAAGTGACTTGACAAACATATACCAAAACTATATATAGTCCAATTGACATTCTCCTAACCCTTATCATGAGGGTAGTTGCATGCTCAATCTCTCTGAGCTCACCCAACTTTGTGAGTATCTCATAAGCAAAAACTTTATCCTCCCTCTTTGGTCTAAAGGGTAATCAGGTCTACCTCATTGGCACTAGTTTATTTCCTTACAATCTCTCTCCACATAAGCACAAACCAAAACATGATATGGCATTCTATTCATATATCTCTACCCATGACATACTATTTCTCAATTCTTTCTTGTATACTCCACTATATCCCTATGTAGGAAACCACCAACCCGAGAATGAGGCTTCACAACATACTAGAATTTCTTACCTCCTTTTGAATCTTAGGACTCTCTCTCCCTCACCCAGATGGTAGGTTCTCATGATTATGTTCACAAATACATATATAATCAGCCCCTCTCCGACTCTAGGGTTTGGTCTTCCCAAGGACATTAAGGGTTCAACAAATCTATAAGAATCATGCATAAAGCAGCTCAACTCATTCACTCAGGAGTAGTCTAGTTTAGGAAATTTCATAACACATATTTCTCATAATTTTCATATCTTGGAAGTTAGGTTCTCTAACAATCTCCCTGTGGGTCTCACTCTCTTTGGAGTTAACCTAGAAATTGGTCCTAACACTAGAGGTCATCCTTTGTAAAAGAGCTTGAGGCTCTTACTGATTCACATATTATCTGAACTTATCTTATCTTAACTTATTGAAACATAAATACTTATATCATCAAAGCTTTTCTCAAATCTTGAAACTAGAACTCAGCTCCTCATAGGCAAACATCGATCATAATAACCAACTTGCATCATCATATAAAACTTAGATCATATCGTGTAAACTTATTTCATCTATTCCATATATCACATATTATAACAAGGGTCTAGACATCTACTCTATAACGAATATCTCTTCTAGACTGATGTCACTCAGTTTCACTTAGGTTGCATGACCACCTCCTACTTGTACATGTGTGCGGACACATTTTTTTAATACTTACATATATAATAAAATATTATACAGTTTTCTCCGGTAAACCAAGCATCAGATAAAACTATTGACTCTCAATCCAATTGGAATAAAAACTGAATCCACAAAATGAGTGTCCCACACATAATAAAGAGTCTAGTGCCATGTCACCTAATGAAAAGGGTGAGAACAAAGTGTAGACTAGTGTAGCTACCCAAAACATAGATGCATCATATGTCAAGTGTTTCTCTTCCCTCAGTGCCCATCATCTTCAAGCAATGCAACGTCCCATACCACCACATTACAAGGGAGGATTGACACCTTCAAACTTGCTATACAAGAAGCACTAGTATATACATAGTTCTCAATCATCTAGGTGCTAACCTAGAGTCTAGGTTAGATCTAGTCTATAAAAGATGACTAACCTAACCCTAAAATTTTTTAAGTTCAAGGTTCTTTAGTTTTGAGTTGCATAGTGAGAAAATATCTGGAAATGCTATTGTTCATGCTCTGGTACCACATGTGATGTCATTGGATTTTCTAAAACATAATCTTATGTGTGACGTCTAAATTGAAACCTCAACTCAGTGAGAATCTCAATCTAAACACCACACACTAGGCTATGAAGAAGAAAATCATTGGAAGTCAAAAGGAAACAATAGTAGCACATGCACATCAACAATAAAAAAACCATACAAAAAGAGCTCAACATTTAACATGTAATTACATAATGAATTGTTACAACATTTGATATTACATATTGAATGATAAAATTTTACGTATGAAAGTACTACCACTAAACAACAAGATCTTAAGACAACAGGTCCACTTGTACGTCTGCTCGCCATACAACTCTCAACTATGACCTGGTTCTTCAAGAGCATGTATCCACAACCTATACCAAAGATTACATGTGGTACACGTCGGCAGAATATTCAAGAATATTGTACTGAGTACGCCTACATGTCTTTTTATATACCTCTCATTACTAGATATAGCAATAAGATAAACCTAGCACTTGGCAATAATAAACATATATAACAAAAGGCATATACTTGAACAAAGATGTTTATTAGCAAAGGAGAACACATATTTTAGGAACATTTTCCTTCTGATCATCCATGCATTTTCCACCTGAGGGAATAATGTGTCATCTTAGCTACCAAGGAGTTTGAGATGTAAGTCCTCATGATCTACTATCAAAGAGTTAGATCATTGTACAATGTGATCATCTACCAAAGAAAATGATCACTTTCCAGCACTATGATACCAAAGACAATTAGTTCTTTCATATAATGGAATGAGTATATGATGTTTCATGTGTTCATAGCCATAAGTATGGAAAATAAATAAACATATTATTCAAGAACAATCATTTCAACCAATACAATATGCCAAGTATTTGTACGCATATAATACAACTATACTAAATAGTAGGACAAGTAAGAGGTAAGTGTGTACCTTCAGGAAAGACAAACATAATCCACATATTCCTGATATCAACTATATCCTTTTCAACCTTTGTAAAGGCAAGTAACATGTACCATCATTAGATTCTCATTATCTTAACCCTATTTATGATTCGTTTAGGGTTAGCTTGGCTCATTAGGATATCTAATTATTAGTTGTCTTGCCATATTGGTATTAGGTCACATATCTTATATTTTGGATTAAGATTTATAATATGATTATTTGATTACATATAATTGGGTGCACATATTAACTCTAGGTTACATGTATTAATCATGCTAGGGTTTTCTCATCATTATTTATGTGTCATCACCATATAATAATCAATTATATGAATCATATTGATACGTTAATTTCCCATTGTGTTCCATATATTGGAATGGATATATTTTGGAGTTTCCAAGATTTTTGAGCATACTTGTAATTATTGCATATTAATTAGGGGTATTAGCCCTAATTATTCATATGGAGAAAATTACATGATTTCATGGATCAACATAATAATCAATGACCTTAAATGGATTATAAACATGAATAAGGATTTACTGACATATTGTCATGATTTTATGTCATTGTTTGATATTTATTATCCATGAAATGAGCATTTCAAAACATAAAAGATATCACTAAGATTAGTGCATCAAAAGTTTGATATTATACTTTTATAATGATCTACGTAATTTTTGTAGAATTTTGGTACTTGGTCAGGCATGGGTTCACCATCAAGTGCAGCGTGGATTTTGCTGATTTTCTTGGTCTGGGTTGGGTTCAGGGTAGTAGACATTGTCCACTCAGTCTCTTGTACAATGAAAATCCATGCCACGTGCATGTGTCTCTATCCTTTGGCAAGACTAGCCACCGATGTGAGAGGCTACTCTGGTGAGCACTCAATAGAGCCAGTGTGCTCTTCTTCAGATCTTAAGGTAGCCTTCTACTTCAGGAACATCCTCCAGACCTCCATGGATAGTCTAGCCTCCAGGTTTGTCTGTGGATCTCATTATATGCCAGGGCACCATCACTTAGGTCTGGTTGTGCCAGATAAAAGAGGCAAAATGCCTCTTCTCATCTTCACTCTGGCCTGAAGCTTATGAAAGATTTGTAGAAGCTCCTTCAACTTTGTGATGCCCTCCAACTGTAGTGGGGAGGTTTGTTAATCTGTTCCCCAACTCGTCCTTCATCACTAGCAAACTAGAGGCCGTCGGTCATGAAACAGATCACAAAATTTATAATAAACAGTTGCATCCTTCTCATGTAACCTTCCTTCTCATTTTTGTTTCTTCTCCTTCCTCTATTCTCCTCTATATCTACCTCCAGTTTCTTCTTCTATTGGAAATGGAGATACCATATACTGCTAGGCCTCGTTCTCTTTCTACCGTCTTCTAAAAGACATAATGGAGGGGTCATTCTGACTGTTTCAGTAAGTCAAGGAGGATTGTCCACTCGCTTTCTCTTCATGGTGCACATCTTCAGAGGTTGTGGCATCGTGTATGGGCCACGATCACCCCATGTTTCAATCAAAGTTGTTGGGAGGTTGATGAAAAGAAAACAACCCTTAGATCCATCATCCACTGTCCAGATTGAAACTAGCTAAAGGCCAATATGCGGCTTCTCAAGACTGTGTGGTGCGGCCCCTAGATCAAGGTTATGTAGTTAGATCATAGCCATGCCTCCCAGCTAAGCTTGAAGTGTCATGTGACACATCATGAATACTAAACTTTGGTCGATCAACCATCAATAATGCACATCATTTTGTAATTTCAAACCTAAATAACTTTGTCTATGATCCTCCAATCTTCATAAAATTTTAGCCATAGATTTATCACAACTCAAGCTACATTGTTTCCAAGTTTGGAGCCAAGACTTACTTATTTGACCATTCAATTAATTACGTTAAAAGGCATAATCTTATGTATTATAATCATCATGTCATTACTAATTAACATTTGTATTTTATCAAATCACTTGGAACTCTTCAAATAACTTATATACATGAATTAAATTTTGTCATTAGGTATCCAAATACACCAAAAATTCACTCCTTCATAGAGCCATCCTCAGATCCATCATCCTTGTTTCCCTCAGCATCATCAACCTCACCCTCAAAAAATCTATCTAGCATCTCCTCATCAGTAGGAGGACAAAAACTGTGACCTATCCATCTGAGATTCTTCTTATTCCATGACATGCCACATGCATGTAATTCATTGGCTTTCTCAAAGGAGGGAGAAGAAGTCTCAAGGTTAGCAAGAAGGGTGACAGCCTTACCAATAGGAAGAGCTAGTAGAGGATGAGCACCAGGTTCAGGTCCACCACCAACAGTAGGGGTGGCAGTAGAAGCAACAAGTGGAGGGGCAAGGTAGAAGTGAATGTATGCATAAGAGGCATACTCAACACCTGGGTATGGATGGTAGAAGGGGCAGGGATGGCTACAAGATAGGTTCATATGTGACATGATCTGGTATAGCTCCTGGTGGAGATGTTCCTAAACCTGTAGGGGAGGTAGGAAGGAAGGTCTTCTTGATCGTAGTCACACCAATACAAGCATCTTTTGAACTAGGTTTTTGGTGGAGATCATGGAAAAGGGACTTCTAAGTTGCAAATAAAAGAGACCACAGATCAAGGAAGGGTAGGGGGAGGGTCCCATCGGTGTTCTTCTCAAAATAAAAATAGTTCATGTAATGTAGAATGTATCAAGACCACTTAACTTCGACATTCTCCAAAAGATAATACATGATCACAACGGTGTTTTCTGCAATTTTTGCTTGGTTTTTCCTTGGATGGAAATTGTAGTTAACTACCAATGCAATCAGAAAATTTTTGAGATCTAGGGGAGACGATGGAAAGGTTGACTTCTTCTTATAGGAAACTTTTTCAAACATTGTCACTCTTAAAAAAACTTGTGAATATCAGGAAGAGTAAGATAAAAGCTTTTGTAGAAGGCCTCAGGGTCAAGTAAGTCCTAATAATCAAGATAGTCAACTCTCCATGTGTCAATAATCGCAATACCATTGAAAAAGGTACTCAAAGAATCTCTAGATATGGTAAATTTGGTACTAGCAATCATGGAAGTCATTATTACCTGAGAATTAGGTGGTGTCACAATAGTTTCATAGTTCCATTTATTATTTGAATAGAACTCATGGACCGCCTTAGGGCTAGTGATCGAATTGTGGAAGCAAATGCATTCTACGCACATAAAACCTAGACAATGGGAAGAAAACAACTCAACAACCTCCTTGATAACTGTCCTTCTTGTGATACGAGGCTAAAAAAACTCTAAATGGGAAAGGGATCCTAGGAAGGAGCTCCTTATAGCGATTGAAATCTTCAGAGGAAAAGAAGGAGGTGCAATCAATGGATAAGAGGTGAGGCACAGAGGAAGATGAGGTTACTCCACCAAGGATGACTCTTTTCCTATGGCTAGAATACATGGAGGCATATGGTGAAGCAAAGACAATGAAAAGACAAAGAGAATGTCACCAACAGATCGTCTACCCACCTAGGTAGGTAAGGAAAGAGGCAAGGAAGGCTAAATGGAGGTTGAGAGAGGAAGGTTGAACCTAGGGTTTTGGGCTAAAGGAGATGGAGGTCGGGATTGATCAATTTTCTCTACCTGAGAGAGAGAAAAGTCCACGTATAGCCTTTTTAATTTGGTCTAGCTCAGTGGTCGGTCGAGTTTTGAGATGTTTAAACTCAACCGATTGGGTATTTCCATATGACCTCAGTCAGGGATCGATTGAGTTGGTAATCAACTGATTGACAGTCAGTCCAAAAATTAGAAATCTTAATTCCTAACCTCTATGATGCCAATTGAATTTATTTATTTAACCTATAATGAACTTTAGACATATTGAGGCACACTTCACTCATCATGGGGTACTATATTGTGATAAATCACTCATCTACAAACAATACCCAAAAATTAGCGAAACATGGTATTATAACATGAAATTTTAGCACATAGCAAGCAAGAGATGATTAATTTTGAGCAAGAAGCATATAGGTAAGAGAACAACTAGCTAGAAGGTATGTCAATATGATCAAGAGAAGTTATAAGTAGTTTTGATCTAATAAAAGAAAATTGCTCTCTAGCTAGAGGTTTAGTGAGAATGTCTGCAAGCTGATTCTCCATTTCAACATGCGTGATATAAATATCCTTCTTAGCAATGTGGTCCACTGAGAAAGTCATGCTGAACCTCTATATGTTTAGCTTTAATATGCCATATAGGATTGTGAGATAAGTTAATTGCATTAGTATTATCGCAATAGATAGGAGAAACATCAAAATGAATATTAAAGTCATGAATCATTTTGCAACATCCCTGACCTGGGTTATGCATTAACCCTAGGTTTTTGATTAAGAGAGATGATTATATGCTTAATATTATCTTGTGAAAAGTAATTAGGGCTCAAGAGGAACTTATGTTGCAATTCTAGTCCTTTTTGAATATTGTTGAAATCAATGTTTTGCTTGTTTTGGACTAAAGTGCAAATTACCCAAGTTGAGGGGTTTAAGTGCAAATCGTGCATGATAATATGTTCCTCATGTGTTGAAGCATCATGAGAGTGAAAATTATGCAGAGGTATGGCTTATGGAAGCCTAGTACCAAGAAAGAGCTGATACAGCTATGTTTGTGCATGAAATCCTAGTTTTGGTGTAATGTGCAATTTACCCAAAACCTAGAGTGCAATATGAAAATTACCACTTAAATAAGGTCCCTAATGTTTCTTGGCATCATTTAGAGCAATGAAAATGAGAGGGGCGCCTCATTTGAATTAAGTTGGAGGAGAGAGAGTCTTGATATTAAAATAATCAAGATTTAATCCTAAGTGAAACCCTAATTCAATTTAGTGCAAAAATAAATGTAATAAGTAAAGGGACTTCAACCAAAATTAAAATGGTTGGATTCATATGTGTGTGGATGTCCTTGATCTTTGCAAGGACCATGAAATATCCTAGGGAAGTGAAAATTCCACTCACCTTATTATAAGGAAAATAATTTCCACTCAAAAATGGATATTATTATTATAAGGGTTAAGGTGCTTAATTTCTTTTCCCTTAATTCATGGATAAGGAAAGGGAGCTCGGTGGGGATAGAGATTCCTTTGCATGCAAGGAACCATGGGGGAAGTGGTGGCAATAATTTTGGAATTAAATGATTTTTATAAAACATTTTCTCTCTCATTGATTTTCTTATAAAAGAGCCTTTACCACTTAAACAAAGGACTTTTTCGACCCCACTTCTTTCCTTTGCTTGGAGAACGACCAAGGGAGCTTGGGAGGATCAGTAGGACGACCCCCAACCTGTTGGTAAGCTTCTTGATCCCTTTTCACCTTGAATCCATGGTGGAAATCACAAATCAATACATGAATTCTTCCTATTTCGACCCCCTCTTCAATTCTAACGATTCCTTTTCGCTCAAAGCTTGAGGATGAGCCTTGGAATGGTGAAAGGAGTTGCATCCACCATTATTGACGTGATCTTGGAGCTTTGGAGCTAAATTGGAGGTGGGTTTTATAACTTGAACCCTCAACTTTGTTATTGCATTCAATTCCTTATCAAATAATGATCTTTTCTTCATTCACAATAATTGATTTGGTTGATTGATGCAATCACCATGGAAATCACAGCCGGTTTTGTGGGTTTAGAGATTTATGATGATGACATCATCATAAGCACACACCTCACCAAATATCCAAGGCAAACGGTTTCAACTTGTTGGTCCAAATGGTTTCACCAAACCGTTTGGAGACCAAACGGTTTCAAAACCATTTGGTGTTTTGAGACCAAACCGTTTGAGGGAGTTGACCATTTGAGAGGGTTGACCATTTGAGGTTAGAACCCTAATACATGTTGAATGATAATATATAGGATCCAATTGATTAATTCAATGCATAGTTAATCACCAAGTAGCAAACCCTAATCGGGCTAAGTGATGATTTGGTAATTGATGGTGTTGAGTCTTTGAGTTGATTGATCCAAATGGTTTCAAAACCATTTGGGAATCACCCAAATGGTATGAAGACCATTTGAGGGTCAACCAAGACCATTTAGAGGTCTAGGGTTGAGTATGGTTTGGTATTTTAAGGTCCATAGATACCAAATTGAAAGGCAATCAATTCCTGATTTTATAATCAATCCAATGATCCGAACCCTAATTGGATGTTATGGATTTTGATGTTGAGATGGGAAAACGATTTCAAAACCGTTTAGAGGTCAATCACCTCAAGACCGTATGAGTTCAAGCACCTCAAGACCATTTGGAAGGTCAAAGGTGGTGATTTGAAGGATTAAAGATCCAAAGGTTAATAATTGTTGAACCTCAATAACCCAATTGATTGAAGGTTTCAATGTTGCTAATCATGATCAACCAATTGATGAAAGTACCTCATGAACCCTTGCGGTTTTGGGACTGATTTGTCCCAAATGGTCTTGAGACCATTTGAGTCCAAACTGTCTTGAAACCGTTTGGGGTCAAACGGTTTCAAAATCTTTTGGAGGTCAAACAGTTTCAAAACTGTTTGGGGCCAAACGGTTTCAAAACTGTTTGGTGATGAAACCTTCAAAACTGAATGGAGTTCAATGTGATTCAATCATTTGGAAATTGTTGGTGATAATTATTCCAATGATCCAATGATTGATAGTGATGGTAATCAAATATGGTACAAAGTTTAAAGACCTAAAAGTACCTAAAAGATTAGTACTATTAAAGGGGTAAACCCTAATCACTATAAGAACAATAATTTGGTACACTATGTTAATCATAGTTGTATGTACTTGATGGAAGGGTTAATATGACCTAATAAATTTGAGAGGATGCTAGCATGAAATTCATACATGAGTATGATTCATGTGGTGATTAAGGGTATGATCCTTAGTGAAGAGATCATGAAACCCTAATCATGAATACAAACCCTAATTGACAGGGATATTGAACTCTAACCCCAATTGAGGGAAATTCTAAATGTAACCCTAATCCAGGATGAGGATGTAACCCTAATCTAGGGTAATGATATGTGAAACTCCAAATTAGGGTAATGGGATACAAAACCCTAATTTGAATGAATAGTGAATCTCTAATTATGAACAATTGAATGAAATTCTAATGAAGATGAATAGTAGAGCCAAATTGTTGGTGACTATAGTGGAAATCCTAATTAAGGATGATTCCATGTAAAACCCTAGTTGAGGGAGATTCCATGAGAAACCTTAGATGAGGGTGATTCCATGAGAAACCCTAGTTGAGGGTGATTCCATCAGAAGCCCTAGTTGAGGGTGATTCCATGAGAAACCCTGATTGAGATTAGCACCACATGATGCTCTAATGCTATGTTGTGATGAGAGGCCCTAAGAAGGGTGAAGGTATGTGAGACTCTAATGTGGAGTCATAATACATAAATCCCTAATCCTGGACAATATGACAATGATTCATAATCCTAATTGTAAGTAAGGGTATAAGGAAACCCTAATGATGAGATAGAAGGAATTACCTTATAGAGGTGAAACATTTTATGTGGTTGATTATAAGCAACCTTATTGTAAGAAATGTATTTATCATTAGTCAAGTCCATATCATTAAAGATAGTTGGACAATTCTAATGTGTGTCTTATGCATTACATGTTAAATGTGAGAGATTAATGATGGGATGTATTAAGAGGGAAATACCTTAATACAAGATAAGTTGGTTAACTCAAGAGAGTTTGAAATGATGAGAAAAGTGATACATCAAGATATGATAGTTATCACATTTAGCACTTCAGGGTTTATATACCTTGATGCTCTTCAAATCCAATATAATTAGGTACGAAACATATGAAGTGTGTTATGCAACTATTACAATGAAATGTAATGAGTTGATGCACTTTGATAAGTGTTGACTAATGTACCTTGAGAATGGGGTTAAGCCAAATTAATGAGTATGATGTATTCATACCATGATGAGGATGAGAAATGAACTCATACCTCGAATTGATGATCATTAATGCTATATGATGAGAGTAATGATCTTGAATAGTTATTTATGATCTCTTTGGATGCCCCAGAGGTATGGAATAATGAATTAAGGGTTGGACAGATAATATAATCATGAAACCCTAATTAATGAGAAATGGGGAACCCTGACACTAATTTTGGGTAAAGGGAATGAAAATCCCTATTTGATAGTAAACCCTAATTCTTGGTAAAGGAATAATGGTGTTACTATTGTGTAACATGATGTGATGAATGACTTGTATGATTGTTGTCATGTCTAATAACCATGCAGGTATTATGAGATGATGAACATAGCTAGATTTGAGCTGTGACATTTATATAATAAATGTTGATTGGCCTTATGTGCCTTAATGTTGTTGTTGCTTAGTAAAAGTAACCGAATGTGCATGAACCTCATGAGTCATATAAGTAAGTTGTTGCCTAGAAAGAGGTGACATGATATTTTGTGGCCTTGTGAGACATGTGTGATGCTTGTATAACAAGTATCATGAATGCCTTGGTCAGATGACCTGAAGGTGATGGTTACCTAATAGATGGTAATGATTGCTCAATGATGAGCTAAGGGTTAGAATACCTAGAACCATATGATCATGGTGATGATATTGTGAAGGGTGATAATTCCCAGTATTGAAATGAGGAACTGAGTTCCCATGGTCTTTTAAAGACTGATAAGTATTTGATGAAAATAGTACATGTCTCTTTATAGCATTGTTGTAATAAGTCCTGTTTGAGAACTTGGATGATGCTAAAAGAATAAGAAAATGTACTTAATTAATCAACTAAAATCATATCATGTAGAGACCTGACCATAGATCCCTCATCGTTAGTAATAAGGTGATGGTGAAACGGGTGCTCTGTGGCAAAACCCGGAATGCATATTTTGAATATGTGGGATTAAATGGACAAAAATATCCTTACGTTCGGTGAAGAGGTTGAGGGAAGGTAAACAACAAACCTCTCAATCCTTCATGTGTCGGTATGGATGTATCACTAATCTTCTGATGATTGGGATAGATGTCGTACACATCTCCCAATAATACTTATGTCGGGTCGATGAAGATAAACAACAAATCTCTTGATGGCCGATGAGAGTGCAGTTGATGTTGTAACTCTATAGCGAAGTTCCAGTATACCCTGGAAAGCTATTTTGAGAAGTTAACACAAAACTGCTTGTGGTCCTGCACTGACCGAGATGTGAGAGGTCATGGGAATATGGATCTTCCATTAACCTATGTATGGTACCAATTTCGACTTCGCAGTGGTCGGTTGGAGCATGAGCGGTATACCTCATCTCCTCAGGGCATAAGTGTGAATGTAAAATGTAATCAGTTGTATAACATATTTGCTTAAGGATTGAATCTGGAAGTTTATTGGTTGATGTTATATTTCTTTCATGCGACTCTAGTTCATTGATGTTATTCATATCTATTTGTATTTATTGCAAGTAGATAGATGAACTCTGATTCTACCAAGAGTAGATACAATTTTCTCTTTGGAAAAGGAGACTACTTCACTCTGTTCATACAGTGATTTAACTGTTGTTAAATATATATAAATCCTTTTGCTCAATTTATTTTAATAAACTACTATAACAATGTTTTGGCGGAGAGTTATATCTCTCGCTGGGGCAATTTACAATTGTCTCACCCCTGTGGGATCCAACATTTTTAGGTGGATGAGCACGGAGGAGTTTGAGAACATCTTGAAGAGAAAGAACTTCAGCAACAGCAGGGACAGCAGTGACAACTCAGGTTGAGTGTACTGTCTGTCATGTGTTGTAGATAGTGTTGGATAAATTGGATATTATGATAAATCCCTTTGTTTCGATGATGACAAACATTTCATTCTTATTAAACTAACGAGCTACTTAAGTGTGCAGGAACAAGGTGATGACAAAGTTCTAGGGAATTCATACGCTTGAATATTTGTAAATGTCATACAATGTAATCATTTGTAAACTTGTACAAATATATAATGTACAAGTACTTAGACTTCATGTAAATCAAGCGTTAAATCTCTCTAGCTAAACACCACACTTAGTTAGGTCATCTCCTTCTAATAGGATCATATAATGCACACTCATGCACACACTTAGTATCTTAATTGAAAGACTGAAAACAGAGTCAATCTCGGTCGACCACACTCCTTGACCGAGACACTCTCGGTCGACAAACCTCTCGACCGAGATTGACCAAAAGTAGCCGTTAGACACAGCAGTTGACAGTTGCAAATAAACGTTAATCCAGAGAGCCTGTCGGTCGACAAATCCTCGACCGACTGGGCATCTCGGTCGACAAGTCCTCGACCGAGATGGCCTCTGACAGCAACTGCAGAATTAATTAACTAGCCGTTGCTAATGCGCCTAACTTGTTCCTAACGGCTAGTTAAGCACTAGGAACCCCCTAGAAGTTGTCTAGAACGTCCTTAAGCATACTTAGGCCATTCCTATAAATAGGACAAGCCATAGGACACTAGAATTTACTTGTTACAATTGAGAATACACTTGAGCATGCTTGAGCAATCTTTTGCAAGCAAAATTTGAGCACTGTGATCATTGGCCTACATTCTCCTTAGCTCAATCTCGTGTCCTATAGGCTAGATTCTCCTATCCACAGCAATCACAAGTTCACATACTTGGCTAGGAGATCATACGCTTGATCCAGGCATATCAAGCCTTGGGCTTAAAGGATAAGTTGTAATTTCTGTTTTCCTTTCTTGTTCCTGTTTATCTTTTGTACTCTCCTTGCTACTCCTAGGGTTGGAGGCTGCGGATTGGAGAGGGTTGACTTCTCAGGTGGAGAAGGGACTTCAAGCTACTTCAAGAAGGCTATCGCAAGGGAAGCTACTTCGGAAGGCTGGTGCAACGGGAGTTGGTGCATCTACTTCAAGGGAAGGCTGCTTCAAGGTTGGCGATTACTTCTAGGTGAAGGCTGCTTGAAGGGTTTAGGAAAAGAGATTGTATTTTATGTAAATTCCTTGAAGAGTTAATAAAATAAATTTCTTTTCAAATCCCAGTTGGGTAAGCAACCGGGTAGTGGACTGACGGCTATAGTATTTGCTATAGTTGGAACCACTTTAAACCTTGTGTCTCCTTGTCCAATATTTTCTTTGTGATTGTTTAAGTGCAATAATTGTAAAATTACTATAAAACTCTATTCACCCCCCCTCTAGAGGTTTTCAATTGGTATCAGAGCAGGCTTCAAGGAGCCCTAACAAGGTCTTGAAGAGATAAAGGGAGGAGGTGAAGAAAAAGAGCATGGACCAATGTGCGACAAGTTGCAATTGGTGCTTAGGAACAAAGCACTCTACTTCTAGATGTCCATGGAGGTCAAAGAAAGAAGATACACATAAAGAATGTTTCGTTGCTACAATAAGTGAGGAAGAAGAAGAAGAGGTAAGCTTGCTTGATTTACCTAAAGAAGAGTTAGTTACTATTATTGAAGAAACACATAATAAATATGTTGAATACAAAAAGAAATTAAAGAAATCAAATAAAGAAAATGATGATCTAAATGCTAGACTTCTTGAGCTTACATCCGAAAATGACGATTTATATGCTAAATTGAATACTCTTGGTTTTGAAAAAGACAGCATTATGTCTGATAATCGTACCTTGAAATCATCTCTAAGTAACAGTGAAGTGAAGATCTTTACTCTAGAAACAAACTATGATCTTCTATGTCAAGAAAAAGCTAAATTGTTTACAAAATTAAATGATATTAAAAAACAACCTATATTGTGCACCCATGTAGATTATGACAATATAGTGAAAGAAAGAAATATGTTATCATCCAATCTAGACCAAGCAAAATTAGATATCAAGAAAAGAATGGATGAGATCGTTAAGTTGCAACAAGAAGTTAGTAAGTTAAGCAACAATGGAATCCTTGATAAAATACTAGAAAATTCCTATCATCAAATAGGGAGAAGAGGACTAGGTTATAAGCCTAATGAGAAATCCCATCAACAACCTAGAAGGACACAAGCGAGTCAATCTGCTTATATACCTAGAGGCACAAAAATGTATATACCCAAGAATAACCTAGATCAAAACCATAGAAAAAGGCTTGAGGTTGATTCAATTTGTTGTCATTATTGCTCACGCCTTGGACATTATTCTTTTTCATGCCCATACAAGAAAAAGAATGTCGAGATGGTATGGGTTCCAAAACCCCCAAATTAAATAGGTTCAACTAAGTTGAGATATGACCAAAGATCTTAATTTGTATATCCTTATGTCTATCTCAACTTAACATTTAGGGATAACAAAA
Source organism: Alisma plantago-aquatica (assembly GCA_963693085.1). Classification (NCBI taxonomy): domain Eukaryota; kingdom Viridiplantae; phylum Streptophyta; class Magnoliopsida; order Alismatales; family Alismataceae; genus Alisma; species Alisma plantago-aquatica. The sequence continues at coordinate 1,210,201,382 of OY856410.1, read as the reverse complement.
TCAAAAATTAAAAGATTTAATAGCACCTTGATACACATATGTTTATCTCAAACTGATCTTTGAAATAATTGAATAAGATACAGCCTATATTGCACTTGAAATATATTTCTGAAACAGTTTCCAGAAACTTGATCGGTCGAGAAGTTGTCGACCGAATCATCCTCGGTCGAGCAACTGTCGACCGAGCATATCACTGTTCTCAGACTGCTGTAAATCTTTACATTGTATGTGAAAATTATTCTTGAAAGATTATATGGAATAAATATTAACTGATCATGCTTACATTTCTATTTAATCATGCTTTTATTGCACAATTCTTTTTCAGAAATACTTGCAATGAATAAAATGTTTCAAATAAATTTTTGTGTGCTTTTATATTAAGCATCACATATTTTAGTCTATCCAAAGTAATCTTAAATTCATGAATGGATATTATTCTTGAATATGCTTCATCATATTTGATGTCCTTATTTAGCTCTCATAATTTGTACACTTTAATGAGTCTCAAATTGATATTTGCAAGCTATCTGCAGAACTCATACTTCGCATATGAATGTTCATACTGGAAACCTGCAGAATATGCCTCTTGGTTAAAATAAAATTTGACCAAGGGGCGCCATGGTCGTAATCAAGGGCGACCTAAAATAAACTTTGATAAAAAAAAAAAAAAACTGTTTATTTGAACATTATTTTACTGAACTTAATTTTAGCATATTTTTAAAATCAAAACGTCAAATCATTTGTGGTAATTAGAAGCCTTAAATATTATTACTTCCTTGGAATATACATATACATATGCTCTACAAAAATGTTCTAATGATTTGCATTAAAATTCAGTCAAAAATTTGAACTCAGTAAGTCTGTCGGTCGACGACTTCGTCGACCGAGAACCACTCGGTCATCCCATCTCACTCGACCGACAAATTCTAAACAGATTCAGTATCGGACAAACGGTCGGTCGACGAATGCTCGACCGAGACAATATCGGTCGAGAAGCGCTCGACCGAGAATTAGCCGTTGGATATGACCGTTGCGACCCGACCTTTATGATCGTTTTCTTTACCGTTGGAGGACCAAGTGGCGCGTCTGCAACTCGACCATTGCGGACGCTCGGTCGACGAGTCGTCGACCGACCGGGTCGCTGGAATTCTATAAATAAGTGCAAAAACGAGCCACTTACTCACACTTGCATTTCCTTGCTTCCATAGTCCATCTCTAGTGCAATTTCGTGCAATCCTTCAGCACTCTTACCCTCAAATCTTCCTTGCTTCTTCTCCACTCTCAAGAAACACAATGGCCTCATCATCAACTGTCCGTGGGAAGAAGAAAGTTGCTGGAAGAAAAAGAAGAGAAGAGCGGGAAGCCACTCCGCCACTGACGATCATCAATGACATAGCCTTCGTCGACGGAGATGCTGGAGATAGATACTTTCGGCTTTCCTCTAAAGCTCCTCTTCCCCGACGTCCGGTCGAAGTGATGGACTTCATCAACATAGTCGACCTGGAGCATCTCTTTGGAGTACAAAAGCTGAAGGACTTCATCAATCCATCCTTTCCTTCCTACTCCATTAAGGTAGTCAACGAATTCTATGCCAATCTTCTATCTCACACCGAAAATGACACCACTTTCTTCTACACCATGGTCAATGGGCATAGTTTTAAATTTTCCGAAGGGGATATTCTTGACATGCTTGAAATTGATATAGATGAATATCAAGATTTCCTTGACCTTACCACCAGCAATCCAATAAATTTATTTTCCCATGATGACCACACCACTAGCCTAAGTGATATCAAAAGAGCCATATTTCAAGCCAATACCACTTGTCATGAAGATAGGGGAACCTATTATGCTATAAACCTAAAACCGGCATGTAGAATAGTAAACCTCATTATTTCCACCAACATACATCCACGAGCCAATAAATCCGAGGTTCCCATTTTCCGTATGTGTCTAATTTATGCTATCATAAAAGAAATTCCCATCAACTTCATTCGCATAGTACTTAAAAATATGCTTGAGTTTTCTGGCAATCCACCATATGCCGATTTTGTATGCCAGATTACTCAACATTGTCTTAAGTTAAACATTGAAGATATGGGATACATATGGGAGCGTAGACCACCAAAGATAAGTAAGAACACCGTAGAGAAGATGGGGATTGACTTTGGCCATAAAAAGGCAAGAGTAGAAGGAGAGTCATCACATCAGGATATACCACCCCCTCCTCCTACTAACCTTTCCATTGATCCCATCCAAAATACCCTTACTTATATTGCTGGATCCCAATACCATCTTAGTAGACAATTAAACTACAATCACCATGCCATGACATACTTAAATCAAAGAATGCAAAACCTTTCTCCTGGCCAAACCGATGAATATCCGCATTCTTTAAACCCTGGCATGCTCAACCCATTTAACCCCTCATACAACTACTATCAACCTCCACCTTCACCATCAATGGATCTTGCACATACTCAATTTTCGTCCATACAATTGCAAGACATAGCTGCTCACTTCCGATTTGACCGAGTTCCCACTTTCCTGGAAGCATATGCGTTGACTACAACTGGTGCTTTGGATTGGCAAACTCTGGTCCAATACTATGGAGCCGAGCCATTCCTTGGGAAAGATCCGGACATTGATGTAATTCTTAAATCTTTCCTGTGAAATGTTGGAGTTGTAATAGTTGTATTCTATTTGATTGTAATCTTCTTCATGCTATTGAATGAAATTTGCCTTTTTTTTATTTGATTCACATGGTTATTTGTTTGGCATATGAGACTTCTTCAAAATATGAATTATAAGTTCATTATTGTAGAGCATAACAAATAAGGGAATAATAATTAAAAACAGGCAACTATTACAATTAAAATTAAATTTTCAAATAACAAAACAGTTCTCCAGAAACATTCTCGGTCGGGCAACTAGTCGACCGAGAACATTGTCGGTCGAGCAATTGTCGACCGACTGGGTTTCTGTTTTTCCAGATTGACATAAATTGCATACATCTTTGTTAAATCTTGGACATTTTATATATTTTCTCAGTATTCAAACTTTCATTTGAGATATCTATCGAAGGGGGAGCAAAGCATAAGAAAAAGGGGGAGATCATCAAAAAAAAAAAAACTGTGATCATTTGATCAAAGAAGCTTACAAAATCTTTGCAATCACTATGTAGCTGAATATTTTCAAGAAATTTATGAATTTATTAAAAATGGTATCCTGTACTTGAAGGAACTCTCTACCCAAAATGGGGCTTAACATCCCTTGCTTTTGGATGGAGACATTTTTAGGTACTCTAAGCTTAGAGGATTCTCATTTAATCTAGAGCTTAACATCCTCTGATATATGAGAAATCCATATACATTCATCATATGCTTAAGGGAATCTCATATCATTTCAAGGCTTAACATCCTTTGCGAATGATTGAGAAACAAATTGTGGATAAATTAGATAAAAATCCATGTTCTTAATAGGATATCTAATTAAGGGGGAGCATTATATTAAGGGGGAGAAGAACAATAAACCATTCAACTTGGATATCTTTTTGAAATGACAAAGGGGGAGAAAGAATATAAAAGTATATATAAAGGAGTTTCATCACATCTTGGCCAGCACTCACTTGAAAAACATAAATGGCTACAAAAGGTAAATTTTCAGGTATGAAACTCACATGCTTTATGTTTCCTTATTTCATATTTAGGAAATGTTTGTCATCTTCAAAAAGGGGGAGATTGTTGGATAAATTGGATATTATGATAAATCCCTTTGTTTTGATGATGACAAACATTTCATTCTTATTAAAATAACGAGCTACTTAAGTGTGCAGGAACAAGGTGATGACAAAGTTCTAGGGAATTCATACGCTTGAATATTTGTAAATGTCATACAATGTAATCATTTGTAAACTTGTACAAATATATAATGTACAAGTACTTAGACTTCATGTAAATCAAGCGTTAAATCTCTCTAGCTAAACACCACACTTAGTTAGGTCATCTCCTTCTAATAGGATCATATAATGCACACTCATGCACACACTTAGTATCTTAATTGAAAGACTGAAAACAGAGTCAATCTCGGTCGACCACACTCCTCGACCGAGACACTCTCGGTCGACAAATCTCTCGACCGAGATTGACCAAAAGTAGCCGTTAGACACAGCAGTTGACAGTTGCAAATAAACGTTAATCCAGAGAGCCTATCGGTCGAAAAATCCTCGACCGACTGGGCATCTCGGTCGACAAGTCCTCGACCGAGATGGCCTCTGACAGCAACTGCAGAATTAATTAACTAGCCGTTGCTAATGTGCCTAACTTGTTCCTAACGGCTAGTTAAGCACTAGGAACCCCCTAGAAGTTGTCTAGAACGTCCTTAAGCATACTTAGGCCATTCCTATAAATAGGACAAGCCATAGGACACTAGAATTTACTTGTTACAATTGAGAATACACTTGAGCATGCTTGAGCAATCTTTTGCAAGCAAAATTTGAGCACTGTGATCATTGGCCTACATTCTCCTTAGCTCAATCTCGTGTCCTATAGGCTAGATTCTCCTATCCACAGCAATCACAAGTTCACATACTTGGCTAGGAGATCATACGCTTGATCCAGGCATATCAAGCCTTGGGCTTAAAGGATAAGTTGTAATTTATGTTTTCCTTTCTTGTTCCTGTTTATCTTTTGTACTCTCCTTGCTACTCCTAGGGTTGGAGGCTGCGGATTGGAGAGGGTTGACTTCTCAGGTGGAGAAGGGACTTCAAGCTACTTCAAGAAGGCTATCGCAAGGGAAGCTACTTCAGAAGGCTGGTGCAACGGGAGTTGGTGCATCTACTTCAAGGGAAGGCTGCTTCAAGGTTGGCGATTACTTCTAGGTGAAGGCTGCTTGAAGGGTTTAGGAAAAGAGATTGTATTTTATGTAAATTCCTTGAAGAGGTAATAAAATAAATTTCTTTTCAAATCCCGGTTGGGTAAGCAACCGGGTAGTGGACTGACGGCTATAGTATTTGCTATAGTTGGAACCACTTTAAACCTTGTGTCTCCTTGTCCAATATTTTCTTTGTGATTGTTTAAGTGCAATAATTGTAAAATTACTATAAAACTCTATTCACCCCCCCTCTAGAGGTTTTCAGATAGAAGTCCTATGTGTCGTCTCTATACTCTCAGGTCCTCGGAGTTTTTAGTCAGTGTTTTAATAAATCGATATGAGATTTGGGCTAAGATGCCTCAAGATTATTATGTTGTCTGTATAAAATGTTAATAGGACAGCTGATGTTGTAATCATCGAGATGAGATGGTACAGGTTATATATGTTTGAACCAGAATGTAATGTTATACAATGGTTCTTGATGGAAGAGACTTCCTATGTTTGGATCTCTTTGCAAAAAGTTTTAATTTTTAGTGATTTTCAGCAATCCGCTGCAAATGATTTGCTTCCGCTTAAGTAAATCTTTTTTTTGTGAGTTGGATGCTACACATTTGCTTCATCCATAGGACTTGAGCACAAGAGCATCCAACTGTAATGTATTCAGCCTCGGTAGTTGAAAGAGACACGATGCATTGTTTCCTAGAGAACTAAGAAACTAGGCATGATCATAGTAAGAAGCAAGTGCCACTTGTGCACTTTTTATCAATCAAACAACCTGCATAATCAACACCGCTATAGGCAGTTAGAGGAAAGTCCCTTGACTTGGGATACCATAGTCCAAAATTTTGAGTTCTAGCTAAATACCTCAAAATCCTCTCAACCACTATGAGATGTGATTTCCTACTACTTGATTGGAAGAGAGCATATGAGCCAACACTGAACATTATATCATGTCTAGAGAACATTAAATAAAGTAAAATTCCAATCGTGCCTCTATAGAGCTTCTCATCTACCTTTTCTCCTTGCTCATCTCTATCAAGCTTGGAAGTGTTTGACATGGGTGTGTCCATTGTCTTGGTGTTCTCTATCCCGAAGTGCTTCGTAGTTCACTGGTGTACTTGCCTTGGTTGATGAAGTTCTCATCTTTCATTTGTATGATTTGAATGCAAAGGAAAAAAGCAAGCTCTCCCATCATGCCCATCTCGAATACACTCTACATAAGAGCACTAAAGTCCTTACAAAGAACACTATCAGTTCTTCCAAATATAATATCATCAACATAAATTTTAATAATAAAAAATTGCTAGAAGTGTATTTTAGAAACAAGGTAGAATTGACTTTGCCCATGATGTAGCCATTGTCTAGCAAAAAGTTCTTTAGTTTCTCATACCAAGCTCAAGGTGCTTGTTTGAGACCATAGAAAGTTTTTTGTAACAAATAATCATGGCCATGCAAATTATCATGTTCAAGGCTGGGAGGTTGAACAACATATACTTCCTCCTCAATTGTACCATTCAAAAACACACTTTTAACATCCATTTGATAAAGCAAAAAATTCTTATGACTAGAAAAAGAAAGAAACATTCTAATTCATTCAAGTCTAGCTACAGTTGCATATGTTTCATCAACTCTATACCTTCTTGTTTATTATAGCCCTGAGCAACTAACCTTGCTTTGTTTGTTACCACTTTTCCACTTTCATCAAGCTTGTTGCGATAGACTCACTCGATGCCAATGATCTTTCTATCACTTGGTCTTGGCACAACAATTAACACTCAGTTCTTCTCAAACTATTCCATCTCTTCTTGCATGGATATGATCCATCCATCATACTTGAGAGATTATTTGACATCTTTAGGCTCAACCTAAGATATTAAGGAACTTTCTACTTGTTACTTGTTGTAGGAAGCTCGCATCTTCACCCTTTAAAAAGGATTTCCTGTGAGGAGGCTTTTGGGATGATGCTTTGTGAAGTGGGGGTTGGGTCCTTATTTTCTTCTTCTTTCTCTTCTTCATCACCTAACATCTACTTTCCTATATCAAAAATGTTGAGTTCTTTTAAGTGAGGAATCACCTCATCTGAAACATCATCATTAACAACATTGTTGGAAATAGAGGGGTTAGTCTCAACAAATGTAGCATTGATAGATTTTTTACTTTACACAATTCTATGTTAAATACTCTATAAGCCTTGCTAGTCGTGCTATAGACAATAAAGAAAGCCTTATAAGACTTCTGATCAAACTTGTTGAGGGAATACTTGGTGTTCAAAACAAAACAAGGACAACAAAAACATGAAAGAAATCAATGGAAGGCTTTGTACCTTTCCATAGCTCATATGGGGTGTTCTTCAAAGATGGATTAGTAAAAACCAGGTTTTGCACAATACATGAAGTATTAACGACTTTGGCCAAAAACTTCTTTGGAGTATCATACTCTAGAAGCATAGTCCTAGACATTTTATATAGTGACCTATTCTTTCTCTCTACAACCCCATTTTGTTGAGGTGTTCGAAGTGAAAGAAAGTTATGCATAGCTGAATTCCTCACAATACCATTCAAACAAATCATTATAAAATTCTCCCCCATGATCATTGCAGATAGAAATAATCTGGGAAGAAGCTTCATTTTAAACTAATTTGCAAAAAACTAAGAAAACATCGAGAGAATCATTTTTAGAAACAAGAAATAAAGTCCAACTATAGCGAGAAAAATCATTAAAAATGACAAGATAATACTTGCTACCATGAAGCAACTATGTACTCATTGGTCCAAATAGATCAATGCGAAGAAGCATAAGAACTCTTTTGGTGCTAAGGTCTCCTTTGGACTTGAAGGAGGACTTGGTTTTCTTTCCTTGGGTACAAGGTCAACGTTTCTCATCCTTTTCAAAATTAAATTTAGAAAGCCCTTCACCAAATCCTTTTTTCTCAACTTCTTAATTTGATGCATATCTACTTAACAAAGCCTACGACACCATAAAGATATATCATTTGAATTTAGAACAAGACATACGCCAATAATAGGCTGAAGAGAGTCAAGCACAATAATACAGATATTACCATTTCTAGTTCCCTTCTATATAACATTGTGGGACAGGGAATTTAGAAGCAAGCATTCAAGTGAGGTAAAGGGAATATGATAACCATTATCACAAAGTTAACTAACACTTATTAATTGTTATGTAGGCCATCGACAAGAAGTAAATTCTTGATGCAAAGTGAATCACTTACATCAAACTCACCTATCACTTACCCTTATTGTTTTCACCAAATGTAATCGACCATTCTTTCTTCTTTGTGAATTGCTTCAAGTGGATAATTTCACAGGTCATGTGCTTTGAGCAACCACTATTGTAAGGACCCTGACCTTCGTTTAGGGTTTACCCTATTTGTTTTGCTTAACCCTGATGCTTAGGTTCTTGCTAATCACCTTTAGTGGTGATTAGGGTTTGGTTGTGCTTTGTTGAGGTTGGAGGTGCTACTTGCAAATAACCCAAGTCTAGGGTTTGTGGGCAAGTTTGCCACCTTGTGAGGTGTTCCTCTCTCTCCTTGCCTCCTATAGTGTAGAGAGGAAGGCTTGGGCTCGTTGCTTGAAGTTCTATTGGGCTTGGTTGAGCTTGTTGGTCCTTCAGGTGCCTTGCTTTGGTTTGGTTGAGCCTTGTATCGGGCAAGGGAGGAGTGTATCGGCCAGGAGGGGAGTGTGTCACCCTAGTGTATCACCCATGGTGCTGGTAGTGTGCCACCCATGACCTTTGACCAGGCTTTGACCTCGTTTGTGTCACCACTAGTGGACACTTGGTGCTTGATGCTTGCATGTAGCAATGACCTTGGACATGTGTTTAGGGCTTGCTAGTGTGGTGGCTCGTGCACTAGAACAAGTGTCCCTAGGTAGGTGGCACCTTGCTTGGCTCTACCTTGTTTTCTCCTCCCTTTCCTTCTATAGGCGGTTCCTTTCCTTTGCTAGGAGTTCCTTTGGTCCCTTAGTTTCTTCCCCACCTTGGTGTGCATGACACACCCTTCTCCTTTGCAAGTTGGTGGCCGATACCTTTGGAGTCTCCTTCTTCCTTGCTTGGTGGTGCTTGGAGCTTGCTAATGGCGGGTTACATAACTCCTAACCCTAACTACACTATCTCCTTCTATGATCTTGTTTATATGTTGTTAGACTAGTATCTTGCTTAAGTATCCATGTTGGCCAAACCTTGTGATCTAGGGTTTCTTGGTGAGCAATACTCCTTTCTCCCCTTAGTCTAGAGGAGTGAGCTTGTGCTCCTAGTATCATGAGCAACACCCCTCTCTCTCTTAGTCGATTGAGGTGAGCTTGTGTTCTAGTTGCTTGAGCAACACTCTCCTCTCACCATGGACTAGAAGGGTGAGCTCAGAAATAGTGGTGACTCTTTCTAAGGTTTTTTCCTTGTGACCCGTTTGGTGATAGATTATGTGCAAGACCCCTCTTTCCTAGTCGATTGAGGTGAGCCATTTTCTTGACCCATTAGGGTTTTGGGTACCCTTGCGCTCGAGGTAGATGATGATCTTGTGACAGGTACCTTGGTCGTTATGTGTGTGGGGAGGTGCTTCCTGACAACCCTCTTGACCTAGAACCTTGAACGACATGTGTGGGTTGGTGGTGGACGACACCCCTTGTCTCTATGACGGGTGTCACACCATCACTTGCCCTGTGACGGCCGTTAGGCCATGGTATAGATGGCTGGACGATAGGTTCCTTAGTGGTAGTTTGAGTTATACACCTGATCCAGATGCTACTGGTTGTTGTTGTACTCTTAAAGATCGGCGTTTCTAGTGGACCTATGACGGGCGTCGCGTTAGCCTCTTGTGTGTCAGTCGATAGCCCTGCCTGGTGACGGGCGTTGGTGAGATGCCCAACACAGCCGTTGCCCGATAGGCATAAGGTGCACGGCTGACCCTGAACGCATCGTTTCTAGCCTGACATGTCGTGAGCTTGACCGATACGTCTTAGTGTGACGGTCGTTATGTGATGAGTGTTATGAGATGAACAATAGGTGGGGGCATGTTGTCTGACACAGCTTATAGTGAGCGTTCTTGGTGCTTGTAGTGAGGGTTTGACGTATCATGTAAAGTCGACTTGTTGTATATGTTCTTGATTAACACGTGGGTGACATTTTGCATGCTTAAAGGTATTCCTTATGGTAAAGCTTGTCCTTTTTAACTCAGCATGACTATATTCATGAATGTGATCATCTTTACTATCTGTATAATGCTAAGGAAAATGATAAGCATGTAATATGGTTTGCTTAATGATGTGCCTTATGCATATGATCCTAAGTGGATGCATGATTGATAGAGTATATAATCTTTAATGTCACCTTATACTGATAGCATGGTCATTCTATTAAAGCCTATGATTGTTGTTACTAACCATTTAGGTGATGCTTAGCCAATTAAAAGGGCAATGAGGTATATGTACATGTTGAGTAACTCTGATGTGATTGTTACTCTTGATGTTGAAATAATCTGTATGATGTACATGACTAATATATTGGGGATTGCTATCCCATGATGATAATGTAAGACTTGAGAGGCAGTGGCACTACGTTATGAGGGATTGAGATCCCATGGTATGTGATGATCCTTGAAATGGATCTAGATGATTGGCAAGAGGCCAAGTGATAACATGTAGTATGGATCCTTGTGATGAATCAGGATAATGTGTTTACAATAAAAGCATAACTTTGAGTTTTATGTTATTTATTTCCTATTATAGCTTGCATGTTATACAACTTGATTGAATCTTGCAATCCATATAAAAGATACTAATTAATCACAGTAGAATATATCATGTAGTTTGCCCTAGCAATAGATCCATCATCGTCAGGAGTTGGTGATGGTGAAACTGGTTCTCCTACGGGTTTACCCGGAGTGCATTTTGTTGAATTGTGAGGTTTCACCTATCTTAAAGTGAGGAGGTAAGAGTGCAACTTCGGTTGTAGACTCCAGGGTGCAGATTCAGGCCCGTAGCCCAAGTATGTGAAGAGCATGGTGAACAGGACCATGGCTCATGATATGTGATATGAGGAGCATGAATGCGTTCATGGATCAGAGCACGGTGAACAGGCCCGTGGCTCAGTTTCACTAGCGATGATACCTGTACCGAGGCGGGCTAGGCAGAGGGTAGCCTGACCCTATGGCTAAGACCATTGTAGCATGAGATTGCGGTCCTACTCGTGTTGTACTCGTGCACTGACCATGAGGTGGGAGGTCATGGAGTCTGGCTCTTCCATTTGACCTTGTATGGCACCGGCTCCTGGTTTCGCAGCCGTCGGTTGGATTTGAACGGTACGGTTCACTTCCTCAGGGCATAAGAATACATAATCCAGTCGTATAGTATTTAATGCTTAAGGAAAAACACGGAACATTGGTTGAGGCCTTGCTTGTGTAATAAATCTTGTTATATCTTGCAGTTACTTATATGTTCCTCATGTTATGTGGCAATATATCTTATCTTGTTAATCACATTCCATAAAGAAATAATTGGTTATATGCCTTCCGTATATCTGGTAAGGTTGTTGGTAAGAATAGCTTTGCTTTACATAACTGCTCTTGTTATATCCCTTATCAGTTATCTGCCGTTATCGCTTTATCTTTCTGAGATTCTGTAGTTCGGCGGGGAGTTATGTTTCTCGCTGGGACTGTGTGTCTCACCCCACTGGTTTACACCCTTTTTAGGTGGTCGAGCTAGGCGTGGTGGCGGTCGCGGAGTTGCGGCCGAGCAGCAAGAAGAGAAGTAGAAGGCAAGTGATGGATATGCTGGTGTTTTGATGTTTTGTAGTAGAGTCTAGAGTCATCCCTGTACTCTCAGGTCCTTGGAGGTGTTTTGACGTTGTTTCATGATGTATAACCATTGATGTTTTGTATATCCTGCTGTTGGCCGGATGTGGGCCTTTATGCATGTATAAACAGGTGATGAACTCATGTGATGGTTTGACAGCTGTTCCTCTAAGCTGTGGACACGTATCAGATCTTGTATATGTTTGGATAACTTGTTTCTTTGCAAGATAAGGACTTGAATGTAATTGTTTCTCAGTTTATTATCTTTCCGCAATCGGTTTTAATTAACTCAGATTTTGGTAATCTGTGCTTTATGGTGACTTCCGCACGTTTTCGCGTAACACCTCACTGTCTGTGTGATAGTGGGATGTGTTTTCACAAGTTTTTGGTATCAGAGCTCTAGGTTCGTTGAGTCTATAGGGATTTAGGACTAGGTTGAGTCTGTTCTAATGAGTTTTCTAGGTTTTCTCACAAACATCTTCTGCCCTCGGTGGAAGAAAAGCCAAGATGTCTGGAAACCATGAAGAACGTGCTCCTGAGCATAGTGATGTTGCATCAGTTGATGGAGTTGTAGGTCAGGCACTTGAAGATTGGGTGCCTGAGGTCCCCCAACCTAACCCAGCCATTCTTGAACATCTTGCTTATCAACAACTTATGGGGCAGATAATGGCTATGATGAATCTCATGGTTGAGTGATTGCTAGTGCCTCCTTCGAGAGCACAGGCTCCCCATGGAGAAGCATCGGGTATTGGGAAGACCTTCGAGCGGCTTTGCCGAGTCGGAGCTTCAGATTATGCTGGAACGGATAATCCAGCAGATGCAGATCTATGGCTGACAAGTCTTGAGAAGGCTTTCCGTATCCTCGACATCCCAGAAGTAGAAAAAGTAAAGCACGATGTCTACCTTCTGAAAGGTAGTGCCAGTCATTGGTGGACCATCGAAGAAGAGAAGCGGCCTGGTGAGGTGATCTGTTGGGAGGTTTTCCGGTGCGAGTTCGTCAACAGATACTTTCTGCAGACGTATCTGGATGAGAAGATCAGTCAGTTTGAGCGGTTGCGACAAGGAACGATGAATATCACCGAGTATGAAGCCAAGTTCATGGATTTGTTGAGGTTTTATCCTCACATGGCAGCGACCGATGAGGAGCGAATCAGACGCTTTGAGAAAGGTCTGATTTCTAAACTGAAGACACCTATTTCTGTGTTAGAGAACCGGGAATGCTTTGCAATGTTTGTGGAATCCATCCAGAGGATTGAACGGTCAGTCAGGGAGAAGAGAGAATCTATGTCTAAGAAGAGACCTTCATAGTTTCAGGGGCAGAGGTTTGGTGGCTTCAAGAAGCCAAGGTTTGCAACACCGTCAGTGATGAGAGGTTCTGGTGTACCGTCGCAGTGGTCTCCGAGTAAGGGGAGAGGTTATGTTTCTTTGCCGTCTAAGGCGCATAGTACAGCTTCTGTGGCAGTGACAGGGCCATCTAGGCCATGAGTTTACGATAGAGCATGTCATCGGTGTGGGCAGATTGGGCATTTCAGGTTCAATTGCCCGAATAGAGACGTCGAAGTAACACAGCAGCTGAGGTAGAATCATCAAGAATCTGACAGACAGTAGCCCAGTGGTAGCAGAGGGTGAGAACGTGGTCAAATGTCGGGAGGTGGATCGTCTGCTCAAGGAAGCAGAGGACGCGGATAGCAAGCAACGAATCGATTCTATGCTATGAGTCAGCCGGAGGCGATAGTCAACCCGCGAGTAGTGACATGTCAGATGGAGTTATTTCATTCTGATATGTCTTCTTCTTTCTTTATATCTGTTCTGGTTGACCCGAGTGCTACAAACTCTTTTATCACCTATAGTATGCTTGAAAACTTTCGGTTACCTGTTAGCTGTAAGAAGGATAGCTTGTTGTTAGAAACCCCTCTTGATGGTTCCTCATTGTTTCGAGAAGAGTGTCCATCTTGTGTCTTGTCTTTTTCGGAACAGTGCATTCAGGTGAATCTTATACCACTTGATATGCATGGTTTTGATGTCATCCTTGGGATGGATACCTTAGAGAAGTATAAGGTTGTTTTGGATTGTGGTTCCAAACAGGCAGTGTTTGATGATAATGGAGAGAAGTGGGTCTTCCAAGAATATAGGAAGATTCTTCTGACGTGTCTGGTATCAGCTATGGTGGCAGAGAAGTTGCTACGACAAGGATGTGAGGCATTCTTAGCTCACATGGTAGATATCGTTGTAGATACCAAGGCGAAAGGTCTTAGTCTCGAGGAGGTGTTAGATGTTCGAGAGTTTGACGATGTGTTTCCTGATGAGTTTCCTGGTGTTCCCCCACCCCAAGAGATTGACTTTGAGATCAATCTGGTTCCGGGAACACAGCCAGTTGCACAGACACCGTATATGATGGCTCCAATGGAGATGGCAGAGCTGAAGAAGCAGTTGCAAGAGTTGTTTGAGAAAGGTTTCATCTGACCGAATATGTCACCGTGGGGTGCTCCAGTGTTGTTCGTCAAGAAAAAGGATGGATCGATGCGGTTTTGTATAGATTACCGGCAGTTGAACAAGGTCACGATCAAGAACAAGTACCCATTACTGAGGATAGATGATCTGTTCGATCAGTTGCGTGGCGCTACAGTGTTTTCAAAGATCGATCTACGGTCCGGTTATCACTAGTTGAGGATTAAGGCGGATGACAAACCAAAGTCAGCTTTCAGGACGAGGTATGGTCACTTTGAGTTTGTGGTTATGCCGTTTAGGCTAACCAATGCACCTGCTGCTTTCATTGACCTGATGAACAGAGTGTTCCGTCCGTTCTTAGATCAGTTTATTGTAGTCTTTATAGATGACATCTTGATCTATAGTCGGGACAGACTAGAGCATGAGCGACATCTTTGTCTAGCATTGACTCTTCTTTGCCAACATCAGCTATATGCCACGTTCAGTAAGTGTGAGTTCTGGTTGGAAGAAGTGACTTTCTTAGGTCATGTAATATCTGCTGAAGGAGTCAAAGTAGATCCAAAGAAGGTGGAGTCTGTTGTTGAATGGGAACAGCCGAAGACGCCGACAGAAGTTTGTAGTTTTCTGGGTTTGGCAGGGTACTACCGATGGTTTATCAAGGACTTCAGTGTGATTGCGTCACCAATGACAAAGTTGACAAGAAAGGATGTAACTTTTTCCTGGGATGACCGTTGTCAGGAAGCTTTCTAGAGTTTGAAGGAGAAGCTGACCAGTGCTCCAGTGTTAATCCTGCTAGAGCCTGGAAAGGGCTATGTTGTTTTCTGTGATGCTTCCAAGAAAGGTTTAGGTTGTATGCTGATGCAGGATGATCATGTGGCTTCTTTTGCTTCGCTACAGCTTAAGAAAAATGAGGAGAACTATCCGACTCATGATTTGGAGTTGGCAGTAGTGGTTCATGAGTTAAAGATTTGAAGACACTATCTTTATGGGGAAGTGTGTCAAATCTTTACTGATCATAAGAATCCGAAGTACATCTTTTCGCAGCATGAGTTGAACATGCGACAATGTCGATGGACGGATTTGATCAATGATTACGACTGCACTATCGAGTATCATCCTAGTAAGGCGAATGTGGTAGCTGATGCGCTTAGTCGAAAGTCTTCTTTTTTTTCAAAGAAGGCGCAATTGAGTTCCCTGGTATGCCATAGACGAGATATGTTTGTCTCTTTGCGACAGATGAATGTACAAATGGAAGTTTCCTCGTTAGCTGGACTTTTAGCACAGATGCAAGTCAAGCCTACGCTGAGACAGCAGATCAAGGATGCACAGTAGACAGATGATACGGTACAGATGATCAAATCAGAGTTCGGCAAGATGAATGTACAAATGGAAGTTTCCTTGTTAGCTGGACTTTTAGCACAGATGCAAATCAAGCCTACGCTGAGACAGCAGATCAAGGACACACAGTAGACAGATTATACGGTACAGATGATCAGATCAGAGTTTGGCAGCGAAAAGCGTGATGGGTTCCATGAGTCTGAGGATGGGCTAGTTTGCTATCGTGATATGATGGTGGTTCCAGATGTTGATGATCTGAGGAAGTTAGTGCTCGAGGAAGCACACACGTCGATGTATGCTATGCATCCAGGGGTCACCAAGATGTATCATAGTCTGAAGGACTTGTATTGGTGGCCTGGCTTGAAGAAAGAAGTAGCCGAGTTTGTGGCAAGATGTGTGGTATGTCAGCAAGTCAAAGGGGAGCATCAAAGCCGACAGGTATGTTACAACCTTTGCCGATACCTCAGTGGAAATGGGATCATATAACCATGGATTTTGTAGTGGTATACCCAGGACAACTAGGAATCATGATTCCATTTGGGTGATAGTGGACAGATTGACAAAGTCTGCCCATTTCCTACCAGTAAACACGACGTATACAGCCGAGAAGCTCGCTCGAGTATATGTGGATGAGATAGTGCGTTTGCATGGTGTACCAGTGACAATAGTTTCTGACATAGGTCCTCAGTTCACGAGTCATTTCTGGGAACAGTTGCATAAAGCTTTGTGAACGCAGTTGAGGTTCAGTACCGCATTTCACCCGCAGACAGATGGACATTCTGAAAGGACTATTCAGACTTTGGAAGATCTCCTTTGAGCTTGTGTTTTGCAGTTTCGAGGCAACTGGGATGTACATCTCAGCTTGATAGAGTTTTCCTATAACAACAGTTATCAGCGGAGCATTGGCATGGCTCCTTATGAGGCTTTGTATGGAAGGAAGTACAGATCTCCTTTGTGTTGGTATGAGTCTGGTGAATATCAGCTGTTAGGTCCTGAGTTAGTAGAGCAGAAAACAGAAAAGATCAAGGTGATACAACAACAATTGAAAGTGGCACAGGACATGCAGAAGTCTTATGCAGACAATCGCCGACGACCTTTGGAGTTCGAGGTAGGAGACAAAGTGTATCTTAAAGTCTCGTCGTGGAAGGGTGTGCTAAGGTTTGTTCGGAAGGGTAAGTTGGCACCTAGGTATATGGGGTCTTACCCAGTTATAGCACGTGTTGGCAAAGTAGCTTACGAGTTAGAGTTGCCTCCAGAGTTGCACAGGTTACATCCAGTGTTCCATGTTAGTATGCTGAAGAAAAGTCACCCAGATTTGGGGAACAGTGATATAGCCAGTGGAAGTTGAGCTTGAGGAAGATGTGACCTACGAGGAAGGTCCTGTGGCAATCCTTGACAGAAGGATTAAGAAGCTGAAGAGGAAGGACCTGGTTCTAGTGAAAGTTCTTTGGCATCATCATGGTGTTGAGGAAGCCATGTGGGAGCTTGAGGAAGAGATGAGGAGGAAGTATCCCTTTCTTTTCTCTTCGGATTTCAGGGACAAAATCCCTTGAAGGGGGTTAGCTCGTAAGGACCCTGACCTTCATTTAGGGTTTACCCTGTTTGTTTTGCTTAACCCTGATCCTTTGGTGCTTGCTAATCACCTTTAGTGGTGATTAGGGTTTAGTTGTGCTTTGTTGAGGTTGGAGGTGATACTTGCAAATAACCAAAGTCTAGGGTTTGTGGGCAAGTTTGCCACCTTGTGAGGTGTTCTTCTCTCTCCTTACCTCCTCTAGTGTAGAGAGGAAGGCTTGGGCTTGTTGCTTGAAGTTCTGTTGGGATTGGTTGAGCTTGTCGGGCCTAGAGGTGCCTTGCTTTAGTTTGGTTGAGCCTTGTATCAGGTAAGGGAGGAGTGTATCGGCCAGGAGGGGAGTGTGTCACCCTAGTGTATCGCCCATGGTGTTGGAAGTGTGTCGCCTATGAGCTTTGACCAGGCTTTGACCTCGTTTGTGTCACCTCTAGTGGACACTTGGTGCTTGATGCTTGCATGCAGTAATGACCTTGGACATGTGTTTAGGGCTTGCTAGTGTTGTGGCTCGTGCACTAGGACAAGTATCCCTAGGTAGGCGACACCTTGCCTGGATCTACCTTGTTTTCTCCTCCCTTTCCTTCTATATAGGCGGTTCCTTTCCTTTGATAGGAGTTCCTTTGGTCCCTTAGTTTCTTCCCCACCTTGGTGTGCACAACACACCCTTCTCCTTTGCAAGTTAGTGGCCGATACCTTTGGAGTTTCCTTCTTCTTTGCTTGGTGGTGCTTGGAGCTAGGAGCTTGGAGCTTGCTTAAGGCGGGTTACATAACTCCTAACCCTAACTACACTATCTCCTTCTATGATCTTGTTTATATGTTGTTAGACTAGTATCTTGCTTAAGTATCCATGTTGGCCGAACCTTGTGATCCAGGGTTTCTTGGTGAGCAATACTCCTTTCTCCCCTTGATCTAGAGGAGTGAGCTTGATCTCCTAGTATCATGAGCAACACCTGTCTTTCTCTTAGTCGATTGAGGTGAGCTTGTGTTCTAGTTGCTTGAGCAACACTCTCCTCTCACCATGGACTAGAAGGGTGAGCTTAGAAATAGTGGTGACTCTTTCTAGGGTTTTTTCCTTGTGACCCGTTTGGTGATAGATGATGTGCAAGACCCCTCTTTCCTAGTCGATTGAGGTGTTTCTTAACCCATTAGGGTATTGGGTACCCTTGCGCTCAAGGTAGATGATGATCTTGTGAGTGGTACCTTGGTCACTATGAGTGTGGGGAGGTGTTTCCCGACAGCCCTCTTGACCTAGAACCTTGAACGACATGTGTGGGTTGGTGGTGGACGACACCCCTTGTTTCTGTGACGGGCGTCACACCATCACCTTGACCTGTGACCACCGTTAGGCCATGGTATAGATGGCTGGACGATAGGTTCCTTAGTGATAGTTTGAGTTATACACCTGATCCAGATGCTGCTGGTTGTCGTTGTACTCTTGAAGATTGGCGTTGCTAGTGGACCTGTGATGGGCATCACGTTTAGCCTCTTGTGTGTCGGCCGATAGCCCTTCCTGGTGACGGGCGTTGTTGAGATGCCCGACACAGCCATTGCCCGATAGGCATAAGGTGCACGGCAGACCCTAAACGCAGCGTTGCTAGCCCGACATGTCGTGAGCTTAGCCGATAGGTCTTAGTGTGACGGCCGTTATGTGATGAGTGCTATGAGATGAACAATAGGTGAGGGCATGCTGCCCGACACAGCTTATAGTGAGGGTTCTTGGTGCTTGCAGTGAGGGTTTGACGTATCATGTAAAGCCGACTTGTTGGATATGTTCTTGATTAACACGTGGGTGACCTTTTTGCATGCTTAAAGGTATTCGTTATGGTAAAGTGTGTCCTTTTTAACTCAGCATGACTATATTCATGAATGTGATCATCTTGACTATATGTATAATGCTAAGGAAAATGATAAGCATGTAATATGGTTTGCTTAATGATGTGCCTTATGCATATGATCCTAAGTGGATGCATGATTGATAGAGTATATAATCTTTAATGTCACCTTATACTGATAGCATGGTCATTCTATTAAAGCCTATGATTGTTGTTACTAACCATCCAGGTGATGCTTAGCCAATTAAAAGGGCAATGAGGTATATGTACATGTTGAGTAACTCTGATGTGATTGTTACTCTTGATGTTGAAATAATCTGTATGATGTACATGACTAATATATTGGGGATTGCTATCCCATGATGATAATGTAAGCCTTGAGAGGCAGTGGCACTATGTTATGAGGGATTGAGATCCCATGGTATGTGATGATCCTTGAAATGGATCTAGATGATTGGCAAGAGGCCAAGTGATAACACGTAGTATGGATCCTTGTGATGAATCAGGATAATGTGTTTATAATAAAAGCATAACTTTGAGTTTTATGTTATTTATTTCCTGTTATAGCTTGCATGTTATACAACTTGATTGAATCTTGCAATCCATATAAAAGATACTAATTAATCACAGTAGAATATATCATGTAGTTTGCCCTGGCCATAGATCCATCATCGTCACGAGTTGGTGATGGTGAAACGGGTTCTCCTAAGGGCTAACCCAGAGCACATATTGTTGAATATGCAAGGTTTCTCCTAGCCTAAAGTGAGGAGGCAAGAGTGCAACTTCGGTTGAAGACTCCAGGGTGCAGATTCAGGCCTGTAGCCCAAGTATGTGAAGAGCATGGTGAACAGGCCCATGGCTCAGGATATGTGATATGAGGAGCATGAATGCGTTCATGGGTCTGAGCACGGTGAATAGTCTTGTGGCTCAGTTTCAATAGCATCGATACCTTTACTGAGGCAGGCTAGGCAGAGGGTAGGCTGACCCTGTGGGTTAAGACCATTGTAGCATGAGACTGCGGTCCTTCTTGTGTTGTACTCGTGCACTGAGCACGAGGTGGGAAGTTGTGGAGTCCGGCTCTTCCATTTGACCTTGTATGGCACTGGCTCCGGGTTTTGTAGCCGTCGGTTGGATTTGAACGGTACGGTTGACTTCCTCAGGGCATAAGAATATGTAATCTAGCTGTATAGTATTTACTGCTTAAGGCAAAACACGGAACATTGGTTGAGGCCTTGCTTGTGTAATAAATATTGTTATATCTTGCAGTTACTCATATGTTCCTCATGTTATGTGGCAATATATCTTATCTTGTTAATCACGTTCCATAAAGAAATAATAGGTTATATGCCTTCCGTATATTTGGTAAGCTTGTCGGTAAGAATAGCTTTGCTTTACATAACTGCTCTTGTTATATCCCTTATCAGTTATCTGCCGTTATTGCTTTATCTTTCTGAGGTTCTGTAGTTCGGCGGGGAGTTATGTTTCTCGCTGGGACTGTGTGTCTCATCCCACTGGTTTACACCCTTTTTAGGTGGTCGAGCTAGGCGTGGTGGTGATCGCGGTGTTGCGGCTGAGCAGCAAGAAGAGCAGTAGAAGGCAAGCGATGGATATGCTGATATTTTGATGTTTTGTAGTAGAGTCTAGAGTCATCCCTGTACTCTCAGGTCCTTGGAGGTATTTTGACGTTGTTTCACGATGTATAACCGTTGATGTTTTGTATATCCTATTGTTGGCCAGATGTGGGCCTTTATGCATGTATAAACAGGTGATGAACTCATGTGATGGTTTGACAGTTGTTCCTCTAAGTTGTGGACATGTATCAGATCTTGTATATGTTTGTATAACTTGTTTCTTTGCAAGATGAGTACTTGAATGTAATAGTTTCTCAGTTTATTAGCTTTCCGCAATTGGTTTTAATTAACTCGTATTTTAGTAATCTGTGGTTTATGGTGACTTCTGCATGTTTTCGCGTAACACCTCATTGTCTGTGTGATAGTGGGATGTGTTGCCACAACAATCAACAATCAATTTTTCTTTTACCTAGAAGAAAGGAAGATGTCAGTTCCCAACTCAAAATTTGGGATATGGTGTTAGCTTGGGTACCCATTTTATCTTTGGGTTGGTCCCCTTCTCTCTGTAAGGGCAATAAGTAGAGTAATGGTCATCACTCTTGCAATGCACACAAACCATAGGGTTCTTAGAGCCAGAGGGCTCTCCATGGAAGATAGAAGGCCCCTTTCTCTTTTTCTTACCCTTGCCCTTACTCATGCTCTTTGGATCTCCCCCTACATATCCCAAACCACTAGTACCACTATGTTTGGTAGAGTGATCTAGAACTTCATTGAGGGATTTCTTTCGTTTGAGGAATTTTTTCAAGGATGATCT
Organism: Alisma plantago-aquatica; assembly: GCA_963693085.1. Taxonomy (NCBI): domain Eukaryota; kingdom Viridiplantae; phylum Streptophyta; class Magnoliopsida; order Alismatales; family Alismataceae; genus Alisma; species Alisma plantago-aquatica. Next base: position 1,210,180,135 of record OY856410.1, on the reverse strand, counting down.
TAGTTTGTGATTATCATCACTAAGAGTATTGGCAGTAGAAGATAAACTAGCAAGATCATCTTGTGCATAAGGTAATTCGACCTCCAAACAAAGGGTTTAGTAAGATAAGAATCTTTCTCTAAAATAAGACTAGCAACTTCATGACTAGGTAGTAAAGGTCTAGAAGAGAGATCATTTACTTGAGCAAGAAAACAAGCATTTTTAGTTCTAAGCAAAACAAGCACATCAAGATAGACTAATATAGACTCTATTTTGATCTTCAATAGAATCACAAGCAAGGTTAAGATCATCATTTTCATTTTTAAGTAAAGCAATCTTATCCACTATGGCTTGGTTTTTAGCCTTTAGACTATTGATGTTCTTAAGGTAGATACCATTATCTACTTCAACTCCATTATATCGGAGCTCCAGTTCAAGAAACTGACCTTGCAAGTAATTAATGTTATCAAGATGCAACATCTCATTTTGATCAAGATAATCTATTTTAGCATACAAATCATCTATAATCTTCCCTAACCTCTTATTTTTAAACTTGCATTTGGAATAAGAGGAATGGGAAGCATTTGACGTATCAATAAAAGTTTTTTTGGATAACTCATGCAATCTTACCTCACTTACGTCAACAATGTCTTCACTTGTAGAGGTCATGAGTGTAAGATGGATTCTCATTCATTGGATCTTGAGCCACTTGAAGAGGATTCTTCCCAAGCCCCATGAGTTTCATCCTTGATCCTTTATACCTTCTTATCCTTCCTCTTGCCTTGCCTTCCTTCTTGTAGTCATCCTTCTTCTTTGTTTTTCTCTTATAGTAATCTATCTTGGCCTTGGGGAATTCATTCTTGTAGTTCCCCTTTTGTCCACATCCATAGCATCTTGGAGTAGAGGACGAGAAAGATTTTCCTTTGAGGTGCTTTCCCTTGGATTAGTTTGCTTCACGATCTCTACATCCATCACCTTCACTTGAGCAGGATGGAGAGTACTGACAAGCAAGTTGTTGTTGGAGAATTATTGCTTCCACTCAAGCTCTGAAGGCATTGTCTTTGATCTTATTTGATTCCTTCTCCTCTTGATTTTCACCTTCTTCTTGCTTGAGTAATCCTAGCTCATTAGCTTGAAGGTTTCCAATGAGCTCCTCAGTGGGTAAGTCACCAAGACTTCTAACTTGTTCAATGGAAGTCACCTTGGGTTCCCATATATTGGGAAGATACCTTCATATCTTAGATTTGATAGTTCCTCTATCCAAGGTGTGGCCCAAACCAGTAAGCCTATTGATGATGGTGTTGATCCTTGTGTACATCTTGACAACTCTTTTCTTATTTCCCATCTAGAAGTTCTTAAGAAGTCCATTTAGCATGTAGATCTTTGACCCTTTAACTTGTAGTGTTCTTTCATAGGTAATGTACAACTTGCTCTAAATCGCATGGATTGTGTCCCAAGATGAAATCTGGTTGAACTTGAAGGGAGTGAGGGCGTCATATATGATGCTTGTCTCCTTGGTATTGAGTTGTGCCTTCTTGAGTATAGCTTCATCCAAGTAGCTACATCACCCACCGACTCCTTGTATAGAAGAATCATCACTTTCCACATGTCATAGTTCAACCCTTGAAGTTAGAACTGCATTTTCCATTTCTATTAGAGTAAATTGGTGCCATCTACGATCGGGGGTCTCATGGAGAAGCCTCCCTCTAGGTTGAGGGACCCAAGAAAGTCTCCCATCATATCGTGTCATGGGAGATGTGTCACAAATGATAGTGGCTCTGATACCACATGTTGGATCAAAGGGCTCTAGAGGGGGTTGAATAGAGCTAAAAACACTTGAACAAAAATTGTTAGACCTTCAAGTTACTTCAACTAAGCACAATTGCAAACAATGAATTTAATCACAGTCTAAACATGCTTAGAAAGGATGAAAGAGATTTAAATAAGCACTTGAACAAGTTGGTTTAGAGTGGTTTCATTCGCCAAACTAGGAGAGAGTCAGTCCACTACCTAGAGAGGTCAAGCTCTAGGATTTATTACACATGTTTAATCCTTATATTTACTTCTAAGAGTTACAACATATGACCTTCCTTTTCTGGGACAAGGATACCCAGCTTGCTTTTAAGCACAAGGGAGCCAATAACCTTACAATCAAGGTCTTACCTATCCAAGAGCTAGTCTTCTACCTCAACAAGGTCTTACCCACACTTTCAAGCAGTTAGATGCCTTCACTAAGGGCATCCCCTTCTTGCACTGAGTTTTTTGCCTTGAAGGATTTACCCACTCATCTCCTTAGATCTTCCACATTATCCCCCTCCTTTAGTCGTAGAAGCTTTATGCACCTTCTTCTATAGCTTGAAGAAGATTTCACCTGCTCCTACACTTGGAGAAGCTTTCACCAACTTGGTCTTGAAGAAAGGGGTTGGGAAAAGAGAAACTTTGAGAGCTTTACAAGTATACAATGAAGTATCTCTCTCACACATATCATATCTCACTTGTAATGATGAATTGAAGTGTAATTAAGAGAGAGAAAGGGGCTCAAGTTGACTGGATGCACTCAACTATAGACTGGAGCTTGAATAGCATGAAGGAGCAACCTTGTAATGAACTCTAAGAGGTCCTATATATAGTGGGGGGTGCCCACTAGAGGGTAGAAACACTTAGGAACATTTTCTAGCCATTTGGGGTGTTGCAACAGATATAATTTCGAGTTTTGCAACATTCTAATGGTTAGAATCACTTGCTCTTTGTTTTCCGTACATTGCATTTGGTCAAGTTTCAATAAAGATAACTCAACTGATCGCACTATGCGATAAAGGCAATTTAAATTATCACTCAAGTTTTCCCTGATGGAAATTTGACTTATCCACTTAAATCAATTTGGGTTGTGCAGAGATCGGTTGAGTTTTGTGTGTTTGCAACTGGACCGATCAAGGTCATTCTCAAAATCCATCAAGGATTAGTCGGGTTTGTAGCTCGACCATGAATGACCTGTAATGAATTTTGGAAAATGTCTATTGAGTGATCAAACATTCGAATTAAGGGTCCCTAATTTTTTCTCATCTTAGTTACAAGTCATATCATCGATACAAATGGTTACAAAAAATATCAAAGGTGATTTGAAGTGATTTCCACAAAAGTGCATTTGCATTGCTTTTGACTTGAAAGTCAGGATAGCTAGGGCTTCATCAATTTGATCCTTTTCATGTACTTAATTCCTAAAATCAATATCAAACAAAGATATTAGATACACATGAATGGAATAGTTAAGTCATTATCAATATATGGACAATGTATAACTCTCAAGGAAACACATACAAGATATGGATTCTTCGTAATATATGTATATTCAACCATATATGCCTTCCTGTACATTCTCATAATATTGGGATTTCTATAAGGGTAACCATTTTTCCATTCCAAGTTCCAAATACTAGGATTGTTATATGGTCACATGACAATACTTTCTTGGATTTTTACTTGGTTAGTTTGGAAAGTCACTCATATTTCATATGATAACAAGACACAATTAAAAATTGTGTACAATTGTATGAATATGTAAAACATAGATGTAATAATAGCTTATTTTAAACTTAGCATGCACATAATATTGTAATAATTCAAAAAATTAGGTCATACAAAGGCCATAACATCATATGGACACAAAAACCACACTTTTCAATAAGAAAATCTTATGATAATAAAAAATAGTTACCATGCAAAATTTTGCCAAAATTTATATTGCATGTGTTCAATATGAAAAAGTAGAAAAATACCTAAATAGGCAATTATATGGCAAGATACCTATATAAATACTTCAATTTAAAAAACAATGCAGTATAAAGTTCATTTTTTTGTTTCCAAATAGAAACTAATAAAATAATTTCATGAAAATGTTGCCTTTAGCTCATTTACATGTAATTAGTGATAATTAGTGATTGTATGTAATTTTGTATTGAATGACTACTAAACAAAGACTAAATAAAAAATATTCGATGAAAAATTAGGATCTTCAACAACTGCATACATGAATTCTAGCTTCAAAGAACCCTAGATACCTGAAAAAGTCCTTTTTGCTAGCTCTAGGTCCAACTAGACCAAAGAAGGGGAAGTGACAGAGTCTTTAGGTCACAAGAGGGACCCCTGCCATATACATGAAGAAGTCCGTACAACAGGGTAGAGTAGAGATCCAAAATAGTAGACATGGGAGATATATGGGGAACTTACATGGATTCATGTAACTCCAAAATCAAGGTAGATCATCCACATACACCAACATGTACGACCTCATCCTCTAGGATTTGCCCTGTTCCTCAAGTGACATTTTAAAACTCCAAAACAATCTAAATGACTCCTGATATTAAGTAATAACATATTTATAGGATTATTTTGGATTAAATTTCACTCCAACTAATAACAACTCTCTTTTGGTTACCCCATCTACCAATGTGGTTGAAAAATGGCATGAAGCATCTACTTTGACCTCCAAAAAATGTGCATGATGATCCAGTAACACATCAAGCTCCCTAATGGTAAGAAGAGGCCGCATCTATGTCCTCTTAAGATTCTAAAAAACTATTAGTCAAAACCTATCCTTTGATGGCCATAAGTGGTTTGATGGGTCCAGCTAGAGGTCATGAATAGACCAAGTGTTGGAATGCATTGTTAATCCAACATAGATCAATTTGAAAGCATATATCTGTGCACCATGCAAAAGTGATCCCCCAGATGTTGTTTGAAGCACACAAACAAATACCCATGTATCAATTGGTCTAATAGTTCCATGCAAACACACAAGTATGTTTTGAATTAGTTAACTAATTTATAATTCTCAGTAAACTAAAACATTAATCATAAATTGATCCTGTGTTTTATAATTTATGTATGTATTATCACGGTTCTTGTTATTAATATCTAAATAATTTAAAATAAGACCATATTAAACATAACAATTCATGCAATAAAGGCTAAATAAGGTGAGATGAAAGCCAAGTAAGGTTTATAATCGTACATTAGTGGTGAGATCTAGAATGAGTTTCATGTCTTTCCAACTATATTTTGTGTTTCGATGGTTGTACTCCATCAAATACTCACTAAACACTCCCAACCACTCATTGATTTTAGGGAGAAAAGGAAATATAACCAAGTATATGCTTTGCCGCTCCTCCTTGCAACAAAGGAGTCATTATTGTATTTCGAGTCTATTAAAAAAATCTCTACATCTATTGAGTAGGATCTATGTCAAGGATATTTTTCTCAGCCTAGGTTATCAGTTCCACATTGAGGTGGACCCTCTTTTATGACCCAACATTGTGGTGCCCATATTTTTTTACAAAAAGGTGGTTTTGTAGATACCTGTAACATATAGTCGAAGTTTTAAAGATCCTAAAAAGTATTTTAATTTTTAGTATCACACGTAGAACATGTGATAAATGTTTGAATAACTTTTAGAAGTTAGTAAATTTATTTCAATGTAAGTATGTAATGAGAAGTATGTATGGCTTCTTTTGATCTAGAATGTTAAGAGTTGTATCTCTGATTGTTCATCATCTCTTGATGTTAACTTACCAAATCAAAATTTTGGACTTTCTATTTATTGGTGGGAATATTATGTTCATTCCATATGTATATATATCATTATGATGGAATGTGACATAAACCACGTGGCATACTTTATTCAATATCATTGTGATTAATACTTGTATGTTCTAACCATTATTGTAACCATATGTATACATCCAAGATACACACCTATTTCTTTCCCAATATCTCACTCTATCACATAATTGAGAATCCTCCTAAGGTTGGGCTAATTTTATGGGATCTTCAAGCTATATTGGTCATCACTAAGTCATTTTTATAAATCATAAAGTCAAATTTTTATAAATCATACAAAAGATTTGATGAATTCTAGATAGTAATCCCATTATTTGAAACAATGTGGACCAAGGCAAGAAGCGTGTTAATATAGTCATATCTTTTGTTCTAGTTGTGTTGGAGGTTAAAGCTCAAGTATATCTAGTAGTTTCATCAAGACTAAAACTATATATGTATCCAAGATTGAAGTAAAAGTTGTCAATTGAAAATTGATCCATCCTAAGAGTATATCATATAGGAACATAGCTCACTGAATGAAGATGGTATTTTTGAGTTGAAACCGCATTTGTCAACACTAGGGAACCATCATGCACAGATATGGGAAGTGAAGGGGTTTATTGGGATGATATCTAGAGGTAATGGTTATTTCATCCTTATGTTCTTGAATGAAGATGATTTGCACACTTCTATCAAAGGTGGTCCCTGGTTTGTGGTTGAAAATTGATGATCATAAAAAGGGAGTATTGGGTTAGCTGATGGAAAAACTAAAGCTATCTAAAATTCCAATCTGGCTTAGAATTCATGATATTACTCTTGAACTCTAAATTAGTGAGGTGTTCATGAGGATCATCTCCTATCTTGTAAAACATCTAAGACCTAATAAGATGAAAACATAATGTTGTAGGTTCTATACTTCAAATTTTGATTTTTGTGGCTTTCACTTTCTCAAACCTATTGGAGATACAAAGTGAAGATGGAAAAAATAATAAAATGTGATTTGAACATGAATGGGATCCTACAAGATGCATGTATTGTTGATATTTTTGTCCTGAATCCAGACTTTGTTATGCCCCATCTCTAAACAAAAAAAACAGAAGAAACCTAGGAGAGAGGGAAAGGAGAAGACTTGGGTTCCTTTATCTGACTCAACTTTAATTGAGGATAAAGTTGAGGTTTTTAGTGATACCTTTGAAGATATGGGATGTTTTGATTTGTCTATAGAACCTAATACTAGTGCTAACGAACTTACAATTCTCTTGAAGGATATGGTTCATGTTTTGAATGTTCTAATAATTTTGAATGGTGGTGTTAATGGTTTAAATTTCACTTTAGTTCCATACCTATTTGGAAGACACAAGACCAGAAGTCCAAATCTCCTCCAAGAGTGCAGATTAATTTTTTTTCTAGAAGTATTATTGCTTCTCTTAACAAGTTCTCTCTTATGTCTATCTATGAAGAAGGTGAATCTTTAAATGGGCAAAATTGTGAAGGTGAAGTTGTGGTTGTTTCTTCAGAATATAGTTTCATATGGAACGGTTGGATCTCCCTCAACAATTGCTTGGAATGTAAGAGATATACACAACATAATATCTTGAATAAAATAAGAGTTAAATAGAAATCAAGTAGACATCTATTTAATTTTTTAATCAAGGTTGAAGGATGGAGAAATTGATTTTGTGATAAATCTGATTGTAATGGTTAGGTACATATCTAACTTTAGTTATTACTCTTATACACACATCATCATTGTTTGGTTGGTTCCCATTATTGGCATCAACAATTTTGTAGAGAGTGACCAATTTATTCATTATGGGATTTAATTTTGTGAAACTTCTTTCTATTTTTCGACCATCTACATTGCTAATGGGGTTAATAGCAAAGTCTCTCATTGGATTTCCCTTTTGTCTATTCACTTCCTTAGTCCTTGATGTATCCTTGGTGACTTCAATTCAATGCATCCTTTATCCTTCTACCAAAGCATGAAATACTTCAATGATATGCTTGTGGATACTAATTGGATCAAAATAACTACTAAAGGCCCATACTTCACTTGGGATAGTAGAAGCAAGATGGGTGATAGTACTTTTCTAGAAATCGATTGAATCTGCAATCTAAACTTACTTAACTACTTTCTTGATGTTTGGGGTGAGGTTACTTCTACAATTGTGAGTGATCATCGTATCCTATGTATTCACTTTATGAATAACAAGATGAGGAAAACCCCTTTTAGGCTTGTCAATACTAGGGTGAATAAAAAGGGTTGTATGAAGATTATGAAGGATGATTGGCTGAATGATTCTAGAAAGGTGTCTGATACATAGAGTTTATATGACACTTCAAGCAGTTAAAGATTCCCTCATAAAGAATAAAGACTCATTTGGTAATTTCCTTTCTAGACCTAAAGAACTAGAATCTATTGCAACATGTCTCTAGATTAAAGATGGTCTTAATCTAGAAGATAATGACTTAAATAAGCTCTTTGCAGATACAAGGAAACAAGATGTAAAAGCATTAGATGAGGAGGAGATTTTTCTGAAGCAAGAATTAAAAGTCCAGTTCTTGAGAGAAAGTGATAGAAACAATTATTTGTTCTATACTTCTTAACCATAAGAATCAATAACAACCTTCAATTCTCACTATTGATGATCACAACGTCTATGACTTGGATGACATTGATAGTCATATTGTTAACTATTATTATCAACACTTTAACTCTACATTTTCTGATTATGTTAACTGGAAGATGATTGGGTTATTCCTTCTATTTCTTCTAAAAATATTTATATTTTGAAGAAGAGTATATCTAAGGAAGAGATGGAATATACATTTAAGCATTTGAAGGTTGATAAAGCTCCTAGCCCAATGATTTTAATGCTTTACTCTTCGGAACCTGTTGAAAACTTATTAGCAATTATATAACAAAAATTATTATGATCTTCTTCGTTATAGGGAAATTGCATATAGAGTACAATCATATTTTTATTAATTTGATCCCAAAGATTGCAGGTGCTTCTTGTTTGAAGGAGTTTTGACTCAAATCTCTTTGAAACATTATTTGCAAGGTTATTACAAAGGTACTTGCAAGTAGGTTGAGTTTAGTTCTTCCTAATCTTATTGACAAGAACTAGATGGTGTTTAGAAAAGGTAGATCTATTGGTGATGCTATTCTCTTGGCAAATGGCATCCTTAGCACTTTTTCAAATATTCATAGTCTTGGAAAAATATGTGCAAAGGTACATCTCTCAAAGGCCTTTGATAGGTTCAGCAGAGATTTCATTCTCTTTATGCTTGAAAATGTGTTTCTCTAGAAGGTGACTGAGACGGATTGATGTTTGCTTCAACACTGCTTCTTTCCAAGTTGTAGTTAATGGTTCCCCTTCATCCTACTTGGAATCCTCCAATGGTGTAAAGCAAGCAACCCCTTATCCGCATATACTTTTATTCAGGCTATGTAGGGATTCTTTCTAGTTATTAACACCTTTGTTGATAAAGGTTTAATTAGTCCCATTAAAGAGTCTGATAACTTCGGTATTTCACACATAATCTTGTTGATGATTTACTTATATTCTCTAAGTCTGTTGATAAGTTGGATCATTCCATGAAGAATGTTCTTGATTATTTTATTTCTACTCTGAATCTTAATACTAAAAAAAGCCAACTTTTTGTTAGGAAAAGAAACTGCATTGAGATGTTCCATGATATTCTCAATATTCATGTTGTCCCCCTTTGTGTAAAATACCTAGAAGTCCCTTTATTTAAAGTAAGACTTATTGAAGCCATGTGTAATTCTATTATTCATAAGATACATATGAAAAAACTATATGCTTGGAAATGAAATCTTCTTTCCAAAGCTGTTAGAATTGAGTTAGTCATTTTTACTCTTTTAATTTATATATTTTCTAGATTTCTACTTTTCCCATCCCAAAGTCCACTATTCTTCACATAGAATACTTAGGGAACTTATTTGGAGAAATAGTGATGAGAAAAGACACATGAATATTGTCTCCTAGGATAACATTTGTAAACAAAGGATTAAAGGTAGTTTAGGCATAACTAATATTCATGACTGGTCAAAGGTAGGTACCCTCAACAATCTCTGGGTTATTGCTAGTGAGAAGCAATCTTTATGGGTCAAATGGTTACATGAGAAGTACTTCAATTTGGACTTTTTTTGGTCAGTCAAGTGTAATTTAGGTCTTCCACTCATATATATCTCTTAAACCTCACATTACCTTTCACATTGGTGATGGTAAGAAGCTTCTTTTATGGAAGGACCCATGGCTATCTCTAAACTAAACTTTATTGGATATTTTGGACAAATAACTTGTCTTAATATTGGGCCGGGGTCTCGATTACAAAGTTAATAGTTGCATTAATAAATGATACATGGTTCCTTCCTAGTTTTTGTGGTGCTAATTTTCTACAGGAGGTCCTTCATACTCTACCTCCTCCCAAAGGGGGTGAGGATCATATCACAATTTGTGGAAAAAAATAGATTAAGGTGAAAGATGTTTGTGAAGTGATTGTGATAAAAGTCTTAGAACTAGATAGGGATATTGGGTTTGGAGTGGTAGAATTCCCCATAAATGCTCCTATTTTTTATGGAATCTTTTTCTAAATATAGTTCCTACTAAGAATTATCTGTAGAAAGTAGGCTTTTGTCTTCCCTCAAGATGCATTGTTTGCAAAGTCAACTCTAAAAATATTCTACATTTGTTCTTTGATTGTGATATTATTTGTCGTGCTTGGAGTTTTTATTTGTTGATCATGGTCAAAAGGCCTAAGTCCTTGCATGATACTCTGAGTTTCAAGGGTGAGAGGGGGTAGTTACTACTTTCATCCTACACTATGCTTGGTTGATAGAAACTTTCTGATCTTCACTAACTATGATAGAAATATTGATACTATTTGTTCCAAAAGTATGAAAGATGCCTATAGTTTCTACGTATAGGCTTCATTTCTTCTTTTTTCATAGTTCTTTCCTTCGATAGAAGTATGGATATTCCTTACTGACTAGATCTATAAATAATTTTTGATGCAATAGAAGTAACATGTTGATTCCACCAAAAAAAATCCCATTATTGGAATAAGATGTGAAGACAATTATATAGTAAGTAAATATGATAGATAAGGGTGTTAGAGAAAAAATTAAGCTTTTAAGTAAAACTATAAGAACTAATTATGGATATTTAAATCATTAAGAAAAAATTGGAAAAAATCCTAGATGAGCCCACCCAACAACAAATAGGCATAGAAAAAATGTCCATGCATTAGTTAAGGAAATTTTATCATAATCAGAGAAGGTATTAGGAACCCCACTTTACCAAATACAACTCACTAATGCACAAGTTATGTTGTTGAAAAAATTATTTTAGCTTGAATTTTGATTTAGCAATTGGAAAGAAAAATAAAAGACATACGCAAAACTTTTTGATTGGACCCTTTTCGAGGCCTCAAAATGATCATGTGACTTTCCATCATAAGCCTCAATACTCTAGTGGATTAGGATCCCAATAACATATGGAGAGTTGACTGAACATCTTGGCTACTGGAGGTAATTTCACCAGCATCAAATCCCCAATTCTTGTTCACCATGAATGATCATGTTTGGTGTATAAGATGTTGTGGGCTATAGAGAGAGAGAAGATATGAAATATTTTAGAAGTATAAGTTAGATTGAAATCAAGATTTATTTTTATAAAGTGGTGATGAAATGGTTATCATGTGATAATATTTCATCATAAGTTTGATGGTTTAATCAAGAAAGAAAATATTAAAATCAACAGAAGATAAAGTCAATCAATGGATGTCATATATGAGATTAAACAAAAATAAGAATAATTAAGAAAAAAGTCATTAAATCCATTCCAAAACTAAAAGATATGATTAGTAGAAAAATGGATACTCCAACAAGATATTATACTATATATAGTATTACAATAAATAAAAATATTTCTAAAAAATAATAAATATGATAAGCAATCGAACTAGAGACTAGAACTATATTCCCTATGTGCCTCCTTAATGTTCTACAACCTCAACGTCTGCAAAAAATTCTATTCTAGAGGTAGTTCTAACTAAAAGAATGTGAGATAGAGTTTGAAATAAAGTGGTTTTTCAAAATCTACCTCTAACATAGTTGAAACGGTTGAGGTTTGATGGTGAAAATTCCAAGGTATATACATTGTTTAAGGTGTCAAGAATTTGGTAAACATGGGTGTAACATGCTAAAATTTGAGGACTTACATAAAATGATCTTAAAAGGAATTATTTGACTACCCATATCAACAAGGTGCAACCCCTTTAAAGGGAGACCATCACCAAAGAACTATGTGGTTAAGAGTGCTCATCCCAGTGTAGTACTAGGATGGGTTACCAGTCAGGAAGTTTATCCTAGGTTGCGCGTAAGTGATGGCAAAGTGTGTAGTTAAGGCTAGTGGTGGTCTGTGGGGCCAATCGTCATTCCTGAAACCTTACTAGAGCCTTGGACCAAGGGTTCGAGCATTACAAATGGTACCGAAGCTAATTCGCCTCTAGTAGGTGGGGCCCACATGGGCATTTAGCATGCCAGTATTAAGCCATGTAGTCCATGCAAGTTGGAAAGGGTTATCTTTTGAGACAAGATGGGGTCACCTTTGATATGGTAGCCATGGATGGGTGTCTTGCATGTGAGTGATCATTCCCGAAACCTTGTTAGATCCTTGGATTATTGGCCCGGGCATTACAATGGGTGTAATTTGTATATTTTCTAACATGTTTCCCCTATCTTTGAGTGTATTTGGAATTTGGGGCATCAATGCTACACAACATGCTACATGCATATATAATTTTTTGTCCTCCATGTTCAAGCATGAAGGATTTGATTTTTTGTTGTAGGTACTTTCTAAGGAAGTTTGATCCAGTCTTTCTCTAAGTTTCTTGCCTTGTTAGATTTGTATTGTTTTCATCTTTGGAACTTCATTCTTAGTGTGAGATTCGTCCACAAGTGGTTGAATTTTGTGTTTAGATAATAAAAATAAGATTAAAATTAGATAATATAGGTAAAACTTAAAGACCATTACTTCTTTTCCTTTATCCTCTATTATTTGGATACTTTTAACTTTTATAAAATAGAAAATTCTAATTTTATAATAGAAATTGAACTTAAAACTATGATTTGAAAGTGAATACATTATTAGTAGATAATTCCATAGTGTAATTTCTTAAAAATATAATGTAGACAGCTAACTTATAGTCCAAATTGCATGGGTATCCAAACTAATATTTTTCTTTATCTATGAATGCTATAGAAAAAGATGGTACTGGACAAGATGAAATAGATAGAAATAAAGTCATATTTGAGAAAATTAGAAAACTTTGACACACATTGGGATATTTATTTTATCATGACTATTTTTTTAGAATAAAAATATGGTGTCAAAAATTTTATGCTATGTAGACAAGGCTTGAGGTATGGCTAAGGACCAAAAAAATTGAGCCAACGATAATCCACATGTTTGGTCATAAAGAAGAAAGGATGACACTAACCATGAATGACATGATAAACATAAGTCTTATATTTAACATTAATAACTCTAAATGTCATCATGCTTCTTAATTCATATATTTAATATATAAATCATTGAGTTTCTAAGGTCAATCTTATATCTAGATCATTTAGATGAATACGGGCTTAGACATCTTCTTACTTAAAAGGGAGCTTATGAATCGATTTGGAATCAGTTTAAAATCTCAATTACTTGGAGGTAGATCAATCTATGTCTAGATATTCTAGACAATGAATAATTTCATTGTCTTTTTGTGGTTGAATGTATTAATTATCTATTTGATGAATTCATTAATGGCTCCAAGTGTGGGGTTATGATCTACTGTAAGTTTTAAATTATTTGGTGGAGTTGGTTTAATGATTAGATGATCTAGACTTTTTGAGAAGAGAATGTGAGAGTGTTTAATACATATTCTAAAACATGGGGTGCATCAAACAAGGAGAAAATGATAAGATGGTTCATTTTTTCATTTGTAGTACAAGACAAATGTGACATGAATGCAAACTAGCAATGATGGTGTCTATTTGTACAATGTCTTATAGAATTACTAGAGTGTAGGGTTTGATCTCAGAAAGTTTGTTTTCATTATAGGACTTTAATGTCACGATGTAACCATCTATTTAGGATTTGTCTTTTATAATGAAGATTAACTATCCGAGATATGTATTTTCAATGCATCTACTAAACATACCCTCTAATTATCTTGTCATCGGGATATAATGTTTTTTATTTATGAACTACAGTAAATTAGAAAACATTAGATGAATAACTCAATGTTTTTTCAGTGGTTTATTATCCATTTTCTAGGCCAATGTATATGTTTTTATGAAGGATAAATAGAACAAACATTAACTAAAGAGATAATATCATCTAAAAAGAAAAGATATAAACAAATAATATATTACATTTTTTATTTATCTTGTTTAAATAGAACAAATAATAAGAACTTCTAGTTAAACAATTAAGAAATTTCACATATGAAACACAAAATAAAAATATGAATACTATATATTCATTTCAAATTACTTCTATAACATCTATGTTTAATATTTCATAATAAGTACATTATATTTAGAAAATCTATATCCATATTATCTTATGACAACATGAGATATTGTTACTTTCTCGCACATCCCATTTCATGAACATATTCATAAAAGAAATAGAATTATATATTACTTTCTCACTTTTTTACTATTCCCTAAAACTACTTTCCATATACCTAACAAGTAAACATATCAATACTTTAGGGTTTAATTGGATAGCCTAAGGTAACTATATCAATCAAAAACCAGCATATACCTAGGTGGTTTTGTCTATGATCCTTATGTAACGTCCCAAGATTTGAGGCCTCTGATAACATGATCTTAAAAGGAATGATTGGACTACCCATATCACCAAGGTGCACCTCCTTTTCTGGGAGCCCATCACTAAGAACTCCATAGTTAAGTGTGCTCAGCTTGGAGTAGTACTGGGATGGGTGACCTATCGGGAAGTTGATCCTGACATGCGTGTGAGTGAGGACAAAGTGCACATTTAAGGCTAGTGATGGTATGTGGGGACATGCATCATTCCTGAAACTCTACTAGAGCCTTGGGAAGTGGGCCCAAGTGTTACAAATGGTATCAGAGCCATAACCCCTCCAGTAGGTGGGGCCCACATGGGCATGTGGCATGCCAGTCTTGAGTCGTGCGGTCTAGGCATGTAGAAAGGGCTATCCATGGTAGACGTAGGCACCCTTGCGTTGGTATTTCGTGATCGGGAGCTGGGTGTCCATGAGCCATTGTGGGTTTGTACTAAAATGGGGTTAGATTATGAGGCCGTATAGTTGAACCTTGACGAGGATGTCAAGAGTCTAAGTGGGGGAGATTGTAACGTCCCATGATTTGAGGCCTCAGATAACATGATCTTAAAAGGAATGATTGGACTACCCATATCACCAAGGTGCAACTCCTTTTTTGGGAGCCCATCACTAAGAACTCCATAGTTAAGTGTGATCATCTTGGAGTAGTATTGGGATGGGTGACCTGTCGGGAAGTTGATCCTGGAATGCACGTGAGTGAGGAAAAAGTGTGTAGTTAAGGCTAGTGGTGGTTTGTGGGGCCATGCATCATTCCTAAAATTCTACTAGAGCCTTGGGTCGTGTGCCCATGTGTTACACCTTGCCTCTCATTCCTTCTCCTAGGTAAAAGTATGCCTCATACCCAATTTCTTAGACACATTCACATGTCAAAATTCATATTCTATATATCACTTATTAGGGGCCTTTTTTCACCTCTATGGGTGCCCGCCTAATTCTGTGTACATATATTTCCTAAGGAAATTGGGGACTCTATTTATCCTCAGTGTGTCTCCCTATTCCATGTTAATTAGTTCCCAAGATCCAACATTATTCCAAGACTCATTCTCATAGATATTTTACCCTACAGTAACTCCCATTACATAACCCTAAAATAGACATTTGGAGGCATCCACTATTTTAAGTGTCAAACTATGTGTAATAAGTTGTCACTTGATTACTTTTCTGGTTAATTCATATTTGAGGGTTTAAGTCTCATTTGGAATATTGTAGGAATACTAAATGTGAGTTCCTCTCCATGAAGTATACTATAAACAATAAAATATGAATAGACGTATATTTTACCAATCTATTTCTCATAATAACTTATCAATTTCATGCCTTGAAAAATATAGTACAATTTAATCTCATGATGTATCAAATAATCTCACATTTCATAATGAACATATAATTTTGACCGATCTTGGGCATCATATAATCCTCTCCAACATTTTTCTCAAGGATTTGATGCCTTTCTTTGTCAACAACATTTTCAACTACTAGATACAATTTCCTTGCCACCATTAATAATGTCATTCACACGTATATTTCATATTCAGTGGGATTTTTCTTAGTTGCATCATTCCATTTTTTCATCATTTATAACATTCCTTGATGTTTCATATACATGTAGTAATACACATCAAAAATCTTATGATGTTCATTGTCATTGTATGTTTCCTTGATAGACCTTTCTTTGTCAACAACATTTTCAACAACATTTTCAACAACATTTCCTTGATAGACCTTTCTTATGATGTTCATTGTCATTGTATGTTTCCTTGATAGACCTTTCTTTGTCAACAACATTTTCAACTACTAGATACAATTCCCTTACCACCATTAATAATGTCATTCACACGTATATTTCATATTCAGTGGTATTTTTATTAGTTGCATCATTCCATTTTTTCATCATTTATAACATTCCTTGATGTTTCATATACATGTAGTAATACACATCAAAAATCTTATGATGTTCACACGTATGTTTCCTAGATAGACCTTCTTCACCAGGTGGAATCTCTAACATATTGTCATTGTAAGTTGGTGAAGAATTGAGATTTTGACGGGGTGACAGAGTAGTTTGTTGATCCCACTTCTTATCTTTGATGTTCTTCATCTAGGATTTCCTCCTCTCTTACCTGGAGTACATTCTCTACTTCTTCTTCTTTGCTTTGCTCAGGGTCAGAGGGGCTTGAGGATGATTATGAGGGAGAGGGGTTGACAATTTTTTTTGGACCTTTTCTATGCTTGCCTCTCCTCCTAGTGTCTTTGTTCATCCTCCATTACTTATAGAAACTCCTCGTATTCCTTGTGCATTTCTTGTAAGTCTTTTTACATTTCATCCCTCTCCCTTCTAAGTTCTGCCATCATAGCTGACATTGCCTGCATTGCATGTATCATTGCTTTTTGGTTGGTGAGGACGTCCTCCGTGAATTGAGGGAGGGTTGTGATTCTCTCATCCAATCTTTCTACCTTTGTAGTTAGTGCTTGCAGTCTAGATGAAATATTCAATGAATTAGAAGATGATATTTTTGTAGTTGGACATCAAATAGGCACTCGAGTTTATCCCAAAGGCTTGTTTGGGGTCATCATTTGTGTGGTTCTATTTTTGCACCCATTGCATGAATCTTTTGCTGTGGTGTTACTTTCTTTACTTGGACTGGAGGTGGGACAGTTTCTCAAGTTCTGCTAGTTGATCTTCACCTTCAATATTGGGGGTTGTGGGTGCTTTCACTTGCTCATCTGAACTTGTTTCCTTCATCTGGTTGTCACCTGGTTCCATTGATTGGCTTGGGGCCTGTCTATTTACTCAATTTAGCGACATGTACCTCTTTCTTCCCTAATTCCATAAGTGGTTGGGTCGTGAAGGCATCAACCATTTCTTCATTGATTCCAAGGGTAGCTTATTCTAGTTGTACCAGTTGTTCTGTTCTCTCTAGACCTTCCTCTTATTGTGTTGTGGGTCCAAACTTGATTTTGGTTTTTTAGAACTACCTTGCGGGTTTGATTGTCAACTTTTTTCCCCATAGGTTGCACAACTTTCTCTGGTTCTTTGATTGATTCCTTCACTGGACTAGAGGGTTTATCGCCAGGATTTCTAATAATACTAGATATCATATTGTCGATATTTTCTCTAGAGACGATCATGTTGTGAGCATCAGAATGACTCATCTCCGGGAGAGGCAGTAGTGTATCTGATTTTTCATTCTTATAAAAATTTTTTTCTCCCTTTTGTGCAATCATCCCTGCTACAATAAGGAATTTGATATTGATCACTCAGATTCCTTTAGTTTCCTTAGACTTCTTTAGTTCTACTAGGTTGAGATAATAAAATGTGATTGATGTGATATGGCCTCCCATGCAAAATTATTTTCTATCATCTAGGAGGGAAACTATAGATAGTTATTCAATTAAAAGTCATCTGATATTGATTGTCCTTTTCTCAATTATAGACCATCTTAGAAAGAGGTCTCATGTGGATATGCTTCCAATTTTGGATCTTGAAAAAAATGATGTTTGCAAATATCTTCTAGATTACCCTGATGAAGTAAGAAGGCATATATGTTGCCTTTGAGGGCCATAGTCTATGATTTGACTTAAGGAATACCTCTCCCAAGTTTTGCAGTTGTTGAATCCTATGGCATCTCTCTCATACCTTGCTTCCATGCTATCCCTAGATTATTCCTTTATTTCAATGAATATTGCATCAATATCTTCTCTGTTAGAAAGTAGTCATTCCCAATTATAAGGACTTGCAATTGAATTCTCCTCCCACATCCTCTTTTTCTTTGGCATCAAGAGGCACCTTTATCAAAGATGACATAAATTTAGTGGTGAAGTTAGTGTAGGAGCGTTGAACATCTGTGCAGATGATATGGAGGTTATCTCCCTTCAACAATTCTACAAATCTTTCGGTGACTCCCAACTACTGAAAAACATACCTATCCATGTATTGGGTTGGTTTGAAGGTGTTAGTTTTGAAGAACTATTCATACTTAGTCCAATATTCCTTGTCTCTAGGTTGAAAGGCATCTTCCAGTTGTTTGTGTCCTCCATCAGATGACATTTCTATCTTAGTTGCAACAGTTTTGATTGTTGCAGTCTCTGTTGATGATGTGGCTCCTCTACCTTCCATCTTATCCTTCTTCCCTACTCTGGTCTCTTTGTGCATTGGGTTTTCTAGGTCAGTCATCTTGCCTTCCACTTTCCTTTGGTCTTGGTTTCTTCCTCAGAAGGAACATACTCATAAGTGTTTGTCTCTTCAGATAGTTGTGATTCCTCCTTTTACTCAGGCGATTCATTCCCTGCCAAGGTTTAATATTATTCTTTCCCCAATTGTAGTTGCACCCTCTTATCTCAGGCATGACCGGATGTGCATATAAGACTTTGGTGATGATCTTGATTGCTTCCTGGATCACATCCAGTGATGTGTCCTTCTTATTTAGGGAGTCTAAAGAGGCTACGACATCATGTGGACTTATGTGAATCTATTTATTAGTAGTGTAAGATCTGTTGCTTCAATCGATCAAAACAATATGGTTGAATTTACTAATCAGTACTAACAAGGTAGGGAAGGAGGGAAGGTGAACGATGAGATTCTTGTCAAGATTAAAGAATCAGAAGAGTTGAAGGTCAATCAAGGATCTCCTTACAGTGATGGCTAAAAATTTAAATGGTTAAACTAACAATCCTCAATTATCTCTGAGATTTTTAGAATCTTAGTGGTCATTGAGAAATTTGGTCTTGTCAATAACTCTAGGAGGTCACTGAAAACCTCGATGGTCATTGCGATTTTTTAGAATCTTAATAGTCATTGAATTTTTTGTCAACCCGGATGGTCATTGAACATAAACAATTCTCAATAGATAGTTGGTCTCTTATAATCCCAAAAATCTCAGTGATTGTTGAAAATCTCACGGAGAACTAAGGAGTCTTACTTTATGATCAAGGGGCTTGGTGATTAAATCTGAGGTTAGACAAATGAATAAAAGGGAAATATATAGTGAAACCCTAATCACGTATGATGAAGGTGGTGTACATCATGAGAGAGTGGAAATGGGGGGTACCGTCCTTTGGTTGATGTTTAGTCGGTGAAGTAGTAAAGCCACCAATTCCCTTTGATTGTGTTCTGTTGGATAAATTGGATATTATGATAAATCCCCTTGTTTCGATGATGACAAACATTTCATTCTTATTATTCTAACGAGCTACTTGAGTATGCAGGATTATGGTGGATGACAAAGCAACTAGGGAAATCATGAGCTTACATATTTATTTTCATGCAATGTAATCACTATTGTAAAAACTTGTACAGTTATATAATGTACAAGTACTTAGAAGTGCATGTAAATCAAGCGTTAGAATTTCCCTAGCTAAACACCATAGTTAGACAAGTCATCCCTTCCAATAGGATCACATTATGCACACTCATGCACACACTTAGTGCCTTATTTGATAAATTGAAACAGAGTCAATCTCGGTCGACACACTCCTCGACCGAGACACTCTCGGTCGACAAACTTCTCGACCGAGATTGACCAAAAGTAGCCGTTAGACACAGCAGTTAACAGTTGCAAATAAACGTTAATCCAGAGAGCCTCTCGGTCGACAAAACTTCGACCGAGTAGGTATCTCGGTCGACAAATGGTCGACCGAGATGGTCTCTGATAGCAACTGTAGAATAAAGCAACTAGCCGTTGCAAAAGCACCTAACTTATACCTAACGGCTAGTTAAGCACTTAGAACCCCCTAGAAGTTGTCTAGAACGTCCTTAAGCTTCCATAGGTCATTCCTATAAATAGGACAAGCCTTAGGACACTAAGATATACTCACATACTCAATTGTGCAATCCTTGAGCTTACACTACATTGGGAATCTGTTTAGAGCAATAGTGCAATTCCCACACTTGTTATTTATTCCTATTGCTCCCATTTCGTGTCCAATAGGCTAGTATCTCCTATCCACTACAATCACTTTGTCATATACATTGGTTAGGAGATCTACACGCTTGATATAGGCAAATCAAGCCTTGGGCTTAAAGGATAAGTTGTAATTTCTGTTTTCTTTCTTATTCCTTTGTATCTTTTGTACTCTCCTTGCTACTCCTAGGGTTGGAGGCTGCGGATTGGAGAGGGTTAACTTCTTAGGTGGAGAAGGGGACTTCAAGCTACTTCAAGAAGGTTATCGCACGGGAAGCTACTTCAGAAGGCTGGTGCAACGGGAGTTGGTGCATCTATTTCAAGGGAAGGCTGCTTCAAGGTTGGGCGATTACTTCTAGGTGAAGGCTGCTTGAAGGGTTTGGGAAAAGAAATTGTATTTTATGTAAAGTCCTTGCGAGGTAATAAAATAAATTTCTTTTCAAATCTCGGTTGGGTAAGCAACCGGGTAGTGGACTGACGGCTATAGTATTTGCTATAGTTGGAACCACTCTAAACCCTGTGTCTCCTTGTCCAATATTTTCATTGTGGTTGTTTGAGTTAATTAATTATTAAAATTATCTATAAAACTCTATTCACCCTCCCTTCTAGTAGTTTTCAATTGGTATCAGAGCAGGCTTCAAGGAGCCCTAACACGGTCTTGAAGAAGATAAAGGGAGGAGGTGACTACAACCACAAGCAAAGGAGCATGGACCAATGTTCAACAAGTTGCAATTGGTGCTTAGGAACAAAGCACTCTACATCTAGATGTCCATGGAAGTCAAAGAAGGAAGATGTGACTAAAGAATGCCTTATTGCTACAACTAGTGAAGAAGAAGAGGAGGTAAGCCTTTATGATTTACCTAAAGAAGAACTAGTTGCTATTATTGAAGAAACACATAATAAATATGTTGAATGCAAGAAGCAATTAAAGAAATCAAATAAAGAAAATGATGACTTAAATGCTAGACTTCATGCTCTTGCATCCGAAAATGACGATCTATATGCTAAATTGAATACTCTTGGTTTTGAAAAAGATAGCATTGTTTCTGATAATCGTACTTTGAAATCATCTCTAAGTAGTAATGAAGAGAAGATTTTCACTCTAGAAACAAACTATGATCTTCTATGTCAAGAAAAAGCTGAATTGCTTGCAAAATTAAATGATATTCAAAAACAACCTATATTGTGCACCCATGTAGATTATGACAATATAGTGAAAGAAAGAAATATGTTATCATCCAATCTAGACCAAGCAAAATTAGATATCAAGAAAAGAATGGAAGAGATCACCAAGCTACAACAAAAAGTTAGAAGTTTAAATAACAATGGCATCCTTGATCAAATATTAGATAATCCCTATCATCAAATTGGGAAAAGAGGACTAGGTTATAAGCCTAAGGGAAAATCCTATCAACAACCTAGTTGGAGAAGGACACAAGTAAGTCAATCCATGAATGTACATAGAGGCAAATATACATTTGTATCAAAGAACAACCTAGACCAAAATCATAGAAAGAGATATGAGGTTGATTCTATATGTTGCCACTATTGTTTACGTCTTGGACATTACTCCTTCTCCTGCCCATACAAGAAAAAGGATGTTGAGTTGGTATGGGTTCCAAAACCCCCAAATTGATTCTATTAGACTAAGTTGAGATGTGACCAAAGCCTTTAATTTGTATATCTTTATGTCTATCTCAACTTAACATGTAGGGATAATAAATCGAAACTTAAAAAGATTTGGTTTAAAGGTTATCTTGATCAAAATTAAACTAAACTTTAAAATTGCATAATCAAATTAAATTTTACTTGAAAACTATTACTGAAACACATTTCAGAAACAATACAGAAACTTTCTCGGTCGAGAAACTGTTCGACCGAGAACGCTTTCGGTCGAGCAATAGTCGACCGAGCAGATTACTGTTTTCAAGTTCTGCTGTATTTATTTTTTTGGTGTTGCTATCAATTTGTTATAAATGTTTGATCAAGATTAAATTGCAGGAAATATTTTAAATCAAATCATATTGATCTCTCTACATCATGAATATAACATCTTTAAACGTTTTGCAAAAATGATATATGAAGACTGTTTCTTGAACAAACTTTACTCCTTGGTTAAGAAAGTTTATTAAGCATGTTCATAGTTTGTCTTAAAACTGAAAACTCATGAAACATGAATAAGATTCTTTTGGACTATCATCAAATTGATTTGAAAATGAATTATGATAGTTTAAAATTAAGGAAATTACTGTTTCACATGGATTATCCTAAATATTTCTTGATCCATGTATGCAAACCATGAATAGTCATTGCTCTTTATCATTGTGATTCAGTCCATATGAAGATATCATTCTGCACAAATGATAAAACTTATTGGCACAAATGCATTTCACATATAAGCGCTCAAATTGGAAACATACAGTAAAATTGCTGAATAATCTTTTGACGGATCTGTGTGCCATCTATTTGCTGTTAATGACTATTTTACATGCAAAACTACTTGAAGATCTTTTTGATATCATCATGTTTAGAATCAACTACTTCACATGATTTTCTAAAGTATCTTCTGGTCTATCTATATAGAAATCATGTAATATGACATTTAGTTTAAATGACTACAATTACTGTATCTCATGAAAGAATTATGGTTCTATCATTGCATCATGGGTATGTCTTCACTACTTTATCATTCAACTCATAAAAATGATGCTATGCTACACAGAACAAATGGAAAATGATTATTGTATACATGACCTCTTGATGATTTATAGCAAGCAAATGTGTTATTGGTGATTTATTGCTTAGACATAGAACTTTAAGGATTGAAATAAAATGAAGAATTTCTCAATAGGTATCTATAAGATATTGAGATATTAATCATGCCTTCATTGTTAAGAAGATGTTTTCATATTAAGTATCACTTAACATGCTTCATTATACTTTGATTCATATATACAAATCTTGAATATAATTGTATATATCATAAAAGCATCTTGACATAATAAATAATAATTGTGGACACAACTTGTGATCAAGATGTTGCTATGCCAAGCCAAACGGTGTCTCTTAGAACAAAATATTATTGTTTTATCTATTTGTTCTAAGAAATCAAAAGCAAATATCTTGACTTTAAAGATATTAATCTTGTTTTCAAAATATATGTTTCTAAAGAATCTTATGATAAGGGTATACGAAGAAATGGGATTTGATATTTTTTACCCATAAGCATATGAAACATCATTTACAATGAATGTAAAACATGCATTTTAGAAATATCAAAGTCAAAGACTTCACTATGATGCTCATATTAAGTCTTTATAATAGGTATATCTTAATGTGCTTCAAATTGATATTTACAGCTATCTGCAGAAATTATACTTCACATATGAATGATTATCTTGCAAATCTGCAGAATTTGCCTCTTGGTTAAAATTAAAATTGACCAAGGGGCGCTACGGTCGTAGTCAAGGGCGACCTAAAATAAGCTTGGACAAATATGCTTATTGGACATCATTTTAATAAACTTAATCTTAGTATATTTTTTGATAAAAGTCAAAATCAAAACTTAAAATTATTTGTGACCTTAATAGTTTTAAATTGCTTTAAATTATAAAATTCAGGGGGAGCTCATAAAAACCAATTTGATTAAGAGCTCATTAAAGCTGGTCATAACCTTAGCATTCTCAAATCTATGACGAAATCTAGGAAGAAATAAGAAATATATGAATCTCCATAAAAATGATATATCTTGTTCTTAAAGGAATTCTCTAGACAAATCAGGATTTAAACATCCCTTGTATTTGGTTAGAGACATCTTCATATATTCTAAGCTTAAAGGACTCTCATTTCATTTTCAGGACTTAACATCCCTTATAAAATGGGTGAGAAATCAACATATATATGCCATAAACCTAACATGATCTCATATCATTTCAAGGCTTAACATCCTTTGCAAATGATTGAGAAAATTGTGGCTAAATTAGACAAAAATGACATAAATCCCTATTTCTTATAGGATATGTAATTAAGGGGGAGCTTAATATAAAATTAAGGGGGAGACGAAATAAATGTTCATATTGGATATCTTTTTGAAATGACAAAGGGGGAGAAAGAATATGAATATAAAATAAAAAATATAAATATAAAAGAGTTTCATCTTCTTGTAAAAACAAGAATGGCTACAAAAGGTAATCCTCAGGTATGAAACTCACATGCTTTATATTTCCTTATTTCATATTTTAGGAAATGTTTGTCATCTTCAAAAAGGGGGAGATTGTTGGATAAATTGGATATTATGATAAATCCCCTTGTTTCGATGATGACAAACATTTCATTCTTATTATTCTAACGAGCTACTTGAGTATGCAGGATTATGGTGGATGACAAAGCAACTAGGGAAATCACGAGCTTACATATTTATTTTCATGCAATGTAATCACTATTGTAAAAACTTGTACAATTATATAATGTACAAGTACTTAGAAGTGCATGTAAATCAAGCGTTAGAATTTCCCTAGCTAAACACCATAGTTAGACAAGTCATCCCTTCCAATAGGATCACATTATGCACACTCATGCACACACTTAGTGCCTTATTTGATAAATTGAAACAGAGTCAATCTCGGTCGACACACTCCTCGACCGAGACACTCTCGGTCGACAAACTTCTCGACCGAGATTGACCAAAAGTAGCCGTTAGACACAGCAGTTAACAGTTGCAAATAAACGTTAATCCAGAGAGCCTCTCGGTCGACAAAACTTCGACCGAGTAGGTATCTCGGTCGACAAATGGTCGACCGAGATGGTCTCTGATAGCAACTGCAGAATAAAGCAACTAGCCGTTGCAAAAGCACCTAACTTATACCTAACGGCTAGTTAAGCACTTAGAACCCCCTAGAAGTTGTCTAGAACGTCCTTAAGCTTCCATAGGTCATTCCTATAAATAGGACAAGCCTTAGGACACTAAGATATACTCACATACTCAATTGTGCAATCCTTGAGCTTACACTACATTGGGAATCTGTTTAGAGCAATAGTGCAATTCCCACACTTGTTATTTATTCCTATTGCTCCCATTTCGTGTCCAATAGGCTAGTATCTCCTATCCACTACAATCACTTTGTCATATACATTGGTTAGGAGATCTACACGCTTGATATAGGCAAATCAAGCCTTGGGCTTAAAGGATTAGTTGTAATTTCTGTTTTCTTTCTTATTCCTTTGTATCTTTTGTACTCTCCTTGCTACTCCTAGGGTTGGAGGCTGCGGATTGGAGAGGGTTGACTTCTCAGGTGGAGAAGGGGACTTGAAGCTACTTCAAGAAGGTTATCGCACGGGAAGCTACTTCAGAAGGCTGGTGCAACGGGAGTTGGTGCATCTACTTCAAGGGAAGGCTGCTTCAAGGTTGGGCGATTACTTCTAGGTGAAGGCTGCTTGAAGGGTTTGGGAAAAGAAATTGTATTTTATGTAAAGTCCTTGCGAGGTAATAAAATAAATTTCTTTTCAAATCCCGGTTGGGTAAGCAACCGGGTAGTGGACTGACGGCTATAGTATTTGCTATAGTTGGAACCACTCTAAACCCTGTGTCTCCTTGTCCAATATTTTCATTGTGGTTGTTTGAGTTAATTAATTATTAAAATTATCTATAAAACTCTATTCACCCCCCCTTCTAGTAGTTTTCATGTTCACCTTTGTTGATAGTAGGTCAGTGGAACTCAATAATTTGTCTATCAAGTTGTTTTAGACAATGTCAATATAGAACTTTGGTAGTGAGGGTCGTCTAGGTGTCATCCATGATGGTTGGTTCCTCGTGTCTCTATCGTCTAGGGTTCTCTCCAATCATTGTTTGAAATCGTAAGAGCTTTGCTAAAAGTTAGGGTTGGAATGTAATCTTTCATCAGACAACACATTTATATACTTTTGGCATATTAACGATCGTCGATGTTTCTAAAATGCCAGTAGTCATTGGGATTTTAGATGGTCCAATGATCATGAGAATTGGGGTCTCTGTGGTCGCTGACGTTAGATTGAAATTCCCAATGATCGTTGAAAAATCTAGGAGTCTCGGCAGTCGTTGTTATTTTTCAGAAATCTCATAGATCACTTTCTAAGGGCATGGCAGATAATGGAATATGTGAGTCTCAGCGACCTACGAGTTTTCTCCAAACCTTGTTTTTGAATTGATCCCTAAAATCAAGGAACATATTAAAATTCATTTCCAATTTTATGTTATATACACCAAAAATTAGGTAAGCGAGTAAATGGTTCAAAACAATGATAAAACAAACTAAAGATTAAGAGAACATGTCAAGGAATCCTTCGTTTTCCTCCCAAGAAGTGTTAATTTATAGTCTTTATCTTGACTTTATTCGGTTGCCTTCATCAAACTTCCTCTAGTGGTGTGGGAAGTGGTTCCTCTAATTGGACATCTTCTCTTCCAGTGAAAGCTTCATCCTCATAATATCTCTACACTCTATGTACATTCACCTTAAATGATCCAATCTTGTCACTGCTAATCTCTATCATCCTTGAGTGGTATATCTTTGATACAGTGAAGTGTCATGACCATCTTCACCTCACCTTTCCTAAGATGATCTT
Source organism: Alisma plantago-aquatica (assembly GCA_963693085.1). Lineage (NCBI taxonomy): Eukaryota > Viridiplantae > Streptophyta > Magnoliopsida > Alismatales > Alismataceae > Alisma > Alisma plantago-aquatica. The sequence continues at coordinate 1,210,153,151 of OY856410.1, read as the reverse complement.
GATGCTTAAATTGAAAAATAGGACTTTGTCCCCTTGTGACTCATCCTTCCTCTTCAAGTGGGCATCATGCCACACTTTTGTCCTCTATTTATATATTCTAGCATTTTCATAGGAATATATCCTCATCTCTTCCAATTCTTACAATAGTAGATATCTTTTCGTGTCAGCTATGGTTGGGTCCATATTCAGGAATTTGATCGCCAAAAGACTTTATGTTCCAATTCAACTGCAAAATGGTTGGAATTTCCATAAATATATTAGTAGGTAGTGGTTCCTATCAGAATTTTATAGGCACTATCGTTCTCCTATAATGTTCCATCTAGCTTCATCGACCATCCTTTCTGAGTGTGACTAACTATTTTCTCTAAAATTAGCTTGATCTATTGGTTTGAAACTTTTACTCACTACTACAGAAATGTCTTATAACGTCACATTTACAGGCATCGGTTGTATACCAGAAACCAACGCCTAAACCCTATAGTGTTGGTTGAAGATAAAAATTGACATCTATCTATGAAGAGCGGCCAGACACGATTATCACTTTTAATTTAGTGTTGGTTCCTTAATAAGCAATCGACGCCTAAAATCGACCGCCAAATCTAAATTTTCCAATGGGAAAAAATTACCTCCAAAAATTAACATACGGCGTCAGTTATTAACTAATTAACTGACGACTAAAGATTTTTCACGAGACAAAAATTTGGCCCATTTTTATCGTCAGTTATCTTACAATAACCGATGCAAATGTGTTTTCACGTGATGTCCTCGTGAAAATTTTCACCCCCCTTTGGTGTCAGTTTTTTGGTGGGAACCGACGCCTATTGTTTGAAGTGTCAATTTTTTTGAATAATCGATGACTATGGTTAACTTAATAGCACTCGCATGAGGCCGACTCTTCCCCTTTTTCTGTTTCATTGTGATTGAACATTAGGTCAGGTTCTGCCCCCGGCTCCCTCCTCCTTGCGCGTCGCCGCCAGCCGCTCCCTACTGCTCAATGCTTGCTGCCGCCGTGCCGCTCGTTCTCCTCGTTGGCCGCTTCCGCTACCCTTCTCCCTACTCGCCGCAGCCGGCACTGTTCCTTCCCTGCTCACCGGCTCCTTGCTCTCCACCGTCGCTCTTCCCAGCTGTGACTGGCTCGCCGGCTCGCTGTCACTGCACCGCTCATCTTCTTGATCAAAAGGTACCTACTCAATGATAGAACCTGATAGAAGCTTCATCATTGTGTTCATCCAGTTTGGTTCTAGTTTCATTTAGAGGTCAAACGATAGAACCTGAAAATAGCTGTGTATGAAGTGTTGTTGACTTACTAGTATCTAAATTGACTCATTTGATTAGAAGATAATGCTACCTGGGTCATCCAGGGTTGGTTTAACACGACTATTATAGTTAATTCAGCCAATTTGTTCAGTTAAGTTGAGCCTCTGTTTGAGTTTTCTCCTCTAAATTCATACTAGTTTTTATTAGAAGATAATGCTACCACAGTCAACAAGGGTTTGGTTTAACACAATTATTAGAACATGATGATACTAGGGTCAACAAGGGTTGGTTTAACACGATTATTGTAGTTTAAGTTTGGCAAATTTGGTTAAATGAGTTGAGCCTCTGTTTGGGTTTTCTCTTTTAAATTCCCAAAAGTTTTTATGTATGATTATATCTGCATTGTATTTTGGGCTTGGGGTTGGAGAGGGAAAATGAGTTTGTTGTCCATATTGCAATTACACACAGTAAAAGACCAAGGAACAAACCATTATTGTTCAAAAAGCCTATAAAATTAATTGTTTTACATGTACTACTACATCAAATACATGTCTTACATGCTATTGCTAATATAAACAACATTTTCTTTGTAAAATTAATTCTATGTTGTTGTAATGCTAAGTTCACTACTACATAACCTACCTTTAGTGTCGGTTATTTAAGTCCTTTAGTGTCGGTTTCTAAGCGACACCTATGTGGGTGACACTAAAAGGTCACCCATTACGCGTCGGTTCCAAAACCGACACCCAAACTCTTCGTGCGCGACCGAAAACGCGCCATCAGGGGACTATAGACGTCGGTTATTAGATAAGAAACTGACGCCCAAAGCCTACGCGCCACAGAAAGGGCGCCATCTTGGGCACTATCAGTGTCAGTTATAAGTCAAAAACCGACGAAATATGTCTTCGTGCCAAAACAACAGGCGTCAGTTATTTATAAAAAACCGACACTATAACTTTATGTGTCGGTTTTATACAAATACCAACGCCTGTTATTGGCGCCAACTTGGGCACTATAAGTGTCAGTTTGTAGTAAGAAACCGACACCATATATCTTCGCGCCACAGGAAATAGGCGCCAGTTATTTCTATAAAACCGACACTATAACTTTGTGTGTCGGTTTTATACAAACAACCGACACCTATTGTTTTGTTTTTTTTTGTCAGTCTGCAGACCTGTAGTGGCTGGTCGCAGGATGAGAAACCTGCAGTTCAGTTATGAACTGTAGGTTTTATGACATCCATTGATATCAGCCAACAACAAGCCACAAACCTGCAAAATTAACAACAAATATATATATATATATATATATATATATATATATATATATATATATATATATATATATATATTCACACATGCATTTAGCAATGCAACCTACAGTTCCATTTTATATCACACATTTAGAAACATTCATGTAGCTAGCAATCTGTAGTTCCATTCATTTCACATTCACACATGTAGAAACATTCATATAGCAACCAACACTTTCATTCATTTTCACTCAGACATATGTAAAAACATCCAGACATGTAGAAACATTCACACAAATATTATAATTCAGAAATTCATTTACAAAATATCATTGTTTAGTCATTATTCGCTATTATCATCCCAATTATATTTTAAAACCCCTACTATTTGTATGGTTGTTGCCCATTCTTCTCTTACTTCATTTAATTCTCCCATCGTATAGGGAGCATGTACATCTGGTAAGTCCTTTCCTGTAGTGGGGTCAGTTTTAAACACCTACAAAGAGTGATGTATATATATAATTAATGAGCTATAAATAAGATTGATATATTTCGATCATATTATCTAATGATACTATATAATACCGTAGCAATACACTCGATATCCAGTGCGGCATGTTTGATAATCATGTGCATATATCACATGACATAGTATCCACATGCCCATCCGTTGTTTTGTGTAGCACACTATAAATTCAAACATACAAAATATTAAAAAATACAACTAATTAAGCATTGTTCACATAAATAATATATACATATATTGCAGTCATGAACTTACTTGTACGTTCTTCCAAATTATTGGTTGGTTCTTTTTCGTGGGGACCTTTCCTCCAGCCTTTTTGAACTCATAAAAACCCCTACATGTTAATGTAACACAGAACATTGCAATTAAATAGTAATGTAATAACATATGTTAACAGATATGAAAATGAAATATTTCTCACCGGAATAATGCCATTTTCATTATGTGTCCAAATCTTGTATTCAATTTACTCCCCTTAGGATCTAGATAATAGACAGTGAACATCTCGGGGAGAATAACCAGTAACTCCCAATGCTTACCACTAGAGGTAAAAAAGTTAAAAAATAATAACTCAAAATCCACAATAAAAATGTAATTTTCTTAAGTCCAAATTATAATAAGCAAAGTAAACTTACTTTACATTGAATGGAGCCATTATCACCGTCTTCTTATTTATAGCAAAATTTGTAAAAGCCTCACAGCAATATTGTTGAACTGACGTAGGGTCTTTAGCTACTAGACTAATCAAAGATGGAATCAAAAACCCTACATGTTCGAATCCAAAATCTGCACATATGTTGTCTAAGTAGCTGCAAAATATGTATTAATTACACATGCATTAATAAATAAGAAACCAGATCACCAGATCATACACAAGGTATATGGATGTATAAAGAAGATCGCACCTTATCCATAGCTCTGTCACAAATGTATATAGCCAAGCATATCTAAACAACTCCCAAATATCTTGTATAAATAGTTTGGTTTCATATGCCTGACCTGTAGAATATGAATCGGAAGAAACAGTTATAGGGCAGTTTATATCATCTTCGCCTAACCATATTTCCATACCCCTACAGTTAGGACCTAACGGGACAGGTAGGTCCTGTGGAACCCAACTAGGTAATGTAGGAGGTGGAAGTGGAGGCCTAGATGTTGTGGGTGTCTTCTTTTTAACCTATACATATATATATATATATATATATATAATTTTAGATCAACTGACATCATATACACACACTAACAATATAACATAATGTAAATTTATCATACAGTTCCAGTAAAGAAGACATCCTCTTTTCACCACATTATCACTCTGCCTTCTGCCTCACCAAGCGTTTCACAATCTGGGTGGGCGTATGGCAATTGAAGATCCGCCCATCCTTGCATTATATGTACCGGGCTCACACGAAGCCAACTAGCTGGTAATGGAGACCCGTGAAACTGATCCCCGGGTAGGGATGGGTAAGCCGACGCCTCTGCAACGACATATTCATTACTTTTTAGACGGAATCGCTTCAACCCCTACAAATTTTTGTGTAAAGAATGTTATATACATATATACATATCATCTTTTTTTGAAACGACTACAATTTCATATATACATATCATCTTGAATTAAAAAACTAGTTACTATGTCACAAAAATACTTACAGCGGATGTGCTAGGTGGTGGTTCTACAGGATTACTCCCAACCTCTGCAGTAGGAGTAGAGCATGCAGTAGGAGCTATAGGTACTGTCTGCTGAGGTGCAATCTGAGATGACTGCCAGGTTTTCATTGCTTCTTGGAGTTTCCTCTCAAATATCTTATCGACCTATACATGGATAAAATAAATGTTAGCTTCTGATTATTGAATTCTCTTTTACAGTAACATTATCAAGAAAGAATATGTTACCTCTTCTTGTGAAAGTCCCACTTTTTGGACATGTTTGCGTTGAGATGGCCCAAAAAAAGCTTTGATGCCCACACCTGCGCCTGCAACCCTAACACGTCCAGGATGCTCTGGGTTACCCAGAGCAACTGTCAATTCATCCCTTGTTCCCTCAGGGATGAACTTGCCTTGTTTCGTTAGCTCGTGCAGCTCCCGCTAATCGCCAAAACAAAAATTTCTAATTAAGTAAACAACACAAATAATCAATATTCGAATGATTGTTGTAAGAGTTGTATTTTACCATTTTTGCAGCCGCCTCGGCAGTTGCGGCCTTCATTATTTCTCCCTTCTTATTTTGCCTCCAAGTTATCCAGACATCATGGCGAGGCAGAGGTGTGCTACCTGTGGTAGATGACTCTTGAGTAGCAGCAGACTAAGCAGTAGCCTCAGACTGTAGTCTTTGGCGAATGCCTTCATATCCTCTTGGACCCATTGTGTGGTCGTGCACATTCATCGCACGCCTTGATCTTTGTGCATCACTGAGGGCCTAGTTAGTATGCACATTAATGATTTGGTTAGTAACACTAAATGTTAATGTTGAATAGGTGAATACAACATATATTAATAATGAGATTGACACTGACGCCTAATACCTTGAATTCTTCAGTTTTTCTTCAAGCGACGAACGCCTCCCATTCTTCTTTGTCGAGGAAGTTCCACTGTTCAGTGGCTGTCTTCTTCCTCTTGTCAGCTTCTTTTATGTATTCTCGTGTGAGATTTGTCCTATAGTTCCTTAGGACTCTCCCACAGCATTGCATCACCCATTTACGATGCAGCTTTTCATCCAATTCAAATATACTCTGCAAAATAGAATTGCTATTAACTAGTATCCAAAAATTTAGTAATCTACAAAATAGAATTGCAAATTAATAATAACTCATGCATAAATCCATCCATATTGTGTCTTTCTTCTCCTTAGAAATGTTATGCCAAGAATCTAAGCGACAACTGCAATGGCTACGAGTAACAAACCCAAGATATGAAACAAATGAATTACGATTCACACCACCTGCATTTTCTGCATTATCAAAATCCACAACAAGTTTGGGTCCATTGCCCTGTTGTGCAATTAACTTCTTCAACATAGTGATGCCCCTTCTCTTGTCAACTTTTTGGTGTTGCTGATCAAGTGCATCCAGTTCTTCAGGTGGTACCTGTGCATCATCAACCTAAAATTTGACAAAATAAACACATTTACAAGATATAACTACAAATGGACATATAGATATTAATATATGATATTTTTTTAAAACTTGCATTGTGAGGCGGCGCATTGATGTCCTCATCAGCACGGTCATCAGGAGAATGGTCAGCCATCTGCAAATTCACATTCAAATTGTAAAGTTCACATTGTAAAGTAATTCACATTATAAAGTAATTCACATTCAAATTGTAAAGCTCACATTATAAAGTAATTCACATTAAATTTTCAACATTTTTGTAATTCAAAAGTTCACATATTCAGAAAAATAAAAACGTATAAAATAAAACAAACCTCTAATATTGTGATTTTTTATCAATTAAGAAATCCTTCATTGTGATCTCCGCGCACATACAAGTCATCATTAGCTTCAATATTTGTTGGTGTTGGCAACCCAACTGAGAATGGACTGGATTCATCATACTTATCATAGTACTGTTCTTCATCTATAGGATCTTCAATGAACTGTCTTTTACCATGAAGAACAACCGACCACTTATCATTTGCAGGATCATCGATATAAAATACTTGTTTCGCCTGTGATGCCAATATGAATGCTTCAGCCTTCTCACCAATCTTTTCAAAGTTCACTAAAGTGAAACCCAATTCATCCACTATAACTCCTTTGGTGTTATCAACCCAATTACATTTGAAGAGCAGAATTCTGAAATCTATGTAGTCAAATTCACATATCTCTTCAATGACACCGTAATATGACATTTTAGCTTCACGTGGACTCTTATCCTTTGCACTTGCAAAAAACATAGTCGATGCTTGAAGGGTGACCCCACTATTTTGGATGACTCTCTTATCATCTTGGCACTTTGTGTAATATGTGAATCCATTAATGTCATACCCTTCATAAGACATAACACTCAACTTTGGTTTAAAGGCGAGGCATTTGATAGTTTCAGTAATATCATCTGGTGTTTGAGATAGTTGATGTAAGACTTTATCTTCAAACCACTTAATAAAAGTCTTGTTATGCTCTCTAGCAAGCCACATTGTATTGGCTCGAGGATATTGTCTTTTGATGAAATTGGTATGTTCCTCGATATAAACGTTCACTTCATCCATGTTGTGGAAAATATACAAATGACCTTGTTCCAACTGCTCGCGGCTGATTACTTTCACACGTGATCCCAAAATTCCTTTGCCAAATAGCTCGTCAATATTCTTGTCATTATCAGGAGTGTCATTACCACTGAGAAAGTCATTGCAGAAATCCATAACCTCTCTCGCCACATAACCTTCAATAATACTCCCTTCAGGCCGATAACGGTTTCGAACATCACCTTTAAAAATGCTCATGTATCGTTCAAAGGGATACATCCAATGCAAGAAAACTGGTCCCAAAATTTTCACTTCCCTAGTCAAGTGGACAACAAGATGTACCATGATATCAAAGAATGAAGGAGGGAAATACATCTCAAGCTGACATAGGGTAACAACCACTTCTCTTTGCAAATTATCGAGAGTCTCAGGGTCAATAAGTTTGCTGCAGAGACTGTTGAAAAAGAAACAAAGTTTGGTGATTGCAAACCTTACATGCTTCGGCAATATAGATCGAATTGCCACGGGCAATATTTGTTACATTAAAGTGTGACAATCATGAGATTTAAGACCTATCAACTTCAGATCTTTCATTGATACCAATCTACGGATGTTGGATGAGTAACCATGTGGCACCTTAACATTTACCAAGCATTCACAAAAAGCTTTCTTCTCCTTTCTCTTCACATATAGGACACACTTTAGCTCCTTTGACACTATATCCAGATAAATTCCCATATGTTGGAAAGTTATTAATAGTGCAAAACAACATAGCATGCAAACGAAATGTCTCTCTTCGTGAAGCATCATAGGTCATCACACCTTCACCCCAGAGTTTCTTTAAGTCATCAATCAGAGGTTCAAGATAAACATCGATGTCATTTCTAGGTTGTTTAGGGCCCGATATCAACAACGACAGCATTACGTACTTATTTTTCATACACAGCCAGGGAGGAAGATTGTATATAACAGGCATGACAGGCCAAGTGCTATGTTGGCTGCTCAATGTCCCGTATGGATTCATTCTGTTTGTACAAAGCCCAAGTCTTAGATTCCTTACTTCTTCACCATATTCAGGGTACAATACATCAATCTTCTTCCACTGTGGGGAATCAGACGCATGTCGTAGGATCCCATCATTATTTTTCTTAACATCTGCATGCCACCTCAAATTCTTTGCATCTATCGGATTGGCAAACAAGCGTTGAAACCGTGATATTATAGGTAGTTACCACATCACCTTGGCAGGAGAACCAGTTTTGGTCTCCCCTGAAGTTGTCAATTTATACCGTGACGCACCACATTTTGGACAATCTTTCAAATCCGCATAGTCCTTTTGAAATAATACACAATCATTCGGGCATGCGTGTATCTTTTTGGCATCCATTCCCATTGGGCACAACAATTTCTTTACCTGGTATGTTGAGATTGGCAGCTCGTTTCCTTCAGGAAGCATTTCTTTCAACAAAGACAGCAACGACGTGAAGCTTTTGTCGCTCCATCTATTGTTAGCTTTCAACTTATACAATCGCAACACATCGCTAAGCTTCGTAAACTTAGTACAACCAGTGTATAACGGCATCTCAGCATCATGCATAATGTTTCTAAAAATGGGAGGTGGATCGGTGTGCTCAACCCCACAACTATCCAGCATCGCCTCAACGATGTCTACTGGAACTGGTTCATTCACATCTACATCATCGTAGGCAATTTCTTCTTCCACACAAGCACTGCTATCGACATCCACTAGTTTCGGGTTTGAAATCTCTCCATGCCAGTGCCATTCTATATAGCCTTGTATAATCCCATTGCACATGACATGAGTTTTGATTTCGTCACCAGTGTTGACTTTCAAGTTGTTACCGCAATGCCTACATGGATAGTAGAACCTATCTCCAGGTTGTTTCCTATGTTCCTCGGCAAATCTAATGAACTGGTCAAGACCAGAAATAAACTCTGGGGTGCAGCGATTGCGAATGGACATCCATGATCTATCCTAACTATGATCAAAGAGAAAACAAGTATATATTAGGACAAGATTAGGGTCTAGGGTTAACAAATACATGTGATGTCATTCTTATATATAATAAATGTGTACCACCTATCCCATTCTTGAATACCTAATCTCACTAGTAAGTGTATAATGTGTATTGGGTTTTCAAGAAAATTTCAGCAGCATTTCCCCGCTGTTCTCCAAGTACATATGTACTTAGAGAACAAACGGGGAAATGCTGCCGAAATTTTCTTGAAAACCCAATACACATTATATACACTTACATCCTAAGCGAGATTAGGTGTTCAAGAACAGTCCCAAACTGGGGACTATCCAAGATTTACTCCTAATGAGTAAATCTTGGATGGGTTTCTAGGCCAACAAATAATGTGTTGTCATTCTTATACCTAAAATCCTAGTTCTTCAAGTTAGGGTGATTATTGATGTCTTTAAAAGCATGATTGGCAATTTAGGGAAAAGTTCATCATTTACATTCCAAGCATGTCACATGTGTGCATTACAGTTCATCATTAAGCAAGAAGGGTGATTAGGATTCTCACCAACAATATAGCTAAACTATTAAACAATGATTATAGCTAAACTATTAAACAATAGACTTGCCACACATAAAACACCCTATAAAACTATAAAACAAAAAAGTATTAAGTATATATGCATGATACAATAACTATTTTGCATCACATTACAACAGACTTATCATTGATACCTTACTAACTTATTGCTACATTTACATATCATCACTTGATCAAAAATTACAGTAGTAATTTAACCAAAGTATGCATTCTAAAATCTATGTCATGATTAGTTACATGTAATTTACTTGGATATACAGCAGTACCCGATTACTATGTCTTACATACAAAGTATGCATATTAAATTAACTAAGGCTTATCATAGAACATGTATTGTATAGACAATAGAGGATTCAGCTCAGTAGAAGCACAAAATCAGTACCTAAACCCTAAAATCACACCTTTTTAGCATTTATTCTAACAGGTTTATGTACATCAATATGTGTATGAGCCCTAATTAAAATTGATTCTCATAGGAAGTAAATAAATTTTAAAAAAAATGGCCAATAGCATCCGTCGAAGCAGAGGAAGAAGGAAGAAGGCAGGGCGGGCACCTTGAGGGAAGAGGAGCAGCGGCCGGAGCAAGACCTAGCAGCTGCCGGCGGTGAGGAGAGGAGCGGCGGAGAGGGCGGCGAGGCTAGGAGAGCTAGCTGCTACTGGCAGGCGGGCGGCGACGGCGATGAGAAGAGGAGCACCGATGAGCACGGAGCACAGAGGGTCGGTGAGCACGGCGGAGGCGGCGTGGAGGATGCGGTGTAGAAGGAGCGGCGGCGAAGGAGCACGGTGGCGAAGGAGCACGGCGGCAGGGAGCACGGCGGCAGGGAGCAAGAAATCACCAGACCTAATCGGGAATGAAACAGGGAAAGGGGAAGAATCGGTCGCGCTGGTGAGCTATTAAGTTGACATTTAGTGTCGGTTATTTAAAAAAACTGACAACTAAACCAACAATGTCGGTTCTTTTCCAAAAACCGACACCTATACTACATTATAGTCATCGGTACTTGAGTAAAAGACAACCAACAACTATTCCTGTCTCGCGAATACCCTTTAGTCGTCGGTTATTTAGTTACGAACCGATGCCATATGTAAAATATTGGAGCCAATTTTTTCGCTGGAATTTTGGTTTTGGCGGTTGAGTTTAGGTGTCGGTTGTTTATTAAATAACTGACACTTAATAAAAGCGGTACCCGTGTCTGGTCGACCTTCACAGATTGGATGTCAGTTTATGTTAAAAACCGACACTGTAGAGTTTAGGTGTCGGTTTTGGTATACAACCGACACCTTGAAAAGTGACTTTATAAGCCATTTCTGTAGTAGTGGTTGTTGTCACACGAACATCATATCTTTTAAATAATGTTGTATTAAGGACATGTTTTGTTACAAATATCTACGGATGGTCTTCCTAATGAGTTTTGTTACAAATATCTGTATATTTGGTTAAGGACATGTTTCTGTTGTGACATGTTGAGTTTTTTGCTATGTTATACCCACCACGATTGGTGTTATAAAATAATCCATTGACTAATTTAGGAACCATTGATATGTTGTTATGGCTGTGCACAAGTGTTTTTATAAGAAAATTGTTGTTATGGTGTTATATTTTGTTGGGCTAGAAACCCGTCCAAGATTTACTCATTAGGAGTAAATCTTGGATAGTCCCCGGTTTGGGACTGTTGTTGAACACCTAATCTCACTTAGGATGTAAGTGTATAAGGTGTATTTGGTTTTCAAGAAACTTTCGGTAGCATTTCCCCATTTGTTCTCTAAGTATGTACTTGGAGAACAACGGGAAAATGCTGCCGAAATTTTCTTGAAAACCCAATACACATTTATTATATATAAGACCTTAAACCCTAAAGTTTTAACCATAAACCCTAATCTTTTAACCCTAGACCCTAATCTTGTTCTAATATATACATGTTTTCTCTTTGATCATAGAATGGATAGATCATGGATGTCCATTCCAAATCGCAGCATCTCAAAGTTTATTTCTGGTCTTGATCAGTTTATTAGATTTGCCAAGGAACATAGGAAACAACCTGGAGATAGGTTCTACTGTCCATGTAGGCATTGTGGTAACAACTTGAAAGTCAACACTGGTGACAAAATTAAAAGTCATGTCATGTGCAATGGGATTGTACAAGTATATATAGAATGGCACTAGCGTGGAGAGATTTCAAACCTAAAATCAGTGGATGTCGGTATCAGTGCTTGTGTGGAAGAATAAATTGCCTTCGATGACATAGATGTGAACAAACCATTTCCAGTAGACATCATTGATGTGATGCTGGATAGTTGTGGGGTAGAGCACAACGATCCACCTCCCATGTTTAGAAACATTATGCATGATGGTGAGATACCATTATACACAGGTTGTAAGTTTACGAAGCGTAGCGCTATGTTGAGATTGTATAAGTTAAAATCTAACAATAGATGGAGCGACAAAGCTTCACGTCATTGTTGTCTTTGTTGAAAGAAATTCTTCCTAAAGGAAACGAGCTACCAATCTCAACATACATGTTAAAGAAATTGTTTTGTTCAATGGGAATGGAGGCCAAGAAGATACATGCATGCCCAAATGATTGTGTATTATTTCAAAGGGACTATATGGATTTGAAAAATGTCCCAAATGTGGTGCGTCAAGGTATAAATTGATGACTTCGGGGCAGTCCAAAACTGGTTCTCTTACCAAGGTGATGTGGTATCTAACTATAATACCATGGTTTCAACACTTGTTTGCCAATCTGATAGATGTGAAGAATTTGAGGTGTCATGCAGATGTTAATAAAAATAATGATGGGATCCTACGACATGCGTCTGATTCCCCACATTGGAAGAAAATTGATTTATTGTACCCTGAATTTGGTGAAGAAGTCAGGAATCTAAGACTTGGGCTTTATACAGATGGGATGAATCTGTACGGGACATTGAGAAGCCAACATAGCACTTGGCCAGTTATGCTTGTTATATACAATCTTCCTCCCTAGTTGTGTATGAAAAATAAGTACGTTATGATGTCGTTGTTGATATCGAGACCTAAACAACCTAAAAATGATATTGACATTTATCTGGAACCTCTGATTGATGACTTGAAGAAACTCTGGGGTGAAGGTGTGATGACCTATGATGCTTCACAAAGAGAGACATTATGTTTGCACGCTATGTTGTTTTGCACTGTGAATGACTTTCCAGCATATGGGAATTTGTCTGGATATAGTGTCAAAGGATCTAAAGTGTTTCCTATATGTGAAGAGAACACTGATTCAATATGACTAAAAGACGGCGGCAAGACTTTATATCTTAGTTATCGAAGGTTTCTTCCAAAATTCCATCCGTATCGTAGGTTGCACAAAGCATTCAATGGACGAAATGAGGAACGGAGTGCACCTAAACCTATACTAGGGGAGGATTCTTATGAAAGAGTAAAAGACTTTGCCAATGAATTTGCTAAGAGATTACAATGTACGATGGCCAGACAAAGTGACAAATCTTTATTCAAGAAGAAGTCAATCTTTTGGGATCTTCCTTATTGGATTTCTTTGGCAGTCTGGCATTCTATCGATGTCATGCATGTTGAGAAAAATATTTATGATAGCGTCATCGGTACTCTGTTGAATATACCAGGTAAGACTAAAGATGGGATAAAATCCAGAATGGACCAACATGAAATGGGAATAAGGATAGAATTAACAGAAGTAGTTCGTAGTGATTGGAGAACATACTTACCTCTCGCTTGTTCGTTGTTTAGAAAGGAGAAGAAAGCTTTTTGTGAATGCTTGGTAAATGTTAAGGTGCCACAGGGTTACTCATCCAACGTCCATACATTGGTATGAATGAAAGATCTGAAGTTGATAGGTCTTAAATCTCATGATTGTTACACTCTAAAGCAACAAATATTGCTCATGGAAATTTGATCTATTTTGCCAAAGCATGTAAGGTTTGCAATCCCCAGACTTTATTTCTTTTTCAACATTCTGTGTAGCAAAGTTATTGATCCTGATACTCTCAATAAATTGCAAAGAGAAGTGGTTGTTACCCTATGTCAGCTTGAGATGTATTTTCCTCCTTCGTTCTTTGATATCATGGTACATCTTTTTGTCCACTTGACTAGGGAAGTGAAAATGTTGGGACCAGTTTTCTTGCATTGGATGTATCCCTTTGAACGATGCATGAGCATTTTTAAAGGTGATGTTTGAAACCGTTATCATCCTGAAGGGAGTATTGTTGAGGTTTATGTGGCGAGAGAGGTTATGGTTTTTTGCAATGACTTTTTAAGTGCTAATGACGCTCCTGTTAATGACAAGAATATTGAGGAGCATTTTGGAAAATGAATTTTGGGATCACGGATGAAAATAATCAGACGTGAGCAGTTGGAACAAGGTCACTTGTATATTTTACACAACATCGAAAAAGTGAGTTATATATCAGGGAACATACCAATTTCATCAAGAGATAATATCCTCAAGCCAATTCAATGTGGCTTGCTAGAGAGCATAACAAGACATTTATTAAGTGGTTTAAAGATAAAGTTTTACATCAACTATCTCAAACACCAGATGATCTTACTAAAACTATCAAATGCCTCGCCTTTAAACCAAAATTGAATGTTATGTTTTATGGAGTTTGACATGAATGGATTCTCATATTACACAAAGCGTCAAGATGATAAGAGTGTCATAAAAAATAGTGGGGTCACCCTTCAAGTATTGTTTTTTGCAAGTGCAAAGGATAAGAGTCCATGTGAAGCTAAAATGTCATATTACGGTGTCATTGAAGACATATGGGAGTTTGACTACATAAATTTCAGAATTCTGCTCTTTAAATATAATCAGGTTAGTAACACCAAAGGAGTTATAGTGGATGAATTGGGTTTCACATTAGTGAACTTTGAAAAGATTGGCGGAAAGGGTGAACCATTCATATTGGCATCACAGGAGAAACACGTATTTTATATCGATGATCCTACAAATAATAAATGGTCGATTGTACTTCATGGTAAAAGAAAGTTCATTGAAGATCCTATAGATGAAGAACAATACTACGATAAGTATGATGACTCCAATACATTCTCAGCTGGGTTGCCAACACCACCAAATATTGAAGCTAATGATGACTTGTATGTGTCCAGCGATCACAATGAATGATTGTTAATTGATAAAAGATCACAATATTAGAGGCATGCATGTCTATATTTTTTATATGTTTTATTGTTCTGAACGGGAACTTTACAATGTGAACTTTATAATGTGAATGTGAACTTTATAATGTGAACTTTACAATGTGAACTTTACAATGTGAATGTGAACTTTCAGATGGCTGAGCATTCTCCTGAGGAATGTGTAGATGATTACTGTGAGGGTGAGGACGTCAATGCGCCACCTCAAAATGTATGTTTTAGAAATATATCCTTGAGGTTTCTATCTATATGTTCATTTATAGTTATATCATGTAAGTGTGTTTTTTTTTTCAATTTTTGGTTGGTAATGTGCCCCCTGAAGAAATTGGGGCACTTGCTAAGCAACAAAAAAAATTGAGAAAGTGAGCGGCATCACAATGATGAACAAGTTACTATAGCAAAGGGGCAATGGACCCAAACTGGCTATGGATTTCGATCATGTAGGAAATCCAGTTGGAGTGAACCACAACTCATTTATTTCATATCTTGGGGTTCTTACTTGTAGCCATTGTAGTCCTAACGTAGAATCCTGGCATAAAGTTCCTGAGGGGAAGAAAGACTTAGTATGGAAGGAACTATGCATGAGTTATTATTATTTGCAATTCTATTTTTGTAGATTAGTAATTTTTAGGATACTAGCTAGTTAATAGCAATTATATTTTGCAGAGCATATTTGATCTGGATGAAAAGTTGCATCGTAAATGCGTGATTCAACACTATGGGAGTGTCCTAAGGAACTATAGGACCAATCTCACCCGAGATTACATACATGATGCTGAGAAGAGGTTTTTGATTGATTTCCAATTCTAGACATTGATCACTGTTTGACTAACTCTACACTAATAATTTTTGTTTGTATTCTCTTTAAAAAATAAATTTAGGAAGAAGACAACAACAAAACAATGGAACTACCTAGACCCCAGAGACTGGCAGGAGTTTGTTACCCAAAGAAAAATGGATGAATCCAAGGTATTAAGCGCCACTCCCAATTTATTTAATATACATTCTTATGTATTCACCTATTCAAGATTAACCTTTAGTGTTACTAACCAAATCAATATGTTTACTAACTAGGCTATCAGCGATGCTCAACGAGCAAGGCGTGCATTGAATGTGCACGACCACACAATGGGTCCAAGAGGATATGCAAGTGTTTGCCAAAAACTACAGGCTGAGTTTACTGCTCAGTCTGCTGCTACTTAGGAGACTGCAGAGTCCTCTAATACTGCTCCCGCACCACTACCTCACCATGTTATGTGGATAGCTAGGAGGCAAAACAAGAAGGGAAATATAATGAAGCTTGCAACTGCTGAGGCAGTTGTAAAAATGGTAAAAATCAACTGTTAGAGGAATCGATCAATATTGATTATTGTTATGTTTACTTACCAATTTCTGTTGATGGTGATTAGCAGAAGATGCACAAGCATAGGAAGGAAGGCAAGTTCATCCCTCAAGGCACAAGTGATGAACTGATAGTTGCTCTGGGTAACCCAGAGCATCCTAGATGTTTGATGGGTGTAGGCACTAGTGTGGGCATCAAAGCATTCTTTGGTCTATCCCAGTGCAAACCTGTCCCAAAAGCGGGACTTTCACAATTTGAGGTAACCTATTCTTTTTTTAGAATGTTATTGCGAAAGGGAATTCAATAATCAACTACTAGCATTTCTTTTATCCATGTATAGGTAGATGAATTAATTGAGAGGAAAGTCCAAGAAGCAATGGTGAAGTGGCAGGCATCTCAAACGGCCACTCAGATAGTACATGTGATGTGTCACGCTTCTATTACTCCTACTGCAGAGGTTGGGAGTAATCTTGTAGACCCACCACCTAGCACATCCTCTATAAGTATTTTTATGACATAGTAGCTAGTCTTTTCCATATGATATGTTTGTGTATATATGCATATAACATTCTTTACATAAATTTGTAGGGGTTGAAGCCATGTCGACTAAAAAGTCAAGAATATGTCGTTGCAGAGGCACATGCTTACCCATCCCTTCCAGGGAACATATGCCACGGGATTCCAGTACCAACTAGTGTAGTTCGTGTGACCCTGATATGTGTACTCCCCGATTGGAGGGATCTTCCACTACCATATGCCCACCTGGATGCTGAAACACTTGGTGAGACAGAAGGCAGAGTGATAATGTCACCCAAGGAGGATGTCATCTATACTAATGTTGTATGGTAAATTTACATTATGTTAATTTGTTAGTGTGTATATATGAGTCAATTGATCTGAAATTATATATACAGGTCAAAAAGACGACACCCGCTACATCTCGGCCTCCACCTCCACCTCCTCAACTTCCAAGTTGGCTTTCGAGGGACCTACACGCCTCGTTAGGTCCTAATTGTAGGGGTATCGCAGTATGGATCAGCGAACATGATCAAAATTGCCCTATAAATGTTACAATTCTAGAGGATGCTGCAAGTTAATCATACGATAACAATCTATTTATACAAGTTTTGCATATGTATTAATTCATATGTATTAATGCAGGTCAATCATATGAAAACAAGCTATTTATACAAGATATTTTGGAGTTGTTTCGTTATGATTGGTTGAACACAACTATGTTAGAGTTGTGGATATGGTGAGATCTTGTTTATACATTTGTATACCTTGGTTTATATATGGTGATCTGGTTTCTTATATATTAATGCATACATAATACATGTTTTGCAACCACTTACACATGATATGTACAGATTTTGCATTTTCCCATGTGGGATTTTTGGTTCCATCTTTGATTAGTCTTGTAGATACATACCCTTCTTCAGTTACTTCGTATTGTTGTGCTACTTTTGAATATTTTGGTAAAAATAAGAAGACGGTGATAATAGCTCCATTCAACGTCGACTAAGTTTTCTTTGCTTATAATTTGGACATAAGAAAATTACATTTTTATTGTGGATTTTGAGTTATTAATTTTTAACTTTCTTACCTATAGTGGTAGGTATTGGGAGTTACTAGTTATTGTCCCCAAGATGTTCACTGTCTATTATCTAGATCCTGTGGGAAACAAATTGAATACATTATGGGGACGTTTGGTTTGCTGAGTTTGACTATATTGGATTGTATCCGACGATCCAGCAGGGGAAAAAATACGTTTGGTTTACAGGAGTGGAGAAATAAGAACAATCCTACATTTTGGAAATGAGCAGTAAGTGTGGGACGGGTCTATCCATTTCAAATCTTCTGGGCGTCGGGCTCCAGCACGGCGGTCCATGCTCTCGCGCTGCTGCTGGGTGATAAAACACTGCCAACTGCCCCACGTCGGCGGCGGAATTGCAGGCATACCAAACGTAAAGTATGTACTGCAAGAATTTTCAAAATCAGAAATTGACAGATACAGGGATTTGCTAAATGCTGCATTCATGCAAATCCAACTAGATACAACAAATCAAACATGCCCTATATGGACACACAATGAAAATGCCATTATTCCCGTGAGAAATATTTCATATTTGCATATCTGTTAACATCTGTTATTACAATACTATATAATTATGCAATTTAATGTGTTACATTAACATGTAGGGCTTTATAAGAGTTCAAAAAAGCTGGAGGAAAGGTCCCCAGGAAAAAGAATTAGAAACTAAATTGAGAGAATGTGAAAGTAATTTCCTGACTCCAATGTATATATTATTTTTGAACTGTTCTTATTTTTATTTTTGAATATTTTGAATGTTTCAATTTATAGTGTGCTACACAAGACAATGGTTGGGCATGTGCCTACTATGTGATGTGATTTATGGACCTAATCATCAAATACGCCGCAATGGAAATCGATAATATACATAAGGTATTATATATAGTCTCACTAGATAATATGAAATATATCAATCTTATTATATATTATCAATTAGATATATACGTCATTCTCTTTGCAGGTGTTTATAACTGACTTCAGTACAGGTGGAAAATTATTAGATGTAGATACTCCCTATACGAGGGAGGAATTATATGTTGTAAGAGAAGAATGGGCAAAAGCCCTACAAGTAGTGGGATTTTTTAAATATAAGTGGGTATTTGATGACAATGATGACGATGATGAATAAAGAATGATATTTCTAAACTTTGTTCTCATAATTATTTTTGTGTGAATGTGAATGACTTTTTTTGAATTGTCATATGTGTGAATGTGAATGTCTGAATGTGAAAAGAGATGAAATGAATGGAACTAAATGTGAATGTAAATGACTTTGTAGGTTTCTACATGTATGAGATCAATACATGTGTCTGAATGTGAATGACTTTGCAGGTTTGTGGCCTATTGATGGTCAATATCAATGGATGTTGTAAACCTACAGTTCATAAGTGAACTGCAGGTTCTGCATCCTGCTGACCATCCATACAGCAGACCTGCAAACTGATAAGAAAAAAAATCTGAACATAGGCATCGGTTATTTGTATAAAACCAACACCAAAGACATACGACGTCGGTTATTTGTATAAAACAGACACCAAAGACATATGGCGTCAGTTATTAGCACAAAACTGACATCTTTGTGCCCTCGCTGTCTTGGTGGCGGGAAGGGTTATGGCATTTGTTTAATAATCGACGTCTTTGACCATAATATCGTGTCGGTTTTCTTTACTAACTGACGCCTATAGTTCCCTTGATGGCGCATTTTCGGTGGCGGGAAGGGTAATGGTGTCGGTTTTTGTTTAATAACTGACGTCTTTAACCATGATATAGTGTCGGTTTTCTTTCCTAACAAAACGCTTATAGTTCCCTTACTGGCGCATTTTCGGTGGCAGGAAGGGTAATGGCATCGGTTTTTGTTTATTAATTGATGTCTTTAACCATGATATAGTGTCGGTTTTCTTTCTGAACCGACGCCTATGGTTCCCTTGCTGGCGCATTTTCGGTGGGGGGAAGAGTTATGTCGTCGGTTACAAACTGACACTGAAGGTGTCCACTTTTAGCGGTGCCCACTTGGGTGTCGCTCTAAATAACCGATGCCAAAGGCCTTTTCTGTAGTAGTGACTTGTCCAAATGTTTATGGGTGATAGGGTGT
The DNA here is from genome assembly GCA_963693085.1 of Alisma plantago-aquatica. Classification (NCBI taxonomy): domain Eukaryota; kingdom Viridiplantae; phylum Streptophyta; class Magnoliopsida; order Alismatales; family Alismataceae; genus Alisma; species Alisma plantago-aquatica. The sequence continues at coordinate 1,210,133,140 of OY856410.1, read as the reverse complement.
AGATACCTCGTATCTAACTCCCTACTTCTTCATCATGGATTGAAATTTTCTTTCCTCAAAGTGGGATCCTCCTCCACGAATGACGGTGTATGGGACACCAAATTTAGTGATAATAATCTTTTCAAATAGTCTGATAATGGATTTTGAGTCACAAGTGGGGGTATCTACTTCTTCCACTCATTTGGATACATATTCTATTGCAAATAAGATGTATTTGTTGCCTAATTATGATGGGAAATGTCCCATGTAGTCTATTCTGCAAACATCTAAAATCTCAACCTTGATCCAATTTGACATTGGCATTTCATTTCTTTTAGAAATTTTACCTATTCTTTGGCATTGATTACATGCTTTTAGATAGGCATGTGCATCCTTGAATAGCATACGCCATTAGAATCCAGATTGAAGACCTTTGTTGATATTCTTTATCCACCAATATGAACATTTTAGGATGCAGAATGGCATTCATAAAGTATCTTGGATACTTGTTCTTACGGAATAAATTTGTGGTATAGATTGTCAACACATCTACTAGAGAGGAGAGGATCATCCCAATAGTAATTCTTCAAATAAGATAATATCTTCTTCATTCTATTATAGGTGATGTCAGGAGGTAGTTTTTGACATGCTAATAATTACAGATGTCGGTGAACCCTGGTAAACTACGTTCAACTACCCTTGCCATCATTAGGGCTTCATCGGCATTTGCCATTGATAGGTAATTCAATAACTATTATTCATGACAAATGGTCAACAATGATGTTTTGTATACCTTTCTTGTCTATGATTTCATGATCAAATTCTTGTAACAACATATCCCACAGTAGTAGTTTGGGCTTGGTGTCCTTTAACTGCATCAAGTTCTTGATGGCAGCATGGTCAATGTAAACCTTGAATTTCAATCCTATCATATAGGACCTTAATTTTTCAATGCAAATATTATTTCTAGATTCTTTTTTTGTGGAGGTGTAATTGACTTGGGCATCATCTAGGGTTTTGTTGGCATAGTATATTGCCTAGTGCTTATTATTCTTTCTTCATCCAAGAATTTCTCCAATATCATAATTGATTTCATCGCACATTATCGGAAAAGGTAGTTCCCAATATGGACCTTAGAAGATTAGAGCTAGTGTTGAGGCATTTTTGTATAGCCTTAAAATCTTAAAGGCATTCATCTATAAATTCAAACACAACATCTTTCATGAGAAGATGGGATAGGGGTTTTACAACCTTAGAGAAGTCAATGATAAATCTTTTGTACTAACCTGCGTGTCCTAGAAAACTTCTCACCCCTATTACATTTTGAGGAGGTGGGAGTTTGGACACAATTTCCAACTTTTTGTGGTTGAGTTTGGTGCCTTTTTCGGAAATTTTGTGTTGCGGAACAATACCTTCATGTGCCATGAAGTGACACTTCTCTCAATTCAACACTAACTATTTATCTTCATATCTTTTCAGAACTTGGGATAATTTCCTTAAAATTTTGTCAAAATCAATCCCATATATGGAGAAGTCGTCCTAAAAAACTCCCTTGATATCTTCAAAGAAATCAACAAAGACCAAAATATGCACCTTTGGAATGTTGCATGTGTGTTGTGTAAGTTGAATGACATTTAATGAAAGGAATAAGTGTCATATATGTAGGTGAAAGTAGTCTTCCGCTAATCCTCACGGTGGATAGGAACTTCATAGAATCTTGAGTATCCATCTATAAAGTAGAAATATGATTGATGATCTAAATGTGCTCGGACTTGATATATGAACGGTAGTGAAAGTGGTCCTTCTTGGTACAAACATTGAGATTTATATAGTGTATGTACATCATCCATCTAGTTTCATGTAGCTACCTCATATCCCTTTTTACCTTTCACAACTATTGTTCCTCCTTTCTTAGGTACTACATGTATTGGGCTTACCCAATTTCTATCGTTGATTGCATATATACTTCATTATAAGTGATGCCTTATAACACTTTCTTGACCATCTCCCTCAGCATATGATTAAGCTTGGTTTTAGGTTGACCCAAAGGTTTCGCAGTATGCATGTAGATAGTTGGGCATAGCCCCTTGATATCTTCTATAGAATACCATATGACCTTTCTTCAAAGCTCCACCTTCAACAATTTCTCTTCTTGGAATTCTGTTAAGGTAGAATTTATGATCATTGGGTTCCTCTCTTGATTGTCTAGGAACATCCTTTATCCCTCTGATTGATTGCTTCAGTTCCTGTTTCAGTTTAGGTGCTTCTTTTTCCTATGGAGTTTTTTCTATGGATGCATGCTTTACAGTCTCGTAGCTTTCTTCCTCTTCAACACTACAACCTTCCTCTGGTTGATTTAGATAATCTAGAATTTTGACAACTTCTAGACCTTTGAAACTAGGATCACGATTGTTTAGGGTTCTCATAAGTGGATCAACTATAGCATTCTCTTCTTGGACTTCTTCACAAAATTGGTAATAATATTCCATTAAATAAACTAACCTATAATTTGAAGAATCAAATGACAAGTCATTTTAGTTAATAAAGTATGTAACGTACTTTTTCTCCCCCAAAAAAATGATTCATGTTGATTATTTCCCCGACTTACGAAGAGATTTTGGCAAAATTGCAAGAGAGAAGGACCTCTCATGAAGTCTTGAACATGAAAATAGATGTGGTCACTTCCAAATCTAATGTTAACAATCCTAGCTCTGACATCAATAACTGCTCTCCCAGTGGAGAGGAATGGTCTTCCAAAGATCATCGGGTACGTCAGATCTTCCACAGTATCGATCACAACTATATCGCATGGTGTAAAGAATCATCCCGCACAAATTGGGATATCTTCTACTACTAGGTTTGTGAAATAATGATTAGTTAGTTGAATTTCCATTCCTATTTTTACCATGTCTATCATCTCTAGCCTTTAAGTCGACGTAAGAGGCATGAGGTAAATGCTAGCTCCAAGGTCTGCCAGCCCTTGCCTCACCTCATTGTCTCCCACATTAAATGGGATCATGAAGGCTCTATGATCTTTCTACTTAGTGGACATCATTTCTTGAACAAAGGCTCTTGACATCTCTGCAAACTTTATAGTTTTGACATGGTCTCCTCACCTTCTCTTGGTGATTAGGACTTCAGAGAACTTTGGATATAAGGGCATGTCTATTATGGCATCAAGAAATTGAATATCCATGTGTAGTTTCTTCAAAGCTTTCATAAATTTCTTATATCTTCTCTTCAAGTCACCCTTGATTAGTTTTTAAGGAAAGGGAATTGTTGGTGAATATGGATCCCTATTTCTAAAAGATTCTTCATCTTCTTCAAGTTTTTTTTCTTTCAAAACTTGTTTCCTTTTCTCTTCGTCAACCTTTGTCTTCTGGGTAGGCATCTCCACCTCTGGTTCTTCTTCTTCTATTGAAGGTTCATGTTGGGATTCACTAGTAGGTTTGCGTTCCTTGATGGTATTTCTTGTCGGTTTTTCTAGTACTTTTCCAGAGTGTAGGGTTACCATATTTACTCTTTTGGTAGTAGAAGGTATCTTTCCTTTTAAATTGTTAATCCGCTCTAATATTTGTGTCAGGTGTTGAATAATTTATTTTAGATGGGTGTTCACGTATCCATCAGAGCTCTCACACCCCCAAATGGATTTGTATTGAGTTTAACAGACCCTTATTGGTAATAGCACTCTGAGTTAGTTGCTCATTTACTAAAGCTTACCTCTTTGCAAACTCAAAAGGTACTGACATCATATCAGGCTGATTGGTGTTTTTGTTCTGAACTTGATCTTGACTCGGCCTATTCAAATTTCTATTAAGATTCTGACCTCGGTCATGATAATCATTTCTATTTTCTTGGTGATTTGTGTTGCAAGTGAATACATTTGGTCCTCCAACTCTCCCAAAAGTTGGCAGTCCCTTAGGTGGGTTTCTTAGGTAATGAGCATTCTCAGTTGCATCGTTATTTCCATAAGAGAAATTGGGATGATTATGTCTCTTGAAGTTAGAATTAGAGAGATTTTCATTTTCTTCTTCATCATCGTCCTCTTCAAGTTGGGCGTAGATGTAGTTTGCAATACCATGCCCCCCTTCTCTACAGGTAACACATTTCATGACTTCTTCTAGCTTTTCCTTTTCCTTTGCTTCCAATGTCATTCACTTGTTTCACATCTAAATCGATCTTATAAATTTAAGCAATAATTGTCTTTCGAGTTTCAGATGCAACAGAGGTCCTTCAGATAATACCTTGTTTGTTGTTCCTCTATCGTAATCCAAACTGAATTGCAAGGAAGCCATGTTATCAATGATCTTCATGGTCTTCTCTGGGTTTCTTACCAAGGAAGTTTGTGATGACCCTAATTTTTAGAGTTAGTGCACAATATAGTGATTGAAAAATCCATGAATGTTTAATACATGATTGAAATCAAATTGGGGAATTAGTTATCCAACTTCATTTCAACTAAGGGTGTGATTAGAGATACAAATGATGATTATGACACCTAAATGAGCTCAATTATGATGAATATCATTTGTTGATATAATAGAGTACAATGTGGTAAGACCTTCATGACTAATATATTGAATTCTAATGTATGAGAAATAACCCATGCATTATCACAACCATATTAAGCTTATAGAGATTCAATGGAAATCAATGAGCATTAAAGGTTGATTTGTGTAATAAGGAAAGCAAGCTCTTTCAGTAGTTCATTTAGGTGGCCATATAAATGATAGGGAATTCCTTTTGGTCAAGAGTTAGATTAAGTGTTGTCAAGGTTGTATTAATATTTCATGATATATTTAGTTACAATATAGAAGTTGTGATACTTCGAAGTGGAAGATATAATGAATTTCATTTAGAGATTATAAGCAATCAACAACCTTCTTGGGTATTTTATCTCACCTTCATGATACAATCAGCCCATGAGTAAGGATACTTGGGCATAGGTTAGTGGACGGGATATGTTGCACCCAGATTCAAGACTAAACAATCATCACCTTCTACCTCTAAGAAGAGTGGGGAGTAGAAAGGGTCAAGGCCTTGAACTACCTCATGATATTCACTCCCTTAACTAGTAAACCACAATTTTCAGATCGAGGGATCGTATCCTAAATTCCAGGAACTCTTGAATGATGTCTGTATTGTGGCAGGGGGGGGGGCAGATGGGTATGGATCCTCACCGGAGAGGTAGTGTTGGTGGAATCAATCATTCGAGGATGGAGCATCGAAAACTAGTGCACAAGGCTGTTGTAACGTCCCTGAATTTTCACCTTCTCAAAACCCCATTGAGATGAGAAGACAAAATCCGAAAACGTTAAGCAATTGTATCAAAGTGCGTTGCGGAAGCAAATGCGCATACATGAACTTTCAACATAACATACACCATAAAATTTCTCAACATTTAACATGTATATTAATACAAGATGGCTTATCACAACATGAATTACATTTACATATTGAAAGAAGATTTACAATTTTATGAACATGTATGCTAACAAGATCTTAACACAATAGGTACAACCTAGACAATTTCTCACTCCCATCTTTTCCTCCCATGCTATCTCTGAACCTAAAACATAAGTGAAACAATGAATCAACACACAAGATGCTGTGTACGTGGGTAGAAAGATACATACTAATATGCTTACATAATTGAAATAACCTGAGAAAGAAAGAGTAAAAGAAAGCATTATTTAAAGCTATAATCAGGTAAACACATCTTTTATACATTTCATTAGATGCAGTTGTATCACAATTTTATAAGAACTTCTCATACATCTAGTATGGGCAAAATTATTTTATCATACATCTAACATGGGCAATTCATCATACATCCATGTTAGGCAACATACATCCATACTGGGCCATGTGTACTAGTAGCTACAACTCATCAAAATGTCCATTTATGTTTCATTAAGTTTTGGCGACGCATATAATACTAATATGCATCCAAGAATTTATATGCAAATAAAAACATCCAAAGTACATCATATCATTATGCATTCACGAAAACTAGTCATATACTTAATAAAACCCACGTACCTGAGTTCAAAGAATCCTAATCATCATGGAGCATCTAGAACTTGTCCATGACCTGATTAAATATAATTGAGCATCATTAATATATGATCATTATTACTCTTAGCATTTTAGGTCCAAAATTAGGGTTTTAACCAAATTAAGGTTTTACTGACCGAAAACATGTTTATAATATTTTTATATTGATCAAGTGGTCATTATAGGGGTCTGATTCAGTTTTCATATTTGTCTAATGATTGGTCTATTTTCTATGATTAATAAGGGATTTAAATAACCTAATTATGCAATAAGGAGAAAAGGTCTACAATTTCTCAATAATATTAAGTTTAGAGTCCACATTTATTTTCTAGATGATATTAGGGTTCAAACTTATTTTTCTCAGATTTAACCTCAACCATTTTCTAATTATACCATTTAAATGAAGCAATCTAATCTAAATTAAATATCACCAACTTAAGCATCTCAAAAGTCTGATATAGTAATTTCACAAGAAACAAAGCATTTTTCTGAGTCTAAGGGAATTTTTCGGGCATTTATAGACTCAATAATCTATTTATTAGGCATTTTCTATGTTTCTATGGATTTTTGATGATGTAAGTAGAGATTTACCTTTTTAGGGAATTCTCCATTCGTCAGATATGTATTTTTGGGCACTAGATAGGCACCATGCGGCTCAAAGGGAGGGGATGTGGTTCACACTCCTGGGCTGGTAGGACTGGCCGGTCTAGCTTTATCTAATCCCAGCATAGACTCGACTCCCTGATTTCCTCCTCCCTCACAGTCTGGCTCGCTCACCACTTCTTCATTTTCTTCCATCTCTGCCTTCGTAGAGTTTCTTGGCGGCGATCAAGGATGCACGAGTGTTGGTTCATGTGGCACCAAGAAGCTTCAGGGTCGCCTCTGTAGACTCGTCAGCAAGCATCAAGGGCGTGGAGGTGCTTCTAGCTCGTTGCCCTATTCCTATTTGAAGTCATGGCAGAGCAGGAGGTCGATTAAGGGTTTTGGTCTCCTTCTCCATTACTCGTGCCTTGGTCAGGGGGATATCCACAAGGCTTGAAGTCGTGTACCGTCGGTCTGCCTTGGCATTTCACCCTTAGCGCAACCTAGATGAAGCAAGTTTGCTGACTACGAAGACCTGTTGCTTGATCACCATGGTGGAATATAGGAGATGTGTTTTGATGATTTCCTCACAAGCACTCACCTCACCCCACCGATGAGTCAGGGGGGCATAAAATTATGATATGAACTCATCCACGATCTTTGCCTGATGTGGGGGTGTCAACAGGTCCAGTTGTGTGGTCATCTCCCATATCACAGATGACGAGCTCAGATGTTCATAGTCACCCTCACCAACTAGGTTCTAGGTAGATAAATAGTATGTAAAGGTTCCCTAGGAGATATCCATCACAGTGTAAAACTCTTACACCACTTCCTTCCCCTTCCCTACCTTATGATCATGTTGTAAAAGCTAGAAGAGAACTGAAAGAAAAGCAAGGTTCAAACTTGTCTTATACTCCACGATAATAGCAGTCTAAGGGTTTAATAAGATCTGGAAGAAGAGGCAATATCAAGTAATCCAATGGATGTTCTTAACAAACCTTGACCAAGTCAAGCATCATTGGCCTGAGTGTGCTAGGTAATGGCACCGTAATCCCGATTTTCACAGATCTTGAGGACAACTCTCAGATGCCATCATATATGCATCCAAGGGCAAAGCCCATCATTATGCGTGAATGTAGTCATGCTCAGGATAGAAACACGAGGGATTTGTTGTATTATTCGCATCATATAATCCAAATATTGATTTATTTACCTGAATAGAGCCCAATCTTAAACTCTAATATCTTCTAATTTCATTTATTCAATTCATGTGAGAATTCAGACAAAGATCCCAATACTACAACACTTAGCTTCCGAACAAGTTTCTCACTAAAAACTAAACATTTGATTGTCTAACTTAATAGATCAAATCATCTCATAATGGCTCATATATGTAGGCATATTAAATTTCAATGGATATTGAATGACTTCTACTATGAAAAAAATAACTTTATGAAGTCACACTTCCACCCTATCATTATGTTGTTTGGATTCATATATGTCATTGATTGAAAGTCTAACTTTGCAAGTACTCATGTGTTCATCATTTAGTCATATTGTTCATCACAGTTAACGTAACTAATCTTAGCCAAAATAATTATCTTGTACTCGACCTTCAACCATATTTATCAAATAAAAGAAAATCATTTATTTTGTGTGGATGAACAACTAAACCATGTTCATGAACCTCCAATACTACATAGAGAATTGAACGCTAAAATCAAGGTCACCACATTCACCCCACCTTACATGGAATTTCGTCCTCGAAATTCAATTGGCCATACACTTCAAGGTGATATCAAGAATTCAAGATTCATATAGCCACCACTCCTAGGTAAGAAGATCATCATAATTCCAGACATATCCTAAGTTGTCATCTTAGGTTCATAGTATCTAGGGTGTACCTACCCCACCTTAAATAGGTCGAAGCATCATTTTCTTTTAGAAGAATTGAAACATCACTTAATGTCTTACTTATAACATAACATTATTATATTTCATGATTTACATCCTCATCGTTCCTTAAGGATAAGGGTTTGTTCATAGTTTTGTAAGTTGAGAAGGAATTACCCATGGTTTTGTCATTCACTGTACTCGCCAATGTAAGGTGGTGTATGTATTCCATGATTACCCTAAACATAGAGGTTGTATTTCCATATTTGATGTATAGAAGGCATTTTTCATGATTTTTATTTCACCCCACTAAATTATGCAAGGTGATATCAAGATTTATGTTTACCAAAACTATCACACTTAACATCATTAATGTGGTCTATGATCTACATCATATTATGATTTCATCATTAGAGAGAGGCTTGATTTTTCAGATTTACATATTAGGATTCTCATTCTATTATGTGAGAGTTATCCTTAAACTTAGAAGCATAGATTGAGAATGAATGAGGTTCAATACTATATTTTGTGATCATGCAAGCTATGATCCAAATGTTTCTTTTCTTTTTAGCTCATGATTTCAAACTTATATCTTCATACATGATATAGAGGTAAGAGAATGTACTAAGCCAATCTTATCATGATTTCAAACTTAGATATTACATGTATGATATAGGAAGGGAAATATAGAATATGTCAAGCTTATATGAGTGACTCCTCATATATAAATCATCTATACAACTCAAGTGAGGTTTCTAGTATCATATATTAAGAAATAGAAGTGGAAGGGACAATATTATGAGTATCTTATGCACAAGGCATTTTACTCTCAGAACTAAAGTTCATATATCACCTCACTTGAAGCTAATGATGAGATTCACAAGCATATGCCACTCAAGCTAGGACCTAACTCAATAAAAAGAATTGAGTTTGACTTTCTCATTATGAGTCACCTACCCATCATTTTTTTACCAAACTCTCACATATATGATTGAATCATGCAAAAAGGGCTCAACTCATATACTCAGGAGTAACCCAACTTTGGACACATCATTCACATATCTTTCATACTTTTCATATATTGTAGGATAGGTCCTATGACCCTCTCCTTGTGGGTCTCACTCTCTCTGGAGTTCACCACATATATTGTCCTAACACTGAGGTCTTCCTTTGTAAAAGAGCTTGAGGCTCACACATATTCAACTTTATCTTCATTGAGCTCGTCTTAAGTAAGAAAAGGGAATGTACTTTCATCATCAAGTCTTAGCTTAGAATTTTCAAACTTGGATTCAGCTCATATACAACTTAAGTCTTTATAAGGAAACTTAACCATCAAAGACCAAACTTAGATAAGACTACACAGGCTTCTTTCGTATATAAATCAATCATCTACTCTAACTGTCACATATCCAATAAGGCTCTAGACATCTAATCTAGATCTACTCTCTCTTCTAGAATGATGTCACTCCCTTTCACTTACATTGCATGAACACTAATTTATTTACCTGAATAGAGCCCAATCTTAAACTCTAATATCTTCTAATTTCATTTATCCAATTCATGTGAGAATTCAGACAAAGATCCCAATACTACAACACTTAGCTTCTGAACAAGTTTCTCACTAAAAACTAAACATTTGATTGTCTAAGTTAATAGATCAAATCACCTCATAATGGCTCATATATATAGGCATATTAAATTTCAATGGATATTTAATGACTTCTACTATGAACAAAATAACTTTATGAAGTCACACTTCCACCCCATCGTTATGATGTTTGGATTCATATATATCATTGATTGAAAGTCTGACTTTTTAAGTACTCATGTATTCATCATTTAGTCATATTGATCATCACAGTTAACATAACTAATCTTAGCCGAAATAATTATCTTGTACTAGACCTTCAACCATATTTCTCAAATAAAAGAAAATCATTTCTTTGTGTGGATGAACAACTAAAGCATGTTCATGAACCTCCAATACTATATAGAGAATTGAACCCTAAAATCAAGGTCACCACAGGTGTTGATCGTGTGTGAATGTGTGATGAGAGATTAGAGGAGCCATGAAACTAGGCCAAAATGGTGCTTGGGTCTGGCATCTGCAAATGATACTAAAGCGGACGACACATCGCACCTTGCATCAACGCAGAATGGGTCAGAGGAGACGGAAGGCTGGGGTCGTTCCAATTATTAAACCAGTTGGCCCAACACTAATCCTGCCAAGCAGCATGAAGTTTTATTGGCCAATAGATCTAGAGTCTAATTAATGGAATCAATGGCTCTGATAATCCCTACTAGGTAAATTCCTTCCAAATTCTTATAAATAGACTTGATCTTGGAAATATGGTTAAAATAGCTTCTTTGGCCAATAGATCCCCACAAAAGTTCCCCGTATTTGGAAAAATACCCTCTTTATTATTGGACCCCTATATTATCCCCTTGAACCACTTTGAATTATGATATATAATTTGGAGTACAAAGCTCCTTTTAAGGTTCGTTAAATGAAATAAATATTATCCAAGTGATATTAATTGTCAAAAAATTTTGGTAGAACCCTAATAACAATGGAAACCCATTTTTAACTCTGATCTAGGATTTATTGAGCTATGTTAGGCCTTTTCTCAATAATACCTAAATTACATGTTTTAACCTCATTTTAATTCTAGAAAATAGATAAAGCATCATAAAAATACAAAAATTGACCCAGAGCCTGATAATAACATCTAGATCAGTATAAAAATACTAGACACATGTTTTATAATAGTGGAACCTAGGTTTGGCTAAACCCTTATACAGACCTAAATAACCTATACTAATGATGTTCATTTATTAATGATGGTTAATTGCTATTAATCATGTGATGACCAGAGTAGTCGATGAACTTGGATGTATAAGGAATCTCTGAACTCAAGTACGTAGGATTTATTAAGTAGAAGACTAGTTTTCATGAATGCATAATGATATAATGTACTTTGTATGCTTGTATTTTCATATAAATTATTAGATGAATATTAGTAGTATATGCTTCAACAAACATAAAAGAACATAAAAGTGAATATGGATGGATTGTAGTTTCTAAGCATTTACATCCACTCTCTCCCCCTCTCCCTCTCTCTCTAAATATTAGGTTGGCACAACCCCATACCCCAAGGGGTGGGGTTCCTCATAGCCTAAGGGGCGAGGAAATGTGAAGTACGACACCACTTAGTAGTATAATCGCATCAAAAGACTGCTAAAATAGGTGTTTACCTGATTATTGCATTAAATATTGTTTTATTTTACTTTCTTTCTTCAAATATTTCATTATGCAAGTTACTATACAAGTATTTCACCCACGTACACAACTTTTGTTGATTCGTCTATTTCACATATCTCTAGGTTTAGAGCTAGAATGGGAGGAAAGAAAGGAAGTGAGCAGTGTTTAGGTTGTACCTATTGTGTTAAGATCATGTTAGAATACATCTTAGACTTATATACCTTTCATTCAATGGGTAATTGTAATTTGTAATAATTCATTTGGTAATGAAATTTACATGTTGAATGTTTAGATTGTTTATGGTGTATGCACGATAGCAGTATGTTCATGTATGCATATTAAGTTTCCGCATCGCTCTCTGAAATAATTACCTAAGGTTATTGGATTTGTCCTCTCTGGCCTTCTAAGCCCCGAGATGGCAGAATCTGGGGACATTATAAAGTCGCTTCCTGCAACAACATTTAGTGAAGTCCTTTCAGTTGAACTAAGCCCAATGTAGAAGTTAGTTACCAGAAATCCTTTATTGTAGTTATTGTGAAGTCAGTCCCTCTGATACACTTGGAATATTTTCCAACCTTCATACAAGTTCCGTCCTAGCTTATGCAAAACTCTAGTGATCTTGTGCTTGTTCCCGAGGGTTTTATCAAGTGCGTAAAACTTGGTGACAAAAGCGACAACCAAAGGTGTCAATCCATTGATGGTCTTGTAAGGTAGGGCAAGGTACCATGACAAGGCTTTGTCCCTCAGAGAAAAGTTAAATCCCTTCCAGTACATCACCTCTTGTGGAACCCAATTCATCTAAATGGTGTCAAAATGTTCTTAAAGGCATCTATGTGGTGGTAAGGATTTTTATCTTGAGAATTTCCTCCAAAGGTTTTGTTTTGGACCATGGAGATGACTATTGACTTGAGTTCAAAGTTTGGAGCATTGAACCTAGGGATAAGAACTGGGCATCTATATTACTTGGTCATGGAGGTGGCTAATTCATGAAGGGAAGGGCGTACATCATCATCATGTTTGTTATTGTCATGATTTATCCATTCCTTTTGTGTCTATCACAGTTTATGTCATGGATGTATTCTTGTTTGTGTTCCTCTTTACTCTCTTCCTCTCGATGGTCCTCATCACGTTCCTCATCATGGCACTCTCTGTCATTGCAATCATCATCATGTTATCCTTTAGAACGTTCTTCCTCACATTCTTCTTCGTGTTCCCCTTTACGATCTTCATGAAGGTCTTCTATTCTTGTGTTGTGTTGGACTTCGTGATGTCCTCTCCTATGAGGACGCACGATGTTTGTAGGAGGGTAGTGGTAACAGTCTTCTTCTCTTCAAGATACCTAAAATGGATGTAGAGTCGAGTGAGAAACTAGACGTGTGAAATAAAGTATTTGAGATAGTTAGATTTACAACACTAAAAAGAGTGTAGTCAAGTCTATTGCCAGACCTGAGGCACAATTGTATATTAAGTAGACTCTGATTCTTAATAGTATCAGTTGCCTTATCCTAGGAAACACCTCCAGCAAGTTGAATAGCCTAAATCACATCCAAAAAGGAGTGGATAGAGAGTAGTCGAACTCTTAAATGAATCACTCGACATTCAGGCTCCCACAACTATCATACGGGTCCAACATAGTGAATAAGTGTTGTGCCACAAGGATAAGGAGTAGTATGTGTTAAGAATGTAGAGCCTTGGATTCGTTATACCAATCAAGGAGTGAGATAAATTTTGGTGTTCATGAGGGAACGATGATACTTCAATAAACGAGTAAAATAAAAAAAGTAAAATAAAGAAAGAAGCAAAACAAGAAAGTAATTAAAATCAAAGAGTAATATATTGAGTATTGAAGAGCCTTGAATCGGGTTTCACCATTTAAGGTCTCTCACCAACATGCAATACTCACACCGATTATAGACCCTTAGAATGATTATAAGCAATCATCATAGATGTCTATTACCTCCTCTCTCGAGCTTAGGATAGATCTAAATTGTAATGTTATCTCTTTCTCAAGATGGAAAATTAAAATCATGATATAACCATATGATCATTAGTCTAAGAATTCCAACATTGTCATGCATTCATGCAACTCTATAACGCATAGATAAGGTTAATACTACTCTTTTGAGGTACTAACAATCAAACATCACAAGATAGTAGAGAATCATAGAAGTGAAGTATTAAGACCATGAGTATGAAGATAATTATTTCTTAGAAAATATATTCAATGGATATAAGTATTTACATGTTGGGAGAGCCTTAGTGGCTACTCCCAACACAAGATATGTGTTTAACCACCCATGGTGGTCAGTAGAATTACAGATTTACAAGTATAATGAGACATGGAGAGATGCTGACGAAATGGACAAGGGAGATGAAGGAGGATGAATATGTCTAGAGAAGAAGGGGGATACACCATCTATAACACAGATGAGCAAGGCTGATGTATGCATTATTGGAATCTAGATCTAGAGTGGACATTGAAGATGGTTATAACATTCCTATATTTTTTTCTCTCTCCTCCAACTATGCACACCTTCACTCATAGTGCACTCAATTTTACTCAATGACCTCCCTAATCATCAATTGGATGTTTGAAATCCCATGTTGCTCAATTTTTTAGATAAGGTTGATTAATTGCAGTTTCAAACTCATTTGTATAAAGTTGAGTTCTTAATTAACATTGAGGACGTTTTGAATTTTTGGGACTTATAAATATGACTATCTTGATATCAAATTTCCTATTAGATAGAGGGTGAAATTTAATATAATGGTGAAGATTTCACCCTGATCAGAGTTTTGAGGAGGAAGTTATGGACTTTTTCAGATGATTTTTGCTAAGAATTTTACCTTTTCCCCCAATATTTTTCATCTTGGGCCTCTACCCTTTTCTCCTATCCAGACCAAGCCCACATAGCGCTTCAAGGAATAGTTGTGGCCCTTGCAAGGCTGGGAGGATTCCCTTGATGCACGATCATGTGCCAAAGATCATGGCCATATCAGACGGTTGGGAAGTCATTCCCAACCTCATGATAGGGTCAACAGCTAGTGGGATGGCCATGCCCCACGACACCAACATAGACCCACTTGTTGTCCTTATTTGTTACTTTTCTTGCTACGAATCTTCTTATAACGTCCTAGGATTTTAGGCCTTGGATAACATGATCTTAAAAGGAATGATTGGACTACCCATATCACCAAGGTGCACCTCCTTTTCCGGGAACTCATCTCTAAAGAACTCTATAGTTAAGCGTGCTAAGCTTGGAGTAGTATTAGGATGGGTGACCAGTCGGGAAGTTGCTCCTGGCTCGTGCGTGAGTGGACAAAAAGTTTGCAGTTAAGGCTAGTGGTGGTCTGTGGGGCCAGTCGTCATTCCTGAAACTCTACTAGAGTCGTGGGCAGTGAGCCCGGCCATTACAAATGGTATCAGAGCCAATTTCCCCTCCAGTAGGTTGGGCCCACATGGGCTTGTGGCATGCCAATCTTTGAGTCGTGCGGTCCACACATGTTGGAAAGGGCTATCCGAGTTGATGGAGCCGCCCATGCATTGGTAGTATCCAAGCATGTTGGAAAGGGCTATCCAAGTTGATGGAGTCGCCCTTACGTTGGTAACCGTGATCGGGAGCTGGGTGTACATGGGTCATTTGGGTCAGCACTGAAATGGGGATGATTATGAGGCCATATAGTTGAGCCTTGATGAGGACGTCAAGAGTCTAAGTGGGGGAGATTGTAACATCCTAGGATTTGAGGCCTTGGATAACATGATCTTAAAAGGAATGATTGGACTACCCATATCACCAAGGTGCACCTCCTTTTCTGGGAACCCATCTCTAAAGAACTCCATAGTTAAGCCTGCTCAGCTTGGAGTAGTACTAGGATGGGTGACCAGTCGGGAAGTTTCTCCTGGCTTGTGCGTGAGTGGACAAAAAGTGTGTAGTTAAGGCTAGTGGTGGTCTGTGGGGCCAGTCGTCATTCTTGAAACTCTACTAGAGTCGTGGGCAGTGGGCCCGGGCATTACAAATTGGAAATCTAACTATCCACAGCTTGAATTATTCTATCTAATCCTACTTGCATTTTATTTCTTAATTTCACGATGTGTCACTTTACTATTTGTTTTTTCAGGATTTTACCTAAAACACCGACAAACAAAACATCGATCAGCAATTACTGGTATGTGGAGGCAACCAAAATTTCACAATTAAGTCTAACAATCTAAGTATTGCAATCAAGATAATTATCCAGTCAATTTACATTTTCCATGTGCCCATCCCCACCGCTTTTTCCCTAACCATGGAATTGACTTAAGGCCACCTTCTCAATACTGAGCTTGGTGCCTGGGAGTCACCTCTCATGGTGCTCCATAGTCATGCCTCATTGACCACCTTCTCATTCCCGAGCTTGGTGTCTAGGGTCACCTCTCATGGTGCCCATTGGTCTACCCTCCTGGGCCTGACCTTTATGGCATCCTCCATCAGGGTGGCATGTAGGTGCGGGAATACACATTTAAATTAAATTGTGATAGTCATAATCACTTTATAATTGCAATATGAACAGCCAAACAGTTTAGTTACATTCACTGCGATTAAACATACAAGAATTCGTCAGGAAACTAAAGCGGTTATTAATAATTAACCACATACCTGTAAAGCAGACTTGAATTCAGAAATTACCAACCAATCAGGATTCAAGCAAGCACACACACACAATTATTCCTGAAAAAGACATCCAATTTCCCTATCATTAATTTCGTCATCATGATCTATCACTCCTAGTTGTCCTAGGGTTATTATTCCCTTTTTAGGGTTTCACTTCCTTTTTATTACTTTTACCTTACTTTTATCAAACAAAAATCCATCAAACCCTAATTATTTTCCATTAAGGTACTTAAGATCAGGCTTGGACCACTAAAACCCTAATTTTCATATTACTATATCTTTTCTTTTCTTTTTCTCCAATTTAGGGTTTCTAAACTTGTTAATCAACATATTGAGTTAAAATCCCTAAACTTGTAATTCTATCATCAAAATAGGCTAATAACCATCTAAATCAGTAAACAAGTTAACCATACTCGAATTAACCTAATTGCAAGACTAAGTATATGTTTTATCAACAATTAGGGTTTTTATCCACAAATTAATCCCTTTTCTATTCAAAATATACCTTTTTGCAAAAATATACATATTTAGATGCCCAAACCATTTTTAACATATTCCTCATATTTTTCCAATCATTTTTCATGTATTGACTTTTCGCATCCGAGTTTTCTATCACCAGATATGATTTTACCAAGATAATCCCTTTTTATCGATTTACTGACTAATTAGGAAATCCCTGGATTGCTCGATCCATGGTTCGTGGTCCAATGAGGATCCAACGGCCCTGGGCATGTGCGCCTAAACTTAATGATCAAGTAGGTGAAAGACTGGATTGCCCTTACCCGTTCTGAAGGTGCGGCGGGGCAGTTTAGTAATTCTTCGGTCCTTCTTCTTCCTCAACCACGTGCGAGAGAGGCAGACTCCGATGGTCAACTTACGAGTTGACTTCGAGCCCCTCTCAACCTTTGCTCATGCCAGATGTGCAGGAAGCTTCGCCTTCCCTTCTCGAACACGATGACGCCTCCAATTGTTTGTCGTGGACACGCTACAGGCGTCCCCTACCCGCCGGACTCCGACGATGGTTTTTGAGTTGCTGAGGATGCAGGTCGAGACGAGCCGTCAATTGGTCGTGCCAAAGTACTCCTACCCTCCATCCGCAGAGCTTGGGCTAGCGATTAGGGGTGCTGGTTCCCTCCTTATCCCTCCCCTATTTATAGGGTCAGGGCAAGTTCCTGCCCAGTTGGGCGTTTCTTGAAACGACGACCAAACCCAGCAAAAATAGGGAGGAATCTTCGTGATTTCCTCTCCTGAGTCCAATGGGACCAAAACCAGGTTGTCATGTCTACTAGTTTGCGAGAAAACCAGGTGACAAAGTCTCCCTGGAACCTGCAGATTCCCACTCCGGTTGGGACTTTAGACGATGACTGCCTATCGTTGGATTAAGATCCAACGGATGTCATCGCCCACGATCAAACGATTTATTGCTTTAATTCAGAATAATTCCCAAATTGGAGAAATCTTTGAAAAATTAATATCTCCCAAACCATAACTCCTATTTATCTCAAATTTTAAGGGAACGTTCCTTTAATTATTGCCTAGCTTTGTACAAAATTTTGGAAACAAAAAGCAATGGATGAGAAGACTTCCTTCTCTCCCAAGTTATCTTATTAATTAATCCAAATTAAATTATATTCCTTCTTCCTTTGTGATTATCTTGTTGTTTTGGGTCCCTTGGGACCTCAAGAAATCATAAAGGCACGAATTCCCATATTAGGGAATATTGGTTTGCCTTTATCTTATTTTAATTGTCAATTTCTCATATTTCTCTTTTATTAATCAAATTCTTTTTCTTTTTAATTCTCTCTTCTTTTCAATTGGGCTCAATGGCCAACAAAGCCCAACATCAATCAATCAAGGCCATTTCATACGAAATCTATTGTAAATCAAAGAAAAAGATTCCTTTTATTCATTAAAAGAGAATTACATCCTTCATTACATATTCAAGAAATTGAGGTTATAACATCCTCCCCTCCTTATAGGAATTTTGCCCTCAAAATTCAAACAATCAAACAAACAATTCAGGGTATGTTTTCTCCATGTCTGCCCTTAGTTCCCATGTGGCCTCATCCTCTCCATGGTGCTTCCAAAGAACCTTTACCATCTCTGTTTTCTTGCATCTGAGCTCTTTCACCTTGGTATCTAGAATCCGCACAGGTGACTCAGGATAGGTCAGCTTCCCTTGAAGCTCAATAGGTTCAATGCTCAGCACATGGCTCGGATCATGCACATATCGCTTCAGGTTAGACACGTGAAACACATCATGCATCATGCTATACTGAGGGGGTAACGCCAAATGATATGCAGCTTCACCAATCCATTCCAATACCTCAAACGGACCCACATATCGGGGACTCAGCTTTCCTCTATTCTTAGCTATAGCTCGAGCGGTCAGATTTACAAAAACACATGCTCTCCCATAGTGAAGTGCACATCAGTCTGCTTTGCATCAGCATACGACATCTGTCGATCCTGGGCTCTCTTCAACCTTTGCTTGATCAAAGCCACTTTATCAGCATACACTTGGAGTTCATCTGACCTCAACAGGGTCCTTTCACCCACATCATCCTAGTATCCCGATACTGGCTTGGTAGCTGTTGTTGTAGGCAAACTCTGCTAACGGTAACTATTTCTCCCATGAGCCACCCCAATCGAGCACACAAGCTCTCAACAGATCTTCTAAGGTCTGGATTGTCCTTTCTGACTGACCATCCATTTGGGGGTGATAAGCGGTACTAAACTTTAACATGGTACCAAGTTCCTCTTGAACTTGCTTCCATAACTTGGAAGTGAACTTCGGGTCTCTATCTGAAATGATCGATCTTGGTACACCATGCAACCGCACTATCTCTCTGATGTACAACTCAGCTAGGTATACCACCTTAGCAGTGGTCTTGAAGGAAAGGAAGTGTGCTGACTTGGTAAGACGATCTACCACAACCCATTTCGCATCATGACCCTTCTTGGTCCGGGGTAGACCCACCACAAAATCCATGGTGATCTGCTCCCATTTCCATTCTGGAATTTCTATCGACTGTAAAAGTATGTCGGGTCGTTGGTGTTCAGCCTTCACCATCTGGCATGTAAGACAACTGGCCACCCATGACGCAATGTCTTTCTTCACTCCTGGCCACCAGAAAAACCGCTGTAGGTCCTTGAACATTTTGGTAGTTCCTGGGTGCACTGTGTACCTGGATCCATGAGCCTCTTGCAAGATACGTCCCTTTATTGACGAATCTACTAGAACCCATATGCGATTCTCAAACCTGATTCCTCCATCTACTCCTACAGATAGACGAGTCTGTGGCTTCATCATTAAACTTTTCATCTTGTCTAGCTCTCCACTGGTCAATTGTGCAGCTAGGATCTCACCCAACAACTCAGATTGAATTTGGATATTAGCCAACCGAACTTGATCCTCTAATGATTGTGGAGCCCATTACACAAGTTCCTCCAAACTCTTCCACTGACTGGACAAAACAGTTGCACACTGAAACTGTTTCCGGCTCAACGCATCAGCCACAACATTCGCCTTACCAGGATGGTAGGTGATGGTGAAGTCGTAATCCTTCATGTACTCCATCCATCGTCGTTGTCGTAGGTTCAGATCTCTCTGTGTCAGAAGTTATTTCAAACTCTTATGGTCGGTGAAGATTTCAAAGGTAGCACCGTACAGGTAATTTTGCCGTATCTTCAAAGCATGGATGATAGCTTCTAGTTCCAGGTCGTGTGTCGGGTAATTCACCTCATTTGGCTTGATCTGTCGGGAAGCATATGCAACCACATGCCAATCTTGTTCCAACACACATCCAAGTCCCATCTTGGAAGCATCGGTGAATATCATGAAACCCTCATTGCCAGAAGGTAGAGTCAACACAGGAGCAGTGATCAGCTTCTCTTTCAATTCTTGGAAGCGAGCTTCACATACGTCAGACCACACGAACTTCACATCCTTTCGGGTCAACATGGTTAGCGGTAAAGCAGTCTTGTAGAAATCCTTGATGAAGCGATGGTAGTATCTGATCAACCCCAAGAAGCTGTGAATCTCAGAGGGGTTCTTTGGTGTCGGCCAGTCTCGAACTGTCGATACTTTGGCTGGATCTACGGCTATTGTTCCTCCTGAGATGATGTGTCCCAAAAACATGACTCGGTCCAACCAAAACTCACATTTTGAGAACTTTCCGAAAAACTTATGCTTTCTCAAGATATCAAGGACTCTACCCAGGTGTTCACGGTGTTGGGCTAGGTCAACTAAATACACTAAGATGTCATCTATGAACACTATCACAAAAGAGTCAAGGAAAGGCTAGAACACACTATTCATGAGGTTCATGAAGACACTTGGTGCATTGGATAATCCAAACGGCATGACCACGAACTCATAGTGGCCATAGCGGGTTCTGAAAGTCGTTTTAGGTATATCCTCACTTCTTACCCTCACCTGGTGGTATCTTGATCTCAAATCGATCTTGGAAAATACTCGAGCTGATTTGAGTTGGTCAAACAGGTCATCTATTCTAGGCAAAGGATACTTATTCTTAATGGTTTCCTGATTGATCATCCGATAATCAATACACATCCGAAGCGACCCATCCTTCTTTTTTACAAAGAGGAATGGTGATCCCCATGGCAATGTACTGGGTCAGATGAACCCCTTATCCAACAACTCTTGCAACGGGGTTTTCAACTCAAGCAACTCAGAAGGGGCCATTCTATAGGGTGCCTTAGGTATATGGTTAGTCCCAGGAGCTAACTCAATCGAGAAGTCTACCTCCCTCTCAGGGGGAATCCCTGGTAGATCATCTGGAAACACATCTGCGTACTCCTGAACCATCTCTATGTCCTCTAAGGATTTCCCCTTAACCTCGGGTACGGTAACTATGGCTAGGTAGGCTCAACAACCCTTGGATAGCATCCGTTCAGCTTTTAAAGTGGATATGTAAAGACTGGTTGTTGCATCTTTCCTTCCTCGAATGGTGAAGTGTGGATAGCCGATTTTCCTAATGAGAATCTTCTTCTCTCTACAGTAAATCTGGGCCCTATAGGTGGAAAGCCAGTCCATATCGATGATTATATCAAAATCATTCATATCGAGAAGGATGAAGTCAGTGGGAAGCTCATGGTTCATATACTTAACGGGCAACACAGGGGTTTTCAAAAGAGAGGTATAAATACGACCACTCGGGGTTGTGACATCCAAAACATAACCCAAATCCTTGATATCCAAACCAAGCATAGTCGCCAGATTTCTCGAAATTAAAGTATTAGTAGAACCAGAATCAAAGAGTGCTTTTACGTTATGTCCCATGACTTCCAGCAAGCCTACATAGTTATTCCATATCAGAAAGCTACTACATGGTCTACTCAACTAAAAGAAAAACTCTAGGGGTTATTACCCTCAATCAACTTGTTAGCATTCACCCGAGCTTCTTCATTGTTGATGGCAAACACTCTAGCTTCTCTCCTCTCTCCAGCTGGAGGTGCTCCGGCTGGTTCTCCTGCTGGGGGTGCTACAGCTACTGGCTGTGCTGCCACAGGTTGTGACCCCAAAGGTCCTGTTAGGTCAGGCTGAGGGTAGTTGGCAATGAAGTGTCCCTCTTGTTGACATCTGAAGCATACCTTCTTCTCAAAGTGGCACTTCCCATGATGTGCCCGTCCACAGGTGTGACACTGCTGGAGGCGACCACGGGGCTTGCCTTTGTGCCGATGCTTGTTCTTGTTGTGGTTGCATCCTTGTCCCTTCATGTGTTCATTCCTCTTCCCTTGAGCTCCTTCAGTGAAACCCAAGTACCCTCTGGATTGGTTTTGAGCAGACATCACTGTCCTTTCCATGTCTAAGGCGGTGTTGTAGGCTTCAGTGAAGGTCTTTGGCTTACTAGCCATCACATGAGGCTTGATGGTAGGGTGTAGACATTCCATGAAGTGGTCCACCCTCCTCTCTTCATCCATCATGTGTCAAAAACGTTCCAGGAAGCGGAACTTACGACCAAAGTCCGCAACTGAAGAGCTTCCTTGAGTCATGTTGATGAACTCTCTTTCTTTCTCTTTCTTTGCTGAGATGGGGAGGAATCTGGCGGTGAAGATGGTCTTGAAGTCAGTCCATGCCATCGGCTCCTCACTTAGGTCTCTTCCCGTGATATGGTTCTCCCACCATATCTTGGTTGCACCTTCCAAAAATGTGGGTCGTTACACTTCTCTACATGGTCTTCCTGACCATTCCCCTAAGTCTTTTAAGACTTTAAGGCTCTCGTATGGGCATGGGGCACCTCACCTATCCTGTCTGGACACCATGGTCATGGTTACGAGCATGGGACCATCTAGACCTCCTCATGCCCTCATTATAAGTTCTTTATCTCCACAAATCCTCACCCTGTGATTTCTCGTACTTCTTGCACTCTTAAGAGCCCTTATTCTTTCTCGATATCTCCTTCTTCATCCACCTTTGACAGCGTCACTGCTTCTTGTCTTTTGGGTTCTACTCCATGATGCACCTAAGGATGAGATTTTCATTTTGTTGGCCTCATAAGGCTCTGAATAGGGCAGATAGCTTTCTCCTTGAGCCCCTTATGCTCCCTTGCACCTTTTTACAGTCTCTTTGTCGAGCATCGCGCCTATGCACTATTGTCTACAAATATGGGCCATGGGGGATCTCATGTGAGAGAGACAACCATCAAACCCTTGATCCTCGATTGGGTGGTCCATATCATGGGGAACCACTCCCTTTGAGGAATATGGCTAGCCCCAGGTGGAGGTGGGTCAGACCAAGCAGGCCACTGTTGGGCGATGCGGTCACAACGACCGGCGACGAGAGGTGATGGTTAGAGGTGGGCAGTTGCATGGGAATTCTACAAGTAGTGAATTGTAGTTGGGAGTCGTGCAAGGCTAGAGGCACCCCTCTATGTTCTCCTTGGCCTTGGGATCCAAATTCAAGGGTTCAAATCACATGACAAATGGTAAACACTTGATAAATTGGTATGACATGATTCCTTGGATAAAATAAGATATATTATATATGAAAATTGATCTACTCTAGGAGATATATCTAACAAACTAGTTTTTGAGTCTAGTTCCACTTGTAGCTAGTGTTATGATAAAAATGGCATCAAATGCATCTCTTTCACATGATTAATGATGTTTAATGCTCAAACTTGATCCTATCATGAATCCACATGATTTTGATGGCCCTTATCAGTAACATATGTTATATTATGACATGTTAATCTAATTTGATAATGTTTTTCCATTTTAATGACTCTAATCTATTAAATGAACCATGAAATATGCATTATATAGACTATAATGTCAATTACCACTAATTTTTATGCTTAATTGATTTTATGAACTCATACTCGTCATCTTTACTCTAGATCAGTAATTCTTGATACACAATTGATCTAAGAAGCTAATTTTCTCAAACATGAACTTTATTACAACTTGATGATATGAAAAATGTCATAAAATGTTATATTTATGAATACCCCTATGATGATAATTAACCTTGTGCATTATGTTGATCAAATATATTCAATGCTACTTTGTGACACCAAATCAGTAACTTGATATGCTTTTGATACCTAAAATTCATGTGGATCAGTCTTGTTTCATATTGTGATTATGTGGCCTAGACATAACATGAAATATGTCCTATTTTGCAATGATGCGAAATCGAGATCTATTTATTGTACAAATCTCACCCTAATGGTCACCCATACTATATGATTTATTCAAATTAGTAACTTGATAATATGTATAACATGAAATCAATCTTGAACTCATAACTACTCTAATGATGACCATCTTGCATGATAATGATTAGTTTGATAGTGTTAATGCTTATGTTGTCTAGGCTAGCTCCAATCTCATGATTTCTATATTTTAGATCTTGAAACTATGATCATATTTTCTTGATCTAGTTGAGGTGTGTCACTCTAAGAGATAAATGAATGCATGATGTACTATTTTTCTTGGTAATGATAAGGCATGATCAATTGTGGGATATGGAAATCAATGTTGAAGGAAATGTGTACTTACTACCTAGACCTACATGACACATACAACCCCCATGATATGATTAAGATGAACTAGGTATTGTGATGTTAATCTAGTCACTCTTATTTGTAATCTTAAGATCAATTTGTTGACTCTTTTGCCAATATCTAGTCAGGCCTGCTATATATGATCTTCTATATCAAATGCTTAATCGTGTGCTTGTGTCAAGGGATGTTTTATCCTCCTATTTGCCAAACTAGTGATATCAAAATTGTATCTATGTATGTAGCATAAATGCTTGGATTAATACACTTGCTTGACCTACATGTTCCCTGTTACTACTATGTTTTGGTTTTGATTACATGTGTTGAACAAACTCTAAAACATAATGACATATGTCTATTATACAACCTTGTGCACCTCCTTGTATTCTCAAGGTTAGGTTTTTTGTGGTTTCCACATCAACTTCTCACATGTTTTCACACACAAATTCAGTTCATTTTGTTCTTATTTAGCCTCTATTCATATCATTCTACCACCTTTTTGTTATTTTACTTATCACATGATGTGTATTGTACATTTGCATCAAAAGGATCAAATTGGAGATATCCCAACTCAATCTCAACATTATCGGGACTTCTCCAAGCCTTGCAAGAATCCAGAACTTTAATTTTTTTGAAAAAGCAATGCACACGACGTGTCTTATTTAAGACACGGCGTGCACATTTCTAGATGGCCATTTGCTTCAATCACTGAAGAAAAGTACATGACGTGTCCAAAAAAGACACGACGTGTCCAAAAAAGACACGACGTGTAACTGAGAATTCAGAACCGGGACTAGACTTTCAGGTAAAGTACACAGCGTGTATTCAATCAAACACGATGTGTGCTCATATTCAGAAATAACTGCTGGAGTCTGGACACGCCGTGTCCGTAGAAAGACTTGTTGTGTGCCTGTTAGTTTCAGCAATTTTCAATTACCACTCCTTTCATTTTAAAAGATGAAACCACTCTATGGAGCAGTTATCCTTTGTCATAATTCGAAACCCTTTCATCCCAGAGCAAGGCCAGAGAAAGGAGGGCAATTTTGGAGGTAGAAGAGGGTAGTTTCTTCCAAAAGAACCCCATTCTTCTTCTTTTCTTCTCAAATCTTCCTCTCCAAGGTTGCAGCAGAGCTTCTTCACTCCACAAACCTTCCTGGGAGGGAGGTTTGTCTGGTTTTGAGCAGTTGTAGAAGTGGGATTTCGTCCTCAAGTCAGAATTCTACCCTTCTTGGGTTACACCTTGGGATTACTTGGCTTTTTTTTTTGGTGAACCTAGCGTGGGTCTTCTTTTCCATTAAAGCAAAAAAAAGGTGAGTATGTACAATGCTTAGGGACACGCCCATAAGAGAAAAAAGAGCAAAAAAAGACATCTAAGCTAACTGTACATCAACCAAGAAGCAATTTGGTATCTATACAAACTTGCTTCCAAATCTCCAAATGATTTCTATTGAAGCCGCAGAAAACTCTTTGGTTCCTTTCCTGCCAAATCTTTTATAGGACGAACCCAACTGTATACTTCCTCATTCAGAATACCCCAAAATCTCCTCTAGCCACCAGGGTTTAACCCCATACTCCAATTGAAACTGGTGCCAAATCTTCACAGAGAAAGAACACTTGAAGAAAATATGTTCACTATCTTCAATTTCAGAGCAACATAGAACACATCTTGAAGCTAAACAAAAACCAATCTTCCTGAGATATTCACAAGTGGGAAGTTTCTTCAAGAAACACTTCCAGAGAAACATAGAACAACTTCTAGGAAACTTCTACTTCCACACCCAATCTTCCCAACTGACATTAGTATTAGCCTTCCTAACTATCTCCCAACCATCTTTCAGCCTGAAATATTTTTTACCTCTAAACACAATAGCATCCTCCAAACTACTCAGATTATTCATACTGCCAATAGCAGCAATAATGCTACCAACACCTCTAATATCCGGCAGACTCCAATCAGCATCCAGAACACAATCAGCAATGCAACAGTAGGAGCCTTTGCCCATGCGAAGCACAAGATGACCATCACAGACATCCAACAAGGATTTCCTGTTATGCAACCAAGGATCATGCCAAAACAGGAAGCTTTTACCGTTTCCCACCATAAAATCAATATGAAATTTGAGCAGATTTCTAACAGAGAGCTGTTTCTTCATCATCCAGTTGGTCGAGGACTTACACCCAATCGACCAAACAGAAGCTTTTTTAATGTATTTCTCGTGCAACCACTTGACCCACAGGGTCTCCTTCCTATTGGCCACATCCCACAGATTTTTAAGAATCCCTGCCTTCGACCAATCACCAACCAACCTTACTCCCAAACCTCCTTCCTTCCTAGGTTTACAAATCTGTTCCCATTAGATCGTATGAATATGCTTTTGATTCTCAGTGTCACCCCAAATGAAATTCCTCATATGTCTTTCAATATCCATCACAACTTCCTTAGGAAGAGGAAACGTGGCTGACCAGAAGATATGAAAAGTGGAAAGGGTCGAGATAACAAGTTCAACCCTCCCAGCAGCAGATAGGATCTTACCTTTCCAAGCCTCCAATCTCCTTTTAATCTTCTCAACAATAGGACCACACATAGCTTTGGTAAGACTGCCAGTGAACAAGGGAAGACCCAAGTATCTAACAGGTAGCTGCTATCTTTCCACCCCAAGCAACTTCTCCAGATCATCAGCAACATGTTCAACACTTTTACTAAGAAAAAGCTGACTCTTCAGAGTATTAAGCTTCAGACCCGACAGAAGACCAAAGGAGTCCAACACTTTCACAAGCTCTTTGGCATTGTCCTCATCAGCCTTGGTGAATAACAATAAATCATCTGCGATGATGATATGAGAAACCCCAAAATTATCAGAGGCTTTGCACGGAATAATAGCTTTTGACTTCACAGCTGCGTCCATAAGAGAGGTGAAACCCTAAATTGCAATCACAAAGAGGTATGGAGCTAGCGGGTCCCCCTGTCTGACCCCATTAGAGGCATCAAAAGGATTGGAAGGAATACCATTGACTAATATTTGAAAGGAGGCCGAATTGAAGCAAGACCAAATCCAATTAATCCAACAAATCGGGAACTTCATTTTCTCCATAATGAACATCACATAGTCTCTCCTTACAGATTCATAAGCCTTTGATAAACCAGCTTTAAGACAGAGCAAGGGAGGCCCATTAGCATTAGGGAAAGAACTCAAGAGCTCATTTACCAACAAAATGGCATCAGTTATACCTCTACCCTTGATAAAGGCCATCTGATTCTTCGAGATGTTCTCAGGGAAGACATCTTTCAACCTATTTGCCATAATCTTAGTAATTATCTTAAAAATGACATTGCAAAGGGATATAGGACGAAAGTCCTTGAGACAAGAAGCACCTTGGACTTTTGGGATCAAAGTAATAAAGGATCTATTGCATTCATGCAAGAGCTTGCCAGTATCAAAAAAACTCAGAATAGCTTTGTTCACCTCATCACCAATAATCAACCAGCAAGACTTAAAGAAGGCCCCATTAAATCCATCGGGCCCAGGGGCTTTATCACCACTCGTGTGCTTCACCACAGAATCCACCTCCTCCCTCGTGACCCATCTACTCAGCAAAATAATTTGATCCTCAGAAAGAAACGGCAAATTAACATCCCAGTCTACCACAGACTTATCAGCAGCATTAAACAAATTCTTGTAGAAACCAACAGCATGTTCAATAATCCCTTCCTCGTCATTAATGATAGAATCACCTTCCTGAAGAAAGAAAATACCATTATGAATTCTTCTAGTTTTGAGGGATGCATAGAAGAATGAGGAATTTCTATCCCCCTCCTTAAGCCATATCGATCTAGACTTTTGTCTACTGAAGACCTCTTCATCCAAGATAGCCTTACTGAGTTTTCTCCTCAACTCCGCAAGGTCAACATGAAGGGCAGGGACGTCAGGAGTAGCCTCAATAGATTTCACCTTGAGCAACACCTCAGCTTCCACCTCCTTCACCTTAGATAAAAAATTACCAACATGATCCTTATTCCATTTCAACAAAGCACCCTTAACAGCACTCAACTTCCGATCAACTCTGAACATAGGAGCTCCCACAACATTGGTATTTCTCCAAGCCTCTTCCACCACCTCACGGAACCCAGGCTGAGCAATCCAACAATTAAAGAATCTGAAAGGGGTGCCCTTTTTATTTTTAGTTTGAAGATGCAGAGAGAGAAAGCTATGATCACTGATGGAGTTTGGAACCACCTCTCCCCAAATGGCAGGAAATAAGGCAAGGAAACCACTATCACAAAAAATTATGTCAATTTTAGAGAAGGTGCTTACCCCCTTCTTACCGTGACTGTCCCACGTGTAGAAAGGCCCTTTATTAGAGATTTCAATAAGACCTGTAGCCTCAAGACAAGCATTAAACTCCCTCATACTCCTATTAGAAGGAGGTTGCTTCCCAAGCCTCTCAGAGGAATACCTCACTGCATTAAAGTCACCAAGAACGCACCAAGCAAGCCCATTCACCCGAGAAAGACTGATCAGGGCCTCCCAGAGCTTTCCTCTGTCACCATCGTCATTAGAACCATACACAGCAGATAGATAGAAACTCCTTCTCCCACTCAGAAAATCAACCTGACAATGAACAATCTGATCATTATTAAACAACATATTGATATGTATGTCTGGATCATTCCAAAGGACCATGATCCTAGTATAGGTGTAATGATCCTCATTATATATATACGAGGCACCACTCCAAAGATCTTCCACAATGTCACACAGATCTTCCTTCTTCGTTCTGGTTTCCAACACAATACGAATATCTGACTTAATTCTCCCAAGCTCCCCACGAATGCGAGGTAGTTTATTATGAATACCCCTCACATTCCACACACTGATAGAGAAAGGTTTATCCATAAGGAATTGAAAGAACCCCCTCATCCGCATTGCCATCTCCAACTTCACTGTCTCCCATATTTGCAAGAAGTGAGAATTTGTTAACACTAGGGGAAAGAACGATGTTCCTAACCACAGAAACTGGTTTTGCTGCCACCCTTGGAGGGGACTTCGACCTTTTCCTTTGTAACTCCCATTCTGGAGATGGAGAAGGAGTTATAATGGTAGCTTGTTCACTCCTTCTTTCCACCACAGGTTGGTCGGCATTGGCAACCCTACTCACTGATTCAGGAACAGGAACCATGTCCTCCACTACATCGCTAAAGACCTCCCCATCCTCTTCAGCAGAAGGATTACGCATCAGCTTCTTCTTTGGCACCCAAACCTGCTTCAGCGGAGGAGGAACAATCTGGACTCCAGGGGGCTTCCCATTTGCTTCTCGCGGTCGACAGAGCCCATGCTCATGACCATAACTTCCACAATCATTACATACAGTATGCTTCCATTCATATTCAAATCGAACAACGTCCATCTGTCCGTCCTCACACTACATTTCAAGGAACTCAGGGAAAGAAAACTCCGCATCCACAAGAACCTGCATTCTCGCATACTCCAGCCGAGTCATGTCCTCCGTTAATTTGTCAGTACACAGCGGTTTCCCCAGGTAGGAACCAATCTTCTCAAACATTTCTTCATCCCATAGCTCAAGAGGTAGATCATGGATTTTAAGCCATATCGGGATCTCAGACAACTTTACCTTCTCCATTGGCTCCCCTCTCTCCCATTTCTTCAGAATCAGGGGCTTGCCGGCAATGAACCAGGGACCTCCTTCTATCGCAGTAGATAGATCCTCCTCATTTGTGAACAGAAGAACAAAAAACCCCTTCCCCCTCAACTTAATCTCCAAGGAACCCTTCAACTTCCACATCTGAGCAAGGAACCTCACCAAAGACGCCCAATGCGGAGTAAGACCCACAATGTACCCCGCAGCAGCCAACTTCCACTTCTGAACATTCCTATCTGCTATGGATGATGGATATATCAGCTTTCCATTCTCCATTTGGATGTCCACCTTCTTAAACGATCTGGCCCTGGAATCCACCTTCGATGTTACCAGATCCGCCCAAGTTTTAGGCTGAGACGAGACCCCGATGGAGCCAAATCCAATGTTTCCCCATTTCCCCGGATCTTTGATCTTCAGCACATTACTCAGATCAACTACATTACCACCTTGAGCAGCTTCGGGGACTTCAGAGGTAGGACTAGACGAGGCACCCCCCTCCGCCGTCGGAGTCGCCCCCCCCCCCCCAATCACCTTCGGAATCGCCCTGTCGCCCTGCATCTGAATCTAGGGTAATGCTAATGGGCCTCCCTTGCTCTGTCTTAAAGCTGATTTATCAAAGGCTTATGACTCTGTAAGGAGAGACTATGTGATGTTCATTATGGAGAAAATGAAGTTCCCGATTTGTTGGATTAATTGGATTTGGTCTT
Organism: Alisma plantago-aquatica; assembly: GCA_963693085.1. Lineage (NCBI taxonomy): Eukaryota > Viridiplantae > Streptophyta > Magnoliopsida > Alismatales > Alismataceae > Alisma > Alisma plantago-aquatica. The sequence goes on along the minus strand of OY856410.1, from coordinate 1,210,102,320 downwards.
GCTTCAATTCGGCCTCCTTTCAAATCTTAGTCAATGGTATTACTTGGCTTTTCCTTCACTAAATCATGTTGAATTCTGAAAATTTTGCACATTTCATGTTGTACACATTCATGGATGAGTAGTTTCTTTTACTTGGACATGGGAGGGTATCTCCCATGTCATAGGATGTTTGGAACATGGTAATTTTGTACTAAATACTATGTTGCTTATTTTTCCACCTTGCGAGTACCAGTTTCTTCCTTTCTGCATGTATGGCTGGCCACCTTATGTGTATGTTTTATGCTCTTTTGCTTAATCTGATAAGATAGGTGCGAGAGTAAGGAGGTACTCTCTTGGCAACTCCTTTTTTACCATGAGAGTGGAAACTATGGAGTTGAGGAGTAGGTTTGTGATCCAAAATGGAATTCATACATGGGAATGTTGAATTGAGTTAGGATCATTGTACTTGCACCGAGAGGTGAAGTGCAACATACAACTTTTTTTAAAACAAGTGCTTAGTATGTTTAAATTTCATACTCATGTTGTATGAAATGATATGTGGATGAAATCCTAAGTTCAAGATACTTCCATATCTGAATTTTAATTCTTTTTTATTAATCCATTTACTGTTTGTTTAATTCTTAAATTCTAGTCTAATCAACCGAATCACCTTTAAATTGGTCTAGATTGTTGAACCTTAGCACTATTGCATTTAATTGGTTTTCTAAAGCTCCTTGTGTTTGACCTCGACTACAACTACTTCTGTATACTTGTGGAAATTGGTTAAGTTGAGTAAAATATTTTTCTTAATATTGAAACTCGTTAGTGTAACAAACCAACAAGTTTTTGGCACCATTGTCGGGGAGCTATGGTTAATCTAATTAGAGTAATAAGTGCTAAATAATATTCAAGACTAGATCATCATTTCCATTTTTGAATTTCCATATGTCTTTTAGTTGTGTTCTCAATTTTGTTGCTATTTTTCAAGTTGTATGCATCGCTCGCAAAGAGGTCTTGAAACATTTGTGTTGTTAGACCTTGAGATCGAGCGTACTCTTTCAAGCTTAAGAAGAGTGAGAAGGGTAGAAAAACCACTTCTAAGAGGTGTTCCACCATCATCACCATCACCGTCTTATTCACCTTTTGAAGGAGCTACACCAAGAGATCCAACCATGGAAGATGACCGTCCTTTGAAGGAATTTTCAATGTCGGCTGCCACAAATATTTGTGGATCCATTGACCTGCCTGCAGTTGAAGCAAACAATTTCTCTATTGATCCTTCTATGATGTAGATGATATATCAGAACCGTTTTGGAGGTACAGTCAATGAAGATCCAAACCTTCATGTGGCTGAGTTCTTAGAGTATATGAATACTTTCAAAATCAATGGTGTATCCGCCGAAGGAGTGAAGCTAATGCTATTTCCTTTCAACCTAAGAGATAGAGCCAAGGTGTGGATTTTGCCTCTTCCAAAGAAGTCAATTAAAAGTTGGGACCAACATATAAATGCTTTCCTTACAAAGTATTTCCTATCGAGCAAGACAACCCAACTAAGGAATCAGCTCACCAATTTCTCTCAAAATGATGGAGAAACTTTGTATGATGCATGGGAGTGGTTTAAAGACCTTCAAAGTCTTTGCCCTCACCATGGGTTGACCAACTGGCTGCTACTCCAAACGTTCTATAACAATATGTTCTACAACACCCGGATGACACTAGATGTTGCAGCTAATGTCGCATTGATGACTAAGTCTTATAGGGAGGCTTATGACATCATTGAAGACATAGCCCTCAATCATTTCCAATGGGGATCATATAGGAGAGCACAATCATCCTCTACAACTAGTTCTTCAGTCGGGAAACAAGGAGGGAAGCATACAGTTGATGCCATTGACTTAATTGCTGCTAAACTTGACATTCTTACACAGAAGTTTGTAAAGATGACTACATTGCAGATCCAATCAACTGAAGTTATATGAGAAGCTTGTGGTAATTCGGGGCCTACTTCTTCATGCTTTGCTCCTAACATGAATGAAGGGAGCCTAGAACAAGCCAATGTCATTGGGATGCAGGGGACCAAGCAATACAATCCCTATTCCAATCCAGGATGGAGAGATCATCCTAATTTCTCCTACTGGAACACAAGAAACTCTGAGAACTTCCAACATGGATAGCAGCAGTCGCAACAACAACAAAGCTTCAACCAGTAAAACAATGGGAATCCACTGGGTTTCAACAACAACATGGGTTACCAATAGAAACAACAACCCCAAAGTTCTTCCTTAGAGGCCATGATGGAGAAATTTATCTCCACACAGATGCAGCAGAATGAAGAGTTAAGGTGAAATGATAAGCTCTTGAAGGATGCGATTTCCCAACTCTCTGCCAAAGTGGATGGAATTTCCACTCACACATGGATGTTGGAAAATCAAATTGCCCAACAAGCCTTAACATAGTAAAAGAACACCCAATCCAATTCTCTTCCAAGCCAATCGGAGGTGAATCTGAGACAGCAAGCAAATGTCATCACCTGGAGAAGTAGAGCTGAAATCCACAGACCTTCTCCGCCTAAGGAGAAGAGTGTAGAGATCACAGATGAAGACAAGCTTGACACCAACAAGCCTTAACATAGTAAAAGAACACCCAATCCAATTCTCTTCCAAGCCAATCGGAGGTGAATCTGAGACAGCAAGCAAATGTCATCACCTGGAGAAGTAGAGCTGAAATCCACAGACCTTCTCCGCCTAAGGAGAAGAGTGTAGAGATCACAGATGAAGACAAGCTTGACACCCCTATGTGTGACAAAGGTAAAGGTACAACTGAGGTACCATCTTCTGTTAAAGTTAATGCACCATTTCCGTAGAGGCTTGCAAACACAAAGGAGGACTCAAAGTTTAGAAAATTTATGGACATTCTAAACAAACTCCGTGTCAATCTTCCACTAGCTGAGGTTATTGCAGAAATTCCATCATATGCGAAATTCCTTAAAGACATCCTCACCAAAAGGAGGAAGGTGGCCAAGTGGAGACCGTGATGCTTTCTTAAAGGATCAGTTCTATCATTCAAAATCAACTTCCTGAGAAGTTGGATGACTTGGGAGCCTTCACTCTGCCATGCAGGATCACCAATACCACTTTTGATAAAGGTCTTGTAGATCTCGGAGCTAGTATCAGTCTCATCCTGTCTACCCTATGGCAAGAGATAGATCTTGGATATATAAAGCCTACAAAGATGGCCATTGAACTGGCCAATCATTCCATCAAATACCCCAAAGGTATAGTGGAAGATGTGCTATTGCAGATTGGTAAACTTTATATTCCTTGTGATTTTGTAGTACTAGACATGGTAGAAGTTCCTTCCAACCCCATTCTTTTTGGGAGGCCCTTTCTGATAACTACTAGATGCCTAGTTGATGTTCATAAATGCAAACTCACACTCCGAGTTGGCGATGAAGCCATGGAATTTTTTGTATATGATGTTACGAAAGCACCCTCTCGTGTAGAAGAAATCTATTTTACGGACTCTGTTGATTCTTTTGTAGAAGAAGATCATGATATTGCCAATTTGATACTGAACTACTGTGATGATGTTGATGAAGGTATTAATAATGGATCTGAAAATTCTGGGGTATTTTCTATTGCCGACTTAGATGGTACTAAAAAAGATACTGCAATTGTTGATGACAAAGCCAAAGACAATGCAGCCGGAAGCAAATTAGAACTTAAAGCCCTTCCACCAGTGCTAAGGTATGCATTCCTTGACTCCGACTCTACTACTCTTGTAATAATTAATAATGAGTTAACCAATGAACAAGAAAGTAAATTGCTTGTCGAATTGCATTTGTATAAATACATTATTGGTTACTCTATCAACGATTAGAAAGGCATTCATCCCTCTATTTGTATGCACTGAATAAATATGGAGGATAACGCTAAACCCACCATTGAACCACCTAGATGCTTAAATCAAAATATGCTTAAGGTGGTTAAAAAGGAAATCTTTAAGTTGGTTGATGTTGGTATCATCTATCCTATAAGTGGCAGCCCTTGGGTTAGTGCCATCCACGTGGTACATAAGAAGGGGGGTGCAACTGTCATCAAGGGAGACAATGATGAGTTGATTCAAACATGTATTGTCACGGGTTGAGGTATGTGTATTGACTATCGACATTTGAACAAAGCAACCTGAAAATACCATTTTTTTGCCATTTATCGACTTAATGCTTGAACGCCTTGCAAAGCACTCTTATTTCTGTTACTTGGATGGGTATTCTGGATTTTTCTAGATTCCTATCTACCCTCCTGACCAAGAGAAAACTACTTTCACATGCACATATGGAACTTATGCTTATCGTCGTATGCCCTTTGGCCTTTGCAACGCTCTTGCGACGTTCCAACAATGCATGATGGCTATTTTTCTAATTTCATTGAAAACATAATGGAAGTTTTCATGGATGATTTTAGTGATTATGGAGATTCTTTTGATCAATGTTTATGCAACCTATCATTAGTCTTAGACAACTGTAAAGAGGTAAACCTAGTACCAAACTAGGAGAAGTGCCATTTCATGGTACAATCCAGTGCAGTATTAGGTCATGTTGTATCAAACAAGGGTATTGAGGTTGACAGGGCCAAGGTGGAAGCTATTGAAAAGATGTCAAATCCTTCTTCAGTCAAATACATTTGTAGTTTCCTTGGTCTTGCAGGTTTCTATAGAAGATTTATCAAAGATTTCTCCAAAATTGCAAATCCATTATGTTCCTTACTTGCCAAAGACACTGAATTCATATTCAGTGATGACTGCCATTCTGCCTTCACGAAGCTAAAGGAAGCTCTTATCTCTGCACCAATCATTCAACCACCAGACTGGAATGCTCTTTTTGAGTTGATGTGTGACGCAAGAGACTATGGAATGAGGGCAGTTCTAGGACAAAGGAAAGATAAGAAGATTCACGACATATTCGATGCAAGGAAGACCCTAGACGAAGCACAAATAAATTACACAACTACAGAAAAAGAGATGCTTGCTATAGTGTATGCCTTCGACAAATTTTGATAGTATTTGGTAGGATCTAAGGTGATTGTATATACATATCATGCAGACATTAAATATTTTCTCAACAAAAAGGATGCAAAACCTCATCTCATATGTTGGATACTGCTTCTGCAAGAGTTTGATCTTGAGATATGGGATAAGAAGGGAACAGAGAACAATGTTGTCGATCACCTTTCTAGATTGACTACAGATGTTGGAGATTGTTTGCCTATTGAAGATCATTTTCCTATTAAGAAGCTTTATGCACTATCATCCACCCAAGTGCCATGGTTTGCAGATATTGCAAATTTCCTTGATACAGGATAGTTGTCGCCGAGTTTAACATACCATTCTTCCATGACGTAAAGTTTTACTATTGGGAGACCCCTTATTGTTCAAACATGGGAGTGATGGACTTATTCGCAGGTGTGTCGCTGAAGAAGAGATAGCTACCATTATTTTTGAATGCCATGCCTCTCCTTATGAAGGTCACTTCGGAGGAGAGAAGGTTGTAGCTAAGATCCTACAAGCCGGTTTCTATTGGCCAACCTTGTTTAAAGATGTCAATCTATTTGTCAAACCTTGTGATAAATGTGAAAGAATCAGAGGAATTTCTAGATGTGATGATATGCCTCTTAACTCTATCTTGGAGATTGAGGTATTTGATGTATGGGGAGTTGATTATATGGGACCATTCCCATCCTCATGTGGTTACCAATATATTCTTGTTGTTGTTGAGTACGTCTCTAAATGGGTTGAGGCTATCCCAACCCAAGCACCGGATGCAAAGTCTGTAGTGAAGCTTTTTCATAAAATCATCTTTCCTCGCTTTGGAGTTCCCAGAGTTGTAATCTCATATGGTGGTATGCATTTTTTTGAGAAAAAAATTCAATAATCTTCTTGCTAAATATGGAGTCACACATAAGGTCTCTACGCCTTATCATCCTCAAACTTCAGGGCAAGTAGAGGTCTCAAACCGACAGCTAAAAAGCATTTTAGAGAAGACAGTGTCTAGATCAAGGAAAGATTGGGAATTAATGATAGATGACGCGCTATGGGCGTACCAGATGGCTTATAAGACCATCATAGGCACAACCCCATTTAAGCTGATATATGGCAAATATTGTCATCTTCCACTGGAGCTAGAGCACTGTGCACTATGGGCTATAAAGTTCTTAAACTTTGATATGAAGAAGGCTGGTGAAAAGTAACTAATGTAGCTGTAAGAACTGGAAGAACTACGACTTGATGCATATGAAAATGCAAAGCTCTAAAAAGAAGGAACCAAGATGTGGCATGAAAAAAGAATTCGGAGGAAGGATTTCAAAGAGGGAGATAAAGTGTTGCGGTTCAACTCAAGCTTAAGTTGTTTCTTGGAAAACTAAAGTCAAAGTGGTTCAGCCCTTATCTCATATTGAAGATTTTTCCTTATGGAGTTGTTGAATCAAAAGGAAAGGATGGAGCATTCAAAGTAAATGAGCAACATTGCAAGCTGTATACCTTGGGGGACGAAGTTCACAAGGGAGCCTCGTGCTCCCTTCAAGATTCTTGAAAGACAATTGAAGAGTCTCACTTCAGACTCTAAATGGATGACCTTATGGGAGTTGAACCTACATTAGGATAGATTTCTTTTCTAGTCATTTGAGTCAAAAACTCTCTTTAGTTTCATAAATAAGCTTGTCATGAATGAATGTAATAATTTAGACAATTTTGTTGCATATCTGTTATTAATTATGTGTTGACACAATCTGTTTTCTAAAGAAACTATAGAAGACACGGTGTGTCTTAATTAAGACATGGTGTGTCCCTACTTCTAGTAACACAGCAAATGAGTTATATCTCTAGGTACACGATGTGTCTTTATTCGACACGTTGTGTCATCGATCAGTAGATTCAAGTTCTCTTCAACTTGGAAAAGTACACGACGTGTGCTATGTTAGGCATGACGTGTTCCCAAGCAGAAAGTAAAGGCAGAAGGAATTTTTGAAAAACACACGCTGTGTCTTTATTTACACATGTCATGTTCAGAAGAAGAAAAAGAAACGTCAAGTGTTTTGAAAAAAGTACACGCCGTGTCTAAAATCAGCACAATGTGTATCACATTAGAAGGAAAAAGAATGAACTATCTGGAAAAAGTATATGACGTGTCTTTATTTGAACACGTCGTTTAGCTTATCAGTGCAAATGGGACTTTGAAATTCTGGAAAGTCACACGACGTGTACCAAATAGTACACGGCGTGTCTTTTATTATAGAAAAGAAGTTCTGATAAGACACACATCGTGTCTTTAATTGAACATGCCGTGTGTTTTGTCAAAAAAGAGGGCTTAAACCCCTCATACAACTGCCCCTATCACATACTTTCTCATTCGAGCTAGAGAAACTGTGTGCCCTAACCCTCTTCTTCTCAGAGCAACTGTGTTCCCAAGCATAAGAAAGTCGCCTCCGTGTCGTGTTCGTGGTCGTGTCTTCTCTGAGAAAGCAGCTGCCATCGCTGTGTGCTTTCCTCCCTCACGGCGTGTCTTCCACAAGCAGCCTTCGCTGCCATTTCTTTCTCCTACAACTGTGTGCCCTAGCACAAGGTGTTACTACCCCGCCGTCAAGAATGATCTGCCATCATCTTCTACCTTGAGCAACTGCCAACTTCTCAAGCAAGGGCATGAGAAAGGGACCCATCATCCTCTTCTTCAAACACCTCCATGACACTAAGCAGGTCAACAAACTTCCCTGACCAAGTCACCTCAACCACGCGAGGGTCATTCTTTAAGAAAGCCTCCATCGTGTGCCCTCCATTTTCCCCCAAAAATTGGCAGTTCGTGACCTGCAGAATTCTGCAGACCTCCAGGTACACGGCATGTACCCGGATGCACATTGTAACACCCTGATCTCACAATTACCATTAATAATGAGATTAGGGCATAAATTGAGGATTTAACGTAATACAAAGATCACCCCTAAATTTTTCTTCTTTTTCAAACTCTTTTTTTTTCTCGCATTCAATCACATAAACAACTTTACAAGAAAATTAAACCTTGATTACTCTAATATGATGTCAACATTTATGATACACATACAGACATTCATTATGTTTCTCACACTTCCATGTACATACTACATGATAACCATATATGTACTCTATTATTAAGGAAACAAAGATATAAAACATTACTTACAACACTCTCACATCTATATTAGGACCTAGAGTGACAGGGACCGACTGAACTTAACTATACTCAGACTTAATTCATGTGGTAGATCTACTCTAATACAATGATATCTTCAATCCCCACGGTTTCCCTAAAAATTGGGAGTAGAGGGGTGAGCCTACTCGCTCAGTGAATGAGTACTTCAAAGAAAAAGTCTAAAGCACTGATATAATTACAGATATATTTTTAAACAACTGAAATCAATTATAACAGCAGTAATATATAATGATATTGATCATTGACAATCATAAATATGGCAGGATACTCTAGATATCAAAAGAGTAGATCAATATATGAGTATGCTTGATTAATTTCAATGAGAACTAATAATTCAGAAACATACAAAGAATAATTGTTGGGAAACTATACTCGAATCTTTCTTAGCCTTTCTTACTTATAAGAAACTCATTAAACCTATATGAACATATTTAGCTTATTCCTTGATCATATGCAGTGTACTCTACATATGAAGACTCATAGTGAACTACGATCTCACCGTACGAGACTTAGCTTAAAACCCGAGAAGCTAAGTCTAGAACTGAATTTGGTTCTGCTTGACTTGAACCGTCATGTCTGACTAAGGTGGCTAAATAGCTGGCCTTGAACTGGACCTCTCCTTCTAGGTTGAGTACACAGGCGGAGGGTCTGAGACGCTTTGTGGGCCTCATCTTGGTACGTTCTTTGGGTACCTCTTGGTTACCATCAGGATCTTCGGTTCATGTTGGGTAACCTATCTTCTCTTATGAGACTTCCTCAAAGGCTTTGTCTCCCCACACACTATGTGGATGCGATCTGATCCCCGTATACTGGTCGCTTCCAGGGTGGATTGTTTCCTCCCTATAGTGCAAACATCCATAGGAAATCTACAGTGTTTAGGGCGCCTATGTCTATTATTTTATTATTCTGGGAAAGCTCTTTCTACATTGTATCTTTCACTTACTTATACTTGACTCTAATATCTCTATGGTATCACATCTATTTAATTGAAGTTTATAACATAACATGTACATCATTCAAAACTTGGCAGAGCAATATATTTAAAACAATGTAATTTACTAAGAAATCAACATATTGTACATACAGGCAGACTAAAATACTTAAATAAACATAATGCATATTCATTTGGCACTTATATACTAGAATCATGCAATTAAACATCTTAATATACTAATAAGATCTAATTACTTGGCATATGAGTAATCGTCATTTGCACCCATAAATTATTTGCACTTTCTTGGAAAACATGCACAACGACCCAAATCCTAGGTTGTGCATCTCATAATAAAAACATGGTAATCAAAATGCTTAATTCATTGAAAACCCTATCCTTAGGGTTTCATTTTCCTCATTCACTTATCACATGGCTCTCTTAAGGGTTTAATATGTCATAAACATCTACTAAGTACAGATTGCTTTAAAAAGGTCATATACAATCAACATATGTATGAAAACCTTGAATTGAGCTAAATTCGGGTTTTCCATGCCATTCATTGAGATATTATGAATCAAGAAAAACATTTCATAAATAGAGTCTATGATTCCAATAAAAACACTTTAAATGGATTTCACTATATTTATTCACAATTTCCAACTTTCCACTCATAGAGGGCTTCACCCTCTTTACAAAAATATCAAGCAAACACTATTCACATTACATGAAATCTAAAATAGTATCTAACATATATGTACTATGCATTCAGATAAACAATCATTTATAACCAAGGGGTTCTAGATAAAGAAATTTCTCAATTTAATCATACAACAATTTTAGTCACAGACAAATTCCCTATATTTCAGTTTACTCTTATAACCTTTGTGAATACTTAGGGAATTCTCATTAGAATGTATTGTATACATTTCTAATATGAATTTATCATCTGAAATTCAAATAAATAGAGGAAGAATCCATTTCATATCATTTTGCAAGAACTTAGATCAAACAAACAATTAAGGGTTTGTAGTTGCATACTAAGCAATTAAAGATTATGGATGATTTAGCCAATTTTTGTGCAATATAATGTTTAAAGGAAGTTCCCACTCACCCAAAGGTGTGAATACACCTGAAAAACACAGCTCATCCCTGAAAATCTTGATCTCATATCAAATCCCTTGCAATTCACTCGATTCTTCTTCCTTTCAACTCAGAAACCCTAGAAATGAGGGATTATGAAGAAAGAGTGAGAAAAGGGAAAGTTTTGATAGAATTTTAGATAAAATAAGAGGAGGGACAAAATCCTGACATGTGAGAGAAGATTCACCATGAAAGGATATGCAAAGAAGCTAAACTTACATGATTTCATCATTCCTCGGACCGCAAAACCTTAGGTCAGCGTCTCCATCACTTTCTTCTCTCAAATCCTAACTCTCCCTCTCTCTCTCTAGCATTTCATTTCTATGGATTGAATCATGAATTATGAGAGATCCTTGTGTGTTAGGCTGACCATATAGAGAAATTGAGCTGCTTGGGTCAATTGCACATTGACCCCTCACTATACTTTTTCTTATTTCAACTGAATTTTCTGTCGTAAAAATATTATTATAATTCCTCTACTGATAAGATCTAAATGCATCCAAATATTATGAAAATTTTACATGTTGTTTATAATTGAGTTTCAGATCATTTAGAGTTACCAATAAATAAATAAAAATAAAACATTACACTGTTAAAAAAGCACCTTGTCAGCATTTTGGTCGAAGTATAGTTTGACCGAGAACCACATTAAAAGAACACTCAAATATTCTTAAATGTTTCTCCAATATGAATGATTGATTTATTCATATCTTATCCAAAATTCAATTAAATAAAAAATTTGTAGAAAATATGAAAAATCATTTACCACACTGCTATCCTGATCAAATTCCATATTCATGTACTATCAAGACCCTAATTTTTACCAATTAGGGTTTACATTTCTCAAACCCTAATTTATCAAACTAAAAATCATAGTTAGAGTTTCTTCTTAGGTTTGAAAAATGACAATTGATCTATTATCATTAATCAAGTCTAAATGATGTTCAATCTAATCAAGCATGTGATCATTAAAGTAAACCCTAGTTTACGAATTAAGCACAAATGTGGTCATTACAATTCTCACCCCCTTAAAAAGTTTCATCCTCCGAAACATAAATACGCAAACAAAGTATATTCAAAGTTTATTTTAAGATTCTGAAATCTTTCATGTCATTACATTCTTGTATTTCATACTTGAATGCATTTTTCAACATTAAGTCCTTCATTTCTTTTCTAATAACAACATGTTAAAACAGTTCTCAATGATAACAAAAAAATTCTCTATGCCACAATCAATCATAGTAGAGAGAGAGAAACAACCATTTCAATTTTTTTTTATACTCTTGAGGTGTTACCTCAACATTGATAATCTGATCCAACCATCTCAATTCATACAACTCAATATGTACTATTGTTTTATATTACCTCTGAGTCACAAAAAAGAGTTCACTGTGTTGTTTTGAATATTACTATTATGCTACTCAAATAGCAAAGCAGTCATGAGTTGGAAGACTAGATTCAACAACAATTGTACAATACTACTCACGTCATCCCCATTGCATGCATAAGGTGAAGCATTACCATCACATTCCATATTATTCTCAAGTATGAACCCACACATAATTCAAGGTGTAACCATCGAGTTATAGCATACTAGGGTTTCTGCAACATTAACAAAGTACTCCATGATTGTATTAGTCATTCAAGGACTATTCATACCAAATTACCATCACTTAGTTATATTAAAGCTAGGTATAACAAGCTATACCTCATTAGGGTTACATATCAATACAATATGGTTATCATCCCTTCTATTCATATGAGTGAATAGGTAAGACTACCTTATTCAGGGTAACCCTTCATTTTTTCCATCATTATTCAACCCATATCACCATACCACAATTGTACAATACTAAGATGGATTATTGGTATGAATGACTACAACTATCAGACACCTTTAATTAACATATTGCTTGCACATGTACACTGAAATCATACGTAGAACCAATTTACATCCCTTAATATAACTTCAACAAATTATACTTCCAAAAACAAATTCACATATTACTAAAAGCCATTGTTTTCTATTATCTCACTCCTCATTCGCTACTACTTACTTTTTGCTACTTATCCTTCTCATTTTAATCATGTAGATTAAACATTCCTAAAATTGAAACATACAAGGTACAAATAGATTATTCCTCATTCTTGCTATCATTGCAAGAATTTATCTCATATCACACCACTCATATTGTATTTCTTCTTTTGTTCAAAACACACTTATTTCATTTCAAATTTATATCTTACTCTTTACTCTGAATCATTTTCATATTGTTTATCTACCTTTTAGATTAGCTATCTTTAAATCCTAGATTATTATCAGTGCTAGTTTACTTGTCATAGTGCAAATCTCATGATCTTGTTTTATAGAGATGCTAGTATTCAAGGTCAAATCACTAGTGACATCCCTTGAACTACTACAACTCTAAACATTCTAGGGTTTGGTCCTTCCCGGTAGCATGACGTTATTGTGATTTGACTTTGCTCCCTTAATTTGAAATTTAAACTTTGGATCTCACAAGTTTTACTAAAGTCTTCTTTATCTTATCGATTGAATTTCCTTTCTCTTACTTGGCCATTTAGATAGATTAAATTCTCAATTACCCTGCTAGGGTTTCATCATCATATTCTGTGTCATTATTACATTCACTAGATGTCTCTACCACAGTGGTTATGCATCATATATTATTCATTTTCTTATCAATTCTTTCCCACATTGCTCTCATTAAGGAAGATATGAAAGAGAAGATGATTTTGAGACTTAAAATTCTTATCTTCAAACATTCAATAATACATTTCTCATATGTAGGTTTAATTAATTATCAACAAGGATACTTGAATAATTAGCACTTTCTTGAATCTCGCAACCTCTTTCTTTTATAATCTATTTCCCTCCATTATGTTTCAAACCCTTCTTTACTTTCCATAATCCCCTTACCATATACTACTATTCCACATGTCATCTTTAACTTCTAGTTTTCTCTTATGGCCATGTTTCTTATTTTATGTGTATGATAATGTATACCATGTTGCATATATTTCCTTTTATCCTTCTACTAATGTGAAGTTGAAATTCTAAATCAATAATCTCTCTACTAGTATCACCTCATGTATAATACATTACATATCCTTCATTTTGAATCAAACAACTCATGCATGGGTGAAACATAGTTTCTCTTTCAATCAAGCTTTTCCTTCCTAAATATAGTCTACCTTTGTATGACTTATTCATTTATTTAGCTACACTTTTGTTATTCTTTTATAAACTAGTTTGTTGTTCTATAGAGAGTTAGAATCCAAAGGCAGTAGGGATGAATTTATTAAACTTATTAATAAAGGTATACATTCCATCTCAATTATATCATAACCCTCATTCCTTAATCAAGTTCATTATTTCCAACATTTCTCTTTGTTTCAACTAAGTTTCTTATCCTAGTTTTATGATTTACATGCTCATCTAGTTCTCTTCACTTTAACTCTTCTGAAGACTCTTCAGTTCTATGTACTTATTGTATACTTAGCTCTTTTCTTCCATTTTCCCTTTGCTTTGGAGTACATAAAAACATTGTACTCGGTTATATAATCCATTCCTCATGACTGATTCTTACTATCTTGGCCCTTACATACTTTTCTCATATCTTTTCTATATTTCATATTTAGAGTTCATATAATACTAATCATTCAACTTAATCGGAACCTTATGTCATGTTCCTTTATTCCCAATTAAGGGTTTCTCATATGAGGCCCCAAAGTTGGATCTCAAATATCAGTTCCAACTGATTGTTAGTTATCCCAATCTTTCCCTTATACTTCAAATCTTAGAGTATATACATTCATACTAGAATTTGGATCTAATCTATCCAGAATTTACTCTTATTATGTTACTAATAGGAGTCATTAGATCCCAGTAATGCATCTTGCCAGCCGGACCAGGCTGAACCTACAGTCCTGAAGCCAAGAGCTACTCAGGATTACTCAACTCCTATTCATCTCAAATGTGTGGAAGAAAAATTCTCCATTTAGAAAAGCTCACTCCAAGATCATTTCTAGTCTACTTGATACAAAGAATGTAATCAATAAATGCTACAACTGCATAGTATACAACAAATCTTAAAGACCCATATATATTTCAAAATACTGAATATCTGAATTCAAACATATAAGAGCTTTTCTACTCATCTCCAATAAAACAACAATATGAAATGAAAGTTCTATCTCATTTTATATTTATGCTCTTAATTCATGTAACTTATCTTGTTTCTAACTGTAATATTTCTAGGGTTCCTGTCTAGACCATCCTTCCACTGTATACCTGGCTAGGGTATACATGAAAGAATAGACAAAGTAGCTTGATATTAGTTGATCTAAGTACTCAGATATCGGGCCAGGATATCCAATTACTCACATCCCCAGAGCTAACATCATAACATCTCCTATCTGCCACACTTATGACTCTAACTTTCTAACCTAATGGTCCCTGACGATTCAGCCTAAGCTCTGATACCAAGTTGTAACACCCCAATCTCACGATTACCATTAATCATGAGATTAGGGCATAAATTGTGGATTTAACGTAATACAAAGATCACCCTTAACTTTTTCTTCTTTTTCAAACTCTTTGTTTTCTCACATTCAATCACATAAACAACTTTACAAGAGAATTAAAGCTTGATTATTCTAATACGATGTCAACATTTATGATACACATACAGACATTCATTTTGTTTCTCACACTTCCATGTACTTACTGCATGATAACCATATTTGTACTCTATTATTAAGGAAACAAATATACAAAACATTACTTACAACACTCTCACAACTATACTAGGACTAGAGTGATAGGGACCAATTGAACTTAACTATACTCAGACTTAACTCTTGTGGCAGATCTACTCTAATGCAATGATATCTTCAATCCCCATGGTTTCCCTAAAAATTGTGAGTAGAGAGGTGAGCCTACTCGCTCAGTGAATGAGTACTTCAAAGAAATAGTCTAAAGCACTGATATAATTATAGATACACTTGTGAGCAACTGATATCAATTATAACAATAATAAGCTATAAAGAGATTGATCATTGACAATCATAAATATGACAGGATACTCAAGATATCAAAAGAGTAAATCAATATATAACCATGCTTGATTAATTTCAACGAGAACTAATAATTCAGAAACATACAAAGAATAATTGTTGGGAAACTATACTCAAATGTTTCTTAACCTTTATTACTTATAAGAAACTCTTTAAACCTATATGAACATGTTTTAGCTTATGCCCTGATCATATGCACTGTACTCTACATATGAAGACTCATAGCGAACTACGATCTCACCATACAAGACTTAGCTTAAAACTCAGGAAGCTAAGCCTAGAACTAAATCAAGGTCTTCTTGACTCAAACAGTCATGTCTGACTAAGGCAGCTAAACAATTGGCCTTTAATTGGACCTCTCCTTCTAGGCTGAGTACACAGGCGGAGGGTCTGAGATGCTCTATGGGCCTCATCTTGGTACGCTCTGTGGGTACCTCTGGGTTACCACCGGGATCTCCGGTTCATGTTGGGTAACCTATCTTCTCTTAGGAGACTTCCGCAAGGGCTTCGTCTCCCCACACGCTTTGTGGGTGTGATCCGATCCCCATATATTGGTCATTGTCTGGGTGGAACGTTTCCTCCCTACTGTATAGACATCTGTAGGGAATCTACGGTGTTCAGGGCACTTATGTCTATTATTTTATTATTCTTGGAAAGCTCTTTCTACATTGTACCTTTCTCTTACTTATACTTGACTCTGATATCTCTATGGTACCGTGTCTATTTAATTAATGTTTAAAATATAACATGCACATCATTCTAAACTTGGAAAAGCAATATATTTAAACCATTGTAATTTACTGAGAAATCAACATATTGTACATGCAGGCAGACTGAAATACTTAAATAAACATAATGCATGTTCATTTGGCACTTATACACTAGAATCATGCAATTAAACATCTTAATATATTGATAAGATCTAATTACTTGGCATACGAGTAATCGTCATTTGCACCCATAAATTATTTGCACTTTCTTGGAAAATGTGCACATCGACCCAAATCCTGGGTTGTGCATCTCATACTGAGAACATGGTAATCAAAATGCTTAATTCGTTGAACACCCTATCCTTAGGGTTTCATTTACCTCATTCACTTATCACATGGCTCTCATAAGGATTTAATATGTCATAAACATCCACTAAATACAGATTGCTTTAAACAAATCATATACAATCAACATATGTATGAAATACTTGAATTGAGCTAAATTAGGGTATTCCATGCCATTCATTAAGATATAGTGAATCAAGAATAACATTGCATAAATAGAGTCTATGATTCCAAGAAAAAAACTTCAAATAGATTTCACCATATTTATTCACAAATTTCCAACTTTCTACTCATATAGGGCTTCACCCTCTTTATGAAGATATCAAGCAAACACTATTCACATCACATGAAATCTAAAATAGTATCTGACATATATGTACTACACATTTAGATAAAAAATCATTTATAACCAAGGGGATCCAGATAAACAAATTTCTCTATTTAATTATACAACAATTTCAGTCACATACAAATTCCCTATATTTCAGTTTACTCTTATAACCTTTGTGAATACTTAGGGAATTCTCATTAGGATGTATTGTATACATTTCTAATATGAATTTATCATCTGAAATTCAAACAAAGAGAGGAAGAATCAATTTCATATCATTTTGCAACAACTTAGATCACACAGACAATTTAGGGTTTGTAGTCGCATACTAAGCAATTAAAGATTATGGATGATTTAACCAATTTTCGTACAATATATTGTTTAAAGGAAGTTCCCACTCACCTTAAGGTGTGAAAAAACCTTAAAAACGTAGCTCATCCCTAAAAATCGTGATCTCATATCAAATCCCTAGCAATTCACCCAATTCTTCTTCCTTTCAACTCGGAAAACCTAGAAATGAGGGATTATGAAGAAAGAGTGACAAAAGGGAAAATTTTGACACCATTTTGGATCAAATTAGTGGAGTGATGTAATCTTGACATGTGATAGAAGATTCACCATGAAAGGCTATGCAAAGAAGCTAAGCTTACATGATTTCATCATTCCTCGAACCGCAAAACCCTAGGTCAGAATCTCCATCACTTTCTCCTCTCAAACCCTAACTCTCCCTCTCTCTTTAGGATTTTGTTTCTCTAGATTGAATCACGAATTATGAGAGCTCCTTGTATGTTAGGTTGACCATATAGAGCAATTGATCTGCTTGGGTCAATTGCACATTGACCCCTCACTATACTTTTTCTTATTTTAGCTTCAAATTTTCTATCATAAAAATATTAATTTAATTCGTCTACTGATAAGGTCTAAATGCATCCAAAAATTATGAAAATTTTACATGTTTAGGATTGAGTTTCGGATCTCCAGTTAAAATTTTAGATCATTTGGAGTTACCAATAAATAATAAAAAATAAAACACTACACTGTTGAAAAGCACTTTGTCAGCTTTTCGGTCAAAGTATAGTTTGACTGAGAACCACATTCAAAGAACACTCAAATATTCTGAAATGTTTCTCCAATATGCATGATTGAGTTATCCATATCATATCCAAAATTAAATTAAATACAAAATTTTTAGAAAATATGAAAAAGCATTTACCACACTGCTATCCTGATCAAATTCCATATTCATGTACTATCAAAACCCTAATTTTTGATGATTAGGGTTTATATTTCTCAAACCCTAATTCTTCAAATAAAAATCATATTTAGAGTTTCTTCTTAGGTTTGAAACATCACAATTGATCTATTATCATTAATCAAGTCTAAATGATGTTCAATCTAATCAAGCATGTAATCATTCAGGTAAACCCTACTTTACCAATTAAGCACAAATGTGGTCATTACACACATGGCATGTGAGTTGTAGTCTAAGTCGACCTTCTATTTGAGACACACGGTGTGTCTATTTTAGCACATGACGTGTGCTCTCCTATCAGCGGTAGATATGGCTCCTTTCAAGCAAACAAGCAACCACAAGCACAATGCCAGTTCCTCCCAAGCGTCGGGGTACATCTCGACTACACAGTTTCAGGTCACCCCTGAG
This sequence comes from Alisma plantago-aquatica, assembly GCA_963693085.1. Taxonomy (NCBI): domain Eukaryota; kingdom Viridiplantae; phylum Streptophyta; class Magnoliopsida; order Alismatales; family Alismataceae; genus Alisma; species Alisma plantago-aquatica. Next base: position 1,210,083,888 of record OY856410.1, on the reverse strand, counting down.
GAAGACTCAACATACCAATTCCTGATTGCAAAGGGAGTTCTCCTGACTCAGTTTTCTTGCCAGTAGATGATGACAACTTTGGGCTTCAAGAATGAAGTCCTCACACGCCTACAAGACCTGGGGTTGAGCTACATCTGCCTTACAGTATCAAACTCCTACCCCTGTCTTGTATATGAGTTTTTGATGATAATCGTCACTAAGCAAGACCCACAATGGAAGCTCGAGCCCTTTGGTATTATACATTTCAGACTTTTGGGTCATGCTTTTAACTCACATTTTGGAGTTTTTGTGAGTTACTAGAGTGTCACTATGAGGGCATGATTGCTTACCAGCCTACTTTTCATAGCAACGAGTTCTGGTTTGAAATTTCTGATGAGGATTTCCATGATGCAAAATAAGCCAATGCATCCTCTATCAACAACCATATATTCTGGTATATTCATCATCTTCTCAGTACTAGGTTTTTTGGTAAGAAGGAGATACAAGGGGTTGTTGGGAAGAAGGATCTCTTTTTCTTATGGGGCATGATGTATGAGCACAAAATCAATGTTGCTTTCTATATTATTCAACGTTTACTTGAAATCAAGAAGGTGAAGAAGAGGGATTCCGACGACATCATGTATGGTGGTTTAATTTCTCTGATTACACTGAAACTTGATGTGGATTTGACAGGGCTTGAGGCTGCACCAGGCAGAATCCTGAGCATGTCACCTTAGAAAACAAGGACAACTGGAAAGTCCAGCTGGCCACTGATGAGGAGATAACAGCTACCCAGGCTGCTGATGGTACCGGGGCAGGTCCTTCAGTCCCTTCTGCTTCTTCTACTCCACCGCCTCCTTCCACCAGCATCCAGACGGAGTATTCATGGGTGATTCCTAATGTTAGGCATCTGTGCGGCTATGTGCAATAGTGGTTCGATCAGATCGACAACCACATGGATCAGAAGGGCATGTAGTATACTATGATGCATGACATGGTCCACCGCATGGATTCGTGGCACATCTCTTAGGGCCACTACTCCATCCTGTAGCTATATCAGCTACCGACGTAGCAGCAGCCGGAGCCTGCATTAGAGCCTACTCTGATGGATGTATCAGAGGATGATCTTGCCAACACGTTCTTTTGAACTGACCATGAGGGCACTGGCCTCTCTTATTGATTTTCATCCATGACAGATATCTCGTTGTTACCTTCATAAGCTCGATTGATGTAGTGAGGACACTGTAGATTTCAAGCTTGGGGGGTGCAACCGGCCCGTAATGTAGTTTCTATTTCATTTTATTTTTTCATTTGCTTTTGTTGGTCTTGTCAGACCTTTTATTTCAGTCTTTTATGGTCATGTTCTGTATTTCCCTTCATGGCAACTTAGTATGAAATGAGGCTGTTGTGATAGAATGACCTTTTGCACCTTGTATGCTTGGACTACCTAGTACCTTGTATTTCTTTTGGTCATATGAAAGAATTAGTAAAGAGCATGCATGAATCAAATGGAAAATGAAATTCCCCATGTACATGATCCTGGTTTGTAATTGTAGCTTGAACTCTCAATTTTCACATCTTTGATTGCTAAATACATGTAACGGTCTCAAAATTTTAGTGAATAAACTAATTCTACAACATTGTTCAGAATATGGGATACTCTTGCCAACCTTTTAGTGAATATACAACTGATTTTTTAGTGGAATTTTGCATAAATTATGAATGGAATCTTGTTAACTTAACTTTCTCATTGACTCCCTTATGTTGTGTAAAAATCTCTTTTATCTTTTAATCACTTTACCCAATAAAAGATGGAAAACAGCCCACATATCTTGCTAGCCTAGTGTGAGTCTGATCCGGAAACGATGGTTAGGTGGTATGAAAATCAAAAAGAGGGTAAAGTTAACACCCCAACCGGCACTCCAAGTGTGTGTAAGCCTAAATCAGTAGCCGAGTGTCGGAATCCCAAAAATCAATTGTCATACCTTTTGAGAAGAGAGCTCAACTGGGATTGTTAAAGTTATCTAAGATTTCATCATAACATCCATAATGGCTAAAAAACTTTGTGTTGCACATCCACTAGTTGTTTGGCTTGACTATCCAAATCCTTTTTAGTATTGTTTAGTTGATTGTTTCATTTAGTTTGTGACCACCATTGCTCAACTAAACTTCTCTATCTTGGATGTTCAAGAAAAGTACATGACGTGTCCACAAAATACACGACGTGTACCTCGGAATTCAAAACCAAGTCTAGCCTTTCTAGTAAAGTACACGGTGTGTATTAAATCAAACAAGCCATGTGCTCACATTCAGAAACAACTGTTGGAGACAGGACATGTGGTGTCCGTAGAAAGACACGTTGTGTGCCTGTCAGTTTCAGTAATTTTCAAATACGACTCCTTTCATTTTAAAAGACGAAACTGCTCTATGGAGCAGTTATCTTTTGTCATAATTCGAAATCTCTCATCCCAGAGCAAGGCTAGAGAAAGGAGGGTGATTTTGGAGGCGGGAGAGGGTGGTTTCTTACAAAAGAACCCCATTCTTCTTCTTTCCTTCTCAAATCTTCTTCTCCAAGGTGCATCAGAGCTTCTTCACTCCACAAAGCTTCTTGGGAGAGAGGTTTGTCCAGTTTGGAGAAGTTGTAGAAGTGGGATTTTGTCCTCAAATTGGAATTCTACCCTTCTTGGGTCACACCTTGGGATTACTTGGCTTTTCCTTCTCAAAATCATGTTGAATTCTAAAAAATTTGCACATTTCATGTTGTACACATTCATGGATGAGTAGTTTTCTTTTCTTGGACATGGGAGAGTAGCTCCCATGTCATATCATGTTTGGAACATGGTAATTTCGTACTAAATGCTATGTTGCTTGTTTTTCCACCTTGCGAGTACCAGTTTCTTCCTTTCGGCATGTATGGTTGGCCACCTTATGGGAGAGTAAGGAGGTACTCTCTTGGAAACTCCTTCTTTACCACGAGAGTGGAAATTATGGAGTAGGTTTGTGATCCAAAATGAAATTCATACATGGGAATGTTGAATTGAGTTAGGATCGTCGTACTTACACCGAGAGGTGAAGTGCAACATACAACTCTCTTTTAAAACAACTGCTTAGTATGTTTAAATTTCATGCTCCTGTTGTATGCTATGATATGGGATGAAATCCTAAGTTCAAGATACTTCCATATCTAAATTTTAAATCTCTTTTAGTAATCCATTTACTGTATGTTTAATTCTTAAATTCTAGTCTAATCACCTGAATAACCTTTAAACGGTCTAGATTGTCGAACCTAAGAACTATTGTGTTTAATTGGTTTGCTATAGCTCCTTGTGTTCGACCTCGACTACAACTACTTCTGTATACTTTTGAAAATTGGTTAAGTTGAGTAAAATATCTTTCTTAAGATTAAAACTCATTAGTGTAACAAAACAACATTAGGACTGAAGGCTAAGTGTCCAAATTGAGTTGTCTTGATAGGGCAGACCATATTGATACAAGGGTTAGCTCTTGGAAATGGCCTTGAGGTCCCTAATGAATAGAGTTAACTCATGTCATTTAGTCATAGTCCCTCATGTTGAGATAGGGTAGCTAATCTTGAGCACCCTCAGAGACATCTTCTTTTGAGAAGTTCATGAATGGACTTATGATATTGTTGGTGTAATGGAAATGAATGTAAAATACGCTTGCATTCTGATAAGAGGGTCTTTAAATGTTGTTGTTTCATTTCTTGTTATTACATTATGATTTTGTCAAGCAATATATTTTCTTAAACCTTAAATTTTATATGTTTGCACAGCGTACTCAAGATAATTGTGTTTATGTGTACTCATTTCATATTTTTGGGTAGTAGGTACACTATGAAACTCTGATGATGATCAATGTTTCCGCACTTATGGTAATTTCTCTTACTCTGATGGCATATAATGACATGCAAATGGAATATATGTGGTTTGATATATGGGACCTAAGATCTTTCCAGGTATTAGATTAGCATTCTTTTATGATTTGTTGTCTCTTACTTAGATTGTTATTTGTGATTTAATTCGTGCATATGTTATGTGATCTACCCTACGAACGGACGCCCAAGACCTCTCGCCTTTGACTTTCTTGCCATCAGGAGTGAGGATTTTGGTAACAAACGGTTACGTGACAATGATCCTTCTCTCTCAAAGAAACCAGTGGGCCTTGGTGATGGTGTAGGTGTGTTATCTCCTTCAGACTCTAATCTTTAGGGATCTTGAATTGATGGAAAGATGGTTGTGCAGTATGGTGGCACTTCGTCATCTCTAACATGTCTTCACCCCCCTTCATGATGAAGGTGGTTGACTATTTATAGGTGCGACCTTTGAGGTGGCATTCCATCGGTCGCTGGGGGTGCCAAGGCCATCGATCATTGGGTCTCATGTGCAGTGGTCATCGAGGATGGTAGGTCATCAATTGATGAGTTGTTCAGGTTAATGATCGTTGATGTTTTTTTTTGGTGAATCACGCGCCACTTGCTCTTTTGTATTGCTAATGAGATGGTATATACAATGCTTATTGGTCCCAAAGAAGGATCAATGAAAAAAGAAATTGTACAAAGTATATACAAAGAGTGCAGAATAAGAACAAAATTGCACTTAAAACTCCCTTGCAATTGCACAACACAGAATCATAGGATCCAAACAAAACCCACAACAGACAGACATCACGCTCACCTCTGGAGAACTGAAATAGCTAGGGGAGCAATAAAACGCCAGAGCATCATGGGAAACCTATAAGCATGAAAACCAAAACCACAACAAAGAAGCAAAGAAACAATATATGTACAATAGAAGCAGCTTTCAAGAAGCACTACCAGTGCAGCAAGGGAATCTTCAAGCAACTTCAGGACCCGAAAAGGAAAGAAACATGGCAATCCCTTCATCCTCTACCTCCCCATCAAAGCCAAACAGTAGCTGGAAGCACCTCATAGCTCATCCAAACCATGGTAGAAGACCAAAGAAATAGTGCACTTCAAGAGCTTTAGAGAACACCATAGCAAAAAAGTAAAACAAAGCTTCACAGGGACAAAAACGAAGGAGACCTCCAGAGTGACCCCCCCCCATCAACCAAAATAGAACAATAATAGAACTAGATTAAATCATCAAAGTCTTTTTATGATCCTCCATAAGAAGACCCAATTGATGGATTTCTCATCATGAACTCTGCTATATCTCCAGATGCTTCCTTCCAACTCAACTTAGCATAGGGCAAAACCACAACAAAGAAGCAAAGAACTAGTATCTCCCCAATGAAGCCAGACAGCAGCCACAAAACTCATCATCTCTCAAGATGAAAAAACCACACAGCTCATCCAAACCATGGAAGAAGACCAAAGAAGCAGTGCACCACATAAGCTTTAGAGAACATCATAGCAAATAAGCAAAACAAAGCTTCACATGGACATATACGAAGTAGACCACCAAGAGTGAACCCCCCATCAACCAAAAACAGAACAGAAACAGAACTAGAGTAAATCATCAATGTCTTTTTTTATGATCTTCCATAAGCAGACTCAATCGGTGGATTTCTCATCATGAACTCTGCTATTTCTTTCACGCCAAATCCAAAACATAATACAAAGACTGGTTAGATGTGATTTCTTGTTAACAAACCTAGAAAGACTGATAGTATCAATAGGTATACTAGGAATGTAAACTCCAATTGCTTCCTTCCAAATCGACTTAGCATAGGGGCAACCAAACATGCAATGATGAGTAGTTTCTTCATCCTCCATACACAAGAAACAGTTAGAGGGTAAGCAGATACCCATTCTTCTCAAATAAAAAGGCGTAGGTAATTTATTATAACCAACTTTCTAGGCATTGAACTGGTACCTTTTAGGACATTTAAAGGACCAAATCCAAGAGAAGAAAACACTTAAAGAGCCTTTTCTTCTAATGGCCTGCCAGATAGATTTCAAATTAATATCATATTCACCATTAAACAACAAACGATCTCTTCTTGAAGTTGGAGGGTCCAAACCTTTCAAAAGAGCACACAACTCTTTTTGAAGTCTAGCATTACTGAAAATCCGCCCATTGTCTTTAATAATGCACTTCACCAAAATTTGCTCAGGAAATCCAAGTTTTATGACAGCCTGAGAACCAAGAACATCCGAAATAAATTTTCCTCCTGGTAACCATGGATCATTCTAGAAAAAAGTATTCTCACCATTACCAACTTCAAAGGAGATATGCTTTTTCAACAACTCCCTTTCTCTCAAAATTCTATTGAGTAACCAAGAAGTCTGAGTAGTCTCCTTAATAACCCAAAAATTCGATCTATTGAGATATTTCTCATGAACCCATTTTATCCAGAGGGATTCCTTATTAATAACAATGTTCCACCCATGACAAAGAATAGAAGCATGATTTATATCCTTTATCGATCTCAAGTTAAGACCACCCTCCTTCTTGGGTCTAGTAATGTTATCCCACTTCACTAAGTGGATAGTAGCTTTCTTCTCAGTATGTCCCCAAATGAAGTTTCTATTAATTCTTTCCAAATCCTTAATCACAGAACAAGGGAGCAGAAAAGTGGTGGACCAATAAAGACTCATGGCATCAAGAGTGAATTTAACAAGTTCAGTTCTTCCTGCCATAGATAATTGAGAAGCTTTCTAGCTATCTAGCCTTTTCTTAATCTTATCAATTAGAGAAGTGCAATGATTGTGAGTGAGCATACCAGTAAAAAGAGGCAATCCCAAATAGGATTGAGGACAACTATCATCTTTAAACCCCAAGATCTCACAAATCCTTTCCTTCTTAGCGCCCACACTAAAAATGACAGAACTTTTCTCAGGATTAACTTTGAGACCAGTAATGTCATGAAAATCATCAAGTATCTTCATGATATTCCTAGAATTAACTTCATCCGCTTCAATGAACACCATTAGATCATCATCAAAAATAAGATGAGAAATTAATAAACCATCAGAAGCAGCCAAAGGATTAATCTTCTTCTCAGCAACAATCTTGTCCATAAGATTGGTAAACATTTGCATCACAATAACAAAAAGATAGGGAGCAATAGGATCCCCATGCCTAACTCCATTGGTAGGTTTAAACGAAGAAGTAGGCTCTCCATTGAAAAGGACTTCATATGACATAGTAGAAAAGATCTCCTTCAACCAAATAAGCCAGCAGTGGGGGAAATTCATCTTCTTTATAATATGGAAAAGAGCCTCCCAGGTCACAGAGTCATAAGCTTTAGTAATATCCAATTTAAGACACATCCTGTGCCTACCATCATTCCTATTAAAATCGTGGATCAAATCATTAAAAAGAAAAATAGCATCTTTAATACTTCTGCCTTTTACAAAGGCACACTGGTTATCACTAATGATACTCGGAAGAATCCATTGAAGCCTCTTGCAAAGAATCTTGGAGATAGCCTTATAGAGAACATTACAGAGAGCTATAGGCTTCCAATTCTTGAGCTCCAAAGAATCATTAGATTTTGGAATAAGGGTGATGAAGGTACAATTATCTTCTCTCAGAAGCCGACCAGTTCTGTAGAAATGTAGAATAGCACGAGTAATGTCACTCTTAATGATAGGCCAGCAAACAGTAAAGAATTTTCCATTGTACTCATCATACCCAGGGCATTTATCTGGATCCATCTCCTTACAAGCATTTTCAACTTCAGTAGGAGTAACAACTCTATCCAAACTCATCTTGGAAACATCATTCAACATATTAAAACTAATAGCATCAAGCGCTTCAATGTTAGCAGAATGCCCCTTACTAGTAATAATAAGAAACAATGTAGTTCCTAATATCATCCCTATTAGTTACAGTAGTACCATCAATATTTAACGCCTTGATATGATTCACATGCCTACATACTTTGATGGAAGAATAGAAGAATCTAGAATTGGAATCACCTTCCTTCAGCCAAGTCACTCTAGAAATCTGTCTCAAAAAGGACTCTTCACAAAGTCTAGCCAGGGCAACTTCCTTTCTGCATTCACAAACAAGATGTTGTACTTCTCTATTGGAAGGGTCATTGTCAAGAATACACAACTTATCAAACAAATTAGCCTCCACAATAGCCAAATTATCAGATAATTTTCCCACTTTCTTCTTGTTCCAATTGGAAAGAATACCACGAAGATGTCTCAGCTTTGCATAGGCAATGAACATAGGGAGTCCTTCTCTATCAGTACACCAGCCTTCTTTGACAATATCCAAAAAATCAGATCTATTAGCCCATGCATTTATGAATCGAAAAGGCACATTAATCTTCCTTCATTCCCCTATCTGAATGTTCAGAATTTTATGATCACTCACTGTGTTTGTTAACAGAAAACCAACAAAGTATGATAGATAGACATGAAATCAGCATTATAGATAATACAATCTAATTTAGATGTAGAAAACCTATCACCCTCTTGATGGTTGTCCCAAAAAAAAGTAGGACCATTAAGACTAAGATCAAAAAGGCCACAGTTCAACATGCAATCATTAAAGTCTTTCATAGACTTCTTTGATGGTAGCTCCTTACCAATCCTCTCTTCATACCTTCTCACAGAATTAAAGTCTCCCAGAATTAACCAAGGACCCCGATTACTATCATTTATATCTTCAATAGAAGACCATAAACCAAATCTATCTTTATCCAGGTTGTGTCCGTAAACAGCAGTAAGACTGAAAGTAGAATCATCAAGAGTAACACTCACATGAACTAATTGATCAGTTTCAGAAATCTTAAGGATAGAGCAAGTATTCACTTTCCAAAGGATCACAACTCTCCCAAGAACATGTGATTCATGATTAGAGATCCACTCATACTCAGGAAAAAAATTATTGAACAATTTTGAAGAGTTATTCCTCCTAACTTTGGTTTCAACTAAAATAAGAATATCAGGTTTATACCTATTAACTTCCTCCCGAATTCTAGGGGCTTTTATATTAAGCCCCCTTACATTCCAGGAGATAATATTCAACGAGATGTCATCCATTTAGACTCTTTTCCTCTAGTACTTCACTGGGTTGAAGCTCCTCCCGATTAGTAATATTGCCAGAGTCTTCATCTTCACTATCTAACTACTCAAATCGATTTCTCAAAACATTAGAGCTATGTGAACTCAGAGTGGAATTTGGGCTTTTAGGACTACTTTTAACCCTCCTTGTTTTCTTAGGCTTATAGAACCCATCATAATCTTTACCTTGCACTTTATTGCCTTCAGTAGAATTAGGCGGAGTAATTAAATCAACAACCTCACTCTGAAGTTCTTCGATATTTCCATTAATACCTTCCTCAGCAAATGCTTCACTAGTTCCATGAAACTCCTCAATATCAGAATCATCTTGACTCCTTTGCTCAGATTTCTCCCCAAGAATTTCAGTAGACAACTTAGCTCCCCTGGTCACCAATTCAATCTGACTTGCTTCAGATTCAGTACTTCCATTCACACTATCTGCAATCTGTACAGTATCTTGAGCTCTTGGCCTGTCATTCAGATTCAAAGGGACACCAGAATCTTTAGAATTATTCTTATTAAAAGAATCATCCCTAGTATCTGCATTGTTCAAATTGGTAATATCAACAACTTTAGATTGAGACCAAGAAGCATTCCCCACTAGAATTTTCACAACATGAGTCTGCTTCTGTTTCTTCTCCACGCATACTTGTTTACCTTTCACATTTTCAGACTTTCTTGGGGGCCGACAGTCATGGTGACTGAAACATTTACACCCTGGACACGCTTTGGGATGCCATTCATATTCAAACAAAACTTTATGAATGTCACTCTTCTCGTTGGTAAGCTCCACACATCCGGAAAAGGTGAATCTGCTGCCATTAACACCTGAATCCTAGCATACTCCAAAAATTTCAGATCAAAAGTAGCTCTGTCAATACGCAACGGAGTACCTAGAAAGGATCCATTTCTCGCAAACATTTTTTGGTCCCAGAGATATAGCGGTAAATCATGTACTCTAACCCTTACTGGAACATCGATAAGCTTGTATCTGTACAACACTTGACCAGGATTCCATCTAGTGAGTATGAGTGGTCGATCTTTAACAAAGTAAGCTCCGCCATTAACTACATTGTCCAGATCTGAACTCTCAGAGAACCTGACAAGGAAGAAACCTCTGGCGTGACTCATGACCTCCACCTTCCCTTTCAGAATCCACAGTCTATTAAGATATTGCTCAAGCATTGCTATATTTAGATCCAGATCTACCACAAAATCGGCGAGACAATTCTTCCACTTTTCTGCATTCTTCAGCGCTTCTTCCTACGGATAGAGTAGCTTCTTCTCCTTAATTTGGTAGTCAGTCTTCTCCAACGCAGTCTCTCCAGCATATTTCTTCTTACAAATCTCTTCCCATCGGCAAGGAGGGATCGCCGCCGCCGAATCTAAGAGATCGCCTCCTCTGTCACCTCCGGCACCCATCCTTTTTTGGACTGTTTCGGTAGCCGTTTACATAAATATTGCTTGTAACTTGGTTGATATGATGATCGTTGATGTTGGGGTTCCATCGACCCCTGAGGTAGCGTGTGGTGGTCGTCGAAGCTGTTGAGGCTCGACGGGCGCTGACCTTAAGTTCGACGATCTCTTAGGTGTGGGAGTGTCAACGGTCACTGAGATGATCCAAGCTCAACGATCGCTAGTATTGCAAATCTAAGGGATGCTGAGCTCTAGGATCAACAGTCTCTAAGAATGCAGCTTAATGGTCACATATGATACAAAGCCATCGGTCGGAACTGAAATCTTCCTCTTGTGATATTATGTGCAAATCAAAGATAGGAAGATGAAATTATGTAGTTATTCCAAAACAAATAAATTTATTTAAATAAAACATTGTTAAATTGATAATGTGAGGGTAACACAGGAACTCGAATATCCAAAATATTGGATGTTAACAACCATGGAACATATCCTTGAAGGGGTTGGTGAGAATTAAGAAATGTTATATGCTCTATATGATTGGGGCTTGTATTAGGGGTACCCCTCTTTTCTGACTTTTACTTCTGCTATTTATGATATATGGATGAAAGGCACTTTTAGTCCTCTACTGTCGTCGTATGATGCTACTGTTAGAGTGTTTACTTAGCACCACTGTGCAGTTGCATAGGTTTAGGATGTGCTAGTCTCGTGTGAACACAGAATAACCTACACTCCTACCAGATGAAAGCGACATGTCACATTCATTTAATCTTAATCAACAAATTTAATTGTATTGCACACATGTCAAAAGATAACTAAAAGTGTAGTCCATTTCATGTTCACACCGGACCAACAAATCTGAATTCAATCACATAAGGGTTCCTAAAAATAATATTCAATCTCTTCTCTTACTCTCGCTCTCTCTCCCCCTCTTTCTTTCAATGTAAAATATATTTTATTCTATATTGTTTCCTATTTTTCTTTCGGGAAATTGGCACAGGACGCGCAGGGGGGATGACGCGCGTTTTGACGTGCCCCCTCCTACCGCCTGTGACCGGTTTTGGTGGATGGGGTCCGCTGGTAGGTGGGTGGAGGTGATTTTGCAAGGGTGAGGTGGCCGGGGTAGGTAAGAGGCTGATTTGATAGTTTTTTTTAGAGAGATTGAGGCGGAAATATGAAGAAAAATTTATTTTGCACGTAACTTTTGATACGTAATGAGTTTTTTGATGAAATAAAAAGCGTTGGATTTTTTACAGAAAATGCAATCCAACAAGACTAATATTTAATATATTTTTGAGAAATAATATACATAAATATTAGAAATAGACACATTCAAACAAAAATGGGTGCGTTGAAGCAAACGTGGGCGCATTCAAATAAAAATAGGCACAATCAAGTAAAAGTGGGCGCATTCAAGTAAAACTGGGCGCAAATTGGACGCATATAAGTAATAGTGAGCGCAAGTAAGTAAAAGTGGGCACATTCAAGTAAAAGTGGGTGCAATCAGGCAAAACTGGGTGCATTCAAACAAACGTGGACGCATTCAAGCAAACGTGGGCGCATTCAAGTAAAAGTGGGCGCAATCAAGAAAAAGTGGGCACATTCAAGCAAAACTGGGCGCATTAAGGGATATAGTGGGCGCATTCATAAAAATGGGCGCATTTAAGCAATAATGGGCGCATTTTGGACAATAGTAGGCGTATTCAAGCAAAATGGGGCGCATTAAGGAGGGAAGTAGTGGGCACATTCAAACAAAAATGGGCACAATCAAACAAAACTGGGCGCATTCAATAAGTAAAAGTGGACGCATTCAAGCAAAAGTGGGTGCAATTAATCAAAACTGGGCGCATTCAAGAAAACGTGAGCGCATTCAAGTAAAAGTGGGCGCAATCAAGTAAAAGTGGGCTCATTCAAGTAAAACTGGGCGCAAATTGGACACATTTAAGTAATAGTGAGAGCAAGAAAGTAAAAGTGGGCAAATTCAAGCAAAAGTTGGTGCAATCAGGCAAAATTGGGCGCATTCAAGCAAATGTGGGCGCATTCAAGTAAAAGTGGGCGCAATCAAGCACAAGTGGGCGCATTCAAGTAAAACTGGACGCATTAAGAGATATAGTGGGCACATTCATAAAAATGGGCACATTCAAGCAATAATGAGCGCATTTTGGACAATAGTGGGCATATTTAAGCAAAATGGGGCGCATTAACGAGGGAAATGGTGGGCACATTCAAATAAAAGTAAGCACATAAAGTGGGCGCATTCAAATAAAAGTGGGCACAATCAAACAAAACTGGGCGCATTCAAGCAAACATGGGCGCATTTAAGTAATAGTGGGCACAATCAAGTAAAAGTGGGTGTATTCAAGTAAAAGTGGCGCAATGAAGTAAAAGTGGGTGATTTCAAATAAAAATGGGCACATTAAGGGCTATGTGGGCGCATTCAGGCAATAATGAGTGTATTTTAGATAATAGTGGGTGTATTCAAGTAAAATGGGACGCATTGAGGAGGGAAGTAGTGGACACATTCAAATAAAAGTAAGCGCATTTAAACAGTATAGTGGGCACATTCAAGCAAAACTGGACATTAAGGGCTATAGTGAGCACGATAACAACAGTAGTATACATATTTGTATATATATATATATATATATATATATATATATATATATATATATATATATATATATATATATATATATATATTAAAAATATGTCAATATGGGTCTCATTAGAAAGTATTTTTTGTAAGCATTCTAATACATTTTATTTTACTAAAAAATTCATTATATTTTGAAAGTTATGTCCAAAACAAAATAAAAAATAAAAAAAATCGACAACTACCTGCCTGGCCGGGTGGCAGGCCGTGGCAAGCTGCTGTGAGTGGCTGGTGGCAGGTAGCAGCAGTGAGTGGCTGGTGGCGGGGGACGGTATTCCCGTGCGCGTCAACCACGTGTCGTCAAGGGAGTTAAACTCTTTTCTTTCCAACCCGCCGGCATTGTTTCTGCCCTTTCCTACCCTCCCGCATCGACTTCAGCTAAAGTTGGAGAGAACAGTAGTCCCCCACCTTCTTCTCTCTCATTCGATCTGTTCGTATTTTAATCCCTTTTCTCCTTCCATAGCACAGACAAAGCTGTTTTGTATCTCAATCCCTCGCAGACAGTTTGTCCCTTTTCCATCGCACCCTCATGCTACCCCACTCACTCTCAGCCTGTCACATATAGTTAGCAGGACAAACTGCCTTACTCAAAGGAAAAGACATATATACATATAGAGAGAGAGAGCCAACCAGCACATCGACCCACACCATTACCCTTTAGCTTATTCTCTTCTCCTTACTGTTGACTCCCTCTTATCGAGCTTCCAACTCAGGGTACTGCTGATCCTCCATACGTTTTCTCCTTCCTTGCTTGCTCTTCTGCTAGCTACTGCTCCCGCTTCTTCCCCTGCTGCTGTGCGTGTGGGTGTGCGAATTCTCCCTTCTTCATAGTCAAATCACAAAGGTACTGAAAACCCTAGCTCCTGTCTCCGCTACCGCTGTTTGGATTCAATTCTTCGCAGTCCTGACTGGGTCCCCAGCCGACAGATCGATAGGTTAATCCACCACGGAAAATTCCCCCATGTCTTTCCATTGCTTTAATTGGTTATGGTTCTTCCTCCTGCAAAATATTCCTCCGAATTATGGAGTGCATATGCCTCATTCTTTCCACTTATTCCTCCCACGCCCACCTCCGTTATAGCTATTTATAAAATTATATATATCGAGACTCATTTAGGATCAGCCGCAGGTTATTCTGTCAAAAACTGCATCAGATTCCAATATAGCAGCTGATTACGAATTGGAACGAAGAACCTCTCAGTATCACGTCGCCATGATTCTCATCTTACCCTCTTTCCTTTACTTTGTGTCTATCACGGCCTTTGCAGCTCTTCCTCTCTTTTCCTGATGCGTATTTTGGGTGATTAATTTGCAAACTAACTTAGTTGTTTTAAATTCCTTGGTTTCAGATAGCTACCAAGAATTGGAGTAGCTAGTAAGAGGAAGAAGGCGAAGGAGAAGGCAAGCAGACAAACTGTTCACGTCCGTCTTAACACGCACCTCAATTCATATCCGGTGGTTGATTACCAAGAAAACGTTTGCTAGATCAACCAACACTCAAGCCCCAACTACAATGGTGAAGATGAAGAACATTTTCTAGCTAAAACCCAACAGACAAGCCAATCTTTTCAGTCAGCTGACCATGAACAGAAGGCAGATCGGATCGTTCATGAGCTCTGAAGTCATGGAGGGCAAGATAGAGGAGGACCAGACTTTAGGATCCAATCATTGCCCTAGCTGTGGGTACAAGCTCGACACGAAACCTGTAAGGATTGATACTTCCAGTTGGTTTGAGCAGGTGAATTACGTGTATCTCGGGAAGAAGGAAAAAATAACAAGAATGAGATGACATAAGGGCATACGTATAGGTCCTGAAATTCTTAATTCGCTAGGACAGATTATAATATTTATGTGGATACTGTAACTCGTGAAAGTTTGGATTCCATTCCAAGAAAATAAGTTGTCTTAAAATGAAATTATGCAAATTGTTGGTATAAACCGTAATAGAAACGTGCACGTAATGAAACTTGCAGGACTGGTTTCGGTTGCCAGCGGGGGTGAAGTTTGACCCCACGGATCAAGAGCTGATAGAGCACCTGGAGGCGAAGGTGAGGTCCGGCGAGCAGCTGAGATCTCACCCGCTCATCGACGAGTTCATTCTCACCATCGACGGTGATGATGGCATCTGTTACACCCACCCAGAGAAGCTTCCAGGTAGATAGATCATATAAGGCATCTTACAATTTAGTGATTCAGCTTAATTTCCTGCGTAAAGAAGTATTTTGTTTTATCATAGATAAATGCTATGTATGCTCCTCATGTTCGTCGCTCTTGCTTGAAAATTACGTAAAGAACGATAAGAGAGAAAAGTGAAAGTTCATCATGTATGGATCTTGAACTAAAGTTGCATATGATGGTTCGGCTACCGAGGTCTAGCTACCTTGCTCAGATTTCGAAGATTGTTATACCTAACTGTATTTATCGACGTACCCAAAGAAGAAAATACAAAAACAAGCTTTACATAAGTAAAAGTAAAGCTTGTTACCTGGTAGCATTTAATATAGAATAATGAAAACCCCACTTTCAATTTCTTTGACTCCTTTTGGAACTATGTGGTCTTCATTCGATCAGCTCCATGATTATATATATGATGATTTGTCCTTTGTGACATGGCAGGCGTGACCCGGGACGGTCTTAGCAAGCACTTCTTCCACCGCCCGTCGAAAGCTTACACAACGGGCACGCGCAAGCGCCGCAAGATCCAGCTTGCCGAATGCGAGGGACAGGGCAGTGCAGGCCGTTCCGATGGGAGCAGCGGATCGTCGACATCCTCAGGTGAGACGCGGTGGCACAAGACGGGCAAGACGAGGCCTGTAATGGGGAACGGAAGACAGAAGGGTTGTAAGAAGATCCTGGTCCTCTACACCAACTTCGGCAAGCACAGAAAGCCGGAGAAGACGAACTGGGTCATGCATCAGTACCACCTAGGGGAACATGAAGAGGAGAAGGAAGGCGAGCTCGTTGTGTCGAAGATATTCTACCAAACACAGCCTAGGCAGTGCGGGTGGTCCAACGCTGACAGAGCCATCGCAGCAGTAGCAGCTGCTGCTGTTGTCGAAGAGCAGTGTGTGGAACAGCCGACGGCAAGAGACAGCGTCGGCAGTGGCAGCAGCTCCACATCCAAGGAGGCTCTAGGATTAAGGGACGACCTCTGCTGCGTAGCTGCTGGCCTTTTCGGCTACAGTAGTGGAGTAGCCGACCATATGCAGCACATAAGCGGGATAACGGCGGCCGATCACTTCAGCTTCGGACCATTTCGGAAAACCTTTGAGGAGGTACGTGTTCTCGCAATAATATTGATACAGATAGATTAATGTCTACATATATATATATGTGCAATTATAAAGAAGCGTCAGAAGAAAGAAAGAGAAGAAGCGTGCTTTTGAACCGAAATTCTGAGTTAGTTCAACATTAGTGGGGAACGTGGAGAAAGAATAGGCATATCTTCTGTTAGGAACTAGGTGTAGCAATAGCTAGTAACGCTAGTGATAATGTTCATGACGGTATCAATGATATCATGTCTATGCTGTACAACAAAGTATAATAGGGGATACGATGACATTCAATTTTGAAGGTGAACCAAATGCATCTCTAAATTCCTTTTCCAAAGAAGTGATAAGCGGAATCCATCCCTTGATACGCCCAGCGTGCTTGATCTCCCTTTAATTTAAAGAAGTTCCTACCTCTTAGTTTTTATCACATGCACTTTGTTGGGGGTGGGTGTGCAAAGTAAAGACACAACAAAGTAGCAGTGAATATATTCCAACTAAGGCCTTTTGCCCTCTTTGCTTGATTGTTTCCACAGTCTTTCAGGGCAGACAACTCTTTTAAGCTCTTGTAATATATTCTTAGATTCCCCAAGATATATTTTGAATGTTTGTAATGTGGTAGCGCAATGGTTAAAAGTGGTATGTTGGGCTCTTGGAAAAAGATGACTCCATTGGCTAAGGATCATTTCACTGAACGTACACCCTACTTCAGGATGTTTAGGCCAATATGGATTTCAAGTCATGAATCCCACATTTGAAATCCATATTTGTCTAAATATCTCGCAGTAGGGTGCATCTCTCCGTTGATATCTAGCTACAAAACATAGTGACAGCAGTGAAATAGGGGAGAAGAAACTGGACTAACCGTAGTGAGCAAATGGAAATCTGCTAATCATGTGCAGACCGCGTAACGCTCGCCTTACGTGCAACCGGCTGAATGGTTTTGCTGGGGGGAGATATTGATTTGGGAGTATGATGGCGGGTTTTAATTGGATGAGTAAGTGGAGGTTGAGTAATGGATAAATAAATTTATTTTACTTATAAATTTTGAACCGTGATAACTTTTTTGACAAAACGAAAATCATTTTATCGTTATGAAAAATACATTCTAACAAGATTAATATTGATATATTTTTGACAAAAAAAATACAATAGTATGTATAGGTGATGTGATGAGAGAGAAAATTATTTTATTTATAATTTCTAAACTGTGAAAAATTTTCGAATGAAATAAAAACTAATAAATTTGTGATAAAAAATACAGTAAAAAAAGAATAATATTGATATACTTTTGAGAGGTAAACAAGGAGGGAAGTGATGTTGGAAGAATAGAGAAGTGAGGAGAAAAGTAGTCGGGGAGATGAGGGAAGTGAGAGAAGTAATGAGAGATGAAAAGTGAGAGAAGTAAATGGAGGACATGAAGAAAGTAGGTACGTATTCATGATAATCAAGTATGTATTTATCAATAAAAGTGTACAAAATTTGATAAGTACATGTCCAAAAATTAAGTGCTTGAAAATAGTAAATATGTGCCTAAAAATAGATAAAGTTGCCTAAAAATGACTATATAGCACTCAAAAGTGACTGAAATTGTTAAAAAATAGCGATACACCCACAAATGGCCGAAAACTCCTAAAAAAGACTAAATAACGCCTAAAAATTGTTAAATAGCACCCAAAATTTGCTAAAATTTTTTAGTGTCAAACAAACCTATTTTGGTATCGTTACATTATTTTTGGTTGGCAATTACCTTACTTGGGCACTATTTTATAGATCTGGTGTCAATGAACCATATTTGTGTGTCAATTAACTATCTTTGGGTGTCATTTATCCATTTCTGGATGCCATCAAGTTGTTTCTAAGTGTGAAGTACCTTACACCTTATTTAATACGTACAAGCATATTTGAGACGCCATTAAGTTGTTCTTGAGTGTAAAAAAATCAGTTTGGTCATAGTTACGTTATTTTTTGTTGTCAATTACCTTGCATGTGATTTAGTACATATAATATTTATTTGTGTGTCATTTTTATACTTCTGGGTGTCAATAAATCATTTTTAGGCATCAATTAACCATTTTTGGGTGTGAACTAGATTTTTTTGGGCACCATCAAGTTACCCTTACACCTTATTTTATACATACAACAATATTTGGACGCCATTAAATTGTTTTTGAGTGTCAAACAAACATATTTGGGCGTCATTATGTTGTTTTTTGTTGTCAATTACCTTAGTATGATTTAACAAATACAATATTTATTTCGACGCCATTTTATACTTCTGGGTGTCAATGAACTATTTTTTGGCATCAATGAATTATTTTGAGTGTCAATTAACCATTCATGGGTGCCATCAAGTTGTTGTTGGTTATGAAATATCATTACACCTATTTAATGTGTGCAATCAAATTTGGGCGCCATTTAGTTAGTCTAGAGTGTCTAACAAACCTATTTGGTGTCGTTACATTATTTTTTATTGTCAATTACTTTACATATGATTTACCGCATATAATATTTACTTGGGTGTCATATTTATATTTCTGGTTATCATTGAACCATTTGTGGGTGTGAATGAACCATCTCTGGTGTCAATTAGTCATTGACCGCCAATTCATCTATGGATTTGTTAAATATTTGGCTATCAAACAATCATATTTTATTTTATTAAAAAAATAATCATAATTCAAAAATTATAAACAAAATAAAATTCTCTTTTATCACATCACCTCTATCAGTTCTGTATTTTCTTTAAAAAATATATCAACATTATCTTATTGGAAAATATTTTTCATAACAAATCCAATAATTTATATTTTTCGTCAAAAAATTTATCACGGTTCAAAAGCTATAATCGAAACAAAATTATTTATCTATTACATAATCTCAAAAAACTATCCGATCAGTATTTGTCACGTCATAGTGGAGGTTAGTGATAGATAGTTGGATAGACAATTTGGTGGACTAGTTTTAGACGTCAATTATTGCGCATGACAGTGAGTGTGCCTAAAATTTAATTCGTAAGTAAAAGTTAAAAATAAATGCGGTTGAAACAGAATCAAATAAGAAAATTAGAGAGAAGATAAAGGCTGTCATGCAACAGTCGGCAATTTCTCTTTCACTTCTTGCCGATATGGTAGTGGAGTAACACCGCATGTATCTAACAGGTGGGCACAGGGGAAGATGCAATAGCGGCCAAGGCAAGGATGACTCCAGATGAGCATGATCACAGCCATCACCACAAGAACGAGGGGCATCACACCCACCACCAGGCCATGTCGCTTCACTTGGCGGCTGCGGTGCAGGAGCAGCAGCAGGCAGTGGTTGCAGGCAACGTGGCGTTCCACGTTAGCAGGCCAACCAATCCCATTTCCGGCGTGCTCGCTCCAGCCGCGCTCCAACAGGCAGCTATCGTGCTCGAGGATCCCTACCACAGGCTTCTTCTGCCAAGCGACAGGATGCAGGTGGGTTCTTCTTAATCATTATCGTCATTTAATTTTAGGGGTAAAAGCCATTGATTCGTGGTGAAAGAAATCCAATGGGAATACAATTAAAACTGGAGCATATGATTTTTTTCCCGAACTGTTTTCATTACGATATAGTCACTAGTTTAACAACTGGGTCACACTTCAAACAGTTGTGCAAGACTTAGTATTTTTATTTTATAATTTCCAAATACATATGTAACACCTACCATTATTGACTAACTTAATTTTGCCATAACTACCACGAAAAGATACTTACACATCCCGACTATTAGGTTTGACTTTTTGTACATAGTAATGTTTTGAGTTAGAAGGAGACTTAGTCGCCCCTCTCACTCAAATAGGTGTCAAAGCCCGGATGACCCAAAAGATTGTAAATACAATGTGCAACAGGAAGTTTCGAACCCGGTCTCCCTGGGAGGACAGATCGGACCGAACCATCTGCACTACACTGACCGGATTTTAGTACATAGTAATTGGTACAACGTTACTATGCTAAAAATGTCACATATGTATGAATTTATTTCCTCCTTATCCAACTAATCAAAACTAAATATGTATCCAAAACATGGGACTTTAAGCTTTATCACTATCGAGGACTTGATTGATGATGAATTACACATGTATTATGAGTTACCATATTGAATGATAGAGCAATTATTACAAAAAGAAATGTTAACATAATTATTAGTGCATCTTCTATATCCTTACCACGATTACAATTATGAAGGTACGACATTGAAAATTTCAAGAACCGTGATTTGCTTTTGTGATAAATATGTAATCAAAGCATCCAATTAGTAAGAAATAACCTATATTTCTATGTCCTTTAATAATATATCAGTTACGTCCTTCTAACAATGTTTTGTTCAATGAAATTGCTTTGTATTGGTGAATTTCTTGGTCTACGTTGTACTTAGTGCGTATAATGGGGAGCTTAATGATTAAAATCTGAACTTGTCAGATAAAACTAAGCATAAAAATATAATTGTATGTAAAAGATTTCACTCATC
This sequence comes from Alisma plantago-aquatica, assembly GCA_963693085.1. NCBI lineage: Eukaryota > Viridiplantae > Streptophyta > Magnoliopsida > Alismatales > Alismataceae > Alisma > Alisma plantago-aquatica. The sequence continues at coordinate 1,210,063,075 of OY856410.1, read as the reverse complement.
AAATATGCCTTCCGAAGTGACTTACAAAGCCTATCCATAGGCCTTTAAGAGCGAGGAACTAGACATGTAGCTTATATGGGGCTATATCATTGACTTTACAAAATAAAACTAGAAAAATATCAAATAACACCTAAAACACATGGAAACCAATAAACCAAGATGTTTGTTAGTCAAGAAACTAAGAAAAAGGCTATGATCATCCTACATCACATACCATAACCAGTGATCCTCAATTTGTTCTTGATATTTGCTACCCTCATTTTATTCCCAATATAGTTATTTATAAATTAATCTTTCCTAGTTTACCATAAATATGTCCAAACATATATATGCATTTCTACCAAATGTTATTTTGCAAATATTTAAATTCATTTTGCAAGTATACTTAATTTTTTTTTCTATTTTTGTGAATATACTCAAATTTTCCTTGTTCCATGACCCAAATCCATGTCTTTTAAGAATACATGAATTGTCCTTTTCCATATGACAGTATATTGAGTTTGAGATGTACTTTGTTCTCATAAGATAAAGAAATGCATACAATACAATTGAAGTCCTTATCTTAAATGCTTTAAATTTACAATGAATATTCATGTTATTTCATACATCTTAATATCATGTCATTATGAAATACAAGAGAACAAAAGATTAGGCATACAATTTATTATTGAGAAAAATGATAACCCTCTAAAATTTGATTCAATATAATGCATATATGTGAATTTTAAAATTTTGTACGTGTTGGCTTGAATTCCTTTATTTATCATGTTAAAGTAACAAGTCCTTATACATATCATATCACAACGATTTGGTCATGTTCACATTTGGAGTTATGTTAAGTTATCAGAAGATTACGATTATGGAAAAAGAGACCTAAATCAATTATAAGTTTCTCTTACAATCTTTTCAAGTGTACAAATAGTATCGTATACTCAATATTCATTTATATTGTAGTACATAATTCTTCACATTGTTTTGTTCTGGATTTTGGGTATACACGTTGCTTTTTCCCAAATAGTTTTCATTATAATGTTTTCACTAATTTGACTAGTAACTCGTACTTAAAATAATTGTGCAAGACTTAATATTTTCATTTATTATTCAAATACATGTGTAGCACCTACATTATTGGCTCTAAGTTAATTTTTCCAGAACTACCACAAAAAAATAATTGCACAACTCCATTAAGCAATAAGTTTGACTTTTAATACATAGAAATTGGTATAGCCTTACTAAGCTAAAAATGTCACATGTGCGTGAATTATTTCATCCTTATCCTACTAACTAATACAAATTATATATCCAAAACATGGACTTTATGCTCCGACATTCATAAAGATGAAATGATGGATGATAGAATTACATATACATTATGAGTAACCATATTGAAGGGTAGAAATCAATCTTATAAAAGGAAATCATAATATTGTTAGTGTATCTTCTATTTTTGTAGCATGATTGCAATTATAAAGGTACAACATTAAAATTTGAGGAACCAATATTTTATTTTGAATAATTTTCTTTTGTGATAAAGATGTTTTCAGTACATCCCCATAGTAACATATAACTTCTATATTTTTGTCCAATAATAATATGGGCTACTATATATTACTCTAATTTATTTCATAAAATTTATTTAATTTGGTGTATTTCGTGGTTTGCATTTTACTTAGTGCATATAATGAGGAATCTAATGATTAAAATCTAAACTAATTGGCCAAAATGAAGAAAAGGAAATATAATTGTACTCAAAGGTTTCAGTCATCAAGTCTGCCTTTTAAAGTGTCTTATAGAGCTTATAAATAGGCTTTGAAGAATGACTCACTAGAAAGGTAGGCAATGTGGGACTAAATCATCACTAGCTTTACATAACCAAACTACAAAAATATTAAATAACACCTAAAATACATGGAAATTAATAAAATATGATATTTTCTACGAAAATGAGTATGCCAAAGGATATCATTGTCCAACATCATGTACCATATCTAGAGATCCTACCTTAATATGTCCTTGATATACACCACCTCCACATGAATTGTAGTGTAGTAATTTATCTATTAGTTTTTCCTAGTTTACCCACACGTGTTTTAACATATGCATTTATACCTCATTTTATTTTGCAAATATTAAGATTCATTTTTGCAAGTATGCTTTTTTTTTCTATTTTTTTGAAGTACACTCAAATCTTCCTTGTTTCGTGAGTCAAATCCATGTTTCTACGTATACTTGAAATTTCCTTTTCCTGTATGAAAATATATGTTGAATATGAAATGTATTTTTCCTCATAAATTAAATCAATGCATATCCATATAGTTGAAGGTCATTTCTTACATGCTTCGAACTTGAAATCAATACCCCTATTCTTTGATACATGTTAATATCATATTATGTTGAGACATTAACAGAACAAAAGATTAGCATAAATTGATTATTACGAAAACAAGGAAATCATCTTAAATTTGATTCCATAAAATGTATAGATAGGAATTATAAAATATGTACTTTATATCTTGAATTTGATTATATATCATGTGAAAGTAACATATCCCTATTCATAGCATGTCATTGGATCTGGCGATGTTCACAATTGGAGTTGTGTTAAGCTATGAGAAAAGTTAGAGAAAGAAAAAATCTAAACTTATGAATTAATAAGGTTCCCTTACAATCTAATGAAATGTAAAAATAGTATCTTGTAATAAATATTCATTTATATTATAGTAAATAATTTTTCAAAAAAATTTCTTCTAGAGTTTGGTTATTTAATTGGAAATTTGATACAACCAACTAAAAGTTATTGCACAAGTTTGAACAAAATAGGAATATATATATATATATATATATATATATATATATATATATATATATGATGTTAGTTCCTTATTAAACTATATGGGATTTATACGACCATATGAAACACTACTTATGGAAAATATTTATATTGTTTGTGACCTTAAGAATGATTTATGTCTAACAAATCAAATGCAACTTTGATAAATGTAGCATTAACTTCATAGTGTTCCATCTAAAATATATATAGTAGCACCATGGATCTTGATAAAGTAATATTTTTACATTGGGATGATATTTTTTTTGTTAAACTATCCTTATAGAAACATTATCAAAATTTCATTTAATAAAATGCTTAAAAATAAGAAAAAACTTAAAAATTAAAAGGAATCTATATCACTTTCCTATCAGAATATTCTTCTACAAAAATCCCACTAAGTATTACCACAACATTTCGTCCAACATTGTCACAATAAACAAGTTTATTGTTGTATATTATGATCATGTCCTTGGGTTAACTAAAAAGAAAAGGTTATATGATTATAATGTATCACATTTAGAAAATCTTGAATTATATGGTCAATCTTGTTTTCTTAGAAGATTTTGACCATAATTTTTGTCTCAAAAATAAGCCTTTGTCCTTATAACTTCTTCTTGTTTTTTAATCTTTGATAATGCAGCAACATGAACTTGTCCAACATCACCATAAGTTGTTAGGAAGGCCCGCATCTGGTTTGGAAGAATTGATCATGAGTTGCACATCAACAAGACTTGGAGGGGTATGCAAGCCTCATTTATGGCTTTATTACTTCTTGCCATCCTTACTTATCCTTGTGTGAACATTTCCTTTTGAATCTTAGAATTTATAATGTAAACTTTTTGTATTAATAAAAATTAATTATCGAAGGAAGTATTAAACTAGTGAAACTATCAAACATATATGAAATATTTACATCATTTATTAGTAAAGAATCTAGAAAAGACGTTTTATGTTCCTACTGTCATATTATGTTTGTATGTCAAACTGAACCAAGAAAAAATATTGAGTTAGAGATGTCAAAAGTTAGCATAACCTAGACAACTATACTTGAAACATGTGTTTGAGGGTTTCTTTCCATAAGATTGTCTATGGGGTCACAATAGTTCACATATTTTGCCAAGAAAAAATGAAATAATGTAAATGCTTAACAATCTCAAGGTTTTATATCCATGATGAAACATATGCTGCTTTCTAATATTCAGTTTGATGCAAAGAGAGAGGAAAATAAACACTTTATTTTCTCATCATAGTTTTGTTCTTTTTTACTTAAGGAAAAAGATAGAATGGAAACAATATAAAGATAATCTTTCTGTAAATGAAATATAAGATAAACATGAGCCCTTTTCTAGTTGATCAACTTCAAGTTCTATGCAAAAATACAAGTTGATTTTTCTTTGTCACTTCATGGAGCAATGTGTTAGACTTCAAAAAAAATAATATTAGTCTCCTATTTTGTCTATGCTCATTGTTGCTCATATTCTTTCAGGAATCAACACTACCATCCAATCAAGAGGCAGAATGGTTAAAGTACTCCTATTGGACAGATCATAACAATCTAGAGCATCTTGAGTAGAAGATGGATAGGGAACATGTATAGTCACCTGGAAGATACAATAGTCATTTCAAATACTCGGACTAGACTAGAGAAATAAAAAAGAAAGACATTTTGTATGTTCAATATACTTACTATAATTTAAGTATTTTTCTTTTACTCTTTTTCCAAAGTATCAGATTGGTTGTTCAACTACTAATCTAATATTATCAGATACAATATTCCGATTTTGGAAAAGTAAATACTAAAAACTAGATTGGTATGGACTGAGGGATGAAGGAAGGAACATATATTACTTGAGGACATGCAAATAGGGCAAAGTGGGTTACAATCTCTAACACTAGAAGGAAATGCTAAGTTCCTAGAACCATCAAACTAGAAAAAAATACTTAATAGTAACTTCCATGTAACGCCTCCATCTTATATCACATGTGTATTTCAATCATCTTGTCAAGTTTCTTTTCTAAAGCCTTACTCTATTATTTTGAGGAGTTATTTTAAAAGAAAGAGAAAATAGTCTCCATTTTGAAGACAATTTTGTTTCTCGCAAATGTACGTAGAATGTAGCTTAGTTGTCTTTGAAGTACTTCCTTAAATAAGTAAACAATATAAGTATAAAAAGCATACCCTTAAAAGTTATTATTTTATAGTTTATTCTTTATTCTTGACAAGAAAGTATATCTTGTGATTACAACTTATTTAACATAGCATAACCAGCTAAAATATTGGCAACTATATATTCTACACAAAAGTAGTCAATCATAAACCTTTTGGGTTCTCCTTTCATGATGGAATTCTATAGGATACTTGATTTGAAGATATTTCTTTCTCTCTTCACAACCTATGTATAGATATCATATTTGATAGGAAAACATGTGTTCTTAGTGCGGATTAGGGAAGGAGTGAACACCACATACCCAATGTTAGATAAGAGAAAAGGAAAGCATGAATTAGATATTAGATTTTTCACATCCATGTTACCTTTTCTCCTTGAATTCCTAGACTCTTTCCAAGATTATAATACTAATATCCCCTTTGTCTTTAGTTTATATCAAAATTACAATCACTTTTTACCTCTTGATTTTATTCTATGATCTCAAGTGTGATACATATGTCAAGACTAGGTCTCATAAACAATTATGCCTTTATTATAAAGACCAAAATAGAGGTTTAAAACAATAATAATCCAAAATACTAATCACATATGACATAGGGAAGAAATTATATAATCATCGACTCAACAGGGATAACATGTTTTGTTCAAACACTGATAGCCTATGTGGCATGATTCATTTATCTCATCTAGAAAATTTAAAACATTTATACTAGGAGTAACTAATTTCATCTGATAAGGAGGTAGACAAACATATATAACATTAAGTTGTGAAAACAAACACAAATTACCCATAGGTACAACCCATGACCCCAATATAGGAATGGAAACATATCAAAAACATCATGGAAAAACTTCATCTAGTAGTAGTGAAGTCACTTGGCTGGTGTGGAAGGTTGGATAGCTGGCAGCTCAACTTGAGGACCTAAAATTTTATCCATTTGTTCATAGTACTATGTCTAAGTAAGAAGAAAACATACAAGTATGCAAATATTGTTTCTTTTAGTTTTGTAGCAATTCAAACATAGTTTAAAGATTCAACATAAGCAAACAACATTTCAACAAGCCCTACTAAATGGGAAGAAAATTTAGAAATGACTTAGGGTTTAGCCAACATCCATAAGAGAAATGACCAACATAGGTCCGCCACTAGGAAGGTTGGGCCTAAAGTCCTTGTGCCTCAATCCCAACATAGTACAAGTTTGGGTTCAATACCTATAAAATTGTATATGCATCATTGTTTGTTGTATGTGTTGAGATCTATCATGTGATGATTGTAATAGGGGTACATTGTACGATATTTAATTATTTATAAAATCCAATTCTAGTTGGTATATCTATACCGCAATTGAGATAATATATACATTTAGTAATTTCTTAAGAATGTTTTGACTCAATGACATTTGGTTTGCGTTGAGGACCTACACATGAAATCTTATATATACTCAAGAGTACTCATTTATTGTAGGTCCCTACTTAGTTATTATTATGGATTTTATAGGATAATAATAATACATAAAACTAGTATCTATGATGAATGATGACTATGTCTCTCGCGTCATGAGTACTTTCCAAAGAAAGAGTTGTACTAGAAAAACCCACTTTCAGAATGACACATGGAAGCACTTAGAGTCATATCACATGGTTGTAGTGTTGACTATGATCCTTAAACCTAAAGTCACTATAATGTTTACATGTTCTTCTATGTACTTCAACACTACCTAGTGTGACTCTAAATAGTGGTTTCTACAAAGGTGAAGATTGTGTTCACTGTGTCACTTTTGGATTACTGTGAGTGATTTAGATGGAATTTTCCCCTCCATTGGAGTGATATCCTAGCCACTTGGTAACTGGGACTATAAAATGCATGGTGATTCTAGTATGAGCCAATATATGATATTGAGCTCACACAGTCTCAATAGTATAATTTGCTTCAAGGAACATAGATTTAATGTTAAGAGAATTGAAACTTCATGCCTCTACTTCATTCTCTCTCTCTCTCTCTCTCTCTCTCTATATATATATATATATATATATATATATATATATATATATATATATAAATATAAAAGGGACTACATACTCATCAATGGTGGATCAAAAATTTTATAACGAGGGGATTGAGTCTGGAGGTAGGTGTAGTCTAGTCAAGACTAGTATGACCCCAAAACCATATAGTAGACTTTACATAGTTGTCTAGAAGTTTTTCCAACTAGATATGGTCATTATTTAGGTATAAATCTAAATTCACTTCACCATACAAGTTGGTGAAGTTTTATTAAGTTCAATATGAAACATTACTAGTCAACATATATTGCAACACACTTTGGTTAAGTGTCAAACATTGTCAATTGTAGATGTCCACTAGGTCAAATTGGAGATAAGGAGAAAGCCAAGACTGGTTGCATTAAAGGGAACTAGGGCTCAACATCCATGTCTACTTTCATCTGGCTATTTAAGTGGGTGATGTTGACATTAGTACATTATGCAATTTGTCATATTTTTTTTATTTTTTGTCTATAATTTATTATAATACATGTTAATATATTTTGATATGTGTTTAGTATAAGAATACATTTTCATATAAGGATATTTTAAATAGTAAATACATGAATCTTTAATTATATTGGATACATACTTGGTAAATTCTGGTCAAACTTCTTAACCAGTTATCGAGACTAAGAAAAGGTATTCAAATTGGTCAAAAGAACTTCTTACAAAACTTGCCTACACTACTATTTAAACATATAAGATTAGATTGGGTGGTTTCGTCAAGTTCAGGATATTTCATGATCAAGTTTGGTTTTATACCCACATCTAGCTAAGTTGGATGTGTGACCATCACATATTGATGCTCAATGTCTAGGGGTTTTGTTTAATTAAAATGATGCACTAGATTACTCAAATATATATTAAAGTTGACAAATAGAATCTTTTTTTGTGATGTCATCCAATTTACATTCAAACCACATTTAAAAAAACAACTCATAAAAAAGGAACCCTATCATTAACCACAATAAACATACAAATTCTATAGTTTCTATTAACTTCTTTTAAAACTAGATAAGCTATTAATTCAGATGTCATTACAGTAAGGGGGAAAGAGATCCTTGGGAAAATTAATGTACAAAAATACCTCCTTCTCCTATCCTAATCCATGGGCAGCTAGATTATGTGTTTTTGCATTGCCCTCTCAAGAAGTGTGAGACTGAATACACATGAGAAGAGCCTTGACCGTGTCTACTACAAGCTTAACAATATGGTTGCATTAGTTTCTATGACAACTTTGTGAAGATCTGTTACAACCCCAAATTTTGGATTCTTTGGGTGAAAAATGTAATTTCTCCTATTAAAGATATTTGAACAAATAATGATATAGTTTGTGTTGAATAAATGGATTTCATTTACAATAGCCTTGTTGGTTGTTTTGCAAGCTTTATTGGCTATTGGGCCCAATAACAAGGAAATTCAATTAGTAAATGAATAATTGAGTTTTGGAGGAAAGGAAAATGTAGAAACCTCTATAAGGCAAGAGAATATTATGCAAAGGTGGATTTCGTGCCTTTTGGATTCCTTGGGTTCCAAGGTATCCAAGTTGCAAAGATAATGCAATAAGAGAAAGAAAAGATCAATTAAATATTTCTTTATTAAGAAAGAAATTGAAAACATTGATAAAATATGGGAAATAAGTGGAAAGAGGTACATTGAGTTATCTTTGGTGGATTTTCGTATCATGAGGTTTCTAATGTTAAAAGGAATTCTAATAAGGAAAATAAAAAGAGAGAGAAAGAGAAATCATCAAAAAGAGATATTTTACTAAAGAAATGAATAAGAAGAAAGAGAAAATAGATAAAAGATAAGTAAAAGGCTAAGGAATATTCCCAAGATGGGATTATGAGACATTAAAGTTCCTTGAGGTTCAAGGAATTCAAAATAATAATTTAATGGCAAAGAAAGAGGAAATACCAAATTAAATTGGCTTTATTTAAAAGATAGCTTGCTTATAAAGAAAACACCCTTTTCCTTTGGAATTTGGGTCTCCAATTTGTTACACAGGTAGATGATGTCGATCCAAAGATTCCTATAAAATTTGGTGGAAAAAGGATAAAGGAATATTGAGTTTTGATTTTTAGAAGATTCCTAAAGTGAATGGATAAAGTCACAATGAAAATAGAATATCTAGATACTCGGATTAAATGAGGACCGTAGATCTAAGAGCCAACAGACCAGACCCAATACCAGTTCTACGATAACTTTGGCAAGCAGATGACCTGGAAGTGTGACCTTCCTTTTGGATTTTCTCGAAGTAGAGGCAATGTGCAACGAAGGAAATAGTTCCATTGGTTTCAGGAGTAATTTTGGCATCAAACTGACCTAGGATTGCAGACATTTCCCGAACTGTGTAGGTTTTCCCCAATCCACAAGGATGTCCTCACCGGGATTGGTATCTAGGCTATATAAAGGGAGTTTGAGGTCTTAATACGAGGGCACAAACTCAACCGCAAGGTGCCGTAGGGTCTATAGTAGTTTCCCCTTGTGCTAGTCCTTTGGGTAGAGTAAGAATTTCTTAAGTTTTGCTCCTCCCCTGCCAACAATGGCGGCTCCATGGTTGTCCCTGATCCACGACATTCGATGGAGGATGAAGGCCACCGGTGAGTCCGGCTGGGCCTGGGGACGGTGATGGAACCTTCACCTTAGCCTTCGGCACTCTAGAGCCCAAGGTCAACTATCGAGTTGACCTATTCCAGAACCTGACTCGCGAGCAGGAGCCGAGCGCAGGGAGGAAGATGATCACATTAAAGGACCATTTTGTCTAGTCCACGTGGGGCCAGAAGCTGGGGGTCATAAGGGCATAAAGGTAATTTGGTTATTTTTCTTTATCTGGACTGTCGATAGACAAGTATATGCTATAAGCTGACGTGTCAAGCTACGATTGGTCGGTATATGCTTATCTTGCAAAAATAGTAGAATCTGCTAGGAAGATCTAATGAGAAAAGTTTATACATGAAAGTTTCTAAGAAAAATACGAGGAACACGTTAAAATTGGTTTGAAAACCTAATTTCGTACCTATTTGCAAAAGTATGCTAAGTTAATGAAAAGTTCTTTGAAATTATGTTTGAAACCTTAATTGAAATTAATGGTTAAGTTCATGATGCTTAATTAATGAAATTAAGTAATAGAAACATGTTGAAATGTTAATGATGAACTTGAGCCTGATCTAGATGAATTATTTCATGGTTTAGGGTTTTACACCAATTATGAATAATAAAGCATTTAGAAACCCTAATTTAGGGTAAAAGAGGGAAAGATCATATTTAATTCAAAATATGTGAAAATGTATTGTTAAATGATGATCCTAAGGCTATTAGATGAGATAGGATATGATCCTTAGGGTTTGTGAGTTATTTTGCTTAATTAGGATTTGTAGTAATAAAAGTGAAAGAAAAACCCTAATTGCAAAGTAAACCCTAAAGGTGGACTAGAAACCCTAGGAAGCGAGCTAGGTTTAATAGAACTTGATGGCTTGATCAATGATAGGAATTGGATGCCTATTTTAGGATCATCTTGTGTGCTTTCTTGTTACTGGATTACTTGCTTAGTTGGATTATTTCTGCACTCAAGTCAGCATGACAGGTATGTGGTTAATTATGATTAATCGCATTAGTTTCTCAAAGGTTTTCTGAATGATTAATTGCATTGAATGCAACCTATCAGTTGGATGTTCATTCTTGCAAATTATAAAGTCACTATGATTATCACACTTGTAAAATAAATGTGTATTCTCGCACCTACGTGCCACCTTGATGGATGATGCAAAAAGGGTCAAGCCCAGGAGGGAAGACCAATGGGAACCATGAGAGGTGACCCCAGACACCAAGCTCGGGAATGAGAAGGTGGTCTATGTTGAATGACTAGTGGGTACCATGAGAGGTGACCCCAGGCACCAAGCTCGGGATTGAGAAGGTGGCCTTAAGTCAAACCCTAGAGAGGGTATTCCAGGGTTAGGACAAAAGCAGTGGAGATTGACACATTGAAATGTAAATTGTCTTGTTAATCACCTTGATTGTGATAATTAGATTGTTAGCCATATTTGTGAGATTTTTGTTATCCCCACATACCGGCATATTTTGATATGTTGACCGACATTTTGTTTGTTGGCATTTTAAGTACAAGATCGAAAAGGACAAACAATAAAGAGGCATATGTGGAATTAAATAAGAATTAAAGTACAAAGGATGATTAGTTAGAATAGACTCCATATGTGGATAGAGGTAGATATCCAAGTAATTGAAAAAGGTATGCAAAGTTTTATTTTATAGTAGTTTTCAGTTTAGTTGGTAGAATTTGATAATTGTTATTGATTATTTGTCGAACCTTTGATCCTGTTAATTGGGATAGTGGCTCTGACCTCTTGGCCTCCCTTAATTGGGGGTTACTGGGAGGCGGGGTCGTTACATTTGGGATCAGAGCATAGGTTCCTCATTTAATCTGTAATAATTATTAAATTTTACAAACTCTATAGAACCCAAGGGAGTTATTAGAGGATTTTCTGAAAGACAGAGGTGTCTAGAAAAGGATCACGTCTGGGGGATGGCAATATTTTCCTCCGCACCGCTAGTCAGAATACGAGGACTCCCAGATTTGTGTGACTGATTGGCCGAGTCTTAGGATCTGACTCGAAATAAGATACCTTTAGGACTCTCTCATCTTGTTCATCCCTTCTCAACTCAAATGCTATTAAGGACCTTAAGGATTAGGGTTTTCTCTCTTTTCCTCACCCTCTTGAGGTATGGATTGGGTTGATAAGGTCTAAGGAATCCTCCACCAAATTATTGAAAAGCATTTAATTAAGATGTCATGGACATAAGCTTAATATATTAATCGTAAACTAAATAATAGATACATGCTTAGGTCGTATGACATGAGTTGTCATTGCCCTCAGGAGAGACCTGAGGCCAGACCTCCTTGTTAGGAGGATGAGTGGAGAAAGTTGGTCATGGAGGCTGAGATCTCCATTAAAAGTAGAGACCTGGCACATCCTCTAAGGATGATGCTAACCCTAACCCTAAGTGGTGGTTAGAGAGAGAGATGGCATGATGAGTTAGATATCATGGTAGACCTAGTGTGGGGATGGGCATGCCTTTGGATGCCCATATGAGCCATGAGAGGTTGGATGACCTAGTACCCTTGGTGACCCAACCCTGGGAAGGGTCATGTATGTTAGAGTGAAGGACAGGTCCTTCCATGATGAGGTTAGTGAAGAACCTATGGAAACCCCATGAGCTTATATGAGTATGGCATAACATGTACCCAGAGTATGTCAATAGTGCGGGCAGTTGGCTGAAACCCTGACTAGGAGAGTATGAGGGATAGCTTATGAGATAAGCATAAAGAGTTATGGATAATCTTGAGCAAACATAAGTTTGAGCATAGGCTTCACCCATGTAGGGTTATGCTTGTGATCTTGATCCTTAATGGAGAGAGGACCTCTAGTAGTAGGGCTAGTTGTAGGGTTAGATCTAGAGAGAGAGAGAGAGCAGGACCCAAGCAAGAAGGTTGGAGGCTTAGACTCTGAGATATGGGGAATAGTGGGGAGATGAGGATGATGTGATCAAAGTGGATGGTTGTGGTTGCCTCATGCATGATCCCTGGAGGCTGATGATATCTTGGTTTCCTTTAGAGGAACCAAACCCTAGAAAGAGGATGAGGTTGCTAGTACCTATGTGCAAATAGGTGCTTACCTTCTGAGCTAGGAAGAACAGTTCCTTAGACATGAAGAGGTTTAGTAACAGGTTGTGAGGTCTTATACCTTGTTGGTTGTCCTTGAGGAGGACTCCACTCTGAGGTGTTGCTCGAGTAAAAGGATAATAGAAGTACATGTCGTATCTTGTACATGTTTGGTTTGTGGTTAAGAGGTTGAGGATGCAGTGGGACATCTAAAAAGTGGACCTAGAATTCCTAGGACTAAGAGGGGAAGAGGTGTACCCGATGCTCATGATTAGATCTGAGTTTTTATAGATTCAAGCATGGTACTCCTCAAGTTTAGAAGGAAAGGGAAACCCCTTCAGTTTAAGGTGTGTTTTATGAACCCCTCACAGCTAAGTTGGTGGCATGGGAAGGTTTGTTCTTGATCCAATGTTGAGGAATGAGAATAAGTATGACCTAGCATGGTTTAGTAGGTGGTCTGCTCATACCTTAGTAGCTTTCTAGGGTTAAGCATGCTCATGTGGATGTAAACCCTAGACCTAAGCACGTTTGTGACCTTTGTTGTCAAGAGTTGTAGTTTCCTCCCATCCTGGGAGAGGGACCCTTTGGTAGGGCGTATACCAGTTTTGTCGATTTTGAGGAAGCCTAAAGAGGTCTCATAAGATATTGAGAAGATAAGTGAAGAGTACATGGTATGAGAATGAACCTATAGACACATAGATAACCATCTCTAAGTGCATGTGGATGTGTTACCATGGAGGTAACCAGTATGGGGCCTGACCAAGGTAGGCAGGTCGCCATAACCCCTGTGAATGGATGAAAGGCAGTCCATGAATGAAGAGAGGGATGATGAAGGCTTGGGTAAGGTTCCAAATTGGACATGTACTATGTTAGGATCCTAATTCTATCCTAGGGTCAGGTAGGGATAAGACCTATGGAAGTAGGAGTTGCCTAATTCCCTAGTTTCACATGACCATAGGGTCGGGAGTTAACAACTATCATTGTCTGAGGGCCATGGGTTGGGAGATTGATCACCTTCATGAACTCATGGGACCCAAAGGGTAGATGAGTAGGGAACTCTCTAGATGCATAAGGGAAGAGGGATGACCCCAAAAGTGTCAGGACCCTATAGACCTAGAGGATATGACCAAGGATTGTGTGGTGACCCAAGTAGGTTCGAAACCACTTTTCCATGGAAGTAACCTTGATATCGAGATGATTGTGATATAGAGACATAAGTTGCACATTTCAACTTAGATTTGAAGGTGTACTGGCAAGGTGGGATGTACCATCTCCACTCTTGGAACAGGAAGAACTTTGTATTTGGACTGCAGCCAAATGCTTATTTCCTTTTGTTATGGGAGTGAGAGATAGGACAGTACGTATGCCATACACCAAGGATAAAGATGATGTAAGTTGGAACGTTGCTATGAGGTATGAGGAAAGAGATGATAACATACCATTATGGATTAAAACAATTTGTGGATAGTTTACAAGCATTAAGAGAGATAAGGTAGTCACCTTATAAGTATGTTTTATCATGAGCTATGAGTTATACAAGGTTGAGTTCAAAAACTAAGAGGATGAGCTCTGAGTTTCTTGCTGAAGATAGACTTAGAGTCTGAGATGAGATGATAAGTGGAATACATGGAGGTGTATGTCTTGAACATTACCTAACACCTAAGGATGTGAAGTGGTTGAGAAGCAGCTGCCTAGTTTAGCTAGAGGCTAGATGAGACTATTAGGTTAACCCTAAGTTTGAAGAAAAAAAAAGGAGATATGTTTGGCTAACACTCTGATGTAATGAGATTGTTGATTAAGTTAGTAGTTGTTTGGTTAGCCAACCTAGGCCTTAATGCAATAAAATAATGGTTGTAGAAGCTCAGCTGCACTACTTTGGATAGGAAGGTGATAAAACCCTACTGAGAGTGGTTTAGGGTTTCTGAGGAATCATGATGTGTAGGAGATCATGATTTTTAGTTCATCATATATCGTGGTACTACTAAGATAATATGTGACAGTAGTACTTTGGATTCCTAAGATGAAGTTGCATGTGGTATGTTGCCATGCAAGATAGGGGGTGAAGGACGAACACCAGTAACACAATGCATTGATATAGAGGATAAAAGAGTCCCTGAGAGGGAATGGGAGTTCATCATTAAGGATTTTGTGGTAAGTCTACCCAGACCAAGGAAGGTCAAGATGCAATATGGGTTACGGTAGATCACCTTACCTAGATGACATGAGGAAGAAAAAATACTATCAACGGACAAATCCAGTTGAACTACATATCAGAGAGAGATGGTTCAACTACACCATGATGTGATTTCGAAAGTTCTTTATAACCTAAAGATTCACTTCCATGAGGTGGAAGTAGATACATGAGAAACTCGATGTTAGTATAGTTTATCACCCCTAACTAATTGTTAGTATGATTCAGACTAGAGGGTCTGATGAGAGCATAAGTGCTCATTTAGGGTGATACATAGATACAGTTCTTGTCCTCCGTAAGATGTGACGATAACCACCATAGCCAATATCAGGATGGAAAGAAGCTCTGTGAAGCAGGTTGTGTCGGTCACCACTTCATTGAGATGATGTTGGTGAAGGGGGCCTCACAAAGGTCAGAAAAGAACCACAGTGTGTGCAGATGAAGTCACGTTGATCCTACAATGGCTGAAAGAGAGCCCAGGGGTGACATGAGTTGTGAGCTGATGCAAAGCAGACTGACATGCAGTTCACTGTGGGAGAGTATGTGATGTGAAAATCCGACCCCTCTAAGATACAGTTGAGAAAGCTGTGTCCCCGATATATGGGTCCATTTGAGATGGATTGGTGAAGATGGTTGTGTTTAGCCTTACCCCTCAGGATAACATGATGTATAATGTGTTCCATGAGTCCGATCTAGATCACTATGTGAGGTACGCAAGCCATGTGCTAAGCCATGAACCTATTCAGCTTTGTGATAGGATGAAATGTCCTGAGTCACCTATGAGGGTACGATATACTGAGGTAAGAAAGAACTCATATGGAAGAATATGAGATGATGAAGGTTCTTGGGAAGCACCATGGAAAGGGTGAGACCACATGGGAGTTTTTATGGACATAAGGAAAGCTTATCCTATTTGTTTGTATGCTTGGTGGAATTTTGAGGGCAAAATTCCTATAAGAGGGGAAGGATGATACAACCCCAAATTTTGGATTCTTTGGGTGAGAAATGTAATTTCTCCTATTAAAGATATTTGAAAAAATAATGATATAGTTTGTGTTGAATAAATGGATTTCATTTACAATAGCCTTGTTGGTTGTTTTGTGGGCTTTATTGGCTATTGGGCCCAATAATAAGAAAATTCAATTAGTAAATGAATAATTGAGTTTTGAAGGAAAGGAAAATGTAGAAACCTCTATAAGGAAAGATAATATTATGAAAAGGTGGATTTCATGCCTTTTGGATTCCTTGGGTTCCAAGATATCCAAGTTGCAAAGATAATGCAACAAGAGAGAGAAAAGATCAATTAAATATTTCTTTATTAAGAAAGAAATTGAAAACATTGATAAAATATGGGAAATAAGTGGAAGGAGGTACATTGAGTTATCTTTGGTGGATTTTTGTATCCATGAGGTTTCTAATGTTAAAAGGAATTCTAATAAGGAAAATAAAAAGAGAGAGAAAGAGAAATCATCGAAAAGAGATATTTTACTAAAGAAATGAATAAGAAGAAAGAGAAAATAGATAAAAGATAAGTAAAAGGCTAAGGAATACTCCCAAGATGGGATTTCGAGCCATTAAAGTTCCTTGAGGTTCAAGGAATTCAAAATAATAATTTAATGGCAAAGAAAGAGGAAATACCAAATTAAATTGGCTTAATTTAAAAGATAGCTTGCTTATGAAGAAAACACCCTTTTCCTTTGGAATTTGGGTCTCCAATTTGGTACACAGGTAGATGTTGTCGATCCAAAGCTTCCTATAAAATTTAGTGGAAAAAGGATAAAGGAATATTGAGTTGTGATTTTTAGAAGATTCCTAAAGTGAATGGATAAAGTCACAATGAAAATAGAATATCTGGATACTCGGATTAAATGATGACCGTAGATCTAAGATCTAACGGACCAGACCCAATCCCATTTCTATGACAACTTTAGCAAGAAGATGACCTGAAAGTGTGACCTTCCTTTTGGATTTGCTCGAAGTAGAGGCAATGTGAAACGAAGGAAACAGTTCCATTGGTTTCAGGAGTAATTTTCGCATCAAACTGACCTAGGATTGCAAACATTTCCCGAACTGTGCAGGTTTTCCCCAATCCGCATGGATGTCCTCACCGGGCTGGATGTCTAGGCTATATAAAGGGGGTATGAGGTCTTACTGCGAGGGCACAGACCTAACCGCAAGGTGCCGTAGGGTCTATAGTAGTTTCCCCTTGTGCTAGTCCTTTGAGCAGAGCAAGAATTTCTTAAGTTTTGCTCCTCCCCTACCAACAATGGCGGCTCCATGGTTGTCCCTGATCCACACCATCATATGGAGGATGAACACCATCGGTGAGTCCGGCAGGGCCTGGCGACGGTGATGGAACCTTCACCTTAGCCTTTGGCACTCTAGACCCCAAGGTCAACTATCGAGTTGACCTGTTCCAGAACCCGACTCGCAAGCGGGAGTTGAGCGCTGGGAGGAAGATGATCAGGTTAAAAGACCATTTTTTCTAGTCCACGCGGGGCCAGAAATTGGGGGTCATAAGGGCGTAAAGGTAATTTGGTTATTTTTCTTTAGCCGACCAGCCGAAAAATGAGTATATGCTATAAGCTGACGTGTCAAGCTATGATTGGTCGGTATATGCTTATCTCAAAACAACTGTATAATCTGCTAGGAAGCTCTAATGAGAAAAGTTTATACATGAACGTTTCTTAGAAAAATATGAGGAACACATTAAAATTGGTTTGAGAACCTGATTTTGTACCTATTTATAAAAGTATGCTAAGTTAATGAAAAGTTCTTTGAAATTATGTTTGAAACCCTAATTGAAATTAATGGTTCAGTTCATGATGCTTAATTGGTGAAATTAAGTAATAGAAACCTGTTGAAACGTTAATGATGAACTTGAACCTGATATAGATGAATTATTGCATGGTTTATGGTTTTACACCAATTATGAATAATAAAGCATTTAGAAACCCTAATTTAGGGTAAAAGAGGGAAAGATCATATTTAATTCAAAATATGTGAAAATGTATTGTTAAATGATGATCATAAGCCTGTTAGATGAGATAGGATATGATCCTTAGGGTTTTTGAGTTATTTTTCTTAATTAGGGTTTGTAGTAATAAAAGTGAAAGAAAAACCCTAATTGCAAAGTAAACCCTAAAGGTGGACTAGAAACCCTAGAAAGCAAGCTAGGTTTAATAGACCTTGATGGCTTGATCAATGATAGGAATTGGATGCCTATTTCATGATCATCTTGTGTGCTTTCTGGTTACTGGATTACTTGCTTAGTTGGATTATTTATGCACTCAAGTGAGCTTGATAGGTATGTGGTTAATTATGATTAATCACATTAGTTTTCTGAAGGTTTTTCGAATGATTAATCGCATTGAATGCAACCTATCAGTTGAATGTTCATTCTTGCAAATTATAAAGTCACTATGATTATCACACTTGTAAAATAAATGTGTATTCTCGCACCTACATGCCACCCTGATGGATGATGCAAAAAGGGTCAAGCCCAGGAGGGAAGACCAATGGGCACCATGAGAGGTGACCCCAGACACCAAGCTCGGGAATGAGAAGGTGCTCTATGTTGCATGACTAGTGGGCACCATGAGAGGTGACCCCAGGCACCAAGCTCGGGATTGAGAAGGTGGCCTTAAGTCAAACCCTAGAGAGGGTATTCCAGGGTTAGGGCAAAAGCGGTGGAGATTGACACATTAAAAATGTAAATTGGCTTGTTAATCACCTTGATTGTGATAATTAGATTGTTAGCCATATTTGTGAGATTTTGGTTGTCCCCACATACCAGCATATTTTGATATGCTGACTGAAATTTTAGGTACAAGATCGAAAAGGACAAATAGTAAAGAGGCATATGTGGAATTAAATAAGAATTAATGTACAAAGGAGGATTAGTTAGAATAGACTCCTTATGTGGATAGAGGTAGACATCCAAGTAATTGAAAAAGGTATGCAAAGTTTTATTTTATACCAATTTTTAGTTTAGTTGGTAGAATTTGATAATTGTTATTGATTATTTGTCAAACCTTTGATCCTGTTAATTGGGATAGTGGCTCTGACCAATTGGTCTCCCTTAATTGGGGGTTACTGGGAGGCAGGGTCGTTACAAGATCCATAGATGATATTTCTTTACAAGACATTAGAACAACATGACCTTAAGCCATATGAGGTGACGAACATATTGGTTGTGTTTAGGAAACTGCTTCTATGAATCTCCCATTATGATCTATGAAAGTTACAACATAACCAGTTTTAATTCTATTGATACATGACCTGTAAGTATTTACATGCTCTGTAATTGGGGGATAAAGTGATGTGTGGCGCTTTATACCTCGACTCAATCTTGTGATGTTTCTTCACCCACTAAAATAAATTCACACTAGATATTTTGGTGTTGATTGTAGTTTGATTTTACATGCGGCTATTACATTCATTCCATACTACCAAACAAAAGACTATAAGGTAAATCATCTCATTCATGCTCAAATTTGTGAAAACCCATGCCCACACCTCCGTCAATGGTGTCTTAGGCATCTTTTGGAATCTATAACTATAAGACAATATCTTCTATACATTTGATTTAGTTTGAAAATCAAACTAAGAATGGAATGAATCTTCATTATCCAAATTACATATTTGACAATACTAATGTTCAAAATCTACACAAAGCAAAGATTTGTGCTTGTATCCATATAGTTGTAACAAGTGTCTCCAAACGAAATGTTTTAGTTTTGAGTGTATGTTCATCTCCTATATCTTTCTCCAAATCACATTATATGCATCTTTGCAAATTTGTGGTGTCCCATAAATGTCAATACAATAGGTCGACTTAAACAGTAAAGATGTGATTGTTTGATGAATACCAATACATGATGTTGTTGGCTCTATGAAAAATGAGGGATGAGCTTGGTAATTATAGCATTGTATATAGATAAAAGAGAACAGATTATCTCATTTTCCAAAATCATGTATTAGCATCAATTAGATGAAAAATGATAAATTTCTCACTATCCAATATTTGTGTCATCTTGGATAAAAAAAACCCTTTTCATTTGGTAGACAAACTTCCTCCTAGATCTTTATATTGTTAGCTATTTCCACTCTCCATTATAGTCCCTCCACCCACAGTTCCCTCCTCCCAAGAGACTTCACCACATGAATCTAGGATCATAGCCCCTTCTCACCTCTAAAATCACTCGTTTTTGAAGTATCTACTTTCCAAGACCTTGAAAACCAAGGACTCCTGATTAGAGAGTAGATGCTAGCTCAGTTTTGCAACAATGGATGCATCAAACACTTCTATATATCTAAAACCTACACCCACTTCCATCTTGGATTTTCACATTTTATACCAAGATGTACAACGTATTTTCCTTTTCCCTATTGTTGATCCCTACTTAAATAGAACAATAATTTGATTCATATCCTTAATGATACTGATTGGGAGTCAAAAGAGCCCCATCATATTGGTGGGGATCACTTGAATGACCTATTTAAGAAGCACTTATTTGCCATATCAGATAAGGAACTTTTCTTTCCACATTGTCATTTCCCCTACATCCTATCTTTAATGGACTTAAAACCCTCTTTCTTGGATCTCCCAACCATTGTATATAGCCCAGATACTTATCATGTTTAAACACCTACCTCACTTCTAGTAGTTCAATAATGGCCTCCCGTTACACCTCTTCTACATTTTTTCTTATAGAAACTTCTAACTTTACATAAATAACTTTCTGACCTGAGGCTATCTCTTAGTAGTTGGTTAAAACAACAATCTTAGAAGCCTCTATTATCACAAATAGGATGATATTATCCACAAAGATGAGGTGGGAAATGGAAGGCCATCCTTTCTTGCCTTTGCACTGTGAATGGATCCCTCTGAACCAACATTTGTAGGTAGATTTGGGAACACATATGCACATAAGATAATGAGGTATGAAATGGGGTATCCTGGTCAGATTTTCCTCTAGTGTTGAATAAACCTTCTTTTCTTCCCATTGACTATTAAAGAAAAAGAAACTGTGTGGAAACAATCTCCTACTTGGGTTCTCTAGATTTCTCCAAATACCATACTTTTCATAATTATGGAAATGAAGTCCCACCCAAGTTTAGCATACACATTTCTCATGTCAAGCTTCAATGACATGACTCCCCTTCAACCCTTCATTTTACTCTTCATAGCATGAATTATCTCTAAAAATATCATGTCTTTATGAAAGATAATTCTGCCCAAGGTGAAGGCACTGATAACACCCAAATTCAGGCATATATGCTAAGCATTTATATATAGTTTTGTGTCATTATAGCCTTAATATGCCCAAAATAACCTAAAATTCTCATCTTTTAGTAATTTATATCTTTTCATAGACAAAGTTGCTCAACTAGCCAATTTTGAGACTTGTAGACACCAAACTCAAGAAGTCATCAATTCTCTAGATTCTGCCCCATAAGCGTCGTGTTATATGCACAACCATATGAGATAGTGGTCCCGCTAACCGACTAGCTAGCCCAAGAAACTTTCTATATGTTGGACCCTATTTTTTATGGCAAATCCTTCATCAGAAAGAATCCTCATCAATCAAGAGGTTCATCGATGTGGGCCCATCAACCACCAGTGAGAGCCCCCCCCCAGGTGGGTTTGTCCATAAAGGGTCACAACCGTGAGAGTGGTCTCAACCACTACATTTATCATGAATGTGGCTACCCGTATCGACTGCGACCAAGGTCCCGACTGCGGCCGCCCGTCTTGACCGCGACCAGGGTCGCGATAGCTACCACCGTCATGACTGTGACTACCTATCGTAATCTACCACCATCGTAGCCGCTAAATCCATCTTAGATGCTACAAATGGCACAATCATGATGAACATCGTGATCACGACTACTTCTCAACCTCAACAACCATGACTCCTATAAATAATCGCTTCCTACTACCAAGGAGGGGGTTCTAGTGATTCTGACTTTTGGAGGTTTGTTTTGGCAACCAACAGTTCCCAAATCTTTGTAGGAGAGCTCCAAGGTCCAAGAGGGCCAAAGAGAACACTCTACATCCATCCCTACAACCAGCGTCCATCTACCATCATCCTGTACCTCTGTCCATCCATTTCCACCATCATTCACCCAATTTCTGATCACCTTCCACCTTCATACATACACCAATGTTGCTGTTTGGGGTAAAATCAAGGAGAAAGGAGGCTAAAGAGTCTAGAAGACTAAGGAGGACAATGCAAATGATGAGATCTAGCCCTTCTAGAGGCTAAGGAGTGAGAACCACCTCTCCTATACAGGCTAAATCTCTTCTTCAACCTCTTTCTTCTACTTTTCTCCTTCATTTTTATACAAATGATGTTCTTCCATCTTTGTTCGGTGCCAACTATGCTTGTCCATGTCTAGTTGATACCCTTCTTGGCTATGTAATCTACTTTGGACATGTTTATGTACTTTTACCTTAAGCAAGAAATTTTATTCCAGATTGATCATGCATTATGTTCTATCTTCTCTTTCTAGTTATGATTGTTGGATTCATTGATCTCTTCTTGCTTGAACTTTCATTTCTATGTAGATTGAGAGATTAGTGGTAGAAATGGATGAGAGAAGGTAGTTTGGATCAAACATGAAAGGAGGAGGTACAAGGGAGTGGTTCCTAATAGATTTGAATGTTCCTGACCTAAAAGGAAATCTGTGATATTCAAGGGTGTTGATCCTTAATCCTTGAGAGAGGTTTTGGATCCTTGATAGGCTTTTAGTCACGTTGTGTGAGAGTGAGTGGGATGACACCCACAGGTGTAACTACCACGGTACATGCTATGTTTGGTTTTTAGATGCTTGCTAGGGTGTTTGAGGGTTGTCTATGTCCGAGAATGGGTGCATGGACTGCACAACTTGTGGTTACATAGCCAAGAAATCTTTCTCTTTGTTTAGTATAATCCAACGGACTTTATTTTGTTTTGTTTTGTTTTCATTTCTTTTCTTTGCTTTGTTTTATTTCATGACATTTTGCTGGACTAGTTCTAGTTCCAACTCATACCAACTGTTGGATTTCTTATCTGACTTAAGAGTGAGATCTTAAAAGTCTTAAACATACCCACGTCCCCATTTTTGACCCCATATATCTACTTCAAACCCATAATAAAGTTGTGGGGGTCCTTGAGGGTTTTGGGTTATAAATTTAAAGTTCAATCCTTCTGAGTCCACCTCCTTTCAGAAATGCAATTTTGGGCCTATCAGGCGCTATGATTATTTAAGATAATTTTGTTTAGAATACATTTAAGTTTTTCGTCAATCATTTTTTATATTATCTTGTAGATTGTATTACATAGGTTGATAAGTTTGAATTCTCCCATAAAGGTTGCTCCTTAGACTTTGGTATAAGGACTATTCAAGACCCCCTGTAGCTTCAGAGAAATCCAACTCCTTGTTGGATGTGAAAAGCCGCTTATAGAAATCGGTGATCACATTGCTAACTCCATCGTCACCTTCATGCCACTTATCATCATCATCTTTCATCTTTGAGATGAAATTGTGCCTTTTTCTTTGAGTATCCTTCTTGTAGAAGTAGGTGGTATTCCTATCTCCATCGCACATTTTGTTAGCCTTGGCTCAAGTAAACAAGTAAGTTTCATTATCATTTTGTAGATTAGTCACCTCATCATCCAACTATATATAAGTATTCAGAATTTCTTGTATCATTGTTTTCATCATTTCCCTTACGAGAGCCTTCCCCTTTCTCCTAAAATTACTACTTATATGCTTGTATATTCATTTAGCCCTGGCTTGTAGCTTCTCTACACACATGTCAATTCTTCTAATCAGAATAAGATCATTGTTATTTCTTTAACATTCTATGACAATTTTCTTATAGACATTCTTGGCCATTCAATAGCCCTTAAATTTGAACTTTTTATCATTACTTCAACTAATATCTTCCCTTCTATTGTCTATGATAAGGGGTGAGTGGTAACATTTTATATGGGGAAGGTGCTTCATCTAGGTTTCTAGTAACTTGTCATACCAGTTGGCTATATCTAGGTCCCTATCTAACCACTTTCTTATGTTAGTATCTATGCTTTGACCGTCCCCCCACATGAAATGGTCACCTTAAAAACCAAGGTCCAACAAACCATATGTATCCACTACTTCCCTTAATTCATCTAAATGTCTGACACTATCTATCACACCTGCAATATTCTCAACACTATTCAAAATCATAAGTGAAATCCCCAATGAAAAATATGGGGTAAATACTATCATTGAATAAACATAGCATGCGGTCCCATGTCTTGCATTTTTTATGGTTGAGCAGAAACCCATAGCTACCAACACAACTCCACTTCCCCTTTTGTTCTCCTTCATCCACCTCCACAAAAAAGTGATTTTTAGAGTAGGAGATAGTTGTAACAAAATTTTATGTCCACTAAAACCCCATACCCCCTTCTCTAACTTGGCTCTTGATACAAACTCCATTTTCAAGATCCTCCTGGACCATGCTTTCCATGAAGATAACCATATGTGGGAGTACCTTCCAACACAAGTTGCAAAGGTGTTGAGTCTTTCCATGGCCACCCATGCCCTGGCAATTCCAGCTAAGCATCTTCATTACCCTTTGTGATGCATGTCACCAGCATTCATTGCTACCTGAGAGCATTCCTCCAAAATCATTTGTGTGCCTTATGTTCTACCCAACTTCCTGACTCTAGTAACCTTGTTGGTTGATTCAATTATACATTGCTCATCATGCACTCTCCTCTTACTTCTTCTATTTTGTATGTCTCTGTTGATCTTGTTCTTCTCCACTACTCCTGGCCCCATTCTTCCAAAGCCTTACTTCTTCTTTCCATGTCCACCCTCCTTCTTACTGGATGTGTCTTTAATAGATCCTTGGACCTTTTCATGTCCTTTATTATTTGTGCTACTGTAGTTATTTTTTTTCTCCACCCTCATGTCCATCTCTAAGAGGGTTCATTTTTTATATGCTTCTTAGTTAGGTGAGTATTTATTTGCTCTATTTCTGTTCTTACACATGGTGGTGGAGTTCATGTCATCTGTAGATATAGTCATGCCTGTCTTTCCAGCTCTATGCTCTCCATGCACCACCCTGTTCATGCTACCTAACGGTAGTGCAAAGTTACCTTCATCTTCCCACGTGCTACTCAGAGCCCCTTCTTTTTATGTCTGACTCTATTCTTTAACGTGGTTGAGATGCTCTGCGGTCACAGGCTTAGTGGTTGTGTCAGTCATATCACCATGCAGTGCTTGTGCATCCCCATGTACCTTTTCATTATTGCTTCTCTATACAAAGTCAACTATTACTTATGAACTTAGCCCATTCTTATATTCGTCCTATTGGAAAACTCTCCTTCTTGTCTCCTCATATGCAGTGTCAATGTGGTCCTCTTTCTTGGGTCATCGAGGAGATTCTCTTATCCTAATTCTTCACTTCTTTTTGTTGTCTTGTTCAATGCCATAATCCTTGCTTGATGTCCCAGTGGACTACAAAGAAAGCAAAAGTTAGATAGCATCTCATGTATATGATCCACCTCAACTGACTCCCCTTCTATATTATGCATCCACTAGATATCTTGTAAGGGTTTGTTCAGATGTAATGCCACTCTTGATCTCCTAAAATTTGACCATATAGATGCTTCCTTCTCTATTTGTAGTACATATCCCACCTTTTCTTCTATTTTGGTTAGGGATTCATCAAATTGATACCCCATGGGTATATTGTACAAGAAAACCCAAAAGGAACTATTTGTGAAGTTCATCTAGGATAGTTGATCCCCGTCGTGGACCTCCTTGAGAATAAAGAGAGAGCCATCAAAGTTCTAAGGTGCCTCTTTGTGGATTGATGTTCTAAGGAACCTCTTTTTTGATCATTTTTATATGCATGTAGTTCTCAAAATGGATCATCACCACATTGTGCTCCAACTGTTGGTACTAAGATCTATTCATTAGACCCCACACTTGCAACATCATTCTCTATATATCTTGGAAACAAAAATGTCTTTCGTTAAGGTGTTTTTCTGCCAAGAAAGTTTCAAAAGATCATCCTTCACTTTCCCTCATCCATCTGCAAAGTTAGAGATCTTATCTTCTTCATATTCTATTCTTAGCATGATGTACCTCCTAACAATATCTTTTTCCATGGAGGTAGGGTAAACCACAAGGGAGGGGAAAATACTACAAAGAGTGGGAGGGAAACCCTAGAGACACTTCTATCACCAGAGCCGAGAGAGGGAGAACATTAGAGATATGGGTGCTTCTGGTTGAGTGCTTGGTGAAATTAACAATAATATATCTTTAAGTTGTTGAAATACATCAATTAATTGAAAATCCTTTCCATCATATAACTTTTATGTATGAATGTATAATATTTTCCATATTTCACCAGAATACCTCTTTCTCAATATAGCTCTCATATCGAGTGCTTGATGAAACAAAACAAAAATATAATTTTTAGTTGTGGAAAGACATCAATTTTTTTGAACACACATGAAGAGATAGAAAAAAAATCCATTTATTACCTCAATAAAATATAGAAATCTAAAATTAATATATAACATTTTCATTATATATATATATCAAATATTATAATAGTAAAAATTACAACCATTGATTTTTTATGTACAAAGATGTTAATAGTGACTAAAATAAATATTACCCACTTTATTGCCTCCTTCCAAATGTCAAACATGACTACCAAGTTAGAAAGTTGACAAATCATATCTATTTGTCTATAGTTTTATTTGTAATTATTTTAGATTATTACATATGGATTAATGGTTATTTATGAACACAAAATCACCTTTGTAGTTTTTTCCTATAGTTGATTTTCTTATGAAAACCTATTGACTAAGAAATTGAACCCGAACAGAAACAATTGAGTGATGAAGCATGTATCACTGCAAAAAGATTTTGTTTCGTTTGCATGTCAGAAATAAATGTACAAGAAGTGTATTTGGATTTTTGTAAACATATAGTTGTATATTTTTGGATCGGGGGGGGGGGGGGCTAGAGACCTAGTATCTCCCCCCAGATATGCTCTTAATAGTCATGGTAACATTGGTCACTTACAGGTTAAAGTTGCTCTCATCTTATTCTAATTACTTAGGTAGAAATAATGTGTTTCTTGATTTTTCTCTTTGCTTGTGAATTTATGAACACCATTACCAACATAATGTGTAACCTATGGATTAACACACATAAGGATGCATTGAACATATGATTAGAAAGGTCCAAAATTATGTACGTCATGATATTCTACCCAATCAGTCCACTAGTTGATTCATATCAACTAATCAGTTGATTTTCAATCGATATTGATCCCCACTTTTCGAAAGTAGCCAATCATTTGTTTAGGTTTCCCAGTCAATCGATTGGATTGAATTCAAAAAAGTATAAGGAATAAGGGATCTATTGGATTTGTAATTAAATTGGTTAATTGAATCTAACCAAGACTAGAAAACTAGTCAACTAGACAAGCCAATCAGTCAACCGGGTGACCCAACCGATAAACTAGATAATGAACCGATTGATTGGAAGTATGTCCAAGATTTCCTAGTTTAATTCTATTTTGAGTTGTGATGAGGAACTTAATTGGATTTTTTGGATATCCATTCCCATGACTCCCCTATATAAAAGGTTGGATGTCCAAAGTGAGATACATACATTGAGACACAAGTTGTCTAACAGTTCTTCCTTTTGGAGAGAGAAGACCTCATCCCAAGGATGACAACATATAATTGGATGAGAAGGAGAGAACGATGCTCGAATGAGGATGACTATGAATTCTGATTCCTCTTAGTGACCAAGGTAGTGCACCAAGGGTTCCCATATATTTTTGGAAAATGTGGAGAGGCCAAATTGCTTGGTGGAGGTTTGAGGTGAAGTTAGTTATCCAGGGAGAAGACAAGGTGTTGTTGCAACAACAAGGTAGTGAAAACAAGAATGAGTTCATATTCGAATCTGAAAGGACAAATTCACAGATTTAATAGGTGTTTAGTTGTTCTACAAATGGTATGCACCAAGGTATATTTAGTATTTTTTCTATGTAATTAACATATTGATTATGTATACAACCTATCCATTGGCTAAGAATTCTATTAAGATTTTTTTTATTGAGCCTCCTTCCCTCAAAACCCTACAAGCATGCCATATTTGATATTCATGTCATGTTACAATTATAACCATAATTGGGGCTTCACCCCTAATAATTATAATAGAACACTAGAAGGTTGGGGTCTTTCTTCTACCTTTGTGGAGATTTCCCTAACCTCTTATTGATTACCTCCCAGGATTTAATCAACTCTAGGTCTTCATTACTTGGGATTCGATCTGCGTTCCATAGGCCCATTCACCATTTTAGTATTGACGTTGGGGATGAATCATGGTGCTTAGGTTTCCTAATTATATTATCTAAGTTCTCTCTTTCTTAATACATATTTCAACTCTTCTTAAGATATCCATACAAGATTTATAAGTGATTAAATGTAACGTTGTATAGGAAAAGAATAGAACATAGGACCAGTGTAAGGCGTAAACTTGAAAAAGTAACATGAACATGTTCTCACTAGAATTCCTCAGTAGGCCTGGCCATCACCATGGCTTACATACAATCTTCTCAATGCATCCATGTGTCAACATTTAAGCCCATAACACAAGGATAAGATTTTTGAAACCTAACATGTGAATTCATTGTGTATTACTATTGACCCACTATAATTTAGAATGCTTCACAAGTTGTACAATGGGGCTGGAAGATCTTCTTTTTAAATATTCTTTTTTCAAAAAGGTGATTCAAACTTCACACATAAGAATGAAATGATAATACCAACAAACTTCTAACTATTTATCCAAGTTTTTATGATTATAGAAAGATAAAAGTTCTACTTTGAATTTATTTCACAAGAGATAGAGAAAGATTAAACTTTTATATAGAAATTAGTGGCTTTCTTTTATACTTAAGCATGTATTGAACACATGAACCAACTATAAGGATTTACATGCATGATCATACTAGTAAAGGTAAGAACAAGTAATAAAAAGTAGTTTAAAATCTGATTTCATGCATACAAATGTGACAATATCCTTTTGGGGTCCAAACATCAAGCCTTTTAGGCCTATAGGACGCTTAGAATAAGAAAAAACCTAAAGTAACTTGATATGTGTATCTACTCACCTCAACTTAAAATAAAAGTGAGAAGACGTAGCTTTGGAAAACTTGAGAAAAAAAACCCATTCTAGATATTATGTCACTAAGGTTTTTCCTCAAAGTTACTTGGTGTGGCCTCCTTAGCTTAGAAACCATGCTTGGAGGTGACATAGAAGATATATGAAACTTGTATTAGTGTTTGCCCTTCAATTATGAGCTAGAGGAAGATGAAGATGAAGCAGAATAAAAGAAAACAAGATTCCATAAGAAGTCATTCACAGATCAGTAAGTAGAAGAGAAGTTCTTGTGTCTCTATCCATTAGTTCAAGATATAATACTTGTCTTTGGTCTTGATCACCAAGAATAACCCATAACTTCAATGTCATTTTCCCTCTCGATCTAATATATTGTGTTTTAGGTTTGTTTGGGTGGACACTTCAAATATAAAACTTGGGAAACACATTTCATCCAATTTTGTTAAGTATTTTAAAAGTTGTGATCTTTTAGTGATTAGTTATGGTTCTTGGAAGCACTATGATGAGTAGAAACCACATCGAGCTACACATGCACCAGTTAAGCACGTCATGACTGCATGTGTGCTAACTTAAAATTTCGATCATGCATGCATTCTGATTGAGCGTGTCAGTGTAACATCCCAGGATTTAAGGCCTCAGATAACATGATCTTAAAAGGAATGATTGGACTACCCATATCGCCAAGGCGCACCTCCTTTTCTGAGAGCCCATCACTAAAGAACTCCATAGTTAAGCGTGCTCGGCTTGGAGTAGTACTAGGATGGGTGACCAGTCGGGAAGTTGACCCCGGCTTGCGCGTGAGTGAGGACAAAGCGCACAGTTAAGGCTAGTGGTGGTCTGTGGGGCCAATCATCATTCCTGAAACTCTACTAGAGCCTTGGGCAGTGGGCCCAGGCGTTATAAATGATATAAGAGCCATAACCCCTCCAGTACGTGGGGCCCACATGGGCATGTGGCATGCCAGTCTTGAGCCGTGCGGTCCAGGCAAGTTGGAAAGGGCTATCCGTAGAGACGAGATGGAGCCGCCCTTGCGCTGGTAGCCGTGGATGGGAGCAGGGTGTCCATGTGCCATTGTGGGTCTGCACTGAAATGGGGTCAGATTATTAGGTCATATAGTTGAGCCTTGACGAGGACGTCAAGAGTCTATGTGGGGGAGATTGTAACATCCCAGGATTTAAGGCCTCGGATAACATGATCTTAAAAGGAATGATTGGACTACCCATATCGCCAAGGCGCACCTCCTTTTCCGGGAACCCATCACTAAAGAACTCCATAGTTAAGCGTGCTCAGCTTGGAGTAGTAATAGGATGGGTGACCAGTTGGGAAGTTGACCCCGGCTTGCGCGTGAGTGAGGACAAAGCGCACAGTTAAGGCTAGTGGTGGTCTGTGGCCAGTCGTCATTCCTGAAACTCTACTAGAGCCTTGGGCAGTGGGCCCAGGCGTTACAACAAACCCTAATGCATCCTAATGAGACTTAGAAATCTTAGAAAGGTGTCCCAAGTCAATAAGGAGTTGTTTGGGATATGCTTGTGACAATTAGACATTATACATGTTTTCAGGATCAATGTTTGCTTGATTGATTGATTGTCTTGCTTGATTGGACTTGGATAAATTGTTGCTTGAGATCTCCAAGATAGGTATGTGGTTAATTATGAATAACCTCTTTAGTTTTCCGATGGATTCCCGGATGTTTAATCGTATTGAATGCAACTAAACTGTTTGGATGTTCATATTGCAAACTATAATGTGGCTATGACTATCACAAAGGATATATGCCTACAAACTCAGATCATGGTTCTCTCTGTGGCATTATAGCTAACCTAGTACATGGCTGCCTATGGGTAGGTCCATCAGGTTAGAGAAAGGCCTAGTACATGGCTACCTATTGGGTAGGTCCATCAAGTCTATGGATGACCTAGTACATGGCTACCTATTGGGTAGGTCCATCAGGTCTATGGATGACCTAGTACATGGCTACCTATTGGGTAGGTCCATCAGGTCTATGGATGACTTAGTACATGGCTACCATTGAGGTATGACCATCAAGTCTTAGTGAGTTAGATATTGGTCTATCTTCGGGTAGTGCCATGCGACTCCATTACCTAAAAGAGAGGTGATATCTATGTTCACTGCAGGGACAACCCAGAGTTCGAGAATATGTATGGCTTGAGTTGAATGGTTTAAAATGTAATCTTGACCGTTAAATGATTAATTGAGTGATTAAATTGTTAACATAGTTGGACATTTTTTGTTTCCCCCACATACCATCTTCGGCTGACTGACGTTTTGTTTGTCGGCGTTTTAGGTACAAGCCAAAAGGACAAACAATAAATCGTCATATTGTGAAATACATGAAGTAAAATACAAGGAGGATTAGTTAGAGTAGAATCCTTAAGTGGATAGAAGTTAGACATCCAAGTTTTCAAAAAGGTATGCAAAAATTTATTTTCGTACAACTTTCAGTATAGTTTGTTAAAATTTGATAATTATTCTTGGTTAATTGCCGAACCTTTGATCCGGAAGTCATGGGTGCGGCTTCGACCTCTCGGTCTCCCTTAATTGGGGGTTATCGGGAGGTGGGGTCGTAACATTCAGGGTTTCATGTGCGTTGATTGAGCACACAGGGAAACTACTCCGGTTTATTAGTTTCTCAAATCAATAGGTTGATCATATATTTTACAAAAAATGTGATAGATTTCTCATTTAAGCTATGCTTGCGTCCTTTCTTTTTACATAAATAAATTTTATAAAAATATCCACTAAAAGTTAATAAAACACTTATACTATATTCCAAATTCAATTAATTACTAAGTCCTTTATGTTTTGTAAGCCTATCTAACTAGCATGTGCATATTATTTCTACATCCTTTTGAGTCTTCATTTCAAGGTAAACACAAAAAATATCCTTTTAAAAGAGTTATAATTAACAATTTTCTCAACATCCAAAAATTTAGGGTTTGTTATTCACATCACATGCCTCCTTTCCTTCAACACCTACTTAGGATTCTTGAGTTACTTAGTATTCACATAATTATAATCATATAACTAGGGTTAAGTATTATCATATGACTTAATTATCATATTATAATTTTGGAAGAACTCAGATGAAAAGAGATTAGACTTAGCATGGGGGTAATCTAATATTTAGATATAACCTAGATTTGTGTCATTAAAAATCCACCCCTCCCATAAAAGGTCTCTTTCCTGAAACATAGAACAACTCAGGAGGAGTTCTCTTCATCTCATCCTCAAGTTCCCACATTTCCGCCTCAACATTGTGGTGCCTCCATAGCCCTTTAACCATAAGTATCTTGTGATTTCTAATCTTGGTGACTGGTGCTTCATGTAATGACATCATCTTCCAAATATATCTTATTCATCTATAGAATTGGACTTGCCTCTAGATGACATTCCTTAACATTAATACTTGTGACACATCATGCAACTCTTACAACTCAAGTGGAAATTCTAACATGTAGGTGACTTTTGAACCTTCTCTATAAGGACCCACACTTTTAAGGTTCATATTACCCTTCTTTTCAAATCATAACTCCTTTGCACAATCAACAGTTCATAATAACCTTGTTGCCTATCTCACATTCCAAGAGTCGGCACCTCTTGTTAGCATACCACTTTTCTTTGTCCTATGCAGCTTTCAATTACTGTTTGATCACTTCAATATCTTATTTAGTCTTTTAAACTATGTAAAGACCCATAAATTATTTCTCACTTAACATATACCATCATATTAGATATCTACACTTTCTACCAAAATGTTTGTTGTATGGTTTCAATTCTGAGCTAGAGTGGTAGGTATTTTTTTGTATCATGTCTTAATAATCAAAGTATAAGTAATACATTGATATTGGGAGATAAAATTTTGGTATAATAGCTAACCCAAACATACATCAAATACAAGAAAAAAGTGACACTGAATTTTTTTTATATGAAAGGTAATTGTATAATCAATAGCTCAACAAGGCCAACATCTTCCTTTCAAGAATCATCAGTTCTTATAGCATGATTTATTTAGATTTTCTTAAAGTAGTTACTATTTTACAACATAACTAACCAATTCCATCTAATAAATAGGCATGTGAGCATATAAACATCATGTTATGAACTAAAGCACAAAGCATTACCATGTACAACCTGTGACCCCTGTATAGGAATCTATAGACCTCAAAACATCAGTGCAAAACTTCACCTACTAGTAATGAAGTCACTTGGGTTTATAGGAAGGCTATTTATCTAATGACTCAGCTTAAAGGACCCATATTATTGTTCTTCAGTTCATTAGCCAATGTGCAAGTGATTGGATAAGCTACCGGCATACAAGTAGTATTTTACTCCCTTTATTAGCAACTAGAACAATATTAATATATCCAATATAAGAAATACACCAATTTAACAAGATATACTAAACCTGGCAAGAAAGAACAAACAAGACTACAAAAAAGTAAACTACCAATAGTCCATTATATATGGATTTTCATTTATAATTCATCTCTCACTGAACCTACTTGAATTGTACTGACCCAATTAGACGTCACCATGGTATGCTCACATGCACACCTCTCTATCCATGTGTTAGAGTGTAATCAAACCACCCTAAGACAATGAACAATCCTAAGTATGTATCTAAATAAGTAGGGCCTAAAGCTCCCTCTACCTCAATCCACCTTTATCAAGGATAGGGATAAACACATATCAAATTAGATGGACATGGTGCCCTATATTATGTTTATATCATAGTTACCACTATAAGTAGAATTGGTATTTCACCCATAATCTTTTCAAAACACAATGAGAAGTTTGATACCTTGCTACAACCTTAGTGTAACTTCCCCTAACCTCCTATAGATTAACCATCAGGGTCTTATCCACTCTAATAAATATTATTAGGCTTCATCCTAAGTGCGACATACCCATTTCACCATCCTAGTGTGGATAATTGGAGTCCAGGGCTCCTAATTATATTCGTTAGGTTCTCTACAAGTCTTAACTCATATTAAGATCTCATTACATGATTTACAATTATTTATGTGTAAGGTTGTATAGGTAATAAATAACAAATAAGATCAATGTTAGGCATAAACTTGATAAAGTGGTATCACAGACATGTTCTCATCAAAATTCTTCAACATAATTGATCATCATCGTTACTTACATTTAACTTTCTCAACAAGACAATGTATCATCATTTTAGCCCATAACACAAGGTTAAGATATCCTAAACCCATCATATGCATTCAAATATCTTAGTATTGCCTACTAGAAATCACAACACTTCACAATTTGTAGAATGGGGTTGCAATAACCCTTTCCAACCTTTTATTTTTTACACTATTTCAAACATTACACATAAGAAATAAATGATCATATCAATAAACTTCTAATTACTTTTTCAAGCTCAAGTGTACTTATTTCAATGCGATTTCAAAAGAAAAAGAGAAAGATTCACCCTTCATACCTATTTTAGTAATTTTCTTCATATTCAACATACATTTGAATGTGGCTGCAGATCTAAGGATATTTATACATCACCATACTTTAACATGAAAGAACAAGCATTCTAAAATCAGATTTCATGCATACAAGTGCAACCTTAACCTTCCAAGTTTCAAACACCAAAAGGTTTAGAAAAAGAAAATAACATAAGTAAGTTGTTATGTGTATCTACTCATTTTAACCAAAGGATAAATACATAAGAAGGTTTTAGTTTGGGAAAACTTGAACAAGAAAAGGCCGTCTAGATCTCATCTTAGCAATATTTTTTTCTAAAATAATTTCAATATGTCCTTCATAGCATAGAAATTGTACTTGTAGGTGAGAAGGAAGAGAGAGGAAACTTAGATCAATATTTTTCCTTATAGGATGATCTAGAGAAGAGGAAGAAGAATCAAATGGAAGAAAAGAATGTTTCATGAGAAACTAACCTTGGATAAGTAAGTAAGGGAGAAGAACATGTATTTCTATATACAAATTTGTTAGAAAAGTCTTTGATTTGGTTGTGATAGCCAATTATACAAGTCACCCTTTTGGTGTCTTATGTTGTATTTCAAGATTTGGTTGCATGGCCACTTGAAATAAAAAACTGGAAAAACAAACTTTCATCCAATTTTGTTAAGTATGCCAAAAGTTATGATCTTGAACAATTGGTTGTGTTGGTCGATGGAACTACGATGAGTATCAACCGCGTCGAGTTGCACCTATCTTGATTGAGCTCTTCGGAGCTACACACACGTTGATTTCATTGCATCATATCTAACCACATAACAATTAAATGTGTTAGTGTTGTCCATTGGTCAGTTGAGAGCGTCAGACAGTTGGTCAGAAGTTTAACTAAAAATATAATATCTTTCTTCTTTGAACTCGATAATACACTTTCCTTTACCATTATACTCATAATTAACTTCTAAAATCTACTAAAAGTTTAATAATATCTCAAATAGTAAAGTTTCAATAAATTAATTACTTAAGTCCTTTAAGTATGGAATTTCCTTTTAACATGCATGTGTATGTTGTTTTTTCCTCCTTTGAGGCTCAACTTCATGATAAATACAAAAAATATTGATCCAAAAAAGTTACACTATCCATTTACTTGACATGGAAAAATCTAGGATTGAATACTCATATAACTTTATTTCAATCATTCACAAGTCAACCTAGGATTTTTAATTACTTAGTGCAAGGCATCATATTAAACATGAAATAAAAGTTGTCTTATCACATGATTCAATCATCAAATGATAACTTTGAATTAGCTTAGATGTGAAGAGATTATACTAAGTATGATAATAAGTCTAAGATTTAAAGATAACCCAGACTTGGGTCATTACATACACCTTCTTGGAGCTAATGGCTCATCTATTTCAGTTGAAAGAGTCTGATAAAGTGATGATGCCAATGTGCATATATGGTATGTGTTGAATCTTCTAATTATGTTGTAAATTAATTATAATTACATAAATGTGGGGGAGTAAAGTTAGTGATTTCTTTCATACTATTTCTGATATTTACTTGTTAGTATCATGCAAAGTTGAGCAAATTTTAATTAGTAATTGTAATAATAACATAGGAATTCATTATATTCCAAAAATAATCAAATTCATATATGTGTATAAGGAGAAGAAAGGAGAGTTTCTTAGAACACTCAACAAAGGGTCATAACGAACATGGTTGGAAGAATTCATTTTACTTATATTCAAGAATGTCACCTATGTTGTTCCATTATGAATCAAGTGACATATTGCCAATAACTAACTACACTAAATTACACACATATAATATAAATACCATTATTTTTTTAATTAGTTGTTGGTGTATATGCCACAGAAGCCATATTACTTGATGATTGT
This sequence comes from Alisma plantago-aquatica, assembly GCA_963693085.1. Taxonomy (NCBI): domain Eukaryota; kingdom Viridiplantae; phylum Streptophyta; class Magnoliopsida; order Alismatales; family Alismataceae; genus Alisma; species Alisma plantago-aquatica. Next base: position 1,210,026,603 of record OY856410.1, on the reverse strand, counting down.
ATGAAAATAATTGTAATTTGAATCAGTTAGAACAATTATATTTTCTTTTATTATTTTAGTAATTTTGAACATGGAGCAAGTTCATTAATAATTGGTTAGATATCGTAGAACTTTGAGTGCAACGTTTCAGAAATGAGATTTTATGGGATTTAATAACCAACATTCTAAGCTATCGATGGACAAATACTATTGTGGAACTTGGGATAAAAATAATAAACATGAATCCCATAAGCTAGTGACATTGGTGGTGACTTGATGTGTGAGACATGTTGTGTGTATACTATGATATGTTGTGTCTAATAAATTTGAATGCTTGACTTTATTTTCTTGAGCACATCAAATCTAATTTGGCTATGGACTTAGCATTTGAATCTTCATGCTTTTATGTGCATGATACATGCATGAGAAACATTTAATAAATATACACACACAAATGAACAAAGAAAAAAAAGTACATAAACCTGACAAGGCAACAAAATAAGCATATGGTTATGAAACACAATTGCCACCATATTTTAGTGCCAACCTCTATTGATCTTATATTTGTTTATACTAAGAAAGATTTTCATATGTTCAAAATAGACACACCATCTCTTAATATTACATCTATTAGAAGTTTTTTCTATTGTTTTGGGAGTTGCACCTGTCTTGATTGAGCTCTTTGGAGCTACACACATGTTGATTTGATTGCATCATAGCTAACCACATAATAATTAAATGTGTTAGTGTTGTACATTGGTCAGTTGAGAGCGTCGGAAAGTTGGTCAGAAGTTAACTAAAAATATAATATCTTTCTTCTTTGAACTCAATAGCACACTTTCCTTTACCATTATACTCATAATTAACTTTTAAAATCTACTAAAAGTTTAATAATATCTCAAATAGTAAAGTTTCCAATAAACTAATTACTTAAGTCCTTTCAGTATGGAATTTCCTTTTAACATGCATGTGTATGTTGTTTTTTTCCTCCTTTGAGGCTCAACTTCATGATAAATACAAAAAATATTGATCCAAAAAAGTTACACTATCCATTTACTTGACATGGAAAAATCTAGGATTGAATACTCATATAACTTTATTTCAATCATTCACCAGTCAACCTATGATTTTTAATTACTTAGTGCAAGGCATCATATTAAACATGCAAAAAAAGTTGTCTTATCACATGATTCAATGATCAAAGGATAACTTTGAATTACCGCAGATGTGAAGAGATTATATTAAGACTTAGATGTGAAGAGATTATACTAAGTATGATAATAAGTCTATGATTTAAAGATAACCCAGACTTGGGTCATTACATACACCTTCTTGGAGCTAATGTCTCATCTATTTCAGTTGAAAGAGTCTGAAAAAGTGATAATGCCAATGTGCATATATGGTATGTGTTGAATCTTCTAATTGTGTTGTAAATTAATTATAATTAATTACATAAAGGTGGGGGAATAAAGTTAGTGATTTCTTTCATACTATTTCTAATATTTAATTGTTAGTAGCATGCAAAGTTGAGAAAATTTTAAATAGTGATTGTAATAATAACATAGGAATTCATTATATTCTAAAAATAATCAATTTCATATATGTGTATAAGGAGAAGAAAGGAGAGTTTCTTAGAACACTCAACAAAGGGTCATAACGTGCATGGTTGGAAGAATTCATTTTACTTATATTCAAGAATGTCACCAATGTTGTTCCATAATGAATCAAGTGACATATTGCCAATAATGAACTACACTAAATTACACACATATAATATAAATACAATTATTTTTTTAATTAGTTGTTGGTGTATATGCCACAGAAGGCACATTATTTGATGATTGTATGAGAATAATTGTAATTTGAATCAGTTAGAACAATTATATTTTCTTTTATTACTTTAGTAATTTTGAACATGGAGCAAGTTCATTAATATTTGGTTAGATATCGTAGAAATTTGAGTGCAACGTTTCTGAAATGAGATTTTATGGGATTTAATAACCAACATTCTAATCTATCGATGGCCAAATATTATTGTGGAACTTGGGATAAAAATAATAAACATGAATCCCATAAGCTAGTGACATTGGTGGTGACTTGATGTGTGAGACATGTTGTGTGTATAATATGATATGTTGTGTCTAATATATTTGAATGCTTGACTTTATTTTTTTGAGAACATCAAATCTAATTTGTCTATGGACTTAGCATTTGAATCTTCATGCTTTTATGTGCATGATACATGCATGAGAAACATTTAATAAATATACACACATAAATGAACAAAGAAAAAAAAAGTACATAAACCTGACAAGGCAACAAAATAAGCATATGGTTATGAAACACAATTACCACCATATTTTAGTGCCAACCTCTATTGATCTTATATTTGTTTGTACTAAGAAAGATTTTCATATGTTCAAAAGAGACACACCATCTCTTAATATCACATCTATTAGAAGTTTTTTCTATTATTTTGGGAGTTGCACCTGTCTTGATTGAGCTCTTTGGAGCTACACGTATGTTGATTTCATTGCATCATAGCTAACTACATAACAATTAAATGTGTTAGTGTTGTACATTGGTCAGTTGAGAGCGTCGAAAAGTTGGTCAGAAGTTTAACTAAAAATATAATATCTTTCTTCTTTGAACTCGATAGCAAACTTTCCCTTACCATTATACTCATAAATAACTTCTAAAATCTACTAAAAGTTTAATAATATCTCAAATAGTAAAGTTTCCAATAAACTAATTACTTAAGTCCTTTAAGTATGGAATTTCCTTTTAACATGGATGTGTATGTTGTTTTTTTTCCTCCTTTGAGGCTCAACTTCATGATAAATACAAAAAATATTGATCCAAAAAAGTTACACTATCCATTTACTTGACATGGAAAAATCTGGGATTGAATACTCATATAACTTTATTTCAATCATTCACCAGTCAACCTAGGATTTTTAATTACTTAGTGCAAGGCATCATATTAAACATGCAAAAAAAGTTGTCTTATCACATGATTCAATGATCAAATGATAACTTTGAATTAGCTCATATGTGAAGAGATTATATTAAGACTTAGATGTGAAGACATTATACTAAGTATGATAATAAGTCTAAGATTTAAAGATAACCTAGACTTGGGTCATTACATACACCTTCTTGGAGCTAATGTCTCATCTATTTCAGTTGAAAGAGTCTGATATAGTGATGATGCAAATGTGCATATATGGTATGTGTTGAATCTTCTAATTGTGTTGTAAATTAATTATAATTACATAAATGTGGGGGAGTAAAGTTAGTGATTTCTTTCATACTATTTCTGATATTTACTTGTTAGTATCATGCAAAGTTGAGCAAATTTTAATTAGTAATTGTAATAATAACATAGGAATTCATTATATTCTAAAAATAATCAATTTCATATATGTGTATAAGGAGAAGAAAGGAGACTTTCTTAGAACACTCAACAAAGGGTCATAACGTACATGGTTGGAAGAATTCATTTTACTTATATTCAAGAATGTCACCTATGTTGTTCCATTATGAATCAAGTGACATATTTCCAATAACTAACTACACTAAATTACACACATATAATATAAATACCATTATTTTTTTAATTAGTTGTTGGTTTATATGCGACAGATGCCATATTATTTGATGATTGTATGAGAATAATTGTAATTTGAATCAGTTAGAACAATTATATTTTCTTTTATTATTTTAGTAATTTTGAACATGGAGCAAGTTCATTAATATTTGGTTAGATATCGTAGAACTTTGAGTGCAACGTTTCAGAAATGAGATTTTATGGGATTTAATAACCAACATTCTAAGCTATCAATGGCCAAATATTATTTTGGAACTTGGGATAAAAATAATAAACATGAATCCCATAAGCTAGTGACTTTGGTGGTGACTTGATGTGTGAGACATGTTGTGTGTATACTATGATATGTTGTGTCTAATAAATTTGAATGCTTGACTTTATTTTCTTGAGCACATCAAATCTAATTTGGCTATGGACTTAGGATTTGAATCTTCATGTTTTTATGTGCATGATACATGCATGAGAAACATTTAATAAATATACACACATAAATGAACAAAGAAAAAAAAAGTACATAAACCTGACAAGGCAACAAAATAAGCATATGGTTATGAAATGCAATTACCACCATATTTTAGTGCCAACCTCTATTGATCTTATATTTGTTTGTACTAAGAAAGAATTTCGTATGTTCAAAAGAGACACACCATCTCTTAATATCACATCTATTAGAAGTTTTTTCTATTGTTTTGGGTTGACGGTAACGGTGTTCTTGAAACATTGGACAATTATTTCCCTCATCAAGATTTAACGTACTATTAGATATGTTTTTTCATTTCTCAAAAAAAGAAAGAATCGCATGTCATTAGGCGGGCTTGTACTTGTTTTCTATATAAGGCACATTTGGACTGTTGGATTTAAATGGATTCTATTAAATCATGCAATCATGTGATCGTGGTTTAGCGAAACGATGGCCTTGCGGTATTATGTAAGGCGCTACTTTAACCATTCAGAAAATCCACGCATCAATCCATTCACTTTGTTTTAAAAAAGTCTCATTTTTTATTCGCATAACAAAGCATCAATTTAACGACATTTTTTTAATTAAAATAACGACATTTTTTTAATTAAAATAACGACATTTTGTTAACTAAAATAGATAGTATTGGCAATCGGGTGAACTCAGAGTGACCAGATTGCAGAGCTAGTAATTGAACTGTGTTATGTTATGTCGACAAAGTTGGTGATTGGGGAAGGCTACCGTCAATGAATAGAGGGAAAATGCATGTCCACGACGACAACGTTCAATATGATTCTTTCATGTGTACATCCAAACATAGAATAGGATGACAAGCATCCTATCATGCACCAATTCCATCATATTCTAGACTTCCTCACATCATATTACAATCATTTCTTACAAACCAAACATGCACCTACAGGATACCTTGGATCTCTCATCACTGCTGGGTTGAACACGTCTTGATCCGCCCATTCTCTGTTATGATCAAGACCGAACTTGCTTTTAGGTTTTTCTTTTTTCTGTATTGGTTCGAGGGCTCCGGCTCTTTGGGCCTGCTACCTGCCAAACTGGTGGATATAGAGGAGAGGCGGCCCACTACTGACCTAACCGGCTTTATGTTTTAAGAACCCAAACATAAATTAAATATCCATTGTACTATGAGCTGATGTTAGCCTATCGGAAGGTGGACAACTTGATATTGATATTGAGTAGGTGCATGGCCCTTTGTCTTTGACATTGTGTAGATTTGGTAATCTAAGACCGTCAGCCTTTCCCTTCACCTATCATGGTGGGGTAGTCAAGTGGTTCCCCAAGACTTTGAACATTTCCTTTCACCTAACAAGGTGTTTTGATCAAGTTGGATTTTATAAGTAGAATTTAGAAGTACAATGGAAAATGTATAATAAAACACATGTGAATACAGAGTGAAATGTTTTGAATATGGTGTTGTTATTGTTTCTTCTTAAATCATTGCAAAGTAGATTTAGATATTGAACAATTTTTCTTTTTGTTTTCGTAGTAATGTCCTTTGTGAACACCACATACTCAGCACATCTCTACTAAATCTTCTATTTTAATGATTTCATGTTCATCTCTAGTATGGATATAAGAATGGTTAAATGTTTGGAGTGAGCATATTTTAGGGGGACAGTTGTTTTCAGGTGGAAAGTTGTTGTAAGTCCTATATATAGTAATCTACGTGCTCAAGCACAATGTACCTTCAATATGCATCTTTTAATAAAATTAGGCAACTCTTATGTATATGCGCCATGTGCATTGTTGAATGTTTGTGTGATTGTTCATGTGTAAGTGATATTAATATTCTGTTGTGCGCACTTTAAATACCCAAAGTAGAATTCTCGAGTTTCGATACCAAAATCCTTCGATGTTGTTTGTATCTACCAACTTGTTTTTTTTCTTGTATGACTTGTACATGAAGCTATGTGATAATTAGTGAACATTGAGATTTTATATATAACAGTTGTGACCTTGGTCATTTATGATGATCGGTCTAAAATTATTGATTGAAATACGAATATATGGGCCTTTTTTGTGGTCTTATATATGAACATTGTTGTAAACTTTTATTTAGTTATTTTGGTGCGTTCTTAATTTATGATGTTAATGTGGATAAACTTAGCTTTTTAGTTTGGCTTTTCTCACATTGACATGTATCTTGCCTATGCACTGATCTTGAGGATGTTGTGTCACAATTAGAGTCAAAATTGCAAATAAATTATGAATAAGAGTATCCTAAATAGTGAAGTATCAATGTTTAAAAGATATGTGTATTTGTATCTATTCAATAGGAAGAATATAAGGAAAAATGTGAAGTTGGGAGAAAAATTCAAAATGTAGAAGACGTGTGATTTAATCTTGATCATTTGTTGAGAGAAACAAAAATAGAATGTTGATACTTCCATAGAAACAAACCAATTGAATGGATGTAACACCTTCAGTGATTTGACTAGTGTTATGACATTGTTTTCATTTCAGTTTTGGTCTCGTAATTGATGATCACCACCAGGTTTGCTCTCTGGATAATGTGGAGATTTATCCAAATTTATCCATATTTGTATATATATTTCTGCCAATTCATTCCACTCGCATACACCAATTTACCACTCATCGAGGGTTCATTGCAAAGATAATTATTCTCCTAGACATAAGTGCAGTTTTTCCTTTAATTAGGCTATATACAAGACTTTTTCAATAACTTTTTGAGTTGAAATATTATGAATAAAACGTTCAAGTCCCATTTCAATTAGAAATTCAATCTCTCTTTTTGAAATGAATAAATTCAATATCTTTTTGATAAATAAAGAGAAAAACAATAGACTTGGCCTCTAAATTTTATCTTTCCTCTAACCCTCTTTTTTTAATCAATTTTTATTCCTCAATGACACATTCTCATAACAAAAATTGATTTTGTATTCAAGATATCTCCAGTTCCTACTAGAAAATTGCAAAACTTAAATGTAAAAAGACTTTGTTTCTTGGTCAGAAACACTTGACACAATCTTTATCTAGGTGGTGAAATCCTATGTACTTCCTGTGGAAATCCCCACCAAACAGAGTGTACCACCAAGAATTTTTCCCTAGGGTACACAATCCTAAATTTTTTTTTCTTTTTGTTTTTGATCAGTCAGGAATTTATTCTCAAAACTTCTTTTTAGGACACTGAATCCACGAACCATAATTGTACCATCTACAAGAAAAGATCTCATGAAAGTTAATATGGGTCCTCAACACCCATCAATGCATGGTGTTCTTCAACTAATTGTTACTCTTGATGGTGAAGATGACAACTATAAAAAACCCCATATCCACCATCACAAACCCTACCTTTATACTCTCCTGAAGCCAACATCTTTTATGGAACACTTTGTTTCCTAGTTTCTAGAATATCCTTCTTCTAACATATCGTATTCTACATGTTAAAAGGCTGCAAAGACTATAACAATGAAACAAGTTCATCTTCTTTAAAAACAATTATTGTCTTTCTTGATCTAGACCTATTAATGACTTCTCTTCAACTTGCTTAATCATCAAAAACTGCCTTAACTACTTCAACTTGATTAATCATCCTATTTTTCCATAATTATTCCTATAATGGAAACTATCATGCTTAATTGAACAAGATATTATTTCTTACTATTCTAGTCATTATCTAATTGCAAATTGCCAAACTATTTCTTTACCATGTATATGTATTCATCTTTTGTAAATTTTTGCTTGAACATCAACACAAAATTAGAGTGTGCTCGTATTGAATCCCTTTTTAATATTCTTCTCTTTATCATCCCACATCTCATCCCAATCACCCAAGATAGATTTTTGTATGAGAGATCTTGGGGAAATTCAGATCCCATAATAAAAATTATACTTTTTAGGGGAAGATAATGGAAGTCCATGGCCATCTTGGGTTTTTTAATAGTCACATATGATGTTTTATTTTGTATTTAGTTTACTGTAACCAAAACCAAACTCAATCATTTTTGGGAACACAGGATTTAAACAACAATACAATTTTTGGGTGATAAGAGGATACCTAAGACCTTTCACAGTTGTAATAGGATTGTTTATCCTAATCTATTTCCATGCTATATCCACCCTTGGATGGAGTCACTTTTTAGATTTTTTTTATTTTTCCACTGATTTAGTTTACTTATGTATAATTTTCCTTTTTCCCACTTAAAGTAAGGTGTCTACAATGATTCCTTATCTTTTAATACTTCTTATGATTTTTAAAAGCAACTGGCAAGATTAGCCTTCACAAATTTTCTCCCACAAGTAAATATTGGGAAACTCGATTGGGAGACTAGATAGCCTGACTTACTTCCTTTGATATCTTGAGTTTCATTTTCTCAGCTTGGTTTTTGTTTGGGTTTTCTCATACACTTCCCTTTTCATTTACTCTTTTAGGGTTTCATTTATGCTTCCCTTTTGAAGTTTCTTCTTAGGGTTTCCGGTTTTTTCTTCCCTTTTCTTTTATAGTTTCTTTAAAAAAAAATAGAAAAAATTAAACAAGATAAGAAACAAAAAAATATATTCACTCGTGAGCAAGGTTTTTATTTCTCTTGTGCTTTTATGATTTCTTTATTATATGATTGTTTGGTTTTAGGAAAGTGTGGATGCAATTACATATATTCTTGAGGGTTTCATGCTTCCCTCTTACTATCCATAACTTTATATCATGAAATTGTAATACATTTTTGAATGATCACACATTTCCACTTTACACCCATACTAAACCCATGCTTATACAAAATGGGTGCCAACACTCACATTGCATCGATATATGAGTTTAAGGTGTTAGTAAAGGTACTTACATACTAGAATATTGGACGTCTGAAGGCTTTGAGGACATCTGGCTTTCCTAGCAGTAATAATTGATTATGTTTGTTGTAGTCATGAGTACTAGAAGAAGTACCTAAATCTACAAAAACTAGGTTATCGGACATGAGAGACATCACACCACAGAGACTCGGTGACAAACCCCTTCTATATAGGAAATGCTTGAGTGAGGACATAAATCATATCCAAACTCATGGTATGAAGGGAGAATGTTTATCTTTTATAATGGTTTCTTTCTTTAAATTCAAGATGTTTCTTATTTTATGCCTTGAGATTGTTTCTTATGTTGCATAGCTTGTTCATTGCTTTCTAACATATTCATGTTAGAAACCAACCATTCAAAAAACTATCAATAGTTTCCCACAAATCTAATGATATTTCCGAAGATTCCATAGCTTATAACATGTCAATAGGATACAAAATTTACCCCCACACATCTATCACTTTTGGTATTAATTAACATCTTATCATAGGCATACTTTGTGCTAGAAGGCTACTTAAATTAACTCATAGAGTATATCATGCTAAGAAAACTTTCCCAATGATACTTCGACATGATCGACATTGGAAGGCTACCTGATTTTTATCATTTTCCCTTAGTGCACTACTCGAATCAAGAACTCTTGATACCTATTGAAAATTATCCAAACCCTTGAATGGTCCTTTTTGAAGTACACCCTTTCACACTTTGACTGTCAAGAAAACTAGTAGAAAGGATGCACAAATTCAAAGAAAATTCATTTTTCAAACCCTCATCCTCATGTAAAAAGGCTTCCCATTTCTATCTTCAAACTAAATAATGTAATTTGAATAAACCACAATCACCTTCATACCATGCCTATTTTTGTAGTATCCCTTAGGCATTCATGCTTGCATGTTTTTTCGGATCAAAGCTAACTGTTTATAGTACTGATTGATCTAGATTGATTTCTTCAAACACAAAGCATCATGATCACACCACAATCCCAATTATTAATCAAACTTGGACGTAGCTTACAAATCTAGGATAACCTCCAATTCATACTCGCTCCTACTAATCCAAAGGACCTTCAATTTATTAAAAAGACACCCAGTTTAATGATGGTATGGACACCTTTTCCTAACACATACATGGTCCTCGTCCATAACCTAAAAGTGGACTACTCCCTAAGAATGGTCCTTGACAATGATCGTAATCTAGACTACCTTGTACCAAGTTGATACCATGACGATCCGCACAACAACCTAAAATTGGACTAGCTTTTACCAAGTGGATACATATAAGATCTAGAACCATGAACTAAAATTGGGCCACCGCCCTACATTCACAATGACCTAAAATTGGCCACTACCCCACTTTCACTTCCATTTATGGTCCTAGACCATAAACTAAAATTGGATCCCCACTCTCCACATCCACCTTTCTGTTGGGTTTTGTGGGACAGAACATGTAGCGAAACAAAAATTTATCTAACCATAAACCCATAACAAGCAGATCTCATCAACAACTATGCAATAGGAAAGATGGTTTAGCAATATATACCTGGTCCTGAGGCATGCTCAATGACAATACCTTGCAACTAGTGCGGCCTTCAACAACTAGTCTTCGATGGTGTCTGTGCAGCTCCTGGTCTTGACCCAGACTGTGGTAGACAACTATCCTCCTGACCAGTAGAAATCTCCCACCTCTATAGATAGTCCACACGGACCACCAGGAACTCTAGTCATCTTGATGGACAGACTAGAAGGAGTCATCCCCTTCTTTTGGTGTACTAGTCACTGATACACTCTCCCACCACCAGTCACTTTTTTGCAGTTGTCTTTCCCTCATTGTTCCTCCCTAGATGGGTAGAACTTGCTTGGGCTCTCTCGATTACCACAACTAGAGAGGACAAAAACTTTGTAGAGAAATTGATGTTCTGAGTTGTGTGTTCTGAGAAGCCCCCTATGCCCCTCTATTTATAGTAGAGGGCAGGGACAAGGTTCCTAGTATGTGCGGGAGTAGAAGGGTCTGGATTTTCCATGAGCTGATTGCACTATAGAAGGCAAACCGATTGTTTCACAACTGAATCGATCATTTGGGCAGGTGAGCTGATAGGTTCATAACTGAACCTATCGTTTAGGTAGGTGAGCCGATCGGTTTGCCTAGTTAACTGGTCATGTCACTTCCCAAACTTGCCCACAATTGACTTTCCTTATTTGTTTCTAATTAATGCAAAGACTAATTCTTATCCCAATCAAATCCAACATTGCTTGTTTGGTCCAAGTGAATTGATCAGTTCACTAGAGTGAACCAGTCATCTCACTGACCATGAGACAATCAGTTCACTCAATGAACTGGTCGGTTGGAGGTCCAGCTTGTGCAAAACTCAGTCAATGCAATTCTCAATTAATTTGACACTCGAATCAGTTGGTTCAACACTTGAACTTGATGATGCTAAGTCAAGTCTATTGATTGAATGTTTAATTGAGTACCTAAACACTTTAGTAATCAATCTAAACATTATTCATGGATAAACTCCTCTTCCAGGTCAATCCTATGTGTGTGACCCCTATAGGTTCCTTTTCACATTGGCAGTGAATGTCCATAACTAACTTATGACATCACAAGAAAAGAGTGGTACCTAGTCACACATCAGTGCTACCCAATGGAAGAGGAAAGTTGGAGAACAACTTTCAACCTACAATATATTGTTGGTGTTACAGTGAATGTATAGTTCCTTTGTCACTGATATTCAGATTGAACTTGAGGTATGGACGTGTCATCCTTTACAAACGTTCAATCCATGTTTCTTGAACCGGAGCAGACAGTCTAATATATATGCAAGCTCAATATCATATATTGACTCACATGTAAATGGTTGTGTATTTCTCAGTCTCGCTTATCAAGTGGCCATGATATCATACTCCCTTAGGAGGGACAAATATTATATCTATCACTCACATTCAAGTCCCCATGTGTCAAAGTCTCCCAATCATCACCATTATAACAACCCATGTTTTAGGATTGCTTTTGATGATGTCAAAGTGTACCCAACCACATGTGATGAGTGCAATGATTTTATGTCTAAGAACCACAATCACCACCAATACTATAGGAGATGATCCTGACTAACCAAGTGTGGTTTCCATGCATCACTCTTACGGTGGGTCTATCTGATACACTATTCTCTAACATGTATATGTGTGCTTGATTTGATATCATATATCATGACTGATGAGATTTTGTCATCAACCAACACACACTCTAGTCTTTTGTGTTATTGATGTATATGGTTATTTCCACAATAACAACCAACTAGGGACATAACAAGAATGTATACTCTTAACATCTGTATGATCTCATTGTTCAAGTCCTCAACTTAAAGACATATGTCATTGAGTAATACGATTCTTTAGATATCTAACATGTTATATCATTATCTCAAAATAGATTAAACATATAGATGGAATTGCCTTTAGTGTTATTCAAATCATTTACAAAGTATGCCATTACAATCATCATATAATTTGCTCTATGGGCATACATACCAACAAACTCCCACTTGCACTTAGAGCTAATCACCCATGAACCTCAGTCCTTGTGATCTAGCATGACCATCATGCTTTTTCTATGAAAGTGCCTTAGTCAAGGGATCAACAATATTATCTTCGATTGGTACTCTACAAATCATCACATATCCTTGTTGTACGATCTCTCGTATGAGATGGTTTCATGTGCTTGGACTGTTGATGTGATCTGGGTTCTTTATCTTGTGCAATCACTCCATTGTTGTCACAATAAAGCTCAATTGCATTACAGATGCTAGTAACCACCCCAAGTTCAGAGATGAACTTATTGATCCACACAGACTCCTTTGCCACATGGGATGCAAGAATATACTCAACCTCTATCATAGAATCTGCAACTGTCTCTTTCTTGGAACTCTTCCAGCTCACAGCTCCATTGTTAAGGCAAAACATAAATCCTGATTATGATCTATAATCATATTTAATGGTCTGGAAGCTTACATCAGTGCAACCCTTTACCACCAACTCTTCCTCACCGCCATAGACAAGGAACTTATCCTTAGTCCTTCTCAAGTACTTTAGGATGTTCTTCACGGCTGTCCAATGAGCATCTCCGGGATCCGACTGGTATCTACTCGTCATGTTGAGTGTATATGACATCGGGATGTGTGCACAACATTGCGTACATGATGGATCCAATTGCTGATGCATATGGAATCCCATTCATGCATTCCCTATCTTCACAAGATTTGGGACGTTGAGCTCTAGAGACGGTAACTTCATGTCTCATGGGTATGTTTCCTCTCTTTGAGTTCTCCATTCTGAACCTCTTCAACACTTTGTCAATGTATGTTCTTTGACTTAGTCCAAGAAGCTTTCTAGATCAATCTCTATAGATCTTGATTCCTAAGATATAGGATGCTTCTCCTAAGTCTTTCATTGAAAATGTATTTCCAAGTCATGCCTTTACCTTTTGTAAAGTGGGGATATCATTCCCCATCAACAGTATGTCATCTACATACAATATGAGGAATGTAGTCATGCTCCCACTAACCTTCTTGTACACACAAGGTTCATCTTCATTTTGACTAAAGCCAAACACTTTGACTGCTTCATCCAATCAAAGATCCCAACTTCGAGATGCTTGCTTCAATCCATAGATTGACCTTTCTAGCTTACATACTTTATTTGCATCCCTTGGTTTTATAAAACCTTCAGATTGTGTCATGTACACATCCTCGACGAGATTCCCGTTAAGGAATGTGATTTTAACATCCATCTGCCAAATCTCATAGTCATAGTAGGCTACAATAGCAAGCATGATCCTGATGGACTTAATCATGGCAACTGGAGAAAAGGTTTCATCATAGTCAACACCTTGAACTTGTATGAAATGCTTTGCAACCAATCTTCCTTTATAATTTTGCACATTGCCATCCATTGAGGTCTTCTTCTTGAAGACCCACTTGCACCCTATGGGTTTTACCCCTTCAGGTGGATCCACCAAGGTCCATACCTTGTTGGTGTACATGGATTCCATCTAAGATCTCTTGGCCTCAAGCCATTTCTCAGAATCTGGTCCCTGTGTAGCTTCTAGATAGGTAGTTGGCTTATCATCTATGACCAACTCACTGCCTTCTTGAGTCACAAGATATCCAAATCTTTCAAGCTCAAGGTGTGTCCTACTAGATCTATGAGGTTCCTGTGTTGCTTGAGGAATTTGAGATTCCACAACAACTTGTGATTCTCTATGTTCCTCTTGTACATCTATTAGTTCAATGTTTTCTTGTTGGTCTCGAACCTCTTCGAGCTCTATTTTCCTCCCACTAATTCCTTTAGAAATAAATTCCCTTTCTAGGAATACAACTATTCTAGCAACAAACACTTTGTTGTCAGATGGAGTGAAAAAGTAATATCCCCTAGTTTCCTTGGGATATCCAACAAGGTTACACTTATCTAATTTAGGTCCAAGCTTTTCAGGAAACATTTTATTGACTTAATCTTCACATCCCCAAATCCTCATAAATGACATGTCAGGACGTTTCCTGTTTCATATCTCATATCGTGTCTTTTGAACCGATTTAGATGGTACGCGGTTAAGTGTATATGCGGCGGTTTCAAGAGCATAACCCCAAAAGGAAGTTGGAAGATCAGCAAAACTCATCATAGATCGCACCATGTCTAGTTATGTGTGACTCCTTCTTTCTGACACACCATTATGTTTTGATGTTCTAGGTGCAGTCCATTGTGATACAATACCATGGGCTCTTATAAGGTCCTCAAACTCTTGGCTTAAGTATTCTCCACCTTGATCAGATCGAAGTGCCTTAATACTTTTGTCTGCCTTAATACTTTTGCCAAGTTGATTCCATAATTCATTCATGAAATTCTAGAACCTTTCAAGGGTCTCTAACTTATGTTTCATCAAGTAAACATAGCCATACCTACTGAAGTCATTAGTAAAGGTAATGAAGTATTGATACCCACCTCTAGCACTTGTTCTAAAAGGCCCACATACGTCAGTATGTATGAGTCCTAATAGATCACTTGCTCTTTCACCTTTTCCTAAAAAGGAGCCTTGGTCGTCTTGCCCAATAATCAAGATTCACATGTCTCTAACGATTTAAGATTAAAAGAGTCCAGATAACCATCTTTATGGAGTCCAGATATGCGATTCTCATTTATGTTCCCTAGACGACAATGCCAAAGATATATTTTGTTTGAGTCATTGAGTTTTTGTCTTTTTGTGTTTAAGTTTTAAACACTTGTATATAGATCTATCAAATATCACTACTACGGAACACGCCTTTGGCGTCGGTTATTTAACCCCCTTTGGCGACGGTTTTCAAGCGACGCCTATGTGGGCGCCGCTAAAGGTCGAACTCTTCGGCGTCGGTTTTCTAACCGATGCCTATATGATATATAGGCATCGGTTATATATAGTTGGCCGACGTCTATAGGGTTCACGCCACAAAAAAGAGCACCGCCTAGGACACTTTCTGCGTCGGTTAACAACTGAACAACCGACGCCATAGTCCCAGACGACACGGCCGTGCTTCGCTGCACAGCCGTGTTTAGTACTATAAGCGTCAGTTTTATACGAATATGTGATGCCTTTTCCACCACGGCCGTGCTTTCCTGCACGGTCGGGTTGTTTGTCATATTAGGCGTCGGTTTTTATCCAATAACCGACGTTGTAGGCCTTTGATGACGGTGTTCTATAAATAACCGACGCCTATACTTTAATTTTTTTTTCTTATCAGTTTGCAGGCCTGCTGTGGCTGGTCAGCAGGATGAGAACCTGCAGTTCAGTTTTCTGAACTGTAGGATGAGAACCTGCAGTTCAGTTTTCTGAACTGCAGGTTTATGACATCCATTGATATCAGCCTACAAACAAGCCACAAACCTACAAAATCAACAAATATTTTTTCACACAAGTAGATACATTCAGACATCAATTCAATTCTCACATTCACACATGTAGAAACATTCAAATACATGTAGAAACATTCAGATATGTATAAACATTCAAAAATATTCATTTACAAAATATCATTCAGCATCGCTATCAGCATCCCAATTATATCTTACAATTGCCACTGCTTGTATGGCTTTTGCCCATTCTTCTCTTACTTCATTTAATGCTTCCATCGTATATGGAGCATGTACATTTTTTAAGCGTTTACCTATAGTGTGGTCAATTTTAAACACCTACAAAGAGAATGATGTATATATATAAGTAATAATATAAAAAATATATTTCATACTAACTAATGAGACTATATATAATACCTCATGTATGCTATTAATATCCAATGCGGCATGTCAGATAATAATCTGCATAAATCGCATCACATAGTATGCACATGCCCAGCCGTTGTCTTGTGTAGCGCACTATAAATTGAAACATACAAAATATTAAAAAATACAACTAAGCACAGTTCACATAAATAATATATACATTGGAGTTGGGAACTTACTTTTACATTCTCCCAAATTATTGGCTGGTTCTTTCTCCTTGGGACATTTCCTCCAGCATTTTTGAATGCATCTAAACCCCTACATGTTAATGTAACACAGTAAATTGCATAAATAAATAGTAATGTAATAACATATGTTAACGGATATAAAAATGAAATATTTCTCACCAGAATAATGACATTCTCAATGTGTGTCCAATTTTAGTGTTCAATGTACTTCCCGCAGGATCTAGATAATAAACAGTGAACGTCCCGGGGACAATAACTAGTAACTCCCAATGTCTAGCGCTATAGGTAAAAAAGTTAAAAATTAATAACTCAAAATGCACAATAAAAATGGAATTTTCTTAAGTCCAAATTATAAATAAAGTAAACTTACTTGACATTGAATGGAGCTATTATTATCGTCTTCTTTTTCTGACCGAAAATTGTAAAAGTATCTATACAGTATTGTTGAACACTATCAGGGTCTTTAGCTACCATACTAATCAATGATGGAATAAAAAATCCCATATGATCAAATGCAAATTGTTTGCATTGATCTTCGACTAAGTAGCTGCAAAACATGTGTTACATATGCATTAATATATAAGAAACCAGATCACCGGATCTTACACAAGGTATATGGATGTATAAACAAGATCTCACCTTATCCATGTCTCTATCATTGATGTATTCAACCAATCATACATAAATAGCTCAATAATATCTTGTATAAAAAAAGAGCTATCGTATGATTGACCTGCATAATCTGCTTCTAAAGAAACAACTATAGGGCAATGTATATTATGTGCCCGTAGCCAACATGCCATTCCCCTACAAGTAGGACCTAACGGCTATTTTAGGTCAGTTGGAACCCAACTTGGTAATGCAGGAAGTGGAGGTGGAGGCCTTGGTGCTCCGGGTGTCTTCTTTTTAACCTGTATATATAATTTCAGATCAGTTGACCTCATATATACACATTAACAATCTAAAGTAATGTAAATTTATCTTACAATTTCAGCAGTGTAGACGACATCTGCTTTGGGCCACAATATCACCCCACCTTCTGCCTCACCAAGTGTATCAATATCTGGGTGGGCATATGGCAATGCAGCTTCCCTCCAATCGGGTAATACATATATCGGGCTCACACGAACGTAGCCCTGCGACATTGGAGTCCCATGAAACGTTGCCCCAAGAAGGGACGGGTAAGCCTGCGACTCTGCAACAACATAATCTTGCATTCTTAAGCGGCATGGCTTCAATGCCTACAAATTTACGTAAAGAATTTTATACATATATACATATCATCTTGAAAACATATCATCTTGAAAAGACTAGCTACAATGTCATAAACAATACTTACAGGAGATGTGCTAGGCGATGGGTCTCCAGGATTACTCACAGTCTGTGCATCAGGAGAAGAGTGGGTCGCCATAGGCTGATTGGAAGCCTGAGATGCCTGCCACTGCACTATTTCTTCCTTGACCTTCTCAGCAACTATATCATTGACCTTCTTAGCAACTATATCCTCGACTCTCTTATTCTCCTATACATGGATAAAAGAAACATTAGCTTCTTATTATTGAATTCCCTTTTGTAGTAACATTCTAAAAAAAGAATAGGTTACCTCTTCTTGTGAAAGTCCCGCTCTGGGTTTGCGGTGGGATGGCCCAAAGAATGCTTTGATGCCCACACCAGCGCCTGCACCCCTAACACGTCCAGGATGCTCTGGGTTACCCAGAGCAACTGTCAATTCATCCCTTGTGCCCTGAGGGATGAATGTACCTTGTTTCCTCTGCTCGTGCAGCTCCCACTAATCACCATCAACAGAAATTGGTAAGTTAACACCACAAATAATCAATATTCAAACGATTTCTCTAAGAGTTGTATTTTACCATTTTCGCAGCCGCCTCAGCAGTTACGGGCTTCTTTATTTCACCCTTCTTGTTTTGCCTCCCAGCTATCCAGATATCATAGTGAGGCATGGGTGTGGCAGACTCCTGAGTAGCAGCAGACTCCTGAGTAGCCGCAGACTCCGCCTGTAGTCTTTGGCGAACGCTTGCATAGCCCTTTGGACCCATAGTGTGGTCATGCACATTCAGTGCACGCCTTGCTTTTTGGGCGTCACTGAGGGCCTAGTTAGTATGTACATTAATGATTTGGTTAGTAGCACTAAATGTTAATCTTGAATAGGTGAATACAACATATATTAATTAAATTGGGAGTGACGCCAAATACCTTGAATTCTTCAGATTTTCTTGAAGCAACAAAATAGTCCCAATCTTCTTTGTCCAAGAAGTTCCACTGCTCAAGGGCTGACTTCTTCTTCTTATCACCATCTTTTATGTATTCTCTGTTCAGATTTGTCCTATAGTTCCTAAGCATCTTTCCAGCGCGTTGCATCACGCTTTTACGATGCAGCTTCTCTTCCAATACAAACAGATTCTGTAAAATAGAATTCTTATTAACTAGTATCCAAAAATAGAATTGCAAATAATATAATTTGTAATCTACATAATAGAATTGCAAATAATAATAACTCACGCATAAATCCTTCCATATCAAGTCTTTCTTTGCCCGAGGAACTTTATGCCAATTATCATACTTAACACCACAATGGCTTCGAGTGACACATCCAAGATAGTTTACAAAATTATTGTGGTTCACTCCAATTGCATTTCCTTCATTATAAAACTCAACAACCAATTTGGATCCACTGCCACTCAGCGCTATTAACTTCTTCAACAGAGTGATGCCCCTTTTCTTGTTAAGTGTTTGGTGTTGCGCATCAAGTTGCTCCAGTGCTTCACTGGGTACATGTGCATCATCAACCTCAAATTTGACAAAAATAAACACACTGAATTAGCCCAATATAGAAATATAGGATATATGACATAACTAGAAGATAATGAATTTTATAGAAATACAGGATATGTTTTTAGAACTTACATTGGTATCCTCGCCATGCTCGTCATGGACAACATGCTCATCATGGACTTCATGCTCATCATGGACATCATGCTCATCATGGTCAGCCATCTGAAAATGTCATTAAAAAGGTAAACATTTAGCATTTGTATTAACTAGAAAAGGCAAACATTTAGCATTTGTATTAACTAAAAAAAGGCAAACATTTAGCATTTGTATTAACTAGAAAAAGGCAAACATTTAGCATTTGTATTAACTAGAAAAAGGCAAACATTTAGCATTTGTATTAACTAGAAAAAGGCAAACATTTAGCATTTGTATTAACTAGAAAAAGGCAAACATTTAGCATTTGTATTAACTAGAAAAAGGCAAACATTTAGCATTTGTATTAACTATAAAAAGGCAAACATTTAGCATTTGTATTAACTAGAAAAAGGCAAACATTTATCATTTGTATCAACTAGAAAAAGGCAAACATTTAGCATTTGTATAAACATACATGTCTCTAAAATTGTGATCTTTTATCAATTAACAATCCTTCATTGTGATCTCCGCGCACATATAAGTCATCATTAGATTCAATATTTTGTGGAGTTGGCAACCCAACTGAGAATGGACTGGAGTCATCATACTTATCATAGTACTCTTCTTCATCTATAGGATCTTCAATGAACTGTCTTTTACCATGAAGAACAACCGACCATTTATCATTTACAGGATCATCGATATGGAATATTTGTTTCGCCTGTGATGCCAATATGAATGGTTCACCCTTCTCGCCAATCTTTTCAAAGTTCACCAAAGTGAAACCCAATTCATCCACTATAACTCCTTTGGTGTTATCAACCCAATTACATTTAAAGAGCGGAATTCTGAAATCCATGTAGTCAAACTCCCATATGTCTTCAATGACACCGTAATATGACATTTTAGCTTCACGTGGACTCTTATCCTTTGCACTTGCAAAATACATAGTTGACGCTTGAAGAGTGACCCCACTATTTTGGATGACACTCTTATCATCTTGGCGCTTTGTGTAATATGTGAACCCATTAATGTCAAACCCTTCATAAGACATAACATTCGGTTTTGGTTTAAAGGCGAGGCATTTGATAGTTTCTGTAATATCATTTGGTGTTTGAGATAGTTGATGTAAGACTTTATCTTCAAACCACTTAGTAAAAGTCTTATTATGCTCTCTAGCAAGCCACATTGAACTTGCTCGAGGATGTTGTCTCTTGATGAAATTGGTATGTTCATCGATATAAACACTCACTTCATCCATGTTGTGTAAAATATACAAGTGAGCTTGTTCCAACTGCTCACGGCTGATTACTTTCACCCGTGATCCCAAAATTCCTTTGTCCTCCTCAATATTCTTATCATTAATAGGAGTGTTATTACCACTCAGAAAGTCATTGCAAAAATCCATAACCTTTCTCGCCACATAACCTTCAATAATACTCCCTTCAGGCCGATAACGGTTTCGAACATCACCTTTAAAAATGCTCATGTATCGTTCAAAGGGATACATCCAATGCAAGAAAACTGGTCCCAACATTTTCACTTCCCTAGTCAAGTGGACAACAAGATGTACCATGATATCAAAGAACGAAGGAGGGAAATACATCTCAAGATGACATAGGGTAACAAACACTTCTCTTTGCAAATTATCGAGAGTATCAGGGTCAATAATTTTGCTGCATAGACTGTTGAAAAAGAAACAAAGTCTGGTGATTGCAAACCTTACATGCTTCGGCAATATAGATTGAATTGCCACGGGCAATATTTGTTGCATTAGAGTGTGACAATCATGAGATTTAAGTCCTATCAACTTCAGATCTTTCATTGATACCAATCTACGGATGTTGGATGAGTAACCATGTGGCACCTTAACATTTACCAAGCATTCACAAAAAGCTTTCTTCTCCTTTCTAGACAATGTGTAACAAGCGGGAGGTAAGTATGTTCTTTTATTACCTATTTCACGTAATTCTGTTAATTCTGACCTTATTCCCATTTCACGTAGGTCCAGTCTGGATTTTATCCCATCTTTAGTCTTACCTGGTATATTTAACAGAGTACCAATGATGCTATCACAGACATTTTTCTCAACGTGCATTACATCGATACAATGTCTGACTGTCAAAGAACTCCAATAAGGAAGATCCCAAAATATTGATTTCTTCTTGAATGAAGAATTGTCACTCTGTGTGGCCATACTACATTGTGATTTCTTACCAAATTCATTGACAATGTCTTTTACTCTTTCATAAACAACATCCCCTGGTATAGGTTTAGGTGCACTCCGTTCATCATTCCATACATTGAATGCTTTGCGCTTCCTACGATACAGATGGAATTTTGAAAGAAACCTTCGATGACCAAGATATACAGTCTTGCCGCCATGTTTTAGTCTTATTTAATCAGTGTTTTCTTCACATATAGGACACGCTTTAGCTCCTTTGACACTATATCCAGACAAATTCCCATATGCTAGAAAGTCATTAATAGTGCAAAACAACATAGCGTGCAAATGAAATGTCTCTCTTCCTGAAGCATCATAGGTCATCACACCTTCAACCCAAAGTTTCTTTAAGTCATCAATCAGAGGTTCAAGATAAACATCGATATCATTTCCAGGTTGTTTAGGGCCCGATATCAACAACGACATCATAACGTACTTATTTTTAATACACAGCCAGGGAGGAAGATTGTATATAACAAGCATGACTGGCCAAGTGCTATGTTGGCTGCTCAATGTCCCGTACGGATTCATCCCATCTGTATAAAGCCCAAGTCTTAGATTCCTATCTTCTTCACCAAATTTGGGGTACAATAGATCAATCTTCTTCCACTGTGGGGAATCAGATGCATGTCTTAGGATCCCATCATTATTTTTCTTAACATCTGCATGCCACCTCAAATTCCTCGCATCTTTCGGATTTGCAAACAAGCATTGAAACCGTGATATTATAGGTAGATACCACAACACCTTGGCAGGAGAACCAGTTCTGGACTCCCCCGAAGTCGTCAATTTATACCATGACGCACCACATTTTGGACAATCTTTCAAATCTACATAGTCCTTTTGAAATAATACACAATCATTCGGGCATGCGTGTATCTTCTTGGCCTCCATTCCCATTGGGCACAACATTTTCTTTACCCGGTATGTTGAGATTGGCAGCTCGTTTCCTTCAGGAAGCATTTCTTTCAACAAAGTCAACAATTCAGTGAAGCTTTTGTCGCTCCATCTATTGTTAGCTTTCAACTTATACAATCTCAACACAACACTAAGCTTCGTA
Source organism: Alisma plantago-aquatica (assembly GCA_963693085.1). Classification (NCBI taxonomy): domain Eukaryota; kingdom Viridiplantae; phylum Streptophyta; class Magnoliopsida; order Alismatales; family Alismataceae; genus Alisma; species Alisma plantago-aquatica. Next base: position 1,210,004,004 of record OY856410.1, on the reverse strand, counting down.
AACTTAGCACAGCCTATGTATAACAGTATCTCAACATCATGCACAATGTTTCTAAATATAGGAGGTGGATCGGTGTGCTCTACCCTACAACTATCCAGCATCGCATCAACGATGTCTACTGGAACTGGTTCGTTCACATCTACGTCATCGGAGGCAATTTCTTCTTCCACCCAAGCACTGCTATCAGAGTTTGAAATCTCTCCATGCCAGTGCCATTCTGTATAGCATTGTAAAATCCCATTTCACATGACATGACTTTTGATTTCCTCACCAGTGTTGACTTTCAAGTTGTTACCGCAATGCCTACATGGACAGTAGAACCTATCTGTAGGTTTTTTCCTATGTTCCTCGGCAAATCTAACAAACTGATCAAGACCAGATATAAACTCTAGGGTGCAGCGATTGCGAATGGACATCCATGATCTATCCATTCTATGATCAAAGAGAAAACAAGTATATATTAGGACAAGATTAGGGTATACACTTACATCCTATCCAAGATTTACTCTTATTATCTACAATGAAGCCGGACTCCATACAAACAGTATATAATTTAGTGATTGTTCATTCTAATTTATACCAATGTACAAGTAATATAAAGAACAATGATTGTTCACTTTCTAGGCCAACAAACACATGTGATGTCATTCTTATATATAATAAATGTGTACCACCTATACACATTATACACTTACATCCTAAGTGAGATTAGGTGTTCAAGAACAGTCCCAAACCGGGGACTATCCAAGATTTACTCCTAATGAGTAAATCTTGGACGGTTTTCTAGGACAACAAACACATGTGATGTCATTCTTATATATAATAAATGTGTACCACCTATCCCATCCTTAAACACCTAATCTCACTAGTAAGTGTATAATGTGTATTGGGTTTTCGAGAAAATTTCGGCAGCATTTCCTCATTGTTCTCTAAGTACATATGTACTTAGAGAACAAACGGGGAAATGCTGCTGAAATTTTCTCGAAAACGCAATACACATTATACACTTACATCCTAAGTGAGATTAGGTGTTCAAGAACAGTCCCAAACCAGGGACTATCCAAGATTTACTCCTAATGAGTAAATCTTGGACGGGTTTCTAGGCCAACAAAAACATGTGATGTCATTCTTATATATAATAAATGTGTACCACCTATCACATCCTTGAACACCTAATCTCACTAGTAAGTGTATAATGTGTATTGGGTTTTCAAGAAAATTTCGGAAGCATTTCCCCGCTGTTCTCTAAGTACATATGTACTTAGAGAACAAACTGGGAAATGGTACCGAAATTTTCTCGAAAACCCAATACACATTATACACTTACATCCTAAGTGAGATTAGGTGTTCAAGAACAAACCCAAACCGGGGACTATCCAAGATTTACTCCTAATGAGTAAATCTTGGACGGGTTTCTAGGCCAACAAACACAATAATAGATATGTACATGTTAGGGTTTCATCACGATTAATGTTAGGGTTTCATCACAATTGATGTTAGGGTTTAATCAAATCAAATTAGGATGCTACAATTGACAAGTTTAAATCTTATTTCAACATGCATCAAAATTTACTGAATTAGGCCAAACATTACGATTAGAAGCACAAATATATGACAAATATATGCAAGAAAAAAATTTGTTCATATCATAGGATTTACATAAAGCATTACATTAAAATTTGTTCATATCCTTACCAACAGTAAGCACGGCCGTGGCTGTGTTGGCCTACCACGGCCGTGCTGGACAACACAGCCGTGGTAACAGTCGTGGCTGTGTTGGCCTACCACGGCCGTGTTGTCCAGCACGACCGTGGTAGGCCAACACATCCACAGCCGTCACCACGGCCGTGCTGTCTAGCACGGCCGTGGTAGGCCAACACAGCCATGGCCGTGCTTGCTGTTGGTAAGGAGCTAAGGAGAAGGAAGCAAAGCGGCTAGCCAACCTGGAGCTAGCGTGGAGAAGAGTGGCGGCAGCAATGGCGGCAAGCAGACGAAGAAGCCGAGGGGCGGGCGGCGGGTGGAGAAGCAACAGACGGCCGGAGAAGCAATATGCACCGGCTGGAGAAGCAACAGGCAAAGAAGCAGAGCAGCGGCGGCGAAGAAGAAGTAGCGTCGATGAGTAGAGCAGCAGCACCGTCGGCAGTAACGGCTAGGCGAGGCGAGGAAGCACAGGAAGCAGCTAGCGGGCGATGAAGACAATGAAATAGGTACCGGTGCGATCGATCGATTGTGGGTCTATTAAGTTCGTAAAGGCGTCGGTTATCAAATATAAACGACACCTAAAGTCTTAGGCGTTGGTTGATAGTAAAACACCGACACCCAACTAGACAACCTTTACCCTAAATTTTTTGGCGGGAACCATTATCAGTGTCGGTTATCTAAGGATAACCGACACTGAAAGTGGGACTTTTCGTGCAAATTTTCATGTTACATAGGTGTCGGTGAATTGTTAAAACACCGACGTTGTAGGTGACCTAAAATTTTTTCGCCCAAAAATTGGATTTTGTGGGCGGTTTTAGGCTTCGGTCTGTTATAACCAACCGACGCTGAATACAAAGCGGTACCCGTGTCTGGCTGGTCTTCGAATATAGATGTCAGTTTGCATAAATAACTGACGTCTAATATTAGAGGCGTTGATTTTCCTAAATAATCGACGCCCCGAAAAGCAACACTGAACACTATTTCTGTAGTAGTGTATAGACCATAAGACATCGGGGCACTGCCATAAAAGATCCCAGCTTTAGAAATGGAACATTTTCCATTCTTAATAAGAAATTCAAATCCATCCTTGTGCAAACAAGATATAGAAATGATATTCATATTAACGGCAGGTACACAATAGTAGTTATTTAACTCTATTATTGGCCCACTTGGTAGAGATAACTCATAGGTTTCTACTGGATAGGCAACGACTCTTGCTCCATTAGCAACATGTAGTTCAACCTCACTATTCGCTAAAGGCCTACTTCTTTTCAAATCCTTCACATTTGAACAAATGTGTGATCCACATACGGTATCAAGTACCCATGATGAAGAAGTAGTAAAGTTAATCTCAATTACGTATACACTGGAAGTAGAGATGTCTATCTCTTGCTTCATCTTCCTTGATTCCCTTAATCCTCTCCATATTTTGAGTGCAGGAACTTGGACTTCAGCTTGGCGGAAGAATGCTTCTCTGCCTTGCCTGTGTCTTTGGACTCCATTCCACTGATCACTATCATGGAACTATCCTTCTTCATTTGTGCTTCAACATTTGTCAAAATGTCAAGCAACTCTGACAGCGGTTTAGCCATGTTACACAATTAGTAATACTTGATAAACATGCTATATAATTTAGGTAAAGATTGCAAAATCATATCTGTGGCCAACTATTGACCCAAAGGAAATCCCAGTTTCTCTATATGTTCTATATGCCCAAACATATTGAGCACATGGGATCTAAATGGATCACCCTCTGTATGTTTGCATTCGAACAATGTCTTAGGCGTACATCGAGAGGATTCTAGAACCACAAGTATCTTAGGAATATGCAGAACACTTCTCATAGTCCTTAACAAGTTATGGAAATTTATCTCAATTAAATTGTCCGATTTCAACAATGATTTCTTTGCCATTTGATTCTACAAGAGAAAACATTTGCATTTTGTCAAAAATCCTTTTGAATTTGACTTGATTTGAATAAAATTGATGATACTAATTAGGTCTTTAATTACTTATCACTCCCACTATTTTGATCAAATTGATAACCCTCACGTATCAATTTGGAAGATTGCAGCGTACAAGCTTCTAGTGAGGAAGATCATGACTTCCTCTAAGTTATGGACCAGTGAGGGCTATCACCCACAACTAGATTCTTTCAAGTAGGCAACTTATGCCAATTGCATCATATGCAACTCTTGATAGATGTTATGCACAACTCTTTGTCATAAACATCTGCATGCCTCAAGGTGCTTAATCTTATTAAGATCATCTTATTAACTCTGTTCCTAAAAGCCAACACAATGAGTATGCACCCTGCGAAGGCAAACCCACATACCCACTATCAAACTTCCACAAGATGGGCAGTGCACCATGCGAAGGCGTGCCCACACTTAGTCGATCAAGCTTTTATTATGTGTTACTTTTGGAAGGCATCTTAAACTTAATATTTATATTTGAGGGGTTTGATATTTATATACATATACATATCCAATCACCACACATACATAGTATGTATCATATACATGCTATATCCCACAAGAAAACATGCAAAACGATGATTATGGCCATCCTATTGTAATTTCTTGAGCCATAAGGAATTATGATCATCTAGGTCTACATCACATGTAGAAACCTGTAATTGATGAAGATCTGTGCTTGGGCCATTTTGGGTTGATCAACTGCTCCTATTACTTATCGGCTCGCCTCCTGGCCGGTTAGTTGGTTGTCACCAACCAATCATCTAGCTCATCCAGATGATCAATTCATCAGGTTGTTGTGGCCCTCATCAGACCACTAGCTTCTCATCTCACACCATCAGCTGGTCATCTCGGTCCTCCAATCGCTCATTTGGGCACCCATCAATCTTCGATATAATAGGAAATAAAACTATCCTACTTTTACACATCTCTTAAGGGAAACCTTGAGTTACATTCGAGGGGAGAAAAGGTAGAAGAGAAGGCTTGTGATATCTCAAATTACATCTGGAATAGAAGAAAGGACTTAGTATGTAGACCGAGATGGAAACAACCACAAAAAACTAAGCACACACATAGGGGTTTATAAGCCATAACCATGCTACACATCCACCATCAAATCTATTTTAGGGTGACGTGTGTCGATTACATACATATACAATATCATATATGTATATAGGGATTTGTGGTGTTGAATCAGATATGCACATTAGTCATTTAAAGTATTCACATCGCATGCAATAAATAAATGGTGAAAAACCAAAATCTGATCATACCAATTAATCCTAAAACATAGTATGTTGATGTGGCTCTTATACCAATGTTGGGTTTTGTGGGACATAACAGGCAGTGGAAACAAAAATTTATCTAACCACAAACCCATAACAAGTAGATCGCATCAACAACTATGCAATAGGAAAGATAGTTTAGTGAGATATAACTGGTCCTGAGGCATTCTCAGCAAGAATACCTCACAGCTATTGTGGCATTCAACCCCCTAGTCTTTGACAGTGTCTGTGCAGCTCCTGGTCTTGACCCAGACTGTGGTTGATAGTCATCCTCCTGAGTAGAAAAAATCTCCCACCTCTATAGATAGTCCACACAGACCATCAGGAACTCTAGTCATCTTGATGAATAGACTAGAAGGAATCATACCCTTCTATCGGTGAACTAGTCACTGACACACTCCCCCACCACTAGTTGCTTTTCTACAGTTGTCTTTCCCTAACTGTTCCTCCATGGATCGGTAGAACTTGCTTGGCCTCTCCCGTTTACCATAACCAGAGAGGACAACAACTTTGTAGAGAAACTGATGTTCTTAGTTGTGTGTTTTGAGAAGCCCCCTATGCCCCTCTATTTATAGTACAGGGAAGGGTCAGTGTTTCCAATCTGTACGAGAGTAGAAGGGTCCAGATTTACCACAAACGGATTGCACTATAGCAGGAGAACCAATCATTTCACAACTGAATCGATCATTTGGGAAAGTGAGCCAATCGGTTCATAATTGAACCAGTCATTTGGGTTGGTAAGCAGATTGGTTCACCTAGTGAACTGATCATTTCACTTCCCAGACTTTCTGACAATTGACTTTCCTTATTCATTTGTAATGAATGCAAACATTAATTCTTGTCCCAATGGAATTAGACAACTGAAATAAAAAACTATTCTCACAAGTTGGGAAAATCCAACACTGCTCATTTGGTCTAAGTGAACCGATGGTGAACCGGTTGTCTCACTAACCATGAGCCGATCGGTTCACCCAGTGAACCGGTCAGTTGGAGGTCCAGCTTGTGCAAAACTCAGTCAATGTAGTTCTCAATCAATTTGACATTCTAATCAGTTGGTTCAACACTTGAAATTGATGATTCTGAGGCAAGTCTATTGATTGAATGTTTAATTCAGTACCTAAACAATTTAGTAATTAATCTAAACATAATTCATGGATAAACTCCTTTTCCAGGTTAATCATATGTGTGTGACCCTATAGGTTCCATTTCACATTGGCAATGAATGTCCATAACTAACTTATGACATCACAAGAAAAGAGTGGTGCCTATTCGCACATTAGTGCTACCCAAGTGAAGAGGAAAGTTGGAGAACAACTTTCAACCTACAATCTGTTATTAGTGTTACAGTGAATGTATAGTCCTTTGTCACTGATATTCAGATTGAACTTGAGGCATGGACTTGTCATCCTCTACCAATGTTCAATCCATGTTTCTTGAACCAGAGCAGACTATCTAAGATATATGCAAGCTCCATATCATATAATTTCTCACATGTACATGGCCATGTATTTCTCAATCTCGCTTATCAAGTGGTCAGGATATCATACTCCCTTAGGAGGGACAAATTCCATATCTATCACTCACAGTCAAGTCCCCATGTGTCAAAGTCACCCAATCATCGCCATCATAACAACCCATATTTCAGGATTGCGTTTGATGATGTCAAAGTGTACCCAACCACATGTGACGAGTGTAGTGATTTCAGGTCTAAGAACCACAGTCACATCCAATACTATAAGAGGTGATCCTGACTAACCAAGTGTGGTTTCCATGCACCACTTTTACAGTGGGTATGTCCGATATACTGTTCTCTAACATGTATTTTTTTGTTTGGTTTGATATCATTTATCATGACTGATGAGATTCTATCATGAACCAACACACACTCTAGTTTTTTGTATTATTGATGTCTATGGTTATATACACAATAAAAACCAACTAGGGACATAACAAGAATGTATACTCTTAACATCCATTTGATCTCATTGTTCAAGTCCTCAACCCGAAGACATACATCATTGAGTAATACAATTCTTTAGACATCTAACATGTTATATCATTATCTCAAGATAGATTAAACATATAGACAAAAATTGCCTTTATTATTATTCAAATCATTTACAAAGTATGCCATTACAATCATCATATGACTGGTTCTATGGGCATACATACCAACTCTTTCCCCATCTAGGATAAAAACTGATAGGAAATCTAGACATAGAATTAGTAAGGGCTATGATGATTCTGCACCATGTATGAAACCAAGATAACTCTAAAAAGGACACACTATCCTCAAAAGTTGGGCACCATCCTAGGGTAAAGCAGGTTAAACAAGCATGATTCATAGCCTTTGACATACTACCTTAATCATTTAAACTATTAGGTGTCCAATCTTTCCCCTTCTTTTAATTTTTATTGTGTTGATTCATCTTTAGAGGGAAAGAGATCAAATATGCTATCCACCCCATGTTTCTACTGGGATCGTCCCATGATAAAATTGGAAATTTCTACCATTCTACGTAAGCTAAGGTAAAGTATACTCTTATCTAACCTATGTACTCTTATCTATCCTATACCCCACTTCCCAGGTAAAAATCCTAAAACCCTGGGGAATAATGTAGGAAATAGCCAACAGAAGATATATGGAAGATCAAGCATATCCAATTAATACTTCTCATGAAAGAGGAAATAATATACTTTTGTTATTATAAGTGGTTTATGTGTCTATTACTTGTTAATTGGGCTTAGGCCCATTGTATCTATAATTCAATGTATTATGCAAAGTACGCTAATGTGAGGATCAAGTTACCCAATTAAGTGTATCCATGTATCCCTAGACTCTAACATATAGAAGACTTAAAACATATTTATAGATAGTCGAGAATATTGTTATTTCATTCTATATGGTATTAGATGCATGGTCATAATCCTACTCCTTACAAACTCCCACTCTTCCCTTCTTCTCTTTTCTCCTCTCTCTTCCTAAAGGCAACCAACTTTATCAACAAGTAGTCAATAGCCCATTGTAAGGAGGCGGGATCAACCCCTTACTAAAAATTTGAAGAATAAAACATTCATTCCAAACACACTCAAAGGTATGCTAGAATAGGTGCAAAATTTTCAAACTTCAATAAATGGTATTCAAAACAACCAAAGTATAACAGCGGAATAAAAATAATGACTATATTTAGTTTTCACAAAAGATTACAAAAGTAAATCATAATATCCCACAAGGGTTTACATGTATGATACAACATAAGGATCTAAGTAGAGGGAAGTCTAAACCATAAAAACTTTGTCTCCAAGCTTTAACTCCTTAAGCTAGTCCAAAACTTCATGCATTATCATCCAAGTCCTTTACCTAGGGTTGGAAGCATACCCCAGTAAGAAGAGAAAATAGATGACATCCACAAAGGCCAGTATGTGCATACTAAATAGAAAATTGAGAAATATATGGAATAAAGGACATCAAATATAAAAGGCTTCCCATAGAAAGGATAAGGACCAGCCAAATGGGTATCAAGAGAAAAGTAATTGAAATCATATGATAACAAAAGAATACTTTCCATTAATAAAACATAAAGATTGTGCCACACAAGCACATGTAAAGAATTAGAGCACACACCCTATATCATCAACCTGCATGCATGTGAGATAAACATAGCCTTAGAACAATATAAAGACAAAGGTGGTCAAGAATCATACATCTTGAAACCTGATAGAGAAAGGAATACTGCCAATCTCCCAAATATATAAAACATGGTCCAAGAATCACACATATTGCCCTGGGTATGAGGTTCCTTTCCATCCCAAAAGAGCAGGAAATATCACATATGCTCGACAAGAAATAACACATATTCCATAAAAACCAATGCAATTACACTAATGTAGTTACTAAATCACATAGCAAGTTAAATGTACAGGAAAGTAGAAAGTATAGTCATAATATATAAACTAGTCACCACATAAGTGACCAACATATACATCCACCTCATCAGTGGGCAAAAGACATCACATGTCATCTTTTAGAGTTTCATCATGAACAAAGAATAAGATAATAGTTCAAAAGAATATCCATGATCACATGATCAATATCAAATAAGGTAGTTCACATGAACCATGATTTTTAAAAGAAAAGACATTGTGTATAGGCTAATGTCCATAGGATAAAGAGAATGAATAAGCATAGGCAAATTGGTCAACATAGAAGAATAGGGGATACATCATACCTCAACTTCATAGTCTAAAGAATCCACGTCAGTCCTAGATCTAAGCCTAGGCCTCCGAAGAACCTCTAGGGAAGGTGGACATGTCCACTAAGTAAGACTCCTAAGCTTAGAGAGGCTGGTTTCACCAACAAAGCTCCTATCTCGAGCAAGAAGAACCTTCTCCACTTTAGAGGTGAAAAACCCTAACAAAAGAACATGGAGATGAGGTGTTTATGAGTTCTAGGTGGGGTTTCACCATGGAAGGCCATGGTTTCGACCTGGAGGAAGGTGGAAGGAAGACTAACAATATGAAAATAGGGAAGGAAAGGAGGATACTTACTAGTTTTGGTCAAAATCACCAAGGAGGAGCTTAAGAAATCCTAAATAGAGAAATTTGGAACCCTAAGAGCCTTCTTCACCAAGGTAGGCACCTCCTTTTACCTTGGGACAACACCTTCATGGTAAAAAAGAGTAGGAATTATGCTCTAAGTTAGAGGAAATAAAGGAGAGCAAGAGTTTCAAATTGGGAGTTGGGAAGGGGTAGATATGGCTATATAAAGAAAGAGGTCAAGTATGAGGTGTCTATAAAACTTTCCATGTGTCATGTATAAGGGTGCCCATGGACATGCAAGCCTTTATATATAAGGAAGAAGTCAAGAACGAGGTGTCAAGTTATTTTCTATGTGTCTAATGCTAAGGGTTCCTATGGAAATGCAAACCTTTATGGATAAGGAAGAAGTCAAGCATGAGGTGTCCATGGAGCTTTCCATGTGTCCTTAGCCCAGGGATTTCATGGCCATGTAAGAGGACAGCTCATAGAGGCTTCTTGAATATCAAATGTTAGTTTATGGACACTTATAGGCCATCCCAACTGACCTTCAATCAAAGAAATAACCCCATTGGTTGGTAGCTTCTAAAGATATGCTCATTTATAAAGAGTGTAATCCCTAAAATGCCCTTGGAAAGAAACACCTTCAAACCAAGGTGCAACTAGGCTCCCTATGGTTCAAAAACTCGATAATGGTAAGGTAATATATAAGGATTATAATGCATGTGACAATTTGCAAAGAAAACCTCCCAATTGGGTAAATTGTAGAAAAGTCCAGAATGTACCTAAAATTGCATAACTTGCACAAACAACATCCAAATTGGACAAAACGTCATCCACAAGTTATCTTTGATGTGTTGAATATGAATTTGCCTATATTTCCATGTTTTGAAGTTATATAATCACATTATTCATTCCTTATGCCATTTATTCATTTTCTCTCTCCTAAACTTATCCTAATATTTCAAGGTTGTCCAAATTAGATGAAATCTGACATGTAGGCTAATTTTGATATGTAGATTTTGAATTTGAAGTTTGTTTCCAATTTTGATACTTATTTTTATGAGATATTTCATATCTCCCATTAACATCCCATTATCTAAATTATTCATCCAATTAAGTTCCTTATGTTCATATTACCACCAAAATGAGTTATGTATCCATTATAAACCTAATATTAATGTTAGAACATTAGGTTATATTAAGGTGATATATATATGCATTATCTAATTGGGGTTATACTGAACATCTATTTAGGTCTAACCTTCAACAATGTTTGGATAAGTCCAAAATGTCAACTTCCAGGGTAGGGTCTGAGATCTAGTATGTTACCGCACACTACCCCTTAAAGGATTTCATCCTCAAAATCAAAAAATTCACATATAAGAAAACAACTTATTCACCACCACTTAAAGGATTCATTTTATTATGTCAAAACTATTCTTTAGGTACAAATTGTTCAACTACACTTCCTTACATCCAACTACATAAGAATCATGCAAAAAAAAGAAACGTAACTTGTAAAGACTAACTATGAACTATGGGTTAACTTGATCTTGTCCATCCTCAAATAAGTCTTTACACCTGGGAGACTAGTTTAACATATTAAGGTCCCTAAAGATAAATCATACATATGTCTAAGGATATTATTGCCTAAAAGCATGCTATTTTGAATAATTCATATCAGCTCAGGCCAAGCCGATATCATATAGATTCGAGAGTCCTTGTAAACCAAGATAGTGGTGTGGAGGAAAATCTTGCCAGTCCCCGAATCCTGATCCTTTCTAAACACCTTTGCTTTCAACTTCATGTCCTAGTAGCTTCCTAAAGGCCAAGCTAAACAACCTCAAGTTACTATGGTTACTTATGCATCTTTTACTTGTAAGTATTTTAAGGATCTATTCATCATTATTCTAATGTGAAACTCTATGATCCTAAATCAACCCTTCAACATCTATTGATCAACTCTAGGGAAAACATGTCACTTAAAGGTAAGGCAAGGATTCAAACTAGGGAGAGAAAATTGAAATTGTCAGATTCTGACTACTATGGGCTCTGATACCATGTTGTAAGGAGGTGGGATCACCCCCTTACTAAAAATTTGAAGAATAAAACATCCATTCCAAACACACTCAAAGGTATGCTAGAATAGGTGTAAAATTTTCAAACCTCAATAAATGGTATTCAAAACAACCAAAGTATAGAAGCGAAAGAAGAGCAAGTCAGATAGGATCATAGGCATACAGTGACCGGAATATGCCTTTCTAGGAGAGGTCCCGGAAAGAACCATTTTCCTGGCTGGGATTTCCTTCGGTATCTAATAACTTTGCTTCTACTCGCCGCTGGTGCACCTCTCCTAACTATTGCCCATTTATTCCGGAATAATATTTTTTGGAGGGACAATTTTACATATTTCTACCAAATCCGTCTATTATCTGTATTATTCTCTGGTACCATTTCTCAGAGCAACTATTTCTCAATTATCTATATTATGCTCTGGGAAGCCCAAGTAACCCCTCTATTTATAGGTGGGGTTTGAGTTCAGGTTCCCAGTCTATGCGGGAGTGGAAGGGACTAGAAGAACTCGAATGTTTGCAATAATTCTAGAATTTTCGCAACCTACAACAGCCAAAATGATTTTTTGGCAATCCCAGACAGTCGTTTCACACTAGTCTTAGTTGTACATGAATTTGGAAAATCATTTCCCAACAATGTTAAACATTCATTTCCTTGTGCAACAAGTATTTCTTAAGAGAAACAAATAGGGAAACATCTAGAACCTTCCCCGACCGAATTGGACCATCTCGCCCATACGAGACGGATGTCTCACTGACCCAAACGGTCGTATGCTGATCCGAATCGAGCCAGTTTGGTTGGGACAGTTTGTTCCTTATCCAAATTTAATACAAAATCGGCTTGACACCCAAACGCCCATCTCAACTCTTGAGACGACCATTTGGCACCTCCAGATGCCTATCTCAACACTTGAGATGGGCATTTGGCAGTGTTATTATCCTATTTGTTGTGTGAATCAAATACCTAAATACTTTAGTACTTAATTCAAATGTCGTTCCAAGATTTGAACTCCTGTTCTCGGTCAACACTTATGTGTGTGACCCTATAGGTCCCATATCACGTTGGCAGTGAATGTCCATAACAACTTATGACATTACATGCAAAGAGTGGTGCCTAGCCGCACACCATTGCTACCCAAGTAAATGGAAAAATTGGGAAACAACTTCAACCTACAATCTATGAATGGTGTTGCCGTGTTTGTATAGTTCCTTTGTCACTAATGTCCATATTGAACTAGAGGCATGGAAAAGTCAAACTCATTATTATTCAATCTTGTCCCTTGAACCAAAAGCATACTATCTGAGATATATGAAAGCTTAATATCATATATTTACTCACATATGCATGTCCATACTTTTCTCAGTCTTGCTAACTAAAAGGTTGTAACATACATGATCTTGGACTCTACCCTACAACTTTGATGTTTTAGGTTTGGCAAAACAAGGTTGAGGGTTAGACCTAAAAAGATGTTTAGTAAAATCCTAATGATCTAAAGCATGAATATATCACCTAATGTAATCTCATATGTCACATAATTCAAATTGATGATGATATGAAGGTAAACATTCTAATTGGATGATTAATAATGAACTAATGGGCCATATGACATATCTCATAAAAAGAAGTCCCAAAAGTGAAATCTAAGTTAAAAATCGTGCTTCTTGGGTCCCAATTACCTTGGGAGTCAAGTTTCACATTATTCACATAATAATAATAAATTTAATTCATTTAGAAAAAAAGATCTAAGTTTTGCCCAAAATATCAAATAAAATAATAAATGACTCCAAAAGAGGAAAATAATCTTGGATCTATAATCTACATAATAAATATAGCCTTTGGGTGAATTTTCATCCAATTTGGAGAAAGTTTGCTTAAAAGGTGAAATCAGAAGAGAGAAAGTGTGTAGAACCTTTAAAATATTAAATAGATGCTCAAACAACTCCAACATGTAAAATTGATGGCAAATTCATATTCAACACACTTAAGTTAAATTGTGAATGAAGTTTCACCTAATTTGGATAATCCTAATTTCATTAATGCATGAGGAAAGAGAAACTAAGTTTTAATTAATTAATGCATCTAAACTCATCAAAAGGAAAATCTTACTATAAAATCAGAATCTACATATCTTAATTAACATATATGCACATTTTCACCTAATTTTGGTTAATGTTTCGACCTTTAACTGAAGAGAGAGAAGAAAGGAAAATAATGTGACCCCACTTTATGGAATTATTCAATTTAATTGTCACACAGTTTGATTTTTCTTATTTTCTAAAGTTTAACCGTCACGCTGCTTTCCTAATCATATTGAATTTTGACTTAAATGTCAACTGTCAGATTTTTGATCCAACGAACTTTAGTCATCTTCTTCCTCCGATTTTCCTTTTTCTCTGCAACTACAGTACCCACATTTTTCCTTTCCTGATTTCTCCCTCTCCTCTGTACCTCTTTCTTTGATTTCTTCTTCTTTAGTTTCCTCATCTATTTTCGATCTGTTTGATCCCTATTTTCCTATTCTTTCATCCCCTCTACATTTCAATCATCGAGAGTCTCTCTCCGCTTCCCCTATTTTCCCCCTTCTTTCCTTCTTCGCATCGCCCTAACACCTCAGACTCCTCTATAAATACTGGTCCACCTCTGACGTATCACCTACTACTTGAACCACAGCTTCTTTGTGTTTGTATTTCCCCCAGAAACCTTTGACCTACTCACATGGCTGTCGGAGGACCCTTTGAGCTCGTATGAAGGCTTCAGACCAACACGTGGGATGGAGAGTGCTCAAAAAGTTTCTTAGTATCCCCTAGTTGGTGCCTCACAATATCAATTACGCTCTAGTCTCATGTCTACATTTCCCCTAAATTTTCGTGGTTCTCTTCTTCATTGCAATTTGCAATTTTAAACCTCGGTCCTCTAGTCTTCTCGCTCGGTCTACTTTCAAAATTGTAGTAGCTAGCTCGCTGGTTGTTTTGAGCCTCATTTCTGCCTAGTCTTGTCCCATTTTTCCTTCTGGGCTAGCTTTCTATTTGGGCTTCCATAGCTGAAGGTCCCCTTCTATCACCTGGGCATCTCCGGACTCTAACTTGGGGCCCCTAAGACCGCCACAGAGTGAGGAGGTCATCGTGCATCTTTGCTTTGAGTACCATGGTTGTTTTGCGGGCTTCCGCTCTCTTCCTGGAGGTCAAGCCACATGACCATGTCATGGGGGATGCTTGGGGATGAATCCCCTATACACTTTCTCGGTAATTCTGTCAAATTTTCTTCTATCGCTGTTTTCCTCGACCAGGCGTAGTTCTGTCTTTTTGCCCCATTTTCCTTTTCTTTCTTGTGCCTAGGTTTCCTAACCTGGTTGAGAGGTCAGCCAAGTTGGCCAGCCCTGATTGGGCCAACTCAGAGCCGCGACCCTTTCCCTCTCTCTTCTCTTTTGCAACTGATTTTCTGACTTGGAATTTATGATTGGCCAATCTTTGAAAATTAATAACTAATTAAATATTGCTCAGACAATTATGGATAAATACTTATTGGAATCAAAAAAATAAGACCAAACTAATGATATCAATTTTGATGGATAAATACAATTTTTATTAACATGTGTTTCCAGTGGATCTAATTAAATCGGAATTAACTTGTAAAATTCATAACTAAATATTTATAAGTCAAGATGGTGGCTATGGTTCCTCTCGAAGCGTGAGGCAGTGGCGATCAAGGAAATGTCCATGTGGATGAAGGAGATGGTGATCCTCTCAGTCGAAGGACAAATAGCATCCCTTTGGTAACTATGGGCCTCAATCTATCTTTCTCTTCCACTCCTCATAAGCACCAAGAGGTGCAGGCCCAAGGCATGAGACATACAGAGAACGTTTCCATGGATGTGGATAATGCAAGCAATCCCTTGCACTTCCCACCCCTGACTAATGGAAATCAAGGCACAAGCGCGGTACAGGAGACGTCCCGGGTCTCCTACAAGGACTCGATGGGTAGGAGTAATGATAGTAATTCCCACGATTTCATCCAAATTGACGTCGACATATGTAGAGAAGACTTGTAGATAAAGTACATCGAAATCTCGAATGAACAAGGATTCCTGGCATTCCGTATATGTCGAGAAGCACTATAAGAATTGCTCAAACCATGAAAATACACCTTGATCATCAAACTTCTCTATAGGGAGATTGGCTATCTCACTTTTAGAGATAGGATCTCGGTGCTCAGGAAACCAATAGGAGGCTTCAATCTGATAGATACAGTGAACGACTTCTTCATCGTCCAATTACAATTAGAAGATGACTACATCAATGCCCTTGTCGGGGGCCCATGGCCAATATTTGGCTCTTACCTCACAGTGCAGCGATGATACCCAAACTTCTCCCCAAACATTGCCACACCTCCGTGGGTAGTTGCCTAGATTCGCATCCCTAACCTTCTAATCCACCTCTATCAGGAAGTCATGTTGAAGGAGATAGGAGATCGTCTAGGAAAGACAATCAAAGTTGACCTCAACACAAAACAAAAAAGAAGGGGAAGATTTGCATGTATTTCCATTGAGATAGATATGGCAAAACCCCTAGTCCCGAGAATCCTAATAGATGGACAAAGATACAACATCGAATATGAGAACATACCATACATCAACCTACAATGCGGAAGAGCAGGACACCTTGAAAAGGACTGTAGAAAGAAACTTGATGCTGAAATTGAAGTAAGGAAAGCGAGCCTAGAAGCAGGAAACCTCATCTCGAAAGCCCACAAAGATGTGAGGGATTCACATAATCTATCCATGCACGCCCACTTCCCTGTAAGACAAAGAAGCCAATGGCAAACACAAACTAGAAACCTAGCATGTCAACCACCAATAGATTCCATGGCCTGGAAGAGGAGAAGGAGGACAATGAATTAATGAAGTTATTG
Source organism: Alisma plantago-aquatica (assembly GCA_963693085.1). NCBI lineage: Eukaryota > Viridiplantae > Streptophyta > Magnoliopsida > Alismatales > Alismataceae > Alisma > Alisma plantago-aquatica. The sequence continues at coordinate 1,209,987,521 of OY856410.1, read as the reverse complement.
ATGTCGATAATGTGGCTTCCAGAGTTACAAGAAATATCAATTGGAACCAATTTAAAAAAAGGGAAGTAGGAGAAAAAAATTGTCGCCCTCTAGTCCACCAAGACGCAACAGTCCAACCCGCTCCACTACACACAACCGCTGAAAACATCCCAAGGACAGACCAGAATGCCAGATCACACAGTGGCTTCGCGGGTAGGTGATGAAGTTCTGACAGGTAGAGCAGCACATACACACCCTTTTGTCTCAATAGTTTTTCACATGGGGAACCAAGGGCACTGAGAAAGCAACTATGTTAAATATAGAAGTCTAACGAAAAATAGTGTTGGGATCCACCTTCGCAATAGGAAGGTGATCAATGTAGGTGACCCAAGTCGTGCATCAACAAGGAAGAGAGGGAAGCCCTCCCTCATACATGATTTGGAGAAGGTAGCATAGGAGATAAGAACAACCACCTTGGATGAAGGTGATCAATGAATTTGCTCAGCTGGAATGTTCAGGGTGTCTGTTATGATGACACCTAGAACACGATCAAAGAACTCGTTAGTAGATATAGTATTTTAGTTCTAAGAGTTGATGAAACAAGATGTCGTGGCCCAACAGCCAACTCGATCATCAAAAAGCTAGGATTCCCACAATCCCACCGGGTAGAAGTGGTTGGATGCATTGGGGGAATTTGGGTCCTCTGGAAAGCAAACATGGGAGTGGAAATCCTCCTCTCCCACAAGCAATTTGTACACTGCTATGTTGACAAAAAATTCCTCTGCACCTTCGTCTACGGAGGCACAACAAGAAGCTCGAGGAAACTTCTATGGAACCATCTCATCTTAATGTATTCCTCCATATCCCTTCCATGGGTTGTGGTAAGAGACTTCAATGTCATCATGCTTCAGTCTGAAAAGTTTGGAAGCATGGCTTTTGACAAAGCCAATAGTAAGGACTTCATTGATGCTACAAAAGATTGTGACCTCCAAAACTTAGGTGCATGCGGGGCTAGGACTATGTTTCGGAGGGGCCTCCTACATGAACGGCTTGACAAGGCTCTAGGGAGTAAAGCTTGGATGGAATCTGAGTTTGTAGGCCCAGTGTCGGTGCTGGAAAGAAATCACTCAGACTATGCACCAATCCTAGTCGCCACCCCTGACCCAATTGCAAGAAGAATCCTATTGTGCGAGCAGGAGCTAGTTGGGAGAAGATGGATGGCTTTAATTCCTTCTTACATCAACATTGGGACATTGACTATCCCCTCTGCCAAGAAGGCCCGAACTTCCTCAGCAAAGCAACAAAGTGGGCTATAAACAACAAAAAGTTTGACTGAAGAAGAAAGGACTCTTAGGCAACAAAATAAGGTGGAATCAATTGGAACTCTCGGTCCATTTTGATTCATCCTCAGTAAAAGAAATGGTTGACTTCCAAACCAAGCTGGAAGCTATCCTAAGATGAGAGGAGATGAACTTGCGGCAGCATGCAAGGTTTGATTGGGTGGCGCTAGGAGATCACAACATGAAGTAATTCTACGTGGTGGTGAAGGAACGAAGACGGAAGAGAAAAATTACACGCCTGAAAGATCAAGACGGTGTATGGTTAGAGGAAGGTGCTAATTTCAACCACCTTATCCTATCTCTTTTCTCTAATGTGTACCAGGAAAATGCAATGGAGATGCATCAGTAGGTGAGTACTACCTTCATAGGTGTCTTCCAGGCCCTATCGGCACATGAAACAGAACAATGGGGGTAACTCGACTACCGATGAGATTTGGCACGCTCTCAAGATGATGGCACCATTGAAGGCCCCTGGCCTAGATGGAATGGACGCCTCTTTTCTTCAACACAATTGGGTACATCTCAAACAACAAATTTGTAGCTATGTCCAAAACCCTTTCGACAGTCATCCCATTGACCCAGGTAGCACAGACTCCATGATGGTTCTCATTCCCAAACAAGCGCAACTGGAGTCTTGCTCCCATCTCCGGCTAATCTCCCTGAATAATGTATGCTCTAAACTCCTCTCCAAGGTTATCGCAGATTGAATCAAGCCTTACTTACCTGCATGGATCTCCCCATACCAATCAAGCTTTGTGACTAGATGGAAGATTGGAGACAGCATCGCTCTTGTTCAAGAAATCATACATTATATGGAATCCAAACAAGGAAGGAAACAATACATGACTCTCAAAATTGACCTGAATAATGCTTTCGACAAAAAGAATTGGGCCTTTGTGGAGGACACACTAATCAAGACTTTGATCCCTCACAAATTGGTGAACATCATAATGCAGCTTATCTCTTTGGGTACTACCTCAATTCTATGGAATGGAAGGACCATTGGAGATTTGAAACCTTCTTGTGGTGTCAAGCAAGGGGACCCCCTTTCTCCTTATCTATTTGTTCTATGTTTAGATCGTTTTAGCCAACTTATCACTGAAGAAGTCACCAAAGGCACATGGAGACCGATCCTCTTCACAAGATAGAAGCTCCAGTTCTCTCAAGTCTGCTTTGCAAACAATATGATTCTATTTGGAGAAGCATCTATTCAACAAGCCCAAACCATCCAATGAAGCCACAACCTCTTTAGCAAAGTGTCGGGTCAATGCTTGTTCAATGAAAAATCTTCCCTTTTCTTTTGAATACACACTTCAAGGCAAACCAGACGGAAAATTTGTAGGATCGTAGACATAAAAGAAACCTCATGTCTGGGAAAGCACCTAGGCATCCCCATCATACATAAAAGAAAGAGAAAGGAACACTTTCAACACTTAATAGAGAAGATATAGACTCAAATAAACTTCTAGAAGAACAAGCTTCTATCCATGGATGGAAGGGTTACTCTGACAAAGTTGATACTCCTCTCACAAGTGTGCTATACTATGCAATCCTTTCTACTCCTAGCTTCCATTACTGAAAAAATCAACGAAATAACAAGAAACTTCATCTGGAGTAACTCGCATGAGCAAAGAAAGCTACATATTGTGGCTTGGGAGGTTATTACCAAGACCCTCCATCATGGAAGTCTTGGAATCAAGGAAATGAAGGCCTTCAATGTTGCACTTATTGCCAAGATGGCATGGGAATACGTCCAGGAGAGGAAGGTCCCATGGGTCATGCTCATGTGTGCCAGGTACAGTCACAGGAGCACAACCAACTCTTCAAGCTCACACACATGGAGAAGTGTCCGAGAAATGATACCATTCATATTGAACAACACCACTAAGGCTGTCATCCCAGGAAATAATATTAATGTCTGGACAGATCTGTGGGTGGGTGGTGGCTCAATTCCGATAACTTGAACAGACATGCGCATTCTGGAGGATTTGCTGGACTTAAAGGTTGAATGCTTCATATCAGATGGTGGGATATGGGATTTTGATTTCCTGAACCATTGGTTCAAACAAAACACAGTTTATGACATCACCAAGATGCCACCACAAAGTACCTGATACGATAACGATAGATGGATTTGGTCACACATCATGGATGGTCAGTTCTCTACAAATTCTGCTTATAGACTGCTGAGTAATACTAATGACTCATTAAGACTCGACTGCTATGAAGAGATTTGGAAGCTACTGGTTCAATAGAGAGTCAAAACCACTCTGTGGCTCATCCACAAGAATTGTGTATTTACAAATGACCTCAGGACAAGAAGGAAACTTATAGAAGATGCAAGCTGTGGAAGATGTCAAGCCCTCACAGAGACTATCATGCATGCCATCCAGGACTTCCCTTCTGCAAGGAGAGTATGGTGGAATCTACTACCTTAGGAATCCTCCAATTTCTTCAATCATGAGTCAATTTTTGAATGGATAACTTATAACATGAGGACCCTAAGCAAGGTTAATGATTGGGGTCCTAGATTTGCCATAACGTGCTGGTGGGTCTGGAGGAACAGAAACCTCCAGATCTTTGAGAACACACCTATCCTGTCATCTGTTCTCGTGACTCAATGCTTATCAGATCTCAAATCCTCATACATTGCCTTCCAAAGAAGCAACTCCAGTGCCCAAACTCTGAAGAAATATAAAAGCCCAGTAAGGAGAATACATATTCCTCCAAAGGGGACCGTGGTGCAGGTTGATGCTGTAGTTAAAGACTCTCATGACCTAATAGAAACATGAATGGTAGCGAGATCAAGCCAAGGAATGTGGTTATATGGGCAAGATTCAATCGCTCACGACAAAGATTTGATGCGAGGAGAGCTGCTAGCTATCCGAGATGGCTTGGATTACGCAATAAAGTCCAACTTGCCGACATGAATCATCTCGACGGACTCCACCTTGGCGGAGATTTGGATCAATGGGATGGAGGAGACTCCACTAAAATACTACTGTCTAGTCTGTTGCATATAAGATTTCTTCTCTGAAGCCATCTCTTTTAAAGTGGTTTTCCTATGACAAAACCAGAACAAATTGGAAGACTGGCTTACCAATCAGTGCCTTAAGCAACCATACACCAGTCTGTCATGGACGAACTGCCCCGAACAGTTGCTCAAGGACTATCAAGAAGATCGCTTTCTCTCTCCGTCTACCTTTCATCTTGTTGTTAGCTTAATGTAGCTAGTTCGTTGGTAGATCACAAAAAAAATTATAAGTCAAAAAAATATAATAAAATATGTTTTAAACTGAGGAAAATATAACCTAAAACATGGCTTAGTTTTGACAACCTAATCCACTAATAATAAAAAGGTGATTTTTAGGGTTTTGAATAATTAATGGAAACCTAACCCTAATTCCACAAAAATGCATCATACATTCTTTGGAGGCCCATGCTTGGACCTAGAAGTGACTTTGGACTCTAAAGTTGAGGTATGTTGTAACCCCTATTATTCTATGTTGAGAAATTCACATATATTTCTTCATTCTCTTGGTCCTATGGACGTTGGCCTATACTTTATCTTGTTCTTTTGGAAAATATGCTTCATGTGAAGTACCTTAAATTATTATTGATCTTGTAATCATAGTTGGACATTATCTTGGTTTCTTACTTATACATTGTTCATGTGGAATACTATTTGATGATACTTGATATCTTTTGCTCACTTGTGAGGTTGATGTATATGTTGGCCACTTTTTTTTGTGACTGGTTTGTATAATCTGACTTGACTTTCTACTTGCCTCGACATTAAGCATGTTGTGTGATTCAATAGTAATAGAGTAGTGTAATTGCATTGGTTTTTGGGTAGATGTGTATTTCCTGCTCGGGGTAGTATGCTCCTATTATTTTTTGGATGGAGGTGGCCCCATACCCGGGTTTTAAATTTATGAGGTTTGGCCCACATTTATATTTATTGAGAGTTTGGTTATGTGCCAATCTCTATCAGGTTTCAAGTTTATGAGACTTGGCCGACTTTGTCTTTATATTATTCTAGGGCTATTCTTATCTCACATGCATGTAGGTTATTGATGATGATTGTGGGGTGTGTGCCATACTTTCTTGATATGTGCTTCATTTCCCACCATGGTAGTGGATGTATATATGGAACAATCATTTTAAATTGTTTTAATGGCAAGCATAGTTCAAGAAAGTAGTATTCAGTATATGGACAGAGAGGGTACCGCATAGAATATATGCATTATGCGGGAGTATATACCGGATTATATGTAGTTTTCGAATATTTTAATAAATTAATTATATAGTCAAGAAATGATATAAATAAATTATATAAATTCAAAGATTGCACACTCATATGTATGCATATAAACATATTGATAGGCTTGTATGATATGTTTATACATGTACATGTGCCTATATATGGAATGTGTTTGTAATATATTTACAAATATTTATGTATATAGATGTACTAATATGTGTAATATGAGTTTATAAATGTGAATAAATAAAAATTTATACATATAAGTAAAAATATATGTTTGTATATGTAGTTATAAATTATATGCATGTATACATAATATGTTAAATGACATTCATATAAATGTACAAATGTGTATGAAAATAGTTATATATATATATGTATATATATATTATTGACTATATATATGTATATATATATATTTAATATAAAATGAAGTATGTGTGCATATGTATTCTTGTATGTATGTAATGCATCGACATTAGCAATGAACTTTTCAAAAAGTGGAGTTCAATCGGCCGCTTATTCGGCTAAGTAGGAGTATATGCGGCCCATGACCAATTAATGGACTGGTTCGTAATATGTGGTGTGGTAGGGTGACTGAATAGGCATAATCAGGAGTATATGCAGACGTGCAGACCACTTTCCCGAACAGTGATGTCAAGTATCATTTTATGGTGATTCTTTTCTCTTGATACCCACTTGGGTGGTACTTTTCTTTTCTATGGGAAGCCTTTTATACTTGATGTCCTTTATTCTTTTATATTGCTCAAGTTTTCTTTTAGTATGCACATACCATCCTTTGTTGATGTCTTTTATTTTTCTCTTCTAGCTAGGGTATGCTTTCAACCCTAGGTGAAGGACATGGAGGACTTGGCATAAAGATGTGGACCTAGCTTAAGGAGTAAAAGCTTGGAGACAAAGTTGTTATGGTTTAGACTTCCCTCTATCTTAGATCCATATTTTGTATCATACATGTAAACCATATGTTGGATATTTTGATTTACTTTTGTAATCTTGTTGAGAAATTAAATATAGTCAACATTTTACTTTTGCTGCTACATTTTGGTTGCTTTGAATACCATTAATAATATTTGAAAATTTTACATCCACTCTATCATATCTTTTAGGTGCGTTTGAATTGGAGGTTTTATTGTTCAAATTTTTAGTAGAGAGATGGTTTCACTTATTTATAGAGGCCTAGGACATCATACTCCCATACGAAGGACAAATTCCATATCTATCACTCATAGTCAACCCATATGTGTCAAAGCCACCCAATCATCACCATTATAACAACCCATGTTTCAAAACTATGTTTGATGATGTCAAAGTGTACCCAACGACATGTGATGAGTGCAATGATTTTAGGTCTAAGAACCACAACCACCACCATCACTGTGAAACTTGACAAAGACTTCCATGAAGATGGCTTCCATGTGTTAGTATCACTGTGGGTCTGTCTGATACACTGTTCTCTAACATGTATGTGTGTTCTTTGTTTGATATCACCATATCATGACTAATGAGATTTAATCATCAACTAATACACACTCTGATCATATGTGTCATTGTTGTCTATCAACCTTCCACAATAACAACTAATTAGGGACATAATGAGAATATGTATATATACTCTTAGAATTTTTATGATCTCATCCACAAGGTTAGTAAAGAATACATATGTCATTGAGTAATATGATTCTCTAGACATTTACAATGTTACATCATTATCTCATAACTGACAAAATCACACTTCTAATGTTTTAGTTTGTTTCTATGTCAAGTTTCACATCATTTCAGCGTAACTATATGTCTCACATTCCATAAGAAAAGAAAATGAATGAAAAGACCAAAAATATTTAATTTATCATTAAAAAGAAAATATCTAATATATTAAATGAATAATGTAAACCAACTTATATGGATTTTGTGTATATAATGTACGTGAAGTTGTAACAAATAAAATCGTGGTGTAACACAAAGGGAAACAATGTCGTACATGCATGTTAAATATATAAAAATATTATCATAAAAGAAATAAAATCCGAAATTTGTTTTAGAAACACACTAATTAAAACATATGTAAATAATAACATTGCACTCGTACATACTAAATAATTAGATGCAAAACGTTAGTAGTAAAAAGTAGTATGAGAATATAATTTCCCCATCTTATATTATCTTTAGAGGATTTTACTAATATTATGGAATCAATTAACATGAATTGGGAAACTTAGTTACTATTATCCAAAAGAAACTAAAAATAAACATATTTGAGGATAATTGAAGAGAGACTGAGAAATTTAATGAAATATAGGATATTCTTTTCTTCTCTCATGAGAGGATAATTTTGAAGGGATCATAAATACACAATATAGTAACTCAATATAAACCATATAAAATTAATTTTAACATAGCTCAAACATTCATGTATATGAAATAATCCATTATACAATTTTCAAACTAGAAATTAATGTCAAATTTATTTCTCATGCATTCAATGGTCCAACTGCCAAATTCAATTTTAGTTGAATAATACTAGTATCCATAAAGAAATTATAAAATCATTTCACAAGATAATGTCAGAAGGATTCAAATAAAGTAAATGACATGTTGAACATTTCAAAAATGAAAACTGATGTATATTTTTAATTCTACTTGTTTTAATTAACCTATGTATAAAAAATTACTTTATTTAACATTTGTTTGGACCCTCAAATAAATTTGGAAAGAGAATATATAATTGAAAATGTTATTCTTAATTTTTTAATTTAATAAATTCCTTTTTATATGGTTTCTAATTTTCTTCTTATCACAATTTATTTTTCCTTTCCTTTTCCACGTGGTACTCTCTTTTCTTTTGATTCCTTCTCTCTCTCTCCCTTCCTCTTTTTCTTTATTAACCTTTCCTTGATTTCCCCTACAACTCTCCATTGATATTCACATTTTGATTTATTTATTTTTCTCCCTCGACTTTTTAATTTACAATATCCCATTTGACTAGTTGATGACGGTAATATATTTACCCCAAGACATGCACTGTCTTGATCATAGAGAGTGATTACCCACCACCGCAATGCATCTTCCCAAAGAAAATCATGCATGTTAACCTATATAAGATCCATCCAAGGACTTGTTTGATCACATACTTTGTCTCTGATACGCCCATCGATACCTGGTTATCATCATTCATCAACTCTTCACAATGGTGGGTCTTGAAACCTCTCACCCCATGAAGTCAACATGGTCGACTCAGGCGGAGATTTATGGGTATCAACCTTGATTAAATAAAAGTGATCTAATTGTTTACATGGACTATTTATGAATTGTTATTCTTGTTATAGGGTAAAATTTTCATTCAGTTAATCGTCTATTTTATTATAATGACTCATCTTTTGGTATGTTAAATCCTCTTAGAACTTTTTCTTTTGATCTTTTCCTTTTTTAATACCAAGCACTGCCTTTCCAAATATCTTAGGGTTTTTTCTAGTTGTATTTTTTTCACATACTCTGCTTTCGTTGAGGTCCTTTTCTTTTGTTATCCTCTCCTAGGTGTTGTTTTTTTTCAACCCACCCAGAGGTTGCATAGCCCCAGTTGTAGGACATGGAGGACATTAAACACAGACGTAGACCTAGATTGTGGATGAGAATATTAAAGGGATATTGAATTGAGATAGTTGGATATCCCTCTACTTAGATACCGATGTAGTTATTTTTCATTTAAATCCTTTATGGGTGATGATGATGTGCTTTTTTAAAATTAAATATGGTCATGATTTATCATTCTACTACTATACTTTGGTGCAACGACCCCACCTCCCGACAACCCCCAATTAAGGAAGGCGAAGAAGCTAGTGTCATTATCCCAAACAAGATCATATGATTTTGCAAATAATAAAAAATAATTAACAAATTCTACCAAAACTAAGCATTAGTAGTATATAATTTTTTCTTTTCACATACCTTTAAAAATATAGGATTTTTGAGCTTTACCTGAGGAGAGAACTAGCTAACTATATTCCTCGATACATAATTTATCCTTTTTGTTTATCAATTTCACCTTTTATTGAACATCCACTTTCCATTAAGCTTGTATATGTAACCACATATTATCCTAAAACACCGATAAACAAAATGTTAGTCAGTGTAATGAATTATATTGGTATGTGGGGGAAACAAAATATTTGCATCTAATTATAACAACATATTGCAACAAAATTATTGTTTAATAGATCAAACTTTACATCTTAAACATAACTACTCAATCTTGATTTATCCAAGCCTTTGTGTTGTACTTGCATTGAGAATGGATACTACCTCTCCCATACAGTAGATCGTTAATATCCCCTTTTGGTCCTACCCTAAAGGTAGATCAATACCTAGAGTTGTGTAGTCATATGATCCTACCCAAAGGTAGACCAAACCCCAACTCATGATAATCTGTTGATTCTACCCCAAGGTAGACCAATACCTATATCATCAATTTCTCACATATACACAAAGCTATAGAGGAGGATTAGGATCTGAGCTGGTCATGCACATATATATATGGTGATAGTCATAGTCGCTTTATAGATTGCAGTAATTACAATTCATCCAAGCATTTAATTTCATGCAATTGATTAAACCTCAGAAATCACCAGGAAACTATAGCGATTAGTCATAAGTGTAACCACATACCTTATTTTGAAGTCCTAAAACCAAGCGAGACATGTAATCCAATCAGGAAGTCCAATCACACAAATCAAGCAATCTTGATACTGAAAAGCATAACACCTAATTGTTATAATCGCATCCAAACATCTTTCTTTGACTTGGAATTCCATTCTAGGGTTTCTAATCCTTATTAGGGTTTTCTTAGGGTTTCTTGATTCCACTTTCCAACTTTACCCTTTTTAGGTCAACAAACCCTAAAAGCACTTTTCCACTCATAACACCATAATTACTCAAATTACACAACAACAAATACCAGATACCATGACATATTTGTCCGTCATATCAAATTTGTATTGTTGTATACAATCTCTCATTCACAGATGCGGGTTCTAAAATTGGGTCATTATCCTAAAAACTAACCGCTCATGCTCAGTGATTCCTGTTCTCACACGATAACAACCCTCTCCACATGCACTCCGTCCAGTCAGTTCTCTCGCCTCCCCCACTCCCCACTTTCCTCACGCTGGATTCCCCTATCTCCTGCCCTCTGTTCCCAATTTTGCAAAAATCTCCTCACCATTACTGCCCTCTCCACTCCAATTGCGTGCGTTTTCATTTTTTGGCACAGGATTCTTCTTCTTGGTCCCCCATTTTCCCATCTCCTTTGTGCTCCCACGTCTTCTCTTCTCTCCATCAAAATTCATCTCCCTCTCCCATCTATCCTTCTCCTACCCTCTCCCATCCGCATAAATTTGTCTCCCCTTTCCATCACGTTCCTCTCCATTTTACCTCTATACCTCTCACCAATTTTCACCCACTCTCTTTTGGCCATCAATCTTGTATGTTTCTGCCCTCGTCAAATCCCCTCATCCATGGTTTCTGATTGGGGGATGTAGCAGGCCTAAAATCTTAAGGTGTTTACATCGACTAGGCATCCCTGTTTGTTAGGATTTTTCTCAAAGATTCAGCATGGGAGGAAGTCATCAGATTGCATGTATGTGACTAGTAATCACACACAATTTGCATCTCTTCCCCTCTATCATCTCATTCTTCTCCTATCTCCTCACTTCCCCCAATTTGTTATACTCTTTATCCTAACATTTTGAATTAGGTATCCTGTTATCTGATAATCTCTTTAATTTTAGCTAAAGGTCATATCTATTGATTGGGGGCAATCACCCAAGTGAAGTATTTTTGGTGTTGATCGTTCATATTTTGTAAATGAATACTTTAGTGCTGATCATTCATAGTTTATGTACAATCTATCTCGTTCATGTTGTGCACTGTACTAAATCACTTGAAAAGTGACAACGAGAAGACAATTCATTACACATCAAGTGTAAGTTACTATTATCAAACCCACACACTCGAGGAGAATTCTTTACCTTATTTTTGAACCCCTTATCAAACAACATCTAGTACTGGTGTTCACTAAGATAAAGGTTTGAGCATCAAATTTTGTCATATATGCTACTATGCCACCTTATTTATATTACCCTCTTCTTACAAGTTCTTTCAATGGATAGGAGACATCAAAACTTATAGTAGAATTTGTAATGATAGTTCCTCTCCTCGAATAATATTACTAATATCTTTAGGGGATACACATAGACATGCGGAGTCTTTAGTATGATGTCAGGCCAGGCTGTCAAATTCATAGATCATCCCTTTCCAATGTGCAAGGAATGGATTGTAGGTTCTATGCTTTTTGTGTGATAATACTTGGAACATCTTCACTCAAACTAACATCAGTCTCTTTATATGCTAATATTTGGAATATGTTCATTTAAACTAATCGTCCTCCTCACCACTCCCGAAAACAAAATTTAATATTGCTGGCTCTATTTATGTAGCATGTTCGAGATCGTGATCTTAAAACAGAAATTGATATCATCATTACGTGCTGACATAAATTTGATTTTTTTTTCACATGTTGGATGCCAAAAATACTTAACTTGGGTGATTGCCCCCAATCCATAAAGTGTTTATTCTTGCTAATTTCGTATTGATTGTTTATATTTTGTAAATGATAGTTCATGGTATTCTGGCTATTCTACCTCGACTGTTGGTGACAACTTCTGTCAAGTGGGCGTGTAGCATCAGTGGATTACAAGTTGACAGGTAAAATTCTACATCAACCTAATTTACAACCTAATTTAGTGTATATTTGTTGCTAAATTTTTTCATGTATAAATTTCATGATATTAATATTAATAGGACATCGATGATTGAGAAATGTTTCTAATTGTATACTGTTATGGATAGATCTAAATTATTTGTGTAACAAATACGATACGCCAATGCTAAAATTCAGTTTTTTTTTCTTTGTACATGTACTACACATAGGATCTACTGAGGCTTAGATTGTTCTTTCAAAATATTTCTTGGGACTTCTATTTGAAGGTACACATATTTGATAGCACATTGAGTATATACACCCCCGTTTAATTTTTTATAATTATGATCTTGAAAATTGATTTTTATCGTTAATCTTCTGTAATAAATTTGTGTATTGAGTTATATTATTTTCATAAGTGTGTTAGGAATATAACCGAATTTCAAGTACCGTCCTTTGTTTGATTTTTCTAAAAATTAGCATAATAGTCTTGGATCTGGATGGAACTAAATGTTAACCAAGTTTCTATTTTTCTCATGCCTTCAATTTTGTCTTTGTGACCTTAATTTCTTTAGGATTTCATTAAGGCCATTGTCTATTTATCTTGTTGATTTTACTTGTTTTGACAAATATCATTTTTAAGTCAATATGGAATGGTTTTTATGAGCATAAATGAAACTTCTAAACTTGTAAGTTCAAACCAAAAGTTGCAATGACATACTCACCTAATTAGAACAATGGAAATTTTAAATAATGTAGCTAGATATATAGAAAAGCCTTTTATTCAAAATTTGAAGTTATTTCTAAAATCCTATTGCATCTACTTTATATTGGAGCATGACCCCATGCTAGATTGATATTATTCCAATTAATAATTTAGACTCTTGATTTCTATTTTTTTTCTTGTACAAAATCCTACACGAGACCTTATATTTAGTCTTTTTATTGACATGTTTGTAAACTTTTGTTAATTCATACTTTTCTTGGTGGCTAGTTAGACCTTCCCATCAGTTAGGTTCCTTGGGAACCCAGGTGCCTAGGTGGGTAAGGTTTTAAAGTGTCTTAGGCGTAACGAGACATTTTTCACATAAAGAGGCAAGGCATAAGCATCGAGGTGTTTGAGGCGTAAGCCTCAAAATATGTATGTGGCGTTCATAAATTAATAAATATATATGTGTAGCCCCACAAACATATACATATATATTATATTCATATATATATAAATATAATAAATATGTGTGTACAAAACATAAATATGTATATACAAGCAAAACAAAGACTAGATACAGATTGTTTATGTAACTTAATAAAGATAAATAGAGATTAAAGTCCACTATGATACTATAATAAATATTTAGCAAATAATGAGTATCAAAGTTTTTAATATTAGATCCATATTAGAATAAGTAAGAACAAGGAACCAAAATTAGTTAACAATGAAATGACATTCACCGGCACAGTAAACAAAAAGGGTAGCAAACAAAGAAGTTTCATAATGAAGATCTATAGATCTCAGTCAGAGAATAATAGTTATAATTTCATTGATAAGACAATGATAATTGACCATGAAAACATGAATAGAAAATTTTAATGAAATGTTTGCAATAATCTTAGAAGTGGAAAAGTTGGTGGGTAACATAAGACATTAACATCCACAATTGAGGCTTGCACCTCAGCTAAGCCTCAGTGCTTTGAGGCGAGCCTCAGACATTTCGAGGAGCAAGCCTTAGTCTAGGGCAACAAGGCATAATCCTAGAGGCATACTTAGGATAGCCTCACCTCGAGGTGTAATCCTTGAGAGCCTCAAGGTAGGTTTTTTAAAACCATGGGTGGGAGCCTAGGTGTTTCTAGGCAATTTTCATATTACATATATAGTTAAATTTTACCTATAAAAAGGAACTATATTCAAATATATACACTACTATGTACATTTTCATGGGTTATCCTTAGTCTTAATTAATTGTAACTTGACTTATATCACACCTAACATGATCCACAATAGACAAATTTGCCCTAATTTCACGTATCTCGATCTAAATTAGACCTAATTTTACGTAGGTTTACCTAAGTCGGCCTAAGTAAAACTTAATTTTACCCATAGTCGTTAAGGCATCCAGGCCCTAGGCACTTTCGAGGGGGAGCCTAGGCAGGCGCCTTGATAACTAAGATTTAACCTAGATTTTTGTTGTATTGGCAAACATCATTTTTAAGTCAACATGGAATGGTTTTTCATTAGCATAATTAAAACTTGTAGTTATAAGTTAAAATTAATTTGACATAACATGACCTCAGTAGAACTAAATTCCCCTAATTTGTCTAGTATTGACTGAAATGAGAATTGATTTGGCATAAATTAGACTTAGGTAAACCTTAAAATAACTAAAGTCCCTCTACTTTGATCTAATATAGACCTAAATTGACCTAATTTGCCTTACTTGTGTCCAAGTAGACCTAATGCAGTGTAGCATGAAAGAAGTAGAGCTAGCTTCCCCTGATTTGGCAAAATTAGACCTAATTTGCCCACAACAAACCTATTTTCTGCAAACCAGAATCGTTGCACAAAAATACACTTGATTGACCCAAAATAGACCAAACTTTCCTTATTTACACCTGATTTGTTTTAAATTAGATTTATTTCCACCTTTGAATACCTAACTTGATATAATATGACAAAAATTATAACCTAATCCATGTTAAACTATCTCCAGATTATCATTGATTTTTCCATTATTACACATCTTTCTTTAGGCATTTTAACCTAGAGGTTTTGTTCTATGCATTCAGTTTCCATATTGCAAAGTCATATGACAACTTATAATATTTGATCTTAGTATTTGTTGCAATATAGAGTATCTGATTAGTTATATGTTGGAATTTTTTCTCTAATAACAATTCTCCCCGCTCAATATTGTGTCTTGCAATTTTGATTTTTTAGCATTGCATGGTTTATAATGAAAAGGAGCTCTATTCAGCCCAGGGAATTGAATGAGTGTTATCTGGAATTTTACGCCTATCTACATATGAAAGTTTGGATTTCTTGTTGTTGTATACTTGTTTACCTTTTTACATTGAATGTTTATATGTACTCCGATTTTTTCCCAGTGTTATGCTAACCAGGTTTGATATTTATGTAATATTTATAAATAAAATCATTGAGTAAAAAATTTCATGTTTATTTGTGAAATATAGTTAATTATAGTTTGTATCTTTGTAGGATTCAATGTCTGAAATAGATAATAGCTGGATGAAAACTAAAAATAGGTTATCAACAGAATACGAATGGCATTGAAGAATTTATTCAATTTGCATCTGGAAATGTAAAAGTTGATGGATTAATACCTTGCCCTTGCATTAAATGTAGACTCAACCAGCAGACCATTTATCTATTATGGTGTTTTGAATGAAATTTTAGAGTTGAGATACATTGGTGGAGGACGAGCTCATATTTTTTGGTGTGAGTGGTCGGACATTCATAATGAAGGAACAGGATTCGAACAGAAAAATACGGTCTTGTTAGTTTAAATAAAAACTGCAAGTTGAAAACTGATGAACCATATATACTAGCATGCCAAGAAGAACAATGTTTTTATGCCCGTGACCTTTCTACAAGTAATTGGATTGTTGCTACTGAATCACCACCATGTGACTTGTACAATGTGACACATGGAGATGAAAGTATTATTGATGATGAAAGTGCATTTCAAGAAAGCACATCAAATTTATCTTCATCTTCAGCGTTCCCCTCAGATGCATTTGATGTTTGTCATTGGAAGAGGCATGATATAGTGAAGACTTTGTCCATGAAAGCTACAAAGAAAAAAAAGGATGGCTGGAAAAAGATGGACAACATATATGGGAGACAATAAACTGAATTTATAATTTATTAATGTGTATTTTCTTTATAGACTTTGATTAATTTTATTAATTTCTTTATGAACAATGATGGATGTTGTGTCCCTTATTTCATCTACCATTTTGGCATTTTTATAAACAATTGATTATAAATGTTGCCTTTGATTGCTTCTTTTGATATTTTCTTGGATCATTATCCTTCTAAATAATTTGATGAGATACATGTATGAAATATGGTCAATCTGTCTAGTACCCACAATCAATTTGCAGGTAACAATGAGATGCTAATGGATGGCCATGGTAGCAAGATCTAAATTAAGTATTGTGTGCTCTATTTTTGAAAATATTTCAATTGATATTTTTCTTAGCGTGGTGTAGAGATTTTACATAACTTTTTCCACTTAACAACTCCATCTTTGTAGAAAAATCTATTGATGAAATTGCACAACAATGTGTACATATGTTGATGGCTGGTCCATGGAATTCATCCAACAAGAATCCATGTGCAATTTTTGAATGAATTAATACATAATGTCTCTATGTATACAATAGTATAACATTATGTTCATAAAATGCAGTTAAAATGAGCAATAGTATTCAAAACCATCATAAACTTGAAAATTTTGGTGCTACAAAAGGAAAAATTGGGGCACCAAGTAATGTGGATGTTTCTCTACTTGACAAGCACATTGAAGCGCCTCCTAATGCACAAGTTAGAACAAATCAAGGTAATATCTATGTTTTATTTTCTCATATATATGTCTTCTTATTGTATATACTCATATATATTGATATAGTTCTTGATGTATGGAAGTACAATTTGCAGAGGAGGGATTGACTATTTTTAATGCTCCTAAAGGTTACAAATAGAGGCCTCAAAGTGTATCTTTTAGTGTGACATAACATCAACCAATCGATAAAGATGGTAAATATTTGTCTCAATTTTTTTTATGCTAATGGTTTTATCTCAACTTGTGTCATTCTATTATCACTGAATTTATTCACATTATTTCAAATGAATGTCATGTGTGAACTGCAAATCTCTTAATATGCAAATCTATCGAAGCTCATATATTTTATATGAACTCCAACATCAAATAAATGCATCTTTGTATTTGGAAGATTTAAGAAAAATGGGAAGACCCATCAACAATGTTTCACATAGGGATATAGGTATACTGGTTGTTGATTTCTTCATCAAAATCTGCTATACATTTTTATCTCAGTTCCATTCAGTTATCCTTGAAAATTTATGTAGGTTTTTTCAAGAAGGTAGACAATAGAAAAAAGGTGGTTCAAAGTGGAGATGTTAGTGGGATGGATCATCCACCAATCGATAAGAGGAGTACTTCTTTCATCCTAAAATTTATCTATGCTGCTAAACGCCATCTGAATTGGATTATAACCTTATGTTTCCATTAACATTCATTTTTTTGTAGCACTATCCCGTCCTCACATGGGAGAAAGGCCCATTCAAAATTCTCAAGGCAAGAATTTTGGTTCCATGAATGATGATTTTCTATAACAAATTCAAACCTATAAGGACTTTTTGAAGAAAAGGATGAGTGAAGGTCAGTGTCATTCGTTTTTTCAATGAATAGACCAAAAACCTATAGATAATGAGTACAACCAGGAAGCGGCTACTTTTATCTGTAATCTGACTGAGCTCTTGAGCATTCTTTAGTAGGAATCTTAGATCCCTAGCAGCTCTATCCCATAGCTTATTGGTAAAGGCACAACTCCAAAATATGTGCTCTGTAGAATCCCAATCTAGTTTGCATAAACTACACCTTGATGCAAGGTTGAAGCATATCACTGAAGCAGAACAGATCCCCATTTCCATCCAAATATATGCTCCTTCAAATATATGACTTCGTTATAATAAATCGTCTTCTTTCATTTTGCTTTTAGAAACACGGAGCGTTGAAACTATAGAAAAACATGTAGATTTGTTGATGACCCATCCAAAAAATATGTCAAACAAGAACTCTAGTGATAACTTGACTTTTAATCTTTACAAGTAACACACAATACCTTTACATACACCATATTTTAGCATTATTTTTAAAAAATGTTGTTAACACCGACCAAAAAGCTTGTAACCCACAACAACTTGATTGTTATGGTGTTGCAAAAGAAAAAATAGGGGCACTAAAGAGTGAGGGATTTTCCCTACATGACAAGCCACGTGAAGTGCCTCCAAATGTTCATGCTAGAAAAGATCAAGGTAATATTAAAATTTAAGTTTTATATACATGTCTACTGTCCTATATATCTGTATATATTTGATATAGTCCTTGATGTATAGAAGGTTAATATGTAGAGGGACGACTTGCCATTAATAATGTTCATCATCCGATCAACAAGAACTCTAGTGACATTTAAACTTTTTGTTTTAAAAGTAATATAGAATACCTCTATATCCACAATGTTTTAGCATAATTTGTGTGTAATACAGTCAAAGTTAGTAAAAAATCTTGTAATCTGCTTCAACTTCAACATTGTGATGTTGCAAAAGAAAGAATAGCTGCATCAGATAGGGTTGGACATTCTAGTGTTGCAAAAAAAAAAGAGGCACTGAACAATGATGGTTCTTCTCTACATGCCAACCAACATGAAGCGCCTCATACTGCACATGCTAGAAAATACCAATTTATGATTCAAATTTTAAATTTTCAATTGTGTTTGCATATCCTACATATTTGTATATATATATATATATATTTATGGAGCAAAGAATGTATGACAATTTGCTATGAAGAGGGGGGATTTGCCATGGAATATGTTCCTGAAGGTCTGATGGAGAATTTTTATGTTTCAGTAAAGCAGACATATACTGGAAAGAGGATCTTGAGGGATCAACATGTCAATAGTTACTCTGAGCAAGCTACTGAACCACTTCAAAATATGACCAACAGGAATATTGGTGAGGGCCATACCTTGTTTATACATAAGTAATAGAAAAAAAGTTATATACACAAAGTGTTTTATAGTTTTTAAGAAATACAGTTAATTTTGGTGCCAAAACTTGTAATTCACATCTTTGGAGAAGATTTTGATGTTGGGAAAGAAATAAGAGGGAAACCAAGTAGTGAAGGTATTTATTACATGTCACGTGAACCATCTTCTAATGTTCATAGTAGAAATAATCATGGTAAAACAAAACTTTTAATTTTCATGTATACTTCTATTGCTTCTTATATATTTGTTTTGGTGACAATTCTAATATCTGGAAGATCAACCTGAAGGGGAGGGTTTCATGAATGATGATGATAATGTTTCCTTAAGGCAGACTAATGTTAGTAACAGGGTTTTGCGGTCTCAGACTTTGAATAATCCCTCACAACCAACTATTGATCCAATTCATGTTATGGAAGAGACGGATAATCATCATGGTAATAATTTCTAATTTTTAGTTTAATTATAAAATTAAATGCTCATGGTTTTATTCATGTTTTATATTGACCAAAGAGAAAGAGGGTTAGAGGAAAAACAAAAAATGCAAGCTTCAAGTCTTTTAGAAATGGAAGTGGGGCTAAAATAAAGATAGTATTTAATTGTGAGGATAATCCAATAAGTAAATGCCAAACTCTTCTAGCTAGTTGAATTGGAGTTATTGTTCGTAGTTCCATAAATGCTCCTCTAAGTTATTTAAATTGGAGTCACATGCCTAGTGAAAATGTAAGGACCCTGACCTGCGTTTAGGGTTTACCCTATTTGTTTTGCTTGATCTTGGTGTTTTGGTGCTTGCTAATCACCTTTAGTGGTGATTAGGGTTTGGTTGTGCTTTGTTGAGATTTCGAGGGGCTACATGCAAATAACCCAAGTTTAGGGTTTTGTGGGCAAGTTTGCCATCTTGTGAGATGTTTTCCCTCTTTGCTTCCTCTAGGGTTGAGAGGAAGGCTTGGGCTTGTTGTTTGAGTCCTTTGGGCCTGAGTTGAGCTTGTTTTGGCCTTGGAGTTCCTTGTTTGGGCTTGCTTAAGCCTTGTGTCGCCCAGGGTAGGTAGTGTGCTGCCCAGTTGCTTGGTGTGTCGCCCAGTAGCTCTTGTTGTGTCACCCAGATGGCTTGGCTTGGTTGGTGGACACATGGTGAACATCTTGGACAAGTGCCTTATGGCTTGCATGAGAAGTGGCTTGAGTTGGTGGACATGTGTCCCTTGGGTGGGCGACACATAGCATGGTTGTACCTTGGTTTCTCCTCCCTTCCCTCCTATATAGGTAGCTCTTCTCCTTGCCTTAGTCTCCTTTGGTCCTTTGGTCTCCCCTCCACCCTTGGTGCACGATATCCCTCTCCATCTTGCTTGTGGTGGCCGATACACTTCCTTGGAGCTGAAGTGGTGGCCGATACACCTTCCTGGAGCAGCCTGGTGGACGATAGCTTTGGACCTTGGAGTGCTTTGGAGCTTTGGTGGCTGACAACCTTGGAGATCAAAGTGCATCTTCTTCCTTGGAGCTTAAGGCGGGTTGCATAGTTTCTAACCCTAACTCTCTTACCTCTAGCTTTAACCTTGTTACATGTTAGTAGACTAGCTTAATTCCTTTCTTGTGCACCTTGCTTATATACCTTAGTGGCCGATATCCCTCTCTTGGGTTTAGGGTTCCTTGTATACCTTGCTTTTTAGGGTTGTGCTCCCTTGTGTTGGAGGTTGAAGATGACCTAGGGTTGGGCGATACCCCTTCCTTGTGAGTGTGTTGGGCGACACACTTGCCCCTAAGTTGAACGATATGAGTAACCTTGGGTTGAGCAACCCCTTTGTTCTTGTGTTGGCCGACATGGTCCCCTTCATTCTTGTGTTGGCCGACATGGTCCCCTTTGTTCTTGTGTTGGCCGACATGGTCCCCTTTGTTCTTGTGTTGGCCGACATGGTGACCATGTTGGGCAACATGGCACCTTGGGTGGACGATAGGATGAGTCCTTGTGGGTGGCCGATACCCTTGCCCATGAGTGGCCGATAGGGTTAATGGCCGATAGCCCTAATGGCCGACACCATGGTGGGTGATACCCTAATGGCTGACACCATGGTGGGCGATACCCTAATGGCCGATATCCATGTTGGGAGATACCCTACCCTATGTGCATGAGTGTGATAGTCGATAGGGTTAGTAGAGTGTGTTGGCCGATAGGGTAGTAGTGGGTGATGGTCGATAGGGTTAGTGAGGTTGGCCGATACCAATGTTGGATGATAGGTTTTAGATGAGGGTTGTGAGGCTATAGTGAGGGTATGAGTTCCTTTGGTGATAGTCTCTTTTGTGGTGGAAGAAGATGCTTATGCATAAACCAAATAAAACGATGGTGGTGTTTGGGTTATCAACAATGTAATATGTTGCCTTGCAAATAATAAGGATGCTAATGGTAGTAACAATGATGTTAGCCCTCATGTAATAGATGGATGATGTGACCCTTATGCTTAATTATTAACGATAATGAGAATGATGATAGTTACACTAGTAGGTTGTTTTATGATAATAATGTTGGTAATAATGATGCTAAGTGACAGTTATATTAAAGGTTGCCTCATGATAAAGATGACAATAGTTGGTGGCAATAGTAATGACCTTGTTAATAATAGTGTTGGTTTTGTATACTTAACATAATTTATATATACTTTGATTGCTTGTATAACCTTGAGATTGAGAGTAAGCATCAGTATGGTTTGATTAATGATGTACTTAACATACTCGGTTACCAAATAAGTGTAAAAATTGGTAATTAGATTATCTTGAATGATCTTTCATGATAGTGAGCATATGCCTTATGTTGAATCTACGATTATTGTGTACTCTAACCTTGCAGGTGATGTTTTAGCCATGAAAGGGCTATGTGACATATGTAATGAGTAACATTGCTTTGATAATTACTCTATAAGAGTATGCATGTGATATGTCTGTCCCATGATGATGAGGTGAGCCTTAAGAGACAATGGCAGTGCATGATGAAGGGTTGAGACCCTGTGGTATGTGATGATCCTTGATATGGATCTGGATGGTTAGCAAGAGGCCAAGTGATAACATGTGATGTTGGATCCTTAAGATGGATCAGGTTGATATGAATAGATCATAATATAATGTTCTTTACTTTCTGTTATACCTTGCATGTCATACAACTTGGTTGAATCTTGCAATCCATCTAAAAGATACTAATTAAGCACAGTGAAATACATCATGTAGTTTGCCCTGGCCATAGATCCATCATCGTCAGGACTTGGTGATGGTGAAATAGGTTTTCCTACGGGTTAACCTGGAAGCGCATATTGTTGAATATGTGTAGGTTGCTCCTAGCCTGAAAATGAGGAGGTAAGAGTGTAACTTTGGTTGCAGACTCAGATATGTGTGTAGAGCATGGTGAACAGGCCCATGGCTCAGGATATGTGATTTATGGAGCATGAATGTGTTCATGGCTCAGAGCACGGTGATCAGGCCCGTGGCTCAGTTTTACTAGCACCGTGACCTGTACCAAGGCGGGCTAGAGAATGGGTAGCCTATGGAGCTAACCCTGTGGCTTAGACCACTTCAGCATGTGACTACGGTCCTGCTTGTGTTGTACTCATGTACTGACCATGAGGTGGGAGGTCGTGGAGTCCGGCTCTTCCATTGACCTTGTATGGCACCGTCTTGGGTTTCGTAACCGAAGGTTGGATTTGAACGGTACGGTTCAAGTCCTCAGGGCATAATAAAATGTAATACAGCCGTTTAGTATTTACTAGTCATATCAAATACGAAACATTGGTTGAGGCCTCGTTTGTTATACCTTGCAGGTTATGTGGCAATTTGTCTTATCTTGATAATCAGGTTATGTGACATTATATTCTGTTCTAATAATCCTGTTACATGATGATATACCTTATTTTGATAATCATATTTTTTTGAAAGACATCTGGTTATAAGTTTTAGTACAGCTGGTATGCTTGCCAGTAAGAATGATCTTGCTATATATATATATATACTGCTTCCGATATATCTGCTCATATTATAATTTCCGTTATAGTTTACTTTGCTGAGGTTCTGTAGTTGTGGTGGGGTGCTATGTTTCCCGCTGGGACAATTGTTCAATTGTCTCACTCCGCTGGTTTACACCCTTTTTTAGGTGGTCAAGGTAGACGTGGTCGTGGTTGTGGTGTTGCGGACGAGCAACTTGAGGAACAGTAGAAGGCAAGCGTTGGACATGCTGCTGTTTTGGATGTTTTGTAGTAGAGTCTAGAGTCATCCCTGTACTCTCAGGTCCTTGGCAGTGTTTTGACGATGTTTCACGAAGATCATTCGATGATATCTGTATATCCTGCTGTTGGCCGGATGTGGGCCTTTATGTATATATGAACAGGTGGTGAACTCATGTGATGGATGGACAACGGTTCCTGAGCTGTGGACACGTGTCAGATCTTGTGTATGTACATATTTATATGACATGTTTCTATGCAGGATGAGGACTGGAAAGTAATAGTTTCACAGTTTATCAGTTTTCCGCAATCGGTTTTAATTAACCCGTGTTTTTGATAATCTGTGGTTATGGTGTTTTCCGCACGTTTTTGCGTAACACCTCATTATCTGTGTGATAATGGGATGTGTTGCCACAAGTTTTGGTATCAGAGCCTTAGGTTCGCTGAGTCTACAGGGATCTAGGACTAGGTTGAGTCTGTTCTTATGAGTTTCCCAGGTTATCTTACAAAAATCTTCTGCCCTCAGCAGAAGAAAAGCCAAGATGTCTGGAAACCATGAAGAACATGCTCCTGAGCATAGTGATGCTGCATCAGTTGATGGAGCAGATGGACGGGCACATGAAGATCGGGTGCCTGAGGTCCCCCAACCAGACCCAGCCATACTTGAACACCCTGCCTACCAACAGCTTATGGGGCAGTTAATGGCTACGATGAGTCTCATGGTTGAGCGATTACCAGTGCCTCCTCTGTGAGCACAGGTTCCCCATGGAGAAGCATCGGGTATTGGGAAGACCTTTGAGCGGCTTCGCCGAGTCGGAGCTTCGGATTATGCTGGAACGGCTGATCCAGCGGATGCAGATCTGTGGCTGACGAGTCTTGAAAAGGCTTTCTGGATCCTCAACATCCCCAAAGCAGACAAAGTAAAGCATGCTGTCTACCTTTTGAAGGGTAGTGCTGGTCACTGGTGGACCATTGAGGAAGAGAAGCGGCCTGGTGAGGTGATCTGTTGGGAAGTGTTTCGGCGCGAGTTCGTCACCAGATACTTTCCGAAGACGTACCTGGATGAGAAGATCGGTCAGTTTGAGAAGTTACGGCAAGGAACGATGAACATCACCGAGTATGAAGCTAAGTTTATGGATCTATTGAGGTTTTGTCCTCACATGGCGGCGACAGATGATGAACGGATCAGACGTTTCGAGAAGGGTTTGAGTGCTGAGTTGACAACCCCTGTGTCTGCGCTGGAAAACCGAGAGCGGTTTGCTACGTTTGTGGAATCAGTTCGATGGATCGAGAGGACAGTAAGGGAGAAAAGAGAGTAGGTGTCTCTTAAAAGACCTGCTCAGTTTCAAGGACGAAGGTTTGGTGGCTTCAAGAAACCCAGGTTTTCAGCACCGTCAGTGATGAGAAGTGCTGGTGTACCATCTCAGTGGTCTCCGAGTAAGGGGAAAGGTTATGTTTCTTCACCATCTAAGGCGCACAGCTCAGCTTCGGTGGCAGTGACAGGGCCATCTAGGCCACGAGTTGACAATAGAGCATGTCATCTCTGTGGACAAGTCGGGCATTGGAAGTTCAATTGCCTGAATAGAGATGTTGAAGTGACGCAGCAACCGAGGCAGAGTTTCCAGAAGTCTGAGAGACCACAGCCCAGTGGTAGCAGAGGACGAGGACGCGGTCAAGCGTCTCACGCTGGATCGTCTGCTCAAGGGAGCAGAGGTCGTGGACAGCAAGCTACGGCTCGATTCTATGCCATGAATCAGTCAGAGGCGATAGTCAACCCGCGAGTGGTGACAGGTCAGATGGAGTTATTTCATTCTGATATGTCTTCTTCTTGCTTTATATCTGTTCTGGTTGACCCGGGTGCTACACACTCTTTTATCACCTATAGTATGCTTGAAAACTGTCATCTACATGTTAGTTGTAAGAAGGATAGCTTGTTGTTAGAAACCCCTCTTGATGGTTCCTCTTTTCTTCGAGAAGAGTGTCCATCTTGTGTTTTGTCTTTTTCGGGACACAGCATTCAGGTGGATCTCATACCACTTGATATGCATGGTTTCGATGTTATCCTTGGGATGGATACCTTAGAGAAGTATAAGGTTGTCTTGGACTGTGGTTCCAAGCAGGCAGTGTTTGATGTTGCTGGAGAGAAGTGGATCTTCCAGGGAGATAGGAAGATTCTTCCGACATGTCTGGTGTCAGCTATGGTGGCAGATAGGTTGTTGCGACAAGGATGTGAGGCGTTCTTAGCTCACGTTGTGGATACTGTTGTGGATACCAAGGCGAAAGGCCTTAACCGTGAAGAAGTGTCAGTGGTCCGAGAGTTTGCAGATGTGTTTCCCGAGGAGTTTCCTGGTGTTCCTCCACCCCGAGAGATCGATTTTGAGATCAATATGGTTCTGGGAACGCAGCCGATTGCACAGACACGTTATAGGATGGCTCCAGCAGAGATGGTAGAGTTGAAGAAGCAGTTACAGAGTTGTTGGAGAAAGGTTTCATCAGACCAAGCACGTCACCTTGGGGTGCTCCCGTGTTGTTCGTTAAGAAGAAGGATGGTTCGATGCGGTTGTGTATAGACTACCGACAGTTGAACAAGGTCACGATCAAGAATAAATACCCGTTGCCGAGGATAGATGACCTGTTCGATCAGTTGCGTTGTGCTACAATGTTTTCGAAGATCGATCTACGGTCTGGATATCATCAGTTGAGGATAAAGGCGGATGACATACCAAAGTATGCTTTTAGGACGAGGTATGGTCATTTTGAGTTTGTGGTTATGCCGTTTGGATTAACCAATGCACCTGCTGCTTTCATGGACCTGATGAACAGAGTGTTTCGTCCGTTCTTAGATCAGTTTGTTGTAGTTTTTATAGACGACATCTTGATCTATAGTCGGAGCCGGCTAGAGCATGAGCAACATCTTCGTCAAGCGTTGACTCTCCTTCGTCAACATCAGTTGTATGCTAAGTTTAGTAAGTGTGAGTTCTGGTTGGATGAAGTGACTTTCTTAGGTCATGTGATATCTGCTGAAGGATTCAAAGTAGATCCGAAGAAAGTGGAATCCGTTGCGGATTGGGAACAGCCGAAGACGCCGACGGAAGTTCGTAGTTTCCTTGGCCTAGCAGGATACTACCGGAGGTTTATCAAGGACTTCAGTTCGATAGCTCTACCGATGACGAAGTTGACCAGGAAGGATGTACCTTTTATTTGGAATGATCGATGTCAGCAAGCTTTCCAAAGTTTGAAGGAAAAGCTAACCAGTGCTCCAGTGTTGATCTTGCCAGAATCTGGAAAAGGCTATGTTGTTTTCTGTGATGCGTCCAAGAAAGGTTTGGGTTGTGTGCTGATGCAGGAAGATCATGTGGTTTCTTTTGCTTCGCGACAGCTTAAGAAACACGAGGAGAACTATCTGACCCATGACTTGGAGCTGGCAGCAGTGGTTCATGCATTAAAGATTTGGAGACACTATCTTTATGGGGAAGTGTGTCAGATCTTTACAGATCACAAGAATCTGAAGTACATCTTCTCACAGTAAGAGTTGAACATGCGACAGCGTCGGTGGATGGAGTTGATCAATGATTATGACTGCACTATTGAGTATCATCCTGGTAAGAAGAATGTGGTAGCAGACGTGCTTAGCAGAAAGTCTTTTACTCCCAAGAAGGCACAAATGAGTTCTTTGGTATGCCATAGGTGGGACATGTTAGTCTCCTTACGGCAGATGAATGTACAAATGGAGGTTTCCTCGTTAGCTGGACTTTTAGCACAGATGCAAATCAAGCCCACGTTGAGACAGCAGATCAAAGATGCACAGCAAACGGATGATACAGTACAGCTAATCAGATCAGAGTTTGGCAGTGAAAAGCGTGATGGGTTCCATGAGTCCGAGGATGGAGTGGTTTGCTATCATAATAGGATGGTGGTTCCAGATGCTGATAATCTGAGGAAGTTGGTGCTCGAGGAAGCACACACGTCGACGTATGCTATGCATCCAGGTGTCACCAAGATGTATCATAGTCTGAAGGACTTGTACTGGTGGCTCGGCTTAAAGAAAGATGTAGCTGAGTTTGTGGCTAGGTGTGCGGTGTTTCAGCAAGTCAAGGCTGAGCATCAAAAGACGGCAGGTACGTTGCAACCTTTGCCTATGCCACAGTGGAAATGGGATCATATAACCATGGATTTCGTAGTTGGTCTACCCAGGACAACGAAGAATCATGATTCCATTTGGGTGATAGTGGACAGATTAACGAAGTCTGCCCATTTCATACCTGTGAAGACCACGTATACAGCTGAAAAGCTCGCTCGAGTATATGTGGATGAGATAGTTCGTTTGCATGGTGTGCCAGCAACAATAGTTTCTGATAGAGGTCCTCAGTTTACAAGTCGTTTTTGGGAACAGTTGCACAGGGCGATGGGAACGCAGTTGAAGTTCAGTACCGCTTTCCACCCGCAGACATATGGACAGTCTGAGAGGACTATTCAGACTTTGGAGGATCTTCTTCGTGCTTGTGTTTTGCAGTTCCTAGGCAGTTGGGACGTACATCTCAGTTTGATAGAGTTTGCCTACAATAATAGCTATCAACGGAGCATTGACATGGCTCCCTATGAGGCTTTGTATGGGAGGAAGTGCATATCTCCTTTGTGTTGGTATGAATCAGGTGAATATCAGCTTTTGGGCCCTGAGTTAGTACAGCAAATGACAAAAAAGATCAAGGTGATACAACAACAGTTGAAAGCGGCACAAGACAGGCAGAAGTCTTATGCAGACAATCGCCGACGACCCTTGGAGTTCCAGGTGGGAGACAAGGTGTATCTTAAAGTCTCTCCGTGGAAAGGTGTGCT
Source organism: Alisma plantago-aquatica (assembly GCA_963693085.1). Taxonomy (NCBI): domain Eukaryota; kingdom Viridiplantae; phylum Streptophyta; class Magnoliopsida; order Alismatales; family Alismataceae; genus Alisma; species Alisma plantago-aquatica. The sequence goes on along the minus strand of OY856410.1, from coordinate 1,209,959,321 downwards.
GAGGTTTGGACGGAAAGGTAAGTTAGCTCCCAGATATATGGGGCCTTACTCAGTCATAGCACATGTTGGCAAGGTGGCTTATGAGTTAGAATTGCCTCCAGAGTTGCACAGGTTACATCCAGTGTTCCATGTCAGTATGCTGAAGAAAAGTCATCCAGATACAGGAACAGTGATACAACCAGTTGAAGTTGAGCTTGACAAAGATGTGACTTATGAAGAGGGTCCTATGATGATCCTTGACAGAAGAGTCAAGAAGCTGAAGAGAAAGGATCTGGTTCTTGTGAAGGTCCTTTGGCATCACCGTGGCATTGAGGAAGCCACGTGGGAGCTTGAGGAAGAGATGAGGAGGAAGTATCCCTCGCTTTTCTCTTCGGATTTCGGGGACGAAATCCTTTTGTAGAGGTTTATGGCTGTAAGGACCCTGACCTGTGTTTAGGGTTTACCCTGTTTGTTTTGCTTGATCTTGGTGCTTTGGTGCTTGCTAATCACCTTTAGTGGTGATTAGGGTTTGGTTGTGCTTTGTTGAGAGTTCGAGGGGCTACTTGCAAATAACCCAAGTTTAGGGTTTTGTGGGCAAGTTTGCCATCTTGTGAGATGTTTTCCCTCTTTGCTTCCTCTAGGGTTGAGAGGAAGGCTTGGGCTTGTTGTTTGAGTCCTTTGGGCCTGAGTTGAGCTTGTTTTGGCCTTGGAGTTCCTTGTTTGGGCTTGCTTGAGCCTTGTGTCGCCCAGGGCAGGTGGTGTGCCGCCCAGTTGCTTGGTGTGTCGCCCAGTAGCTCTTGTTGTGTCGCCCAGATGGCTTGGCTTGGTTGGTGGACACATGGTGAACATCTTGGACAAGTGCCTTATGGCTTGCATGAGAAGTGGCTTGAGTTGGTGGACATGTGTCCCTTGGGTGGGCGACACATAGCATGGTTGTACCTTGGTTTCTCCTCCCTTCCCTCCTATATAGGTAGCTCTTCTCCTTGCCTTAGTCTCCTTTGGTCCTTTAGTCTCCCCTCCACCCTTGGTGCACGATATCCTTCTCCATCTTGCTTGTGTTGGCCGATACACTTTCTTGGAGCTGAAGTGGTGGTCGATACACCTTCCTGGAGCAGTCTGGTGGACGATAGCTTTGGACCTTGGAGTGCTTTGGAGCTTTGGTGGCCGACAACCTTGGAGCTCAAAGTGCATCTTCTTCCTTGGAGCTTAAGGTGGGTTGCATAGTTTCTAACCCTAACTCTCTTACCTCTAGCTTTAACCTTGTTACATGTTAGTAGACTAGCTTAATTCCTTTCTTGTGCACCTTGCTTATATACCTTAGTGGCCGATATACCTCTCTTGGGTTTAGGGTTCCTTGTATACCTTGCTTTTTAGGGTTGTGCTCCCTTGTGTTGGAGGTTGAAGATGACCTAGGGTTGGGCGATACCCCTTCCTTGTGAGTGTGTTGGGCGACACACTTGCCCCTAAGTTGAATGATATGAGTAACCTTGGGTTGAGCAACCCCTTTGTTCTTGTGTTGGCCGACATGGTCCCCTTTTGTTCTTGTGTTGGCCGACATGGTCCCCTTTGTTCTTGTGTTGGCCGACATGGTCCCCTTTGTTCTTGTGTTGGCCGACATGGTGACCATGTTGGGCAAAATGGCACCTTGGGTGGACGATAGGATGAGTCCTTGTGGGTGGCCGATACCCTTGCCCATGAGTGGCCGATAGGGTTAATGGCCGATAGCCCTAATGGACGACACCATGGTGGGCGATACCCTAATGGCCGACACCATGGTGGGCGATACCCTAATGGCCGATAGCCATGTTGGGCGATACCCTACCCTATGTGCATGAGTGTAATAGTCGATAGGGTTAGTAGAGTGTGTTGGCCGATAGGGTAGTAGTGGGTGATGGTCGATAGGGTTAGTGAGGTTGGCCGATACCCATGTTGGATGATAGGTTTTAGATGAGGGTTGTGAGGCTATAGTGAGGGTATGAGTTCCTTTGGTGATAGTCTCTTTTGTGGTGGAAGAAGATGCTTATGCATAAACCAAATAAAACGATGGTGGTGTTGGAGTTATCAACAATGTAATATGTTGCCTTGCAAATAATAAGGATGCTAATGGTAGTAACAATGATGTTAGCCCTCATGTAATAGATGGATGATGTGACCCTTATGCTTAATTATTAACGATAATGAGAATGATGATAGTTACACTAGTAGGTTGTTTTATGATAATAATGTTGGTAATAATGATGCTAAGTGATAGTTATATTAAAGGTTGCCTCATGATAAAGATGACAATAGTTGGTGGCAATAGTAATGACCTTGTTAATAATAGTGTTGGTTCTGTATACTTAACATAATTTCTATATACTTTGATTGCTTGTATAACCTTGAGATTGAGAGTAAGCATCAGTATGGTTTGATTAATGATGTACTTAACATACTCGGTTACCAAATAAGTGTAAAAATTGGTAATTAGATTATCTTGAATGATCTTTCATGATAGCGAGCATATGCCTTATGTTGAATCTACGATTATTGTGTACTCTAACATTGCAGGTGATGTTTTAGCCATGAAATGGCTATGTGACATATGTAATGAGTAACATTGCTTTGATAATTACTCTATAAGAGTATGCATGTGATATGTCTGTCCCATGATGATGAGGTGAGCCTTAAGAGACAATGGTAGTGCATGATGAAGGGTTGAGACCCTGTGGTATGTGATGATCCTTGAGATGGATCTGGATGGTTAGCAAGAGGCCAAGTGATAACATGTGATGTTGGATCCTTAAGATGGATCAGGTTGATATGAATAGATCATAATATAATGTTCTTTACTTTCTGTTATACCTTGCATGTCATACAACTTGGTTGAATCTTGCAATCCATCTAAAAGATACTAATTAAGCACAGTGAAATACATCATGTAGTTTGCCCTGGCCATAGATCCATCATCGTCAGGACTTGGTGATGGTGAAACAGGTTTTCCTACGGGTTAACCTGGAAGCGCATATTGTTGAATATGTGTAGGTTGCTCCTAGCCTGAAAATGAGGAGGTAAGAGTGTAACTTTGGTTGCAGACTCAGATATGTGTGTAGAGCATGGTGAACAAGCCCATGGCTCAGGATATGTGATTTATGGAGCATGAATGCGTTCATGGCTCAGAGCACGGTGATCAGGCCCGTGGCTCAGTTTTACTAGCGCTGTGACCTGTACCAAGGCGGGCTAGAGAATGGGTAGCCTATGGAGCTAACCCTGTGTCTTAGACCACTTCAGCATGTGATTGCGGTCCTGCTTGTGTTGTACTCATGTACTGACCATGAGGTGGGAGGTCGTGGAGTCTGGCTCTTCCATTGACCTTGTATGGCACCGTCTTGGGTTTTGTAACCGAAGGTTGGATTTGAACGGTACGGTTCAAGTCCTCAGGGCATAATAAAATGTAATACAGCCGTTTAGTATTTACTAGTCATATCAAATACGAAACATTGGTTGAGGCCTCGTTTGTTATACCTTGCAGGTTATGTGGCAATTTGTCTTATCTTGATAATCAGGTTATGTGACATTATATTATGTTCTAATAATCCTGTTACATGGTGATATACCTTATCTTGATAATCATATTCTTTTGAAAGACATCTGGTTATAAGTTTTAGTACAGCTGGTATGCTTTCCAGTAAGAATGATCTTGCTATATATATATATACTGCTTCCGATATATCTGCTCATATTATAATTGCTGTTATAGTTTACTTTGCTGAGGTTCTGTAGTTGCGGTGGGGTGCTATGTTTCCCGCTGGGACAATTGTTCAATTGTCTCACTCCGCTGGTTTACACCCTTTTTTAGGTGGTCAAGGTAGACGTGGTCGTGGTTGTGGTGTTGCGGACGAGCAGCTTGAGGAACAGTAGAAGGCAAGAGTTGGACATGCTGCTGTTTTGGATGTTTTGTAGTAGAGTCTAGAGTCATACATGTACTCTCAGGTCCTTGGCAGTGTTTTGACGATGTTTCACAAAGATCGTTCGATGATATCTGTATATCCTGCTGTTGGCCGGATGTGGGCCTTTATGTATATATGAACAGGTGGTGAACTCATGTGATGGATGGATAGCTGTTCCTGAGCTGTGGACACGTGTCAGATCTTGTGTATGTACATATTTATATGACATGTTTCTGTGCAGGATGAGGACTGGAAAGTAATAGTTTCACAGTTTATCAGTTTTCCGCAATCGGTTTTAATTAACCCGTGTTTTTGATAATCTGTGGTTATGGTGTTTTCCGCACGTTTTCGCGTAACACCTCATTATCTGTGTGATAATGGGATGTGTTGCCACAGAAAAGAGGGCGAAGATGCTCAAATTGATTCAGGTTTCATTCAGTCCTATGTGTTACTTTTCTTGAACAATGAAAGTATCATTTCTAATATTTGATTCACTATTTTGTAAGATCATTTTATCATTCACAAGGATGAGTTATTTCCTGAGGAAAATAATTTAAGGGCATGCTCAATATATTGATCATTGGGAAAGGCTTGGCGTGAATTTAAGGGTGAATTGCATGCTCTCTATCTGACATACGCCACCGATGCCGAAGCTCTAAAAAACTGTCCTCCAGATGTAACAAAATCTGATTGGGAGTCTCTTATGAAATATTGGAAAAGTGACTACTTTTAGGTATATATAAGATAAAGTTGTTCGTCTGTGCATTGATCCACTCTCCTTATGATTGATTTTTTTGTAATATCTTTCCACTCCTTTATGATCATATGAATTGATCTGCCTTTATGTTTGTTCTCAAGGCTGCTAGTGCTCGTTACAAGATGAGTCATTCTAAACAATCAATGCTTCATTGCACTGGAATGACTTGATTTAGTGTTATAGAACATGAAAAAGTATGCAATTTGATCAAATGATACTATGTCTTAGTCTAAGGTATACTTTTTTATATAATATCATATTATTAAACTACAGACTATTAATACCAATGGAGTTGCGCCAAGTCGAGTCGGGATGTTTGAAAGAACCCAAATTAAAAAAGACAAGAAGCTTGTGGATGTTGTTGCCGAAGAAAAGATGGTAAAAATTGTAATACGACATACATATAAAGAAATTTGCAAAATTACTATGCTAACAAGTGAATTTGTTGTTTAGGCACAAATCAAGGAGTTTGTGTCTCAACGTGAACAAGGAACAATTCACATTTTTGATGAGGAGATATGCTTAAGGGTCTTTGGACCTGATAGATCAGGCCATGTGAGAATGTGAGGAGTACAATTTTAGGTCATTCTCGCTATATAAATCCCACTTGTGTAAAAGAGATTGAGAAATATAAGCAAGAAGCAAATAATGCACGAGCTAGAGCTGAACAAGAATAAAAAGTTGTAGCTGATGCAAGAATTAGAGCTAAACAAGCTAATCAGAAAGCTTAGAGAGCTCACACTTACATTAGAGAGTTGTTCAGTGTGCTAAAGTCAAGTAGGAATATAGATCGTATGGACATTGACGACCTTGATAATGAGGTACACCACAAATATAATGGTGATTTCAAATCATAGATCGTATTAATAACATTGTGTATTTACAGGTGTTGGAGTAAGACTGGAGTTTATGTAGTTCATGGATTCATGGAAGTCATTGTTTAAATGAAAAATGCAAGCACTAATCCTCACATATATGTTTTTATATTATTTTTCTTATATCAATGTAGATCTTTTCATTAATTTTGACAATGTATGATATTTATATTATTATTGAGTAATTGTGCTTATCTATAACTGGTTCATGTATAGGGCTTTAAGGAACCTAACTAGTATTGAATCTAATTAGAACAGATAAGTGGGATACCCACGACCACATTTCTCCTTTTCCATGCCAAAAAAATGGCATGGTACTCACACAACAACTTCTTCATCAAAGATATGAGGTATGTCATGACTACGAGAATTAAGATTTGGGTATGAACTTGCATTCTGAGCCTACCAAATCCAGACTTCTTTTGATCATATCATGTGTTCTGGGATTATCGTGGTTAAGATTTAGGTATGATCTTCTTTTATTTCGGATATGATTTGAGTTAGCAATCAAATTTGTGTGGAAGTAGTGGAAATCTCTTATTTCTATGATTGCTAGCTCTAGTCTTCCCCAACATGAATGAAGTCTAATTTCTTTGGACTTTCTCTTGCTTGAGTATATAAATTAATGAGATAAAGTCTTTTCATTCCACTATGTGTACTTGGTGGAGGAAAAATTGGAGCAACCAATCCTGTAATGTAGTATACCAGTTGTATTTATGTTATCTCTAGGGTGTTTTTGATTCCATTAAAAGATACAATTGAATTCAGAGTCCACAAAAGGTTGAATTCAGATGCACAATAGATTCCTTCCATGTTAGTTTTCATTCTGGTATGCATTCAATTCCCATAGATAGAATCAGAAGCAGTGGATTGTAATGTAGTTTGTTAGTGTCATTGTTTGGCACCCTAGTATGTTAATCATATGTTTTACATGCCTTCTCATCTTAAGATTATACTAAGTATTACTAAGTTTTGGGTTTAACACTAACCAGAGCTATTTGGAAATAGAAAAGTTTTTAGGGTTTGTATCTAAGAAGAAGGCTTCATTGCCTCTCTTTCATGATGGTCCTTGTAAGAGTATATATTGTATGGAGGTTAGATTGATCTACAACATGGAAGTGGAATGAGGACCAGAAAAATTAAGCATTTAATCATCCCTCATAGAGAAAATAGATCCACAACCATATAGAATCAAAAGGTATGTTATAACCCATAAATTCAATGTTCTTTGTTGCTAATATGTACTTTAATTTTGCTTCCATGAATCATCTAGAATTGTTTTTTTGCTAATATCCAGGGTCCCCTGCCAGTACAATCCCTACATTATCGTTCCTGTCGAGTAGCATACCAAGAATCCCAACTATCTAGCCATCAAATTCCTCTACCAGGGAGGTCAGACTGACATCCAAGCTGTTGAGGTCGACCTAGTATGGTTCTCACTTATATATCTAGCTATCTTTCTTCTTTTATTCTATCAACTCAAATGCACGTGAATTACCCATGACATCAACTATTTGATTTCACATACATTTTAATGTTATTGACTTAGCATAATCAACCATACATACAATTCTAAAATAGAAGTCAAGGGCTTGAGCTCTAGATAAAAAACAAAAAATAGAAGTCAGACTTAAATGCTACTAAACTAAATGACATTCAGCATATTGCCTGGATACATTGTTTTTATCCAACTTGACAAATGTCGACCAAAATACATTGACCTCCTTGTCAACATCAAGTGAGCCAACAAAATACAATGACCTCAATGTTATTGATACATTAAAAAAATACACTGAATGCAATTAAATAAAATGTAGTTGAATTTCTATTCAAACTAATTAGATGCAAAATATTTCAGTACAAATTTCTTTTCTAAAATGTTGGGGTTGGGGGAAGGGGTGGAGTCTGTGGGTGGGGAGGGTACAGTCCCCTTTGTCTATGTTTTAAATCTACAATTAATTACTCACGTTTACAAAACTAACAACATTTCCAAATTCATCAGTTGCTAAAAGAATTCAGGAGCTAATATATTTCAGTATCCCACAATACTTAAATGACAACTCAAACAAGTTCATCAGTGACACAAGATCAACACCTCTGTCACCTCAAAATATTTGAATGGCAGTCAAATTCCAAAGACCTAGTAGCTCGACAAGAATAGAGAGTAATACAGGAGAGTAATGACCGAAGTGGATTAAGCTATACCACAACTGAATCAAATGTAAGTTAATTGAACTTACATTCAACCAATTAGACTTGCATTCAACCACCAATCAACTAAGACACCAAAATACATTCACAAACCAATCAAGCATAATCCAAAAACTATTTAGAAAATTGAATTGAGTTCAGCTTCTAAATTTATCCTTTCAATCAATTGAGTTGAATTGAGCCAAATAGATACATGAATGAATCGAGCACTAAATCCACAAAGTCAATCCAAGCACTAAGAAACAAACCTAATGCCAAATGGCCCCTAAGTCATTGTATTCCTAAATGCCAATAATATAGTATCAACCTCAGTGATTCTGCTAATTGCATTGTGCCTTTACTTTCCCAAAAGGCCATTAACTTAGATAAATCTTATGCATACATCTATTGTAGTATTGGCCATAAACTTAGATTATATATTCACCTTCACAAATATAGTAGTAAATACAATGCATGCTGAGATCGGTGAGCTTGGAAGGTTTGGGACACAAAACTAAGTAAGCTTAGCATTTTCATTGTTGTTCCATAAACTAGTTAATGCTAACTTTCATAATATGTTACCTGTGACAAGAGGGCATATTGGTAGGAAGTTTTTCTTGTTAAATTCTGGGTTTGGTTTACAAACCTTACACACAACTATTATTGAGAGAAGTTTTTTTTTGGGGGGAAGCCAAGAGGCTATTTATTCATGTTGCCCTCCTCTTGCAAGCCAATACGGGAACAAATTACACACTTCTAAATTATTGTAGGAACTAAATTTGGAGGTACTTCTTCCGTTACATTTCTCTTTAATTAAGAGATCTGCAATACATTCAGGTGGTCTAGGAAGATCAAAGCACCCAACTAGTTGTTTTTGAAATTCCTTTGCCACCTTGTCTGCCATCAAATTACTCTCTCTCATACTGAATTGAATACTCCAGCCTTGATGTTCAATTAACACTTGCTTGATTCTGGTTAAAGGTCACGCATAACTTGGGTAATCCTCCTTATTCGAGTGAAGCATATCCACAAACACCATGTAGTCTGTTTCAATGACGAGTTCTGAGACGCCATTCCTTTTTGCTAACACTAGAGCAATGTCTGCTCCTATAATTTCTGCATGAGTAGATGAACTCGCATCTATACTTCTGACATGTCCGTCTATCCAATAGCCTTTGAAGTCCCGTGCTATAACAGCCACCGTGGCCTTGTCTGGCTTCCAAGCCGCTTCAGTATTCATTTTGATACAACCTTGTGGTGGCCTTCTCCAGCGTTCATCATTCCCGCTCGCCTGACTTTTAATATCTCTACTCCAAGCTTTCTCTATCAGCTGCAGTTCGTTAACTATCCTCTGTATTTGTCTCTCCATAGACATGAGTTGGTTCTCGAACACCTGCTAGTTACAAGCCCCCCAAATGATCCAACAAGTGACAAGAAGGTGTTTCCTCGTGTTGGTATCCTATTGCATCTGTCTATTGATCCAGTAGTTTCCCTCCAATTGAATGAACTCGAGGAATTCGTCTTCGTTCATAATTTTTTTCCAAACCTCCCTCACAGTCTCTAAGAGCATGACTGAGAGTTTCCTCATGTTCTCGGCATCTAGCACAAGTCGCATAAGAAGCTATCTATCTTCTAACCCTTTTGCTATTGGTTAAAATAGCATCGTGCATAAGAAGCCAGCCAAACATTCTGAACTTCGCTGGCATTTTAATCTTCCACATCTTATCCCATTTTCCTTCCACAGCTAGCTCTCATTCTTTCCGCATAATGTTGTATGCAGACTTCGTGGTGAACTTTCCATGAGATGTCCTAGTCCAGACTCTCACGTATGGGTTCATGTCAGTAACTGGTGGTTCTAAAAGCATAATTTTGCAGACGACCTGTCGTGGCAGCCATTCATTGAGGTACTCCCTATCCTAATACCCATTGTCGAGTACAACACTCCCTACGATCATGTCCCTAACTGATTTGGGTACTTCACATTTGGCTACATTGATCATTTTAAGATTAGGTTCTACCCATTCATCCTCCCAAAAGGAGATGTTGTTACCATTCAAAGGCATTAAGTATGAGTTCTCTGTGATCAACTTCTTGCATCTGACAGTGGAAGTTGCTAGCCTAGAGAGATTCAGATTTTTCCTCCCGTAAACCTCCCGTATTTATCTCTTATGTAATCACACCAGATAGTACTCCTATTGGAGGCTAAATCCCATGTGTTCTTAGCAATCAAAGTAGTATTCCACTCTCACATGGACTTAAGTCCAAGCCCTCCCTCTCCTTTCTGACAAGTGACCTTGTTCCAAGTTACCAGGTATGTCCTCCTCCCCATAGAAATCTGCGTATACATCCATCTATCCGATCACACAACCCCAGTGGTAGAGCCACTGTCTGCATCGTATAGGTTGGGATGGTTTCCAGGATGGATTTTGCGAGACAGTTCCTTCCAGCCAGTGAAAGGAATTTCGCTACCCACCCATTCACTTTGGAGTTAATTCTCTTCAGAATATATGAATTTGTGTCCCTAGTGATCTTCTTGTGGATGATGGGCACCCCCAGATATCTCCCAAGGTCATCAGTTTCCTTGAATTTCCCTAACTGGTTGATTGTCCCTCTTGTTCTTTGGGGGATGCTCGCAGTGAAAAAGCCTTGAGTCTCGGTTATAGAAATCATATGACCTGAGGCCCTTTCAAAGATCTTAAAGCATCATTTGATGCATATCATTTGGTTGCTCGATGCTTCTCCAAACAGCAATAGCTATGTATGTTTTCTTTTAGATAAATGAAAAAATGGTATATACATGCAGGTTGATATGTAGGAGTCACAACCGCATCAATGCTTATTTGTATGAGAGTCCAGATAATTGACGAGAACTATTTTTTCATGCCTCTTCTTCAGGTTGATACACATGATGTTCAACATAATATCATAGTTTCCAATTATGATAATTGTCCTAATCTTCTAAAAACATAGGGGCAATGCTTTCTAAACTTCTTGGGATTTTAAGATACGCAGTTGGTCATTATGTATGTCATATACAATAATAGATGATGTTATCTAGGCTTGTGTTGTTTCCTACACAATTGGATTTCCTCCTGCACGAGGAAGGTACTATGATTCCTTTTCAAGATAACATTATATTTATAGATATATGCTATTCATGTTATTTAATATGTCAACTTGTTTTAATATCTTTACCAAAACTTGTGGGTAGGTTCTTTTACTGTATGCTTCTATTTACGTTACACAGAATGGAAATAGGGCTCTTACCATTGATGTGTGGCATTGCTCGGGCTGTTGTACCATGTGATCTGATGGTTCCTTTGGAAAACAAGATGCAATGCCAAAATTGAAGGCATTCCATTTAAATCATATGTTTGAACAGTCATGTTCAAGAAAACTGTCTATGACAAATACAGAGGTCAACTATAGATAGTTTCCAGTGAGTTTATGAGATGGCATCCAAAGGAAAGTTGTTCTAATGAGATGGAACCACCTACTATGAAACTGCATTGACATGAGCAATTAATGGCTGATATATACAAGTATGTTTAGGAAATAGTACATTAACATATTCTCATGGAAGTTTTAATATATGATGGACATAAACTCTTGTTGACAATTTGTATGCTTACTAGTTCAAGTGGGACACATTTTTACATTATAATTTGCAGACAAAGCAAGTTAATAGGAAAACAACCCCATAGGTATGCCTTCTTTTCTATAAATCATGTTAATTAAAGGTTTTCTAACTTTATATTGAGCATGGGCATAGACACTTCAAAGTAGAAATGCAGTAGAGACCTACCCATGTTGTGTATGGGAACATCAACACAAACTCAAACAGTCATGGGGTTGAGATTCAATATTGAAGCGGTGAAAAGCATATAGCAAATTAACCTTTGGTTCGTGGCTATGTTAATCAGGTTTGTTTTATCCATATATCTTCTTTCTACCCAATCAATCAACTCAACTATAACTTGGTCTCTGATGAGGCTCACCAACGGCCTGTATTTGCAGGGCCAAGAGGTTCTACAGTTAGCCAAAAAGAAATTGCAATATGATTCAGAGAAAGAAGGTCAATAAAGTCTAAATGTCTTCCAAAAGTTTACCTTAAAATCCCACACAAGAAATGAAGTTGTAAAGGGTGTGGCATAGCAAGAAATCACATAGCTCTAATGGTGCTAACACGACAACATGACAACACACCGATAGATAATTTACAACATGACTGGTAAAGGATGCCCCTAATTCCGAGCAGCTGCTGGTAGCCTCCTCTTGCCACTCCGTCAATACAACTACTGCTGAAATTGAGCTTCATGTGAAGCGAGTGGAGGATAAAGAATAGAATCACACAAAGGAGGCCTTATATGTTAGAGTAGTGTGTTTTGGTGAGTGCTTAATTACGATTCCATAATATTGACCACATCTCATTTTACAAGTACACTTTTTTTCTTCTTCTCTATGTTTGATTTATTTACGAATCATTTAATTATTTTCCCTTATATGCAATGAATGAAGATGAATGCATGTTGAATAGGATACACTTCAAAATCGAACAAGAAGGGGGTTCCTCCACATTTTCCTTCTTCGGCATTAATGGTACAATTCATTTATTGACATGAGATTTTCTAACAAAGAACAGAGTTTAGAGTTAAACTCTGCCTACACATTTACTAACATGGTTGCAGGAACAACAGGTGTTTGGCGCGCGGCTTGCTACCCTTGAACAAGCTGGAGGGTGGAAAGACAACCACTGTTGAAGATATGGATCTGACTATCTGTGCAAATGTACAAGGCTGGAAGTTTGTCTATATATTTCGGTGATGTCAAGGTAAAACACACACACACACAGATATATATATATATATATATATATATATGGTTGTTCATTCGTTGCCCGGCGGGTAGCTAGAATTTTCGCTACCTGCTGGAGTAACTTGGGTCAAAAGAGTAACTATATGGTATGCTGGAGTAACTCGTCTGAATAGCAAGAGTAACTATATGGTATGCTGGAGTAACTCTGAGTGAAAAAGAGTAACTGCGTAGAAAATATACAGTCGGTAATATATATGGACGGGCTTTTTGATTTTGGGGGGACAAATGATATTATTTTTTGATCAAATTTTTTGTAGAGCTAGACAAAATTATCCTCTACAATTGTGAAAAAAAAAATAAAAAAATATATCAGGAAGTGTGAAATATATATATATATATATATATATATATATGTGTGTGTGTGTGTGTATGTGTGTGGATGTATGTGTGTATATATATATACATATATATAGTCAGTAATATATATGGACGTGTTTTATGATTTTGGCAGGGCAAATGATATTATTTTTTGATCAAATTTTTTGGAGAGCTAGATAAAGTGTTCCTCTACAATTGCGAAAAAAAATAAAAAAATATCACGAAGTATGAAAAAAAATATCAGGAAGTGTTGCCGGGTAGCTACCCGTTAGTTACCTGCCGTGTATTAAAGATAAGCCCTATATATATATATATATATATATATATATATATATATATATATATATATATATATATATATATATATATATATATATATGGGTTCATCTTTAATACCCGTGTGGGTAGCAACCTGCACACCCTTCCTGTCACTTTTTTTTTAATTCAAAATTGTAGAGGAGCATTTTATCTAGCTCCCCAAAAAATTTCATCCAAAAATAATATCATTTGCCCGACCAAAATAAAAAAAATACATCCATATATTTACGAACTATATATTTTCTACACAGTTACTTTTTTAGTCATATAATTACTCTTTTATCAATATAGTTACTCTTTTGATCTTAGAGTTACTTTTGTGTACCATATAGTTACACTTTTGGATGTGCGAGTAGAGAAAAATTAGGCTACCCATGCGGGTATTGAATGAACGGCCTATATATATATATATATATATATATATATATATATATATATATAAAGTTTTTGTTGGATACCCAGAATGATTTATATACTTCACTCAGTTAGAAGAATAAAACTGCGAATATCTACCATGATTACTGAGTCAACTAAGAATATTTGATAGTATGACATTGGCTGTTAGAAACACATCTATCACTCCCTGGTGGCATAAAAATGTCTCTCATTTCTTATGTATAGTAAATACATTAGGAAGTGTCTATATTATTTTCTTATTATATATAAAGTGCCTTTGTGGTCCAGTTTTGTGTGCTCCTAGGAGCAAGTTCCGATACATTATGTAACATCCCATTGTAGGGTAAAAGTGAACTTCTCAATACTTTTAAGGCCTATCGGTATCAGCAACACCAGTGGTCATGTGGCCCTGTGAATCTTTTCAAGAAAATGGCACTAGAAATTGTTACGAACAAGGTCAGCTATCTAACCCTTAATATGGCTAAGGACAGGCACAAAACATGGATCTATTCAATCGAAACTTGTATATCAACCTTATTATCTAAAATGGATATTTTCTTCTTCTTTTTTCCAGACAGTGTCTCTTTGGAAAAAAGTTGCATCTCATCTACGTATAGCTTCTTCTTTGTCAGAAAGATAGTGGCACACTTAGTTACGTTCATCTTCTATTGTGTCGTCATCCCTCTGTCTGTTTTGGTCCCTGAGGCAGAGGTTCCTCTCTGGGGGTGGTATGTATTCCAGCAATCATCACCATCTACAACTAGTTGGTACCCCAACGTAAGAAAAAGATTTTACCCTTCTCATGTTGCTCATTTCCTTACAAAATATCATGGTCCTAATATAATAGAAACTAGTAAAGTTTAATTAGTATGCTTCTCTGAAATTGTAGCTCCTTCCATCTGCTTATGTTTTGGATTCTCTTTGAAAAAGTCATGTCCTTACATCGCATCAAGGCTGCCATGACGGGTCTCATGGACTTGGAGAAAGTCAATGAATGGGTCGTCACTGAAAAGTTGGGAGATGCATTGAAGACCAAACTCATGGAATAGAATTAAATTGGCTGAATAAAATCTGAAATGATGATAATATGCACAGTCAGCAGGACATCCAACAAAAGAGACAAAGGCAGATAAGGGCCAGATACTACTAAGAGAATGGTGCTACCGAAATAAGTAAGGTGTTCCCTTATATGCGCATACACACGAGTACACACTAGTGTAAAAGCATGTTGAGGAGGTCGGGAAAAAATATTGAGGCAGTGAGGACACTGATGATTTCAAGCCTAGGGGGGCACAACCGGCCAGTAGTTGTAGTTTTCATTTAGCATTTCCTTTTTTGAGTCAGTTGTGTCAGTTGTTTTTCCATTTTTCCATTTTATTCCATGTTCTATTCCATGATGGCAAAATTTATATGATTTGAGACTATCTTATTAAGAATGAACCCCCTCTAGCATGCTAAAACTTTCTATCCTCTATGTGTTTTGGCTATATTTAAGAGAGAAAAATTAAGAGCATGTTTGAATGAAATGGAAGTTGAAAATTCCCATGTACATTGATGTGATTTGTGTTTGTGGTTTGATATCTCAACTTTTACATCTTAGACTACTCAATACATGTAACAGTTTTAAATTTTTGCAGATTAATTAACTTGTAACACTCTTTAGAATACATGATACTCTTGCTAAATTTTTAGTCCATTTGCAATCAATTTTTTAGTGAATTTTTTTTAAAAGAATGATCTAAATCTTGCTAACTTTAACACTCTTGTTGACTCTTTGGTGTTGCACCATCAATAGTTTATATTTACCCAATAAAAGATGGCATATGGCCCACATATTATGCTATCCTAGTGTGAGTCTGATCTGGCAACGATGGTTAGGTGATATGAAAATCAAAAGAGGGTAAAAACAACACCCCAACCGGCATTCCCCGTGAGCATATGCCTAAATTAGCATCCGAATGTCGGAAACCCAAAAATTTCATTATCATATTTTTATGAAAAAGAGTGCAACTAAGTTTTGTTAATGTTAACATCGATTTGATCATCTTATATCCATACTAGCAAAAAACTTGTAATGTACATGCACTGACTGTTTGGCTTGATTATCCAAATTCTATTTAGTGTTGTCTAGTTGAGCTTTACGTTTAATTTGAAACCAAACATGCTGAACTTAATTTATCTATCTTGGATGCTGAAAATTTTGAGATGGTAACAATGAACACACGCACAAAGTACATGGTTGACTGAGTTGATTGCATATCTTCTTTTTTTTCTCCTTAAAAATTGCCCTGTTCCTTTTTTCTTGAGGACAAGCAATAGTTCAAGCATAGGGAGATTTGTTGTGTGAATTATATATCATCTTTTCATATGCTATCATACATAAATTTGATTCATTCTGATATAATTCAGTCTCTTTTCATATTACTTTTGCCATCTTTTTGTCATTCTACTTATTTCATAACTTGCATTGTAGATTTGCCCCAAAAAGAGTTGAATTCAGAGTTTAATTCTGCTGAAACAGCAGATTGCATGGCGTGCAGGACAGATGCACGACATGCACCTTTCCAGAGAAAATTTTGTTCGCACATCCAGGAGAACGCATGGCGTGCACAGAAAAAACGCACGGTGTGCGAGTTTCTAGAAGTGCACAGAAAGGCAAATGCACGTCATGCATACCAATGCACGTCGTGCATACCAATGCACGGCGTGCACCTGGAACATATATAGCCAAAGAATGTTCTGGAAAGTCACACGACGTGTATATCCTCAGCACACGCCGTGCGCAGTTCAACCTGATGCAAACCGCACCCCAGATGCACGACGTGCACCTGGCAGTTTCAGAAATACGAAAATTCAGAATTCAATTTTAAAATAAGGAGGGAAGGCAAGGGATGGTTATGTTCGGTCATTTGAGGAGTTTTCTCTCATCCCAGAGCTAGAGGAGACCAGAGGCGGGTGATTTTGGATAGATCCAAGGTGGTTTCTTGCATAAGGAGACCATTTCTTCTTCTCTACTTCTCCATTGTCTTCTCCAAGGTGCAGCCAAGCTTACCCAACTTCGAGCAGCTTCTTGGGAAAGGAGCTAGTCCGTCTTGGAGAAACTAAAGAAGGAGAATTTCTTCCTCAAGCCAGAATTCTTCCTTCTTGTGGTTACATCTTTAGTTCTCTTTGTCTTTTCCCTTCTAAATCATTTTTAGAACTGAAATCTCTATAACAAATTTGCAAGACATGGTTATGGACGAGTAATTCTTCTTTTCTTGGGCATGGGAGAGTAGCTCCCATGTCATAGCATGTATGGAACAAGTAATTTCATACTAAATACTATGTTCTTGTTTCTTAACAATGAAAGTACCGATTTACCCTTTTCTTGCATGTATTACTGGCCACTTTATGTGCATGTTTTCTACTTTCTTGCTTAATCTGAGAAGATAAGTAGGAATATATGGAGGTACTCTTCTTGGAAACTCTTCCTCTTCTACGAGAGTAGAGAGGAATGAGTTGAGGAACAATTTGTGATCAAAAGAGAAATTCACACACGGGAGTATTGTTTTAAGTTTTGATCGTTGCATTTACACCAGGAGGTGAAATATAACACAACCTTTCCTTGAAATAAGAACATATGTATGTTTAAATTATTGTATTCCTTGATTGCTATGATGTGTGAAAAAAATCCTAATGTCCAAGATTCCCAATATTTCTGAAATCAAACTTCTTTTAGCAGTTCTTGCTTGCTAGTTAAAATCTAAATTTTCTGCTGTTAGAATCTGAATTCTCTGCATTTAGACAAATGTTTTCATTTCCTTAAAACCGATCTAGATTGTTGAACTTTAGTGTTGTTGTGCTCAATTAAATTAGTTAAGCTCCTTGTGTTCGACCTCAACTATACTACCTCTGTACTTGCGGAGATTGGTTAAGTTGGGTAAACTATCCTTTGTTTTGATTGAAACTCGTTAGCCTAAATAGCAACACATTTCAATCCTAAGTATACTGAAAAAAGATCCATCTACTTGCATGTGAGGTTGTTGTATTATTGTTTTAGTTAAAGCTTGTAATTTCATTCCTAGAGGATTTGTTGTGTGACAGAATCCTCATCAACCATATTTCTTTTCCTTGTATGCCTTGGGGTGGAACAAAATTAGGCTATTTAGTATTTTCCCGCCGATTTAAATATTTATCCTTTTTTTTCTTATTTTACGTATAAAATACGTTGGTGACTCTGAGCTTTATACCTTTATGATTTTTCATGAGTTTTATGTGACCGACAAGATTAGCTTCTTTGTAAGTCTTTTCTAGTATGCAAAAAGATATGCTTTAGAGTAAAAAAATTTGTAACATTTATTGGGGAACTAGTGTTCTGAACATCTTCAGAGACCATAATAGAATGGCTTATGTAAACATCACATGAATTCTTTCCTTGCCTTTTGCATTTTTATGTGATACCGGTCTTGTTTTAATTGTTTCTTTGAGAAAAAACATGGTAGCGACTCCAAATTTTCTTATCTCTTTCTTGTAAAATAAAATAAGAAATCATTGTATTTAAAAATGATAGAAAAACAGCTAAGCAAGCTAATTGATGACTCGAAGGATGCACATGGTGAGCTTTTTTCTTCAATAATTTGTACCCTACTGTTTTATGAGATTTCCCCACCCTGATTTCTTTTGATACATTGTCTTTGTTTTAAATAATACTTTCCACCACACTGAGGACAATTAGATTAGCAATGTTGAGATGATGGCTACAAGTGTATTCTCTAGCAATTTGATGTGACATATTTTTAAAATTTTCAAAAAGATGTTAACATTTTGTTTCCTTTAAAAAACGGAGGAACCTTTATCAGCTTAAAATTATTTATCATACGAATGGCTCAAGTTTTGATATGTCCATTTGACGAAGTGTAAAAGTTCAAACCAAGTTCAATTTATTGATACTTAGGTTTTAATATTACTTATAAATTTTAGTGTATGTCTGTGCATATGCGATGAGATGTGTAAGGAAGATATGATATTAAAAACACTTCTTTAAAATGGGAGTACGGAAATCAAGTGTTCTCTGCCTATATGACTCCACTTCAAGTACTATAGACAATTTTTTTATTTGTAAGCCATATTTTCTTATGTAGAGTAGATGAAAACTCTTAACGTACGAGCAATATGTTCTTGAGGAGCTAAGCATATTGAAACTCAACGCCTGGGAACTTCTAAAACAACTTATTACATATCAATAAAGATGGATATAGAGAAGTTTTGTTTAATATGAGAGCAGCTAAATTGTTATATGTACCTATTCTATAATGGAAAATGTTTGCCGACCAGTTTTAAAAGCTATCACTCGTACCATAAAGATTGTGGGATTGACTACTCCATTTCTAGTGGTAAACAGTTGTGGACTGCGTACCATCTTGTACATATTAAGGAAACAACTAATATTGTCAAGATGAAGAAAACAATGTAAACCTACTGGCTTAATAATGATTTTTACTTGGGTGTTTATCATTTTTTACAACACTTTTGAAATTGTCATATCCATAATACACAAAATGTGTTAGTATCTTCACTAGATTAATATACACCCAACGAGACTCGTACGGAAAATTGAAGAGACTATATGAAAGCGGGAACCGACCCAAAACGTGTATAGCGATAACATATAATGAAATATATGTAAGCATGAATAAAATAGATACTAAAAGATTGTTAGCTTACTTATCAAGGGTTAATAAACGAAAGATATTTATTTTTGTTTATTGATGTATCATATATGGTAACTTTTGCGGATTAAACGGAATCTTCCTGATTTCCGGAATCTTCCTAATTTCCACAAGTCCGCTGTCCAGCCCGTCCGAGTTTGGAAACAACATATAAAGCAGAATCGCGCGCCACACCGCCATTTCTACTCCCTGCCCCTATTTTCTGTTCGCCAGAACCATTTCCTCTCACAAGCGAGCTCGCCGCCAAGAAGCCATCTTTCTTGAAGCGCAACCAATCCGCCGGCATTTCCCAAGGACTCTGAGATCTCTGTCCTCTTCCTCGACGTAGAGAGTCGCCGGAGCATTCATTCCATGGGCACGGAGTCTTCTGGACACACACCCCCCTCGCCGGGACCAGCGCCACAGCTTGCCCTGCGTCGAAATTCTGAGCATGCGTCGTCGAGCTCGACGGTGTCGGTGCCACCGCATGTGTCCCAGGAGCCTGTATCGGTGACCTTGAATGTCTACGACACTTCCGCGTGGAACCGCTACATGTACTGGTGCGGGATGGGCATGTTCCACTCGGCAGTCGAAGGTAGTGCTTGATTTCCGGTTTCCTATCTTTCCCATCTGAATCTCATTTGCTTCGGTTTCTAAGAATGATCGTTTGTTTCACGTAATGGTACTTCTTCTCTTCTTACCTATGCTTCTGCTTTGTTAAAATGAAAGTATTGCAAAATCTGCACGTTTCTGATCCGCTTTGTTTGGTATAATCTTGTTTAGCTACTCCTCGACATGCTATATAACAGGCGCAAATTGTCAGAACAAAAAGAAAATCCTTTTGCAACTAAAGAGCATGATTTCCAGTTTCCTCTGTATAACCAAACTTCGAATCCCGTCATCTTTTTAGTTCCTTATTTATGCTTACGGTTACAAGTGTTCCTGGGATTTAATTCCCAGTATACATTTAAAGTTCTAATTGGCTTGATATTAGCCGCAAGACCCTTGTTCTGAAGTTGTATTACAGCTATTCGTATGTCTGCAGAGAGAGATGAGAAAAAGATGACACATGAAATTTTCTTATCATCTCAAGTCCAATTTTAATGTAGTCCTAGAGCTACACAAACTGGAATATGGGAGTGATGTACATACTAAGAATCCATCATATAGTCATTCTTGCCACGGCAATTGTTTGGGTGGGTGGGTGGGGGTGGATATCTAATCAATGACGAACAGAAAACACATCTACCCGGGTTTTTATGCCTATTTTGTACGGCCGTGAACTGATTATATTGCAATTTCTTACAAGTGTGTATTAGATTCAAGTCTGTACATATCTCGTTAACCGCATTAATGTCCATGGTTGTAGTATTTATTAAGTCAAAACCAAAGATGGTTTATCCTATGTTCATAAACACGCTTCAGTTGAGCTTTGATTTAACAAGTTTCACAGAATTGCAAAATTTAGAGTCCTGACAAATTAATGTAGTATTCCCTGTCATTCTTGGCAATGTGAAGCAATTTTTGAGTCTGAAGTTATTATATTTCTCTTCATCATTGACCTGATCATATGCCACGTTTTCTTGAATCCAATTTAGTTTCAGGTTCAGTTGGAAGGATATCAGTAGTTCATATTTTCCATATATGAAACTTCTACTTTTCTGTTTCCTTCTTACTAATTAAAATTTTACAAAAACTCAGCATTTCTAACTACAAATTTGACATGAAAGATTCTGTTTGTACATACAAAACGTTGTTGACTATGCCTGGTATTGTGCAGTTCATGGTATGCAATATGCATTCGCACTGCATGGCCATTCGGATACCGGCATATATGACGCGCCCCCAATGTATTGCCCTCCTCGGTTTAAAATCAGACGTTCCATCCCTATGGGAAATGCTGTCATCAGTCCTCTTGAGCTAGAAAATCTCATTCGTGAGATGGATTCAGACTATGCTGGAAACTCCTATGACCTCATTACCAGAAACTGCAACCATTTCAGTGATGACTTGTGCCATAGGCTAACTGGAAAGCACATACCTGGATGGGTCAATCGGCTTGCCCGGATAGGTATAGCTGCTCAAGTGTTGATGAGTGAATGACTTAATGGTTTTACTTTACTGATATTCCAAATCGTAACTTGTTCTATTGAGGATTATTTTGTAGTAGTCCCCCTGTTTAAATATAACAATACTAAAGTCAATTTTTGTTTTGCTCAGGTTCATTGTGCGTCTGTTGTCTTCCTGCGCATCTCCGGTTCCCATTGGTACCTTTTGGAGGTTATCATTCTTCAGGTTAGTGAAATGTTAGGCACACAAATTTTAATTTGCAGTATAATTGTATTTTGTAATATCGAAAGTTGAGAGATATTCATAAGTAGATAGATCTTTAGGTTACTCAAATACAGAACAGATCGAGGAAGTAGGATACTCAAACTCAAGAAGAAAAATGTAGCTTATACTGCTATAGGCATATATGGACATTGTTTGCTTTGCATCAAATTTTCAATAACACCTTATTTGTTAACGAAGGTGAAAAGATAGAGTATGTCTAGATTACACAGACTACAAAAAACACATGATGCTGCTTCCAATATGAGATAACAAATTTCTATATCTCGTTTACAGTTTGTTTTGTGTAATGTTTACTGCCTTTCCGGAATCAAATATATATTTTTGTTTCAATACTGAATACTGTAAGTAAACTGAATCCTTGAAGGCTTGGACTGCGTCTCTAAACCGTGTTCGTCAACTATGTACAGATAATGTTTCAGAAACGCTATCAATCCCAATTCCTACTGAATTAACGGAGGCTGAGCGAGGTCATGCTGGTATACCTGGGAACGTCTTTCCATCGCCACCAAGAGTGAAGCGTGGACCCAGGTCAATCCCAATTCCTACTGAATTAACGGAGGCTGAGCGAGGCCATGCTGGTATACGTGGGGACCTCTTTCCATCACCAGCAAGAGTGAAGCGTGGACCCAGGTCAATATGACGCATTGCCTCGTACATCACCTTTGTTTCCCTCACAGCATGGACATGGTTAACGGCTTTTGACAGTGGAATAGGAATATTATGATTTTCTAGAGTGATTACTGTGGATATCTCTTCAGTAACTGTTTTTTTCTACATGAACGTTATTCATTTGTACAAACGGTAGCCATTGTCGAGAAACCCTGTTTTAACAGGGATAAGAGACTGATCGAACATATGCCTGGACATGCCTGATACATAATAAATAATGTGAATTTTACGACAGAACCTAGACGGGTGTGATAACTCAATTGAATGTATGCTCTATCTTAAATTAGGCAATAAAATAGTTAATAAACCAAGACTTCATTTTGAATGTTGAATGTATAGTATGTTAATTACTGGCTATATTGTTTTTCCATTAGATGTCAATATATATATTAAGAATGCAAAGTGCTACAATTTTATAGAGATTTCAGATTCTGTATATTATTGCCAGGTAAGATATATTCATAAAACCAGCCATGAAATCAGTAAGTGATAAAATATGTTGTAAACTTTCGAAGTGATAGATCTGATTTAGAGCGAAATACTATTTGTCTTTTGTTTCAGATGCACTAGGTAAACAACAAATTCGGTTAGATATGACAGCTGAATGTAATTTGCTTAATATGGCTAAGTTGAAGAAAATGAAATAAGTCTATACTAAACGGATAACCATTAATTAGAATAGGAGGAAATACATCAGAATGGATGAAGAGAATCTGTAAGAGTGTAAGGTTAATCCTAGAGATTGTATAAATATTCCTACGCTAAATTAGAGGTTGGATTTCAGATTAGTCCGCGTTTTGGTAATGTGGTGGCCTACCACTCGGTTTCCCTTGGTTGATTTACCAAGTCACCAAAACAAGTGGCAGTTAGCTTCACTCTTTACCCACCTTGTCATTGTGGTGGTGCGGATTGGCTATCTCCCTGTTTACAGAAAAACAATGATTGAGGGTAAATGAGTAACTCATTTCAAGTCGTTCAATCTTCCCTTCAAGTATACCGAGTCCTAGTTGGCATTCAATTAGGATTGTAACCTAGGAAGCATGGACACGGACACGGACACGGATTTAGACACAGACACAGACACGTGACACATCAATTTCCAAAAATATAAGACATGGACACGACAAGTATATGTATATGTATATTTGTATAACATATGTAATATGCTATGTGTATTAACACAAAATGATCAAGATAGATTATCCGTATGGGCAATCACCATGAAATCCAACAAGCAATCAACATATAACGTGATATTTACAAGTCACAATATGGATTAGTTCACAACAAACATTACGATGCTTGATTATATGATATTGTTGTAATATGAATTGTAAAAATTAAGAGCAGTAGAATTTTGGGGACAATAGTTCCAATGGAAGTAATGATTAACATCATGTACTATCAAGAGGAGGTGAATCCAACTGTTTTCCTCATGGTTGATGTGGCAGTCCCCGAATGTTGCGATAGCTGGTGGAGATGATAAGAACGGTGTCAACGACTTGCATGTAACACCTGAAGCTTAATTAACTAATGGTAGTAGGGTGAGTAGTGGAGGACAGGAGGCAAAGATTTAGAGAAGGCTTGGGTTTTTTCATACGCCTAGGCTTAAATGGGTCGCAGTGGTGTGTCCTGGAGGTGTCCATGGAGTGTACAAGCCATGTCCAACACTTCAATAAAAAAAATTCAAAGTGGACACGCCGGAGGCGTGTCTGCCATGCGTCCAGGCGTGTCCAAAGTGTGTCCGTGTTAGACACGCATTGGACATGGACACGACATCCTTCGAGAAGTGTCCGTGCCTCCTAGATTGTAACTAGATATGGGTATAACAACATACCTGCAAATCCATGCCCTCCTAATCCATCACGAGTATAAATTTAGATAACCACTTATCTTTTTACCCTTTTCACACATACCCTTTTCTAACTAGTCTATTGACGGTTACTATCATAACAGTACCTGATATACCCATATATCATGTATAAGTATTGTACGTATGCATATCATAAAATCTAATACATAAGATTTTTTCATCAAATCCATTTTCATAACTTAAGTTTATATATAAAACTCTAATATGTATTACCAAAACACTGTCAAACTAGATCAACTCAAGTCTTCTTGCCATAGATAACTACTTTTTTTTCCAAACCTCATGCCTCTTGTTGATTTTGTCATGTAAAAGACTACCATCACATTTAGTTAATCTACCTATAAATAGGAAAATGCTAAGATATCTGAGCAAGCTGACCTTCATAGATACCAAGAATCTCAATTATCATCTCTTTTTTGGCTTCAACACTATAAATCGCAAAACTCTTCTCTTTGTTCAATTTGAGACCAGAAGCATGTAGAGGCCCTTCAAAAGGTCGAGATCTAGTTCCATTCTTTCCAGCTTCCATGCATAAGGTTTTCCACAAAAATAAGATTAGATACCTTTTTGTTCTTTGAATCTTTTAAAGGAATGAATATCTTTGCATTGACAACTTTAATAATAATTGAGAAAATCATTGCATGACAACCAAAAAATATATAGAGTCGGGCGACCCCCTTATCTTAACACCATTGGTAGGATCAAAGCTAGTAGATGGTTCACCATTAATAAGAATATCATAAGAAGTGAAGAAAATCACCTACGAATACACAATCAAACATTTGAGGAAGCCCATCAGATGCATAATCGTGAAGAGAGCACTCCAAGAAACAAAGTCAAATACTATAGAAAGATCAACTTTAACATACATTTGGGCTTTAGCAGTTCACTCATTAATATATTGAATCAAATAATTACAAATAAAAAAGCCATCTTGAATGATCGTTCTTTGATAAAATATAATGGTTATTACTAATAAGAGAAGGAAGAACACTCTGTAATCTATTTGTAATGACCCAATTTCATCTTAGCTAGCTAATTAGGGTTTACTTAGATGATTAAATACTTAATTAGATTGACCCTAGTTTAATTTTTGATTAATGATGGTAGTGTGTTATGATATTTTGAACTTGATGATACAACTTGTACATGTTTTCTTTGAATATTTAGTGCTTGAGAAATGAAAACACTAGTTGGCCAAAATGAGGCTCTTGCTTGTATAAGAAAATAAAATGCGACAAGTGTAGTAGTGTTATAATAAATTTTAGTATTTGATCTATAATTCAAACTGCTTTGAAATTTGGATATCAAATGTAAAACTTAAATTTAAGTATTTTTTTGAAATTTTTGGAATTTTTTTAATTTTTTCTAGACTTTTTGGTCAACTGAGCTTTTCTTGGACAGTCGTAGTTGACCATGCTAGATAGGATGAAGTACAAAAATATAATATGTGATTTTTATTTAATAACTAGTAATTCCCAATAAGATTAAATTCTAACTATAACTTGACAACTGTATCCAACAAAACATATCATTTTTTTACAATTGTGAATTATATTTGAGTCATCAATGAGCATTGTGTAAGCCGAATTTCTTTCCAAGAAAAACTCAGCTGACCAACCATTCAAAATAAATAAAAAAGACTAAAAATAAATATTGGACTTATTTGTAATTGTGTCAAGCACCTAAAATGTTATATATATATATATATATATATATATATATATATATCATTAACCTAAGACCTTAGTAGGTTCAATAATCTATCACTCTTCCCAAAAATATGAAATTTGAGAGAGAGGAGAATTAGGATTGTGTAGGAAAAAATCATTAGAAATGTTGGTTTGGGTTTTACTCTTTCAAGAGCTTGCAAAATCATATAAGTTCATTAACCCTAGATAGTATATATTGATGAATAATCTCTCCTAAATCTAAAATTTGTCCTTCCTCTAAGTTATAAAAAAATGATATAAAGTCAACCTCTTTTCTCTTTTTTTCTATCCAGTCTCCATTGCTAGGGTTTTTGAGTTGGAAGGAAGAAGGAAAGAATTGATTGCTGAAAGTTTGATATGGATTCAAGTAGATCATTTCTTGGGATACGTTTATGAGGTGTTTAACACCTGAGGTGAGTGGTTAAGTTCTTATTTAAATATTTTAACATATTTAAATATTAAATCTATCTAAGTAAGTTTCGATGAATATATTGCTTTTATTGTTTATGTGATTGGGTAACCAATTAGGTAAATCCCTAGGGAATTGATTGCTATTGATTTTGATTTAATGAATTATATTTGTTAGCTCCAGATCTGTATAATAAAATTTGGTTGAAAATTTATATAGAAGAAATCAAACTTTATGATAATATTTGCTAAAAGTCATCCTAATGAATGATATGCTTAAAAGCTGACTTGACATGCATGGAATATTGTTTGAAGTAAATTAACATGAGTTACCTGATTTCATTACTAGATTTTTGGTGAAGTTAAATATTGTTGTGTAATGGCCCTGACTTGGGTTTAGGGATAACCCAAGATGTTTTGCCTATGTAAGATGATTACAACCTTTTCTTAATTTTTTGAAAAGTAATTAAGACTTAAGGAGAGATCAAGCTTCAAGTTTGGTAATATTTGAATGTTCTTTGAACAATGTTTGTTAGTTTTGGACAAAAGTGCAATTTACTCAAGATAAGGGGTTATCTTGGAAAATATCGCATGATGGGTGTTCACTTGATACTTTAACATCATAAGAGACATAAATGATGCTAAGTGGCGCCTTTTGGAAAGCCTAAATTCCAAGTTGAGCTTGTATGGTTGATGCTTGTGCTTAATGTGCTAGTTTTGGTGTAACTTGCAACTTAACCAGTATATGGGGTTGATGTGCAATTTACCACCTTCAGAGTGTTCCTAATCTCTCTTAGTATCATCTAGAGGTGATATAGAGAAGGGGCACCTTGTTTGAATCATGGTTAAGTGATGACACTTTTGGTGATATTAGAACCATAGAAAGTTGAGTACCTTGAACCATAGAAGAGGTTGTCTCAAGTTGTGAAGGGCATATGGGGGTTCCTATCGGTTTATAAACCATAGAAGATGTCCCCTATCAGTTTGGCAACTTTTGGAAGCATTCATTACGGGCTAAGCACCTCAAATAGGTGAAGTCTATTGTTTTGAGACTTCCTTGCAAAAGTGGTATCAGTTTGTACACAAAGTGATGACAAGTTGTTATATCTTACAAAGAAGCTACCCAATGACCGATACCTTACCCTCAAATTATCCACAAGAGTTTTGCATGTCAAGATAAATGAGGTTGCATGGTGTCACCATGCATGGACATGTGTCACCCATGTGTATCTTGAAGACTAGCGATTATATCTTCTTTTGGCAAATAAAAAAGTCTTACCTCTTGTGAATCGTCACTATCATCTTCTTTGACCATGAGACACTCCACGTTCTCTTCTCCACTCTCACTATCACTTGACTCATCCCATGCAGCTTTGTATGCTTTTTCTCCCTTCTTCTTAGATGAGCTTTTCTTACCCTTCTTTGCTTTAGGACATATATTCATAATATGTCCCTTCTTTCCACATTCAAAACACATAGGAGAGGAAGAAAAAGAGGAACCAATAACTTTGTTAGATTTAAATCTTCTATATTTTTTACCATTTACAATTAGAGCTTCTTCTCCCTCATCTCCATCACTTGTCTCATCACTTTCTTGAGTGATGACCTTTGTAGTCTTTAGAGACATGTCCTTCTTTCTTCCTTGTTGAAGTTCATGCTCTCATCTTTCTTCCTCCTCCAAGGTTGCTTCATGTGCTTCTAAGTTGCCAATGAGTTGCTCCATCCTTAGTCGAGTGAGGTCATTGGCTTCTTCAATTGTAGTCACCTTAGGCTTGTACTTGGGAGGAAGAGACCTAATAATTTTAGACACTTGATCCTCTTCACTAATGGCTTTACCTAATGCATTCAAACCATTAACAATAGAAGAAAACTTTGCATACATTTCACTAATAGACTCATTTGGTTCCATACAAAATTGTTCAAACTTTTGTTTAAGCATACTAATCTTGGAGTTCTTTACTTGAACAATTCCTTCATAAGTAATAGAGAGTATATGCCATATTCCATATGCAGTTTCACAATTTGATATTCTATTAAACTCACCTACGGAAATTGAATAATAAAGGATACTTACAGCTTTTGCATTCAATTGGGCTAATTTTACCGTATTTGCATCCCATGTAGCATACTTCGTTTGAGGAAGAGTGTAGGTATTTAAAACAATTCTCCAAAGAGCCCAGCTGATCCCTTGAAAGTAGAATTGCATCCTCCTCTTCCAATAATTGTAGTTCGTGCCATCAAATGGTGGAGGCCGAGCTACAAGTGTTCCTTCCAAGTTTAGGTTGTTTAGTACTCCATCACCCATTTTCTTCAAGACTTGTTAAAGTTCCTTGAAGCCCGCTCGGATACCAATTGAAAAATAAAAGAGGGGGGTGAATAGGGTTTTATGATAATTTTAAAAAATTATTTAAGCAAACAACCACAAAAAGATTGGAGAAGGAGGAAAGGTGTTTAGAGTGGTTCCACCCTTAACAAAAACTAAGGAAGTCAGTCCACTATCCATTTGTTTCCAATTGGGATTTTGAAAGCACTTGTATATTATTACCCTTTTGGAGGATGTTACATAAGATACAAGTACCTTCCCAACCCTTAGGATATCCTTCACCTAGAAGTGGTCTCACCAATCTTGAAGCAGCCTTCCTCTTGAAGTAACTTCAAGCTCCCCCTTGAAGTAGCCTTCCTCTTGAAGTAGCTTCCCATTGAGATAGCCTTCTTGAAGTAATCCTAAGTCCACCGAGCTACCTTCACCACCTGAAGAAGCTCCAACAACCTCCTTTCCGCAGCCTCCAACCTAGGAGTAGCAATGGAGAATACAAAGCAATAAGAAGGAACAAGAAAGAAGTAGGAAGACACACTTTCCCACTTTAGCACAAGGCTTGAATCCTATATTAAGCGTTTTGATCTCCTATCCAATGTGTATGAATGTGAAAGTGTAGTGGGTAGGAGATGCTAGCCTATAGGACATGAAATATCAACTAATGGGAATGGTTTGCAAGTGAAGGATTGCTCAATTGCTCACAAGAGTTGATTCTCAATCGCAAGTATGTGTACTCAAGTGGTTTTAGGTGTCCTAAGGAATGTCCTATTTATAGGAATGTCTTACAAGGGTCTAGGGATGTTCTCGACACTTTCTAGGATGTTCTTAGTGCTCAACTAGCTGTTAGGTGTCCACTAATTACATTGCAACAACTAGTTGTTTAATGCTAAAAAGTGCAGTCCAGAAACTTTATCGGTCGAGAAGCTTGTCAACCGAGTGTCTCTCAGTCGAGAACTTCATCGACCGAGGGAAAGTCTGGAGTAAGTGTATTGCAACGTTCAACTCAACTCCCAACCACTTTTTCCCACCAAGTCTAACGGCTATAGAACTTACTCGAAGGATAGACTCAGGTGATTCTCGGTCGAGAAAATGTTTGACCGAGTGTGTCTCGATCGTGAAGTAGTTCGACCGGGGGAGTCCCTATTTTAGTGTATCTAGACATGTACTAAGTGTATGTATTAAAGTGCCATTGTGATGCTTTCATAGGGGATGACCTATCTAAGTGTCGTGAGTGGATAGGGAAGATCTAAACGCTTGATTTACATGATATATAAATACTTGTACATTATATATTTGTATAAGTTTACATTTGATACAATAATGATAAAATAAGGCAATTTGAGCATATAAATCTTCCAAGCTTAGCTATCCACCACCTTGAATTTTTGTTCCTGAAATACTCAAGTAGCACGTTAGATCCACAAGAATGAAATGTTTGTCATTTTCAAAATAAAGGAATTTTGATGATGTACATATAGCCAACAACATGCACTTGAGTTGCAAGTTAAACCTGCCATTCAGTGAAATTGCAAATTGATCCACAAGTGTACATGAAATTACACAATCAAAGCAACTAGAGTGCAATTGAAACCAAATAATGCCATCTCTTAGCCACTAAATTATAAAACTTAGACAAGCATGAAAAATATGACTAAAACTATGTTGTTCACAATTTTTCTATTAAGTCCTCATGTTATGGTGATTTTGGAATTAAGCCCACAACTTCTATGAAAACTCAAAATCTAGCCATAAAAAGTGCAAATTGACATAAAATAGGGTTCCAACTTATTCAATTGAACTCCAAATATTATCCAATCATCTAATTAGGGTAATAAAATAGTATTATAAAAAATAAGATTATGCTAATTTCATGGTCTCACATTAGTCGTCGACATACATGGACATAGTGTTACATAAATGACTCTAATTTTATAGTAGGAGTGAGGCTAATCGTGATGAATGTGAAAAGTTGTGGGAAAGTATACATATTATTTTTGTTTAGCGTAAGTAGAGACTGCATGGCTCAACAGAGTCCATGCCGTGTCATCACCATTTAGTAATCAACATGCATGACTATACGACTCAACAACCATGTGTTATGTTAAAATGGTGGTAATCAATGTTGTGAACTATTCCTCTCAAAGTATGTACACTACTTAAAAATGGGGGAAGTGACAAGTGGTCTTCTTTAAAAGTCAATATCAAGTTTTTTCTTATCATGAAGAAGTAAGCTTATGTTGGTGAATTTGAATATGTTAATCATTACCTCATTGGAAATAACGTTCTGGATTAAAGTCAAAGGTTGAACATATGTTATGTCATCAATCCACACTTTGACAATGGCAATAAAGACATTGAACCTATGACTTCCAGATTGTTGCCTCTATGTCAGTTTGGTTATCATATTCTGATGGCTTTAGATGGCACCATGGACCATGAAGAGGCTAGGAGGAAGAACGTTGGTTGAAAATCTCTTGGGTTCTCTATTAGAGTCTTGGAATGATTAGGGTACGAATTCATAATGTGTCTTGGTTCTAAAAATTTTAAGTCTTTAATAACAATTGTGTATAATCTCTATTCTTGTTTAGATGGACTTGATTATTCTGACTAGTATCGTGGATTGTGTTTTTTTTTAATCTGAAGTGTCATGGGTGCTTGTCTAGCTCATAATTTATGGGTCTAAGAATTTCCAATGCAACTTGTTTATGTTATTCCCTTGGGAAAATGGTAAATCCTAAGTATCTTTTATTGAGTGTTGTATAGTTTGTGAATTGTAGTATCTATGTTTGAACTTATCTATACCATCCATGGCTTTTAAACAATTCATATGTTAATGTAAAGTAATTTTAATCGAGTACTATGTGCACGTAGGTCATTCATGCCATAATTGATATAGCTCATTTGTTTGTGACACAGTTTTAAATTATTATGTTTTAATTATACAATTGGGTTTTGTTTCTAAAAAGTTCTAAGATGACATAAATTTAGTTTTCTTGCCCTTTTTCTAATCGGAAATGACACCTTTTTTACAAGGATTGTGGGGATGACAACTTTATGGTGCAAGTGAGATGGAATATTTCTTTGATGTGTGGGATGGAAGCAAGTGAATTTGCTCGTGATGAAAAAGGATCTTTTTTTGTTCCAAATATGTCGTATGTTAATTATTGCAATGAGCATGCTTTTTCACTTCAGACCAATGGATCTGAAAAGTTGTAATCTTAAATTATGTGGTGAATATGAGTAATTTTGTATAAAATATTATTATGGACTATGGTGTTCAATTTGACATGTATGTATTGAACACGAACCTTTGTCTTAATGAAATATATTTTTATCAATGGCCTTTATGCTATAACATTTTCTAGTCCATAACTTTATCACGGGCTTTAATATATAAGAGGAGTTGATCTTCCATAATGTCGTTCATTGTAGGGACTTGCTGTTATTTAAATGACATAGTGGTACGTTAGTATATGGGAGTTAGCAGTAGTTAGTGCTCTTCTAAATTGTCATTGTAAGCTGATCGTTTTTTATTTGTGTTTAAACTCGTGTACTTAATTTGACTCGCATATTTAGGACATGTCTAATCTGACATGATTTATGAATATGACTTTAGCTGTGTCGATTAACCTATAATGTGACGTAAAATGATGTTTGATTTGCTTGAATTTGTTCTATTGAACTCGGCTTTTTTTTTTGGGGGGGGGGGGGGGGGGGTTCTCTCTTCTGGGTCTGTTTATAAAGCGCGATATAATGTAACAACCGCTGTCCTTAAATATACAAGTCACACATTAAGATTGCTACCTCAGGTCCTTAAGGATGTGACAATCACGGTAATAAGGCAACATAGCCCTAATCCATGTGATAAACTAGTAACTTAATCCGGAAAATATTACAGTCTTTAAATTGATGGTCGTGAAGCTGAAATATGACATGCTCATATTTTAGCGTATTCCATATAGTCCCAATGAGCTTGTCAGCATGAAGGATACAAAGGTACGTACGCATTAGTGATATCCCAAAAGCCATAACTTTGAGTAAGGCTTCTTCCGTGGGGAGTATGCGATTGATAATGAAACGGTTATATAGATAAAGGTATGCCCGTTATATTTCATGGTTACACCAGAGTGAATACGGAGTATGTTACACTTCTGTTTATCTTTGTATGTGTACAATGTAACTAAAATAGTGGTTTCAATTAATTCTAAGGTGACAAGTGCCCTAAATTAAGTACTAGGTAACGTATTATTACAATCAGTAATTTCAGGTTGATATATCAAATTGACATTGAGTACAGATGATTCCAAGAAAGCATGTTGCCTGTTATGAATCGAGGCCCTCCTGTGGCTACTCCTCTTTTACACCTCCTGCTACGCGATGATGTTGTAGACAACAAGACGACCAGATGACAACTTTCTTGCGGTTCGTGTGGGTGTAGGTGACTGCTTGCGCTCCAGGAGGTAGCGTCCTTATCTGAACCCTACCTGTCAACGGGCTCTCCGGTGGAGTGGTCACATGGTGAATCTCGCTAAGACCATCCTTCTCTACTCTGACGGACTCGATGATCTCGTCCCATATCTCTATTTTCTTTTCAACCGACCTTTCAGGGACAATTCCAGTATTATTCAACAGGTCAGTGACACCGTCTCTGCGATTTGAGCCTTCCCTATGAAACAGTAGCATATGGAGCAAGACCGAATGGTCTCTAAGGCCGTCCATGCGCACGGATCTTTCCTCGTTACCTTTATCGCCCCTTGTAGCCCTGGAACCGTGGATGTGGTTGTCGGCGATAACGTAGATACCCCTCCCCATTCCTTGTGGGTAATGTTAAGCGTTTCGGTTGCTCTGAGCAACTGGCGGATCTTCATGCCAACTCTGCAGTTGCAGAAAGCAGCAGCAGCAGCAACAGAGGAAGCTCAAGAAGGACAAGCTGTTACTCTTCTGGAAGATATTGAATGAGTCGTTGAGCTCGTTCACCCTTTTCTCCAACTTATTTACTTCATCCACCCATGTTCTGACTCCACTTCTTTCCTCGCCAGCTTCTTTCTTGCTCAGTTGGAGCTTCATTTCCTCTTCCAAATCATCCTTCAGGCTCACAAGTAACTGCTTCTTGAGTAGAAGATTTTGAAACTCCCTCCGGGGACAGAAAGAATCGTGGATCTCATCGTCAGCATTGTAGTTCAAGTTTGCCCCGAACTTGCAAGGGAAGGAGCCGCATATCTTCGGTAGAAGCAGAGCTACTACAACCAATCTTCTTCTTTGGCTGGAAACAAGTTACGACTGGTGGATGATTCAAAAAAAGTTACGACTGGTGGATAGTAGAGACTGTTTTGTAGGAGGATCAAAAGTCCATCATATGGGTCTTGGCACGTGTTCTACTTGATATTTCTACCGGACTTAGCCACTGGTCAACTAGATTAATGGTTTGAGTATGCGACGACTTTGATGACCACCATAACTAAATTCGTACTAAATAGAATAGTTTGGCGAAGTCGAGGTATCAGAAACTCATGTCTTTCGAAGTTCTTAATGGGAGTCAACTTTGTGGCTTGAAACGCTGTTGGGCAACCACATCCATTTTTTTTTTATTTTATGTAATAAAATGAAAACTCCTAATTCATCGTTATTCTTTTAACGTCCTCCCATTGTCAACCCGGAGCTGCTAGGACCACTTCTTCTTTGACTGGAAACACGTTAAGACAACACCGCAAGGAAAATGAAGTTGACTGTAATGGAGAAGGATACATCCATCAGCTGCTGCTGCTGCTGCTTCTGCAACTGCAAAGTTGGCATGGAGATCCGCCAGATGCTCATGAATTCATAAAAAAACAAATATAAAATATCTGCGGGGCATGGGCACATGTTTTACTTCATATATTTATAGTGTCTGATTCGCCATTGGTCAACTAAAGTAATGTCTAATTAGCTGTCCTTCCGAGTAATAGTCGCATATAGGACGACTTTGACACCGCCCCAACAAAATTAATGATAGATAGATGGTCTAGATATTCGGACACGCGCATTCTATATATGTTCTTAGCGTGAGCTAACTTCGTGACTTGAAATACTGCTAGGAAGCTGTAGCTGCAAATCTTAGTTTTAAAGTTACATTATATGATGAAAACCAAAAATCCTGATCTACACATACCTGAGCCTATGGTACATCCTCTATCAAGCAGAGGTTCTTAGTGCCAATCATACCCATATCCTCATCCTTTTATATCCAAGTATTACCCTGTAGGATTTAAAAAGGGAGCTCCTGTGTAGCGACCCCAACCCCCTTTAATATCATTTTCATGAGTATAATAGAGGTAGGATCTCTATGCCTGTATAAGATCATCTCAACACCCATATTTAACCAAAAGAATCCACTTTTATTCCATCTATCATAAACGACAGTTTAACATAAAGGACGACAGGATTTCAAGAATGGAGTTACATATAATGTTTAGGAAAGAAAAAAATATAAGTATGCTACAATAGGAAATAGAAAGGAAATGCTAAATTATGGAATCTGTAGAACTTTACATGCATTAATCATGTGTATTTCCATTGTCCTTGGTCCTTTTTCTTGAATTCATAAAAATAAAAATATAAAATATCACAATGAAGTGTATTTGCCTGAGGGCCATGGAAATCCTTATCTTATGATAGAATTTTGTTCGAAAAAGTTGCAATATACATTAAGCAAAAAAAGATGACTTTTACTCAATAATAAAAATCTGAAGATACACTCACTTTGTGAGCTTCCATACTTTCCTCATGAAAAAAATATTATCTACAATGACTTTACCTCTACGACAGTATCTCTCACGACGTTTTCATATCATTGGGTACTCTGCCCTAAATGCAAGCTAGGACACTCTAGTGAATTTTTGAAGTCATGCTATATTTTTTCAGTTTCTTCTATGTTTTAGAGTGAATGTCTCTAGGATAATGGCAATGGATTTTCTAAAACATTTGTATGTGTCAATATATTCTAAGATTACTTGATTACATGTTCATGTTGCATACTCATACTATTCATAAAATCTAGATAGTAATGAAAGCATCACATTAACAACAACATCTAGTGTTCTAACATAAAAACATGACCAACCAAGATAATGAAGGCATACATATACTTAAACCACACAAGGTCTTCAAGAAGCAAAGAATGCTTCGTGGATGAAGTATGAGGTGGGCTCAGACTCACAACTTTGTGTCAATCACCTCAAGAACATCCAAAAAAGTCTTTCAAAGTATTTAGCCCTTGTTCAAATAATAAATATTAGAAGTGTTGAATTCCATATGAACATCATCATCAAAGTGAGAAGAAGGCTTATCAATTAGATGATAAACTTGCAAATTGGTTCCTGATTATAGTGTGATAGAAGTTACAAACTACCTCGAAGAGATGAATTTGATTCTAGATCAAGATAAAGACCGAGTAAGACACATATATCTCTATGCACTACCTCGAAGAGATGAATTTGATTCTAGATAAAGATAAAGACCGAGTAAGAAACATATATCTCTATGTAATGATCACTAAAAAAGCATACATGTATATCTTCTGTTAGCTTTCTTTACCATTTTCATCCTAAGCTTTAAGAGAACACTCCAAAAATGTGTGCTTTAACAAATTAGGCTTGTGCTCAATTTAATTCAAACCCTCCAATTTAGGTTCCGACAGTTGGGATTATACATATGTTGTTGTCAAATTCAGGTTAAGATTAGTCCAAAATTGAAACCATAAGTTGGACCAAGAACCCACATTTTTCTTTAGTTTAAGAAACTATGAAAGTGCATGACAATTGAACTAAAAATATAAATATGATTTTCTAATGTTTTGATTCACAAATATCATTCATGAAGAACACTTTAAATCTGTACTTGAAACAAGATTCTCATGTTTCCTAGTAAAAACTTTAGAACAAAAAATTAAAATTCTTCAATGAAATATAACCTATTTTTTATCATTTTACTGGACAAGTTACACTACTACATTTTGGAATGCCACATATAATTAGAGTCAAAATCAAGGTATGGAAAAATTCAAGTGTATTAATCTCATTTTTTATTATAACATACACACACACACACACACACACATATATATATATATTAACAATACTATTTAATAATCTAGAGTATATTTTAAATCAGCATTTGCTAATCAATTGCATAAATCGAGATGCAATAGATTAGCTTAGAAACTCATCTTGCCAATGCAACATCGTGAGGGTTTTAAAGAAAACAAAATTATCCACATGCCCATTGGTAAGATTAAAGTAATGTCCATATGGGATAAAATGGTCATTCCAAGCTAAGAATTATTACCCTATAACCTATGGCTAATTGGGTCAATTTTCAACTATGATGTTAAAGATTCAAAATTTGGATCAAAGAATGAAAACCACCATCTGATTTCCCTTTTCTCAACTAACTCATTGAGCCTTTGTTGATGTGTGAGGTGTCCAAAGTAATTTCACGTCCTTAACTAAAGGTGGATCATCATTCCTAGTTGATGTGTAACCTAATTCATTGAGAAACCCGACTTTTAGCTAAAATGATCTCTTGACTTTCCATAAGGATGAGTAGATTAAAAGCACATGAAAACCAAGTTGGAAGTCTGAATCATTTTTTTGCATCCTAGAAATATAAGGGAGAAGGTTGAATTGGGTTTTAGTTACTAACTTGCTTCTAAGGTCAACCGAGGCTTGCTTGATTCATCTGGTGTTTGAGATTTTATGCACACCTCTGAAGTCCTAAATAATATGAGATCCCTCTATACTCTAGAATCAAGAAACATGTCGATATTTGGGATCCTATGTACACCTTGTCCTTTAATGTGCATTGGAATGTTTCACTTGTGCTCCTTAATGGTCCTGGTCCATACAGATCATCTTTCATTAACCATGCTTCAAGCTCATTTTTTAGGTGACCAGAGATGAGGAAGGGTAGATGAAGAGAAGAATAAGGTATTGGTGTCAGGAGTGGGACCCGAGAGGGGATCCACTCCCTACTAAAATTTGAGGAAATAAACCATCTATTCTAAACACACTCAAAATGAATGATGGAATAGGTGATTTGTTTTCCTCAAATGATGAAATACAGAATAACACCAAACATTATAACCTCAATTTTGGTGTATGAATTGAAATGCAATTTTTTCAAATAAAAGGGATTTGAATGCAAAATTGTATGATTTGTTTTCAAAGAATGGATTCTTTGCAATATTTCCCTTGGAGGCATGATTTCATAGTTTATACTAATTTGAGAAATCCAATAATGATAAAAGGGAAAAAGGAGATAAAAGAAATCCCATAATAAATAAAAGGATGAGAAATGAAGGATAATTGTGTGCAAATGTGAGAATTATTTAGAATTATCTAGAAAGTGGTATGGATGACCACTATTGATTAAGTTTCTGTTCCACTTGGTTTCTAATAAGAAAAGAAATAAAAATAAAGAAAATAGAAGAGAAAGAAAGAGAAAATATGAATTTTAATTGCATAATGTATGCCTTTTAAGTGGATGGCTTGCATATGAAGAAAAGTCTCTTTTAGTTTTGAATTTCAGTTCCAAGCTTTTCACACAAGTAATTTAAGTCATTAAAAAGTTTCCCTTAAATTTTGGGATTAAAAGGATGTGTGGTTTGAGAGATATGGATTTTCAAAACATCCCTAAAGTGTGGATAATACAAACAGAAAGTATTCAATGTCACGTTATTTTGATTCTATTGGAAATGCAATTATCTAGCATACATAACATCAACTGTTGGATCATGGATCTAACGGAGGAGCTCACCCAGCTTGTGCCTAGTTTGAAAAGGAGAACATGAACTGAAGTTTCCTGGATTAATTTTATCGTTGATCTTTGAATGAGCAAGTTTGGAAATCATTTCCTTGGCTTTGTGAGGCAAATCTGAGTTAACATACCCTAGGTTTTACCTAGGTTCGAGGTGTTTAGAAGTTTTCCCCAAATTTTCTTTCAGGGATGACCTTGTGGGTGAGGGTTGGTATAAATATATGGGTGCAACCTCTCTGCTAACCCACAAACTCTCTCGTGATAACCCATACGATCAAATGAACTTGCTCCCACCTCCAATTGCTTCCCAAGATCCTTCCATCACCCTCGTCTCGCCCTATTTCATTGTTAGTGGCCTTCATCTCTGTACCATGATCCCAGACATCTCTAGAGGAATTGGAGGCATCAAAAGGTTTGTAGGAGGCAAGTGAAGGAGATCAGACATTCACATTGTGGTTAGAAGGGTGGGATCAAGAAGTCAACCCCGCAAGTGACCGGTTGATTGTGTGCAAAGAAGAAAAGAGGTAGAAGAGGACAATTAGTGGATTGACCATCTTGTCCTCGACTCTCTTCTTCACCGGTAAAGACAAATGGGACATTTCATCCTTTCTTTTATGCTGAATCTATAAGGCATGCACCGCCTGGTTGGCGAGAGCCAGTTGGCCGACCCAACCAAGCTGACAGGGTGGGACCTAGGGTTCCCAGCCTAGGTGGCATTCTTTAATTGGCCCATAAGTAATTAACTTGTAAAAATTCTAGAAACTAGTAGGATAATCACATTAAGGCAAGTAATATATTATTTTTGATGACAAAAATATGTAGAATCCATTAAAAATGAGTTCCAAGCCTAAATCTGCTTTTAACTTAAAAAGTATGTAAAGGTGCTACTTGTAATGATTTTAATTGATTTAAAACCCTAAATTGAAGATTAATGAATCAATAATGTTCCCTAAATTTTATAAGCAAAGTTTAGCCTTTTGAATAAAAAGGATGGATTCGATCTCATTGGATGATATTTGCTCATAATTTGCTTAATTAGGGTTCCATAATTATAGTTGGGCATTAAAGGACATAAAAAGCCTAATTTTGATAATTGTGAGGTTTAATGGTTTTTAATTGCGAAAATCAATCAAGAAAGCATGAAAATGATGTTCTTGAACTAATTTGTGGATAAAGACCTGTAATTTGGATAACACTACAACAAATGTCATTTTTCACAACATGCTAAACTTCCGTGGAAAGTTAATAATCATGCCAAAATTGCTATTTTTCGATAGTTTTGACTATGCCAGAAAACTGTCGTAAAAAAGTGTGCCGTAAAATTGTGCTGACACCTTTTCCAATGACGTTAGTGGTATCAAAACCGGCATACCATACCTATTGTAAATGGATTGAATATGCTAGAAAATGACTCTAAAGTAGGCAGGCAATATAAAATGCCAGAAATAAATTAGAGCAGGTAGTATAAAATGCCAAAAATTAACATAAATTATTGTATATGAAAGAATCAAGCAAGAACATATGTACTACATACATGTATGTATCAATATGAATGTATACACAGTTTGAAAATGAACTTTTCTTATTATTCTATTTTATTGTGTCTATACATACTCAAAAAAGAAAAAAAATACAACCCTATGCTCAAACAGCAAAAAGAAACACTGGTGTTATATAGGGTGCATTACATTTACAACAGAATTCCGTGTCAGGCCACAAGTGGCCATTCAACTAAAGTTACAAAAGTCAAATTAAAGGAAAAAACTGAACCTAACAACTGAAGTATGCTTCAATTATCTCCAATTTACCTATAACAAACAATGATATTATTCATCCAACTACCTTC
Organism: Alisma plantago-aquatica; assembly: GCA_963693085.1. Taxonomy (NCBI): domain Eukaryota; kingdom Viridiplantae; phylum Streptophyta; class Magnoliopsida; order Alismatales; family Alismataceae; genus Alisma; species Alisma plantago-aquatica. Next base: position 1,209,919,028 of record OY856410.1, on the reverse strand, counting down.
TGTGCGGGCAGCCAGCTACCATCAAACATCCACTGCAACTCTAAAACATGAAAAGGGCCTTGCACATCTTGTGTACATAATATATTTCTTCCCTCACCCTGTCACATGATATATCCTTATTGGAATGTTTTGCTTCCCAACAACACAAGATTTTTTTCTCCTTGAGATAATCAAGTGCCAGTTGCTTCAGCAATTCTGCATCCCTAATCAAGTTGGGGAAGCCAGGTTTTTCTTACTTACTCAAGTTGAAACAGTTGGGTAAGATATGAACTGTAACTTGATATCCTCTCACAATTTGTACTGACTGCTGAGTCTGCTTCGCATTTTCAAATGTTGTTACAACCCAAGAAACCACCATTGTGGTGGGAATCTCTACTCGATATGATCATACGCTGGAAGTACTTAAAAGATAGAAAAATTGAGGCTGTCACAGAGTTCACAACCGGATACCTGTCGTGAAGGGAATCAAAAAAAGGATCTGCCGCTCTCCTGCTCAGAGAAAAACTGACTGATGATATCAGGGATGTCCATCGGTTGGGTGGATGAGTTGCGCTGCTGCTCCTAGCACTACTGTGGCTAGTGCTCTACACATTGTGGTTGGTGATGGGAAAAATCATGATGTGGAACTTCAGTCTGCTGCCGAGGAGGAGTTTGGAAAGTCTGTGGGGCAGGTTAGTGGCCCTGAGAGATGTGCCACACATCCATCCTGTTGACCATGTCGTACATCGTAGTGTACTGCACACTCAAGTGGTCAAACTGGGTGTCGTATTGTGCGCTCATCTGGTCAAGGCGGGTGTCGATGTCACGCCCCAATCTCACATTAACCACAAACCACGAGATTAAGACGCGACAGGATGGGATTAACACATAACCAATCATTCGTCACTTTTTAAAACAATTCAAGGCATTTAATTGATAACCAAGTTTAAACTGTAAACAGAAAACTGAGCAAACTGCAGGAACTTTTCTGTTTAACTGAATAAAGATACAAGCAAGGTCTACAGCATAATACACTGATTAACATAAAGAAAACATAACATAAATTTACATTTGTGTACACATTCTCTCTCTCACTCACACCTTGTCTCGAGGATCGAGGGGAATGGACTAAGAGACCTCTAACTAGACTAACTACAAACCTTCTATCAACTAGGCGTTAGGATGAAACGATCCTTCCGACTCCTGATGCTGATGCTGACCTGAAAATGTTTGAGTAGAGGGATGAGCCTACTCGCTCAGTGAATAACATTTCACTTAGCTATCACTAAACAACTCGTCAGGTTTATAAGCTGAAATAAACAATATACAGTTCAAGCAGGGCAGTTCTATTGACATAGTAGATATACAGATAATGATCACATTTCCAAGCATCAACCGGTATTCCAGTTAAATGAATGGTTATATAAATTTACTGTGAACCTACTTGATTATTTATTCATTTTATTATTTTTATGCCCTAAATATATGCAGTGTACTCTGCATATAAAGATCCGCAACAAGTCCATGCTACGGTCCCACCGTACAAGACTTAGCGACACACCCGGGAAATGCTAAGTCTGACTGCTGTCCTGGTCTGCTACAGGACTCTCAGGCTAACACGGCCTCACTGCACTCTCAAAAGAGTGTACTCTAGACTCCTCCTTTAACCTGAGCACACAGGCGGAGAGTCTCACAGGGTTACCTTCGCGACACACGCACGAATGGTGTTAGATAACCGTGTTTTCTTTTCTTTTCCCAGTGCCACCGTGACATACGCACGGATTATTGTTGAACACTGCTTTTCTGCCCTCGTGCCACCGTGACACACGCACGGATTATTGTTGAACACGAGTCACCGACCATCTAGACACACGCTAGGTAGGTCGTTCACCCCAAGGTGCAGACCTCACGAGGGGTTCTACGGTGTTAGGGCACCTATGTCTATTAATTAGTTAACAGATATACAGTTTAACAGAAATATCACATTACGACTGCAAAATATGAAATTTCCTCTTTTTCATCATTCATATCATGCATTTCCAGTTCCAACGAACTTAACATACTTTAATGTACATGCTATACTGTTTAAGAGTCATATCAACTGATACTGAAGCAAATAAGCATTTGAAATGAGTTAAATAATGATTTCTAAATGAACTGCCACTCACCCACTTCGGTGTGTTCGTATACACCGAAAAACGTCCACAAACACGCCTAATTCTGCTCTTTACAGCAGCGTGCACGCCGTGCACCCAGACTGCACGCCGTGCACCTTCAGTGCACTTCAGTTCTACTTTTCTGCACCTTTGCACGCCGTGCAAACTGACCTTGCACGCCGTGCAAACTGATTTGCACGCCGTGCACCTGGGCTGAAACTTGTTCCGCTATCTGTAACTTTGCACGCCGTGCAAACTGACTTTGCACGCCGTGCACCTGCGCAGAAACGGAAATCCCCTAAATCAGCTTTCTGCAATGTTGCACGCCGTGCAAAACGGATTTGCACGCCGTGCAACCTGCGCAGGGGCGGAAATTGCAGAATTAAAAGAGACGATTGGGGTCGATTCGGTGGACGATTCTTACCCGAATCACTCCTATAGCTTCGGATTGACCTAGCAAGCACTTGGCAAGAAGAAAGAACGGAGGGGGAAGCACCGTTCGCTCCCTAGACCATCTCCATGGTCGTCTTCTTCATGGCTGCAGGAGGAAGAAGAAGGTGAAGAAGAAGAAGATGATGCAGCCGGTTGGTTTGGCTGGAGAAGATGAAGAAATCGAAGGAGGACGGAGAAGGAAGGAGCTTGGTTGCCTAGCTTCTCCTCTAGCTTGCTCTTTCTCCCTTTCTCCTTCTCTGTTTCTCCCAAGCGGCAACCGAAGGAAATGAACTATCGTTCATTCCAAAGTCGGTTAAAAGAGTTAAAAAGGAAAAACTGAAGGAAAGGATAAGGAAGGGCGCCCAGGGGGCCGGATGCAAATTGCCCAGAAACTTTCCGAAATTACAAATAGGTCCCTGCACACTAAAAAGCTTATATCTTTTTACTCGTAGGTCGGTTTCGCATGATTTCTTCGGCAACGGATTAAGCACAAACTTGTCCTCAACCTCAGGACAAGAAAACAAGCTAATGATACATTAACACTAGCTCAAAGCTCAAAACACTATTAACAAAAGCAAGTACTCATCTCAACATAACTAGCTCAATTATGCACTAACCAAGGTACTTACTTGCAAAACGAAACGTGGGTCATAACAATCTCCCTCCCTTATAAGAATTTCGTCCCGAAATTCCTAAAAGAGAAAAGGAAACTTGTTACGCATTTCTGATTCAAGCTCCCACGTAGCTTCCTCTATATTGTGATTCTTCCACAAAACCTTCACTAAGGATAACTCACGGTTCTTAAGCTTTTTGATCCGGTGGTCAACTATCTGCACTGGTCCTTCTACATAGGACACATCTGTTCTAAGCTGCGCCGGTTCTGGATCTACAATCTTTTCTATACCGGGATGACACTTTTTCAGCATAGACACGTGGAAGACATCATGAAGATTTGCCAATTCAGACGGCAAATCCAACCTGTAAGCTACATGTCCAATTCTCTCAACAATAGGATATGGAACCATATACCTAGGGGTCAACTTACCCCTCTTGCCAAACCTCAGCACTCCCTTCCACGGTGAAAGTTTCAAGTAAACCTTGTCACCAACCTCAAACTCAAGAGGTCGACGTCGTCTTTCTGCATAACTTTTCTGTCTGTCCTGAGCACCTTTTAACTGATCCCTGATCACAGATATCTTTTCTGTAGTCACATCAACTAGCTCAGGTCCAAGAATTTCCTTCTCACCCACCTCGTACCAACAAACTGGCGATCTACACTTCCTGCCATAAAGAGCTTCATATGGAGCCATTCCAAGGCTAGAATGGTAGCTATTATTATATGCAAACTCCATGAGGCTTAAGTGTTCTTCCCAGTTGCCTCTAAACTGTAGCACGCATGCTCTCAGCATGTCCTCAAGGGTCTGAATGGTCCTCTCAGATTGACCATCTGTCTGTGGGTGAAACGTTGTACTGAACCTCAACCTTGTGCCCAACGCACGATGTAACTGATCCCAAAACCTGGATGTAAACTTTGGATCTCTGTCAGAAATAATGGAAACTGGAATCCCATGTAACCTGACTACTTCATCCACATAAACTTTGGCTAACTTTGAAACGTCAAAGGTTGACTTGATAGGAAGAAAGTGAGAAGACTTAGTTAGTCTATCCACAATCACCCATATCGAGTCCGAACCCTTAGGCGTCCTGGGTAATCCTACCACAAAGTCCATCGTGATGTGTTCCCATTTCCATTCTGGTATAGGAAGAGACTGCAAAGTACCAGCAGGTTTCTGATGCTCAGCTTTAACCTGCTGACACACTCCACATCTAGCCACATACTCAGCCACATCTCTCTTCATGCCAGACCACCAGTACAACTCTTTGAGGTTCCTGTACATCTTTGTGTTACCAGGATGCATAGCATACATAGAAGTATGTGCTTCTTCAAGAATCTACCCTTTCAACTCACTGTTTCCAGGTACACATAACCTATCATGAAGATACAACACGCCTTCATCAGAAAACCTGAACTATGTTCTCTTACCTTCTGACATATCCTGCATGATTTGCCACAACTCATCATCACTCTGCTGTAATTCCTTAATCTGATTATAAAAAGTAGGTCTGACTTGCATCTGAGCAATCAACCCACTTTGTCCAGTCAGATCCAAATCCAAGTTCAATTTTTGCATATCTACAAGCAAGTCTCTCTTGAAACATGCCATAGAAAATGCATTAGCTGTTGAACTTGACTTTCTACTCAAGGCATCAGCTACACCATTAGCTTTACCAGGATGGTAATCGATTGTCACATCATAGTCTTTAATCAGCTTAAGCCATCTACGCTGTCTCAAATTCAAGTCTCTCTGAGTGAAGATATATTTCAAGCTCTTATGGTCTGTAAACACCTGACATGTCTCACCATAAAGGTAGTGACGCCATGTCTTAAGAGAATGAACTATAGCAGCTAATTCCAGATCATGAACAGGATAATTGTCTTCATTCTTCTTAAGCTGTCTAGATGCGTAAGCCACAACTTTGCCTTCTTGCATCAGTACACAGCCCAAACCTCTCCTGGAAGCATCACAGAACACTGTATAGCCTTTCTCTGCTTCAGGCAAAACCAACACTGGTGATGAAGTCAATCTCTTCTTCAAAATCTGAAAACTTCTCTCACAGTTATCAGACCAAACAAACGGTACATCCTTCCTCGTCAAGCGTGTCAAAGGTGATGCTAACACACTGAAGTTCTGTATGAATCTTCTATAATAACCTGCTAATCCCAAGAAACTTCTAATCTCAGTAGGAGTCTTAGGCTGTTCCCACCGAAGTACAGAATCAACTTTCTTAGGGTCAACACTAACTCCACCTCTCGAGATAACATGTCCAAGAAATGCTACCTCGGCCAACCAGAACTCACACTTGCTAAATTTAGCAAACAACTGGTGTTGTCTCAACAACTGCAACACTACTCTCAGGTGTTGCTCGTGCTGTTCATCGTTTCTGGAATAGATCAGAATATCATCTATAAAGACTACAATAAACTGATCTAGGAACGGTTTGAAAATCCGGTTCATCATATCCATAAAGGCTGCTGGGGCATTGGTCAGCCCAAACGACATGACCAAAAACTCATAATTCCCATACCTGGTTCTGAAAACTATTTTGGGAATATCAGAAGCCTTTATCCTAAGCTGATGATATCCAGATCTCAAATCAATTTTAGAAAAGATCGTTGCTCCACGCAACTGATCAAACAGATCATCTATTCTCGGCAATGGATACTTGTTCTTAATAGTGATCTTGTTCAGTTGCCTGTAATCTATACAGAGATGCATGGTACCATCCTTTTTCTTAACAAACAGAACTGGAGCACCCCACGGTGAAGAACTGGGTCTAATGAAACCCTTATCTAGCAACTCCTGTAACTGCACCTTGAGCTCCTTCAACTCAGCAGGTGCCATTCTATAGGCTGGCAGTGCTACTGGATGACTACCTGGATATATCTGAATTTCAAAATCAATGTCTCTGACAGGAGGTAAGCCTGGTAATTCTTCTGGAAAAACGTCAGAGAACTCACGAACTACAGGCACATCATAAACACTGGCGGTGCTCTTCTCTGCTCTGGTGTCAACTACATGAGCAAGGAACGCTTCACATCCTTTCTGTAACATCTTATCAGCTACAACAGCTGATATTATGCACGTAGGTAGGACTTTCCTGTCTCCAGTAAAGACACAAGAAAATTTTCCTAGTTGAAAGGTAGCTTCCTTCTTCCAACAATCGAGTTGCACTCGATATGTCTCAAGACAATCCATACCCAAGATGACTTGAAAGGTATTGACATCCAAGGGTATGAGATTAGCAACAAAGGTGTAACCTCCAAAAGATAACAAGCATCCGGGACAGAACTCAGATAAAACTATTGGTCCACCTAGTGGAACCCTCAACACTAACTCATCTGCCAACTCTTGAGTTAACAGATTAAGTTCATCAACTAAAGAACGTCGTATAAAAGAATGAGTAGCTCCTGGATCTATCAAAACTGAAACTGGTATACTATTAAACAAAAGCATCTCTCCTGTAACAACTTGTGATGAGATTATACCTTCCTGAGGTGTCAAAGAAAAGAAACGTGCTGCCGCTCTCCCTCTGCCACGCTGTCCTCTTTGACCACTTCTGCCACTGGATACTCCACCACCTCTGGAACCAGAAGCCATAGAAGAACTCGGTCCTTTAGCTGGAGGTTGTCTCTGAACATCATAAAACTGAGACTGAGAAGCTTGTGATGCTGCTGGTTGAAGCTGAGGACAAAACTTCTTTATATGTCCTATCTGCCCACATTGGTAACATCCTGTATAATCTAAACCCCAACATTGCCCAGAGTGAAATTTTCCACAGGTATTACATACCCGCATCTCCTGTTTCTGTGGACCAGTCACAGAAGTAGATGATCCAGATGGCTGCTCTCTAGACGCACTGCCCCATCTCCCTGGGCTGTATCCCCCTCTGCCTCTAGAAGTAGTGACATCCTCAGATCTCTGCCTGCCGAAACAACCAAAACCACGTCTGAGTTTAGAAAAGAAACCTCTGCCTCCACCTCTGTATCCACTACTGGATTGTCCTCTACTAAAGTCTGCAGATCTCTTCTTAGACTCAGGCACCTTGTCAGCATTCACAGATTCTTCAACCTGTCTAGCAGCCTCAACAAACTCACCAAAGTTCTCTCTGTTCCTCCTACTAGTAGCAGAAATTGTATGCCGAATCTCTGGCCTTAGTCCTTCTTGAAACCTTCTACATCTCTCTATGTTATCAGGAACAAGCTGTGGAAAGAAGTTCGCCAACCGTGTGAAAAGCGCTTCATATTATGTAACTGTCATGTTCCCCTGCTTGATATTTTGTAACTGCCTGATTTTCTCATTAAGAAAAGTGGGTGGATAGAATTTGAGATGAAACTCCTCAGAGAAATCCTGCCAAGAAAGCTCTGTACCTCTCCTCTTTTCTTCCACACCGCGCCACCACAACTCTGCATCGCCTGTCAAAAGGTAGACTGCATGATTAATCTTTTTCTCTCCTGAAAGCTCCATCAGGCGAAAGACCTTCTCTATCTGTCTAAACCATTCATCAGCCTCTGCTGGATCTGTAGTGCCACTAAACTCGGTGCCACCAAGCTTCTTTACAAGCTCATAAGATCGCATCAGATCTTTACTGCTGGTAGAAGAAGAACCTCGCCTATCAGCCTTGTACTTTTCTTTGGTTTCCAGAAACATCATGTACATCCGGGATGCTTCATCCACGTGGTCACCACCACCTGGACCCAAATATAAAGGATCAGGGCCAACATGGCTCTCGGCCTGATCATCACGATCAAAGCCTCTTCCTGCCATCTGCAATAATATAACAGAATATTTCCTGTTAGAAAACTAAAGATAGAAGAAAGACACCTACACCTTAATCCTATTGGTCTCTTATCGTCCCCTGACCTGGACTCTGAGTAACTATGTACTCAACCTAAGCTCTGATACCAAGAGTTGTCACGCCCCAATCTCACATTAACCACAAACCACGAGATTAAGACGCGACAGGATGGGATTAACACATAACCAATCATTCGTCACTTTTTAAAACAATTCAAGGCATTTAAATGATAACCAAGTTTAAACTGTAAACAGAAAACTGAGCAAACTGCAGGAACTTTTCTATTTAACTGAATAAAGATACAAGCAAGGTCTACAGCATAATACACTGATTAACATAAAGAAAACATAACATAAATTTACATTTGTGTACACATTCTCTCTCTCACTCACACCTTGTCCCGAGGATCGAGGGGAATGGACTAAGAGACCTCTAACTAGACTAACTACAAACCTTCTATCAACTAGGCGTTATGATGAAACGATCCTTCCGACTCCTGATGCTGATGCTGACCTGAAAATGTTTGAGTAGAGGGATGAGCCTACTCGCTCAGTGAATAACATTTCACTTAGCTATCACTAAACAACTCGTCAGGTTTATAAGCTGAAATAAACAATATACAGTTCAAGCAGGGCAGTTCTATTGACATAGTAGATATACAGATAATGATCACATTTCCAAGCATCAACCGGTATTGCAGGTAAATGAATGGTTATATAAATTTACTGTGAACCTACTTGATTATTTATTCATTTTATTATTTTTATGCCCTAAATATATGCAGTGTACTCTGCATATAAAGATCCGCAACAAGTCCATGCTACGGTCCCACCGTACAAGACTTAGCGACACACCCGGGAAATGCTAAGTCTGACTGCTGTCCTGGTCTGCTACAGGACTCTCAGGCTCACACGGCCTCACTGCACTCTCAAAAGAGTGTACTCTAGACTCCTCCTTTAACCTGAGCACACAGGCGGAGAGTCTCACAGGGTTACCTTCGCGACACACGCACGAATGGTGTTAGATAACCGTGTTTTCTTTTCTTTTCCCAGTGCCACCGTGACACACGCACGGATTATTGTTGAACACTGCTTTTCTGCCCTCGTGCCACCGTGACACACGCACGGATTATTGTTGAACACGAGTCACCGACCATCTAGACACACGCTAGGTAGGTCGTTTCACCCCAAGGTGCAGACCTCACGAGGGGTTCTACGGTGTTAGGGCACCTATGTCTATTAATTAGTTAACAGATATACAGTTTAACAGAAATATCACATTACGACTGCAAAATATGAAATTTCCTCTTTTTCATCATTCATATCATGCATTTCCAGTTCCAACGAACTTAACATACTTTAATGTACATGCTATACTGTTTAAGAGTCATATCAACTGATACTGAAGCAAATACGCATTTGAAATGAGTTAAATAATGATTTCTAAATGAACTGCCACTCACCCACTTCGGTGTGTTCGTATACACCGAAAAACGTCCACAAACACGCCTAATTCTGCTCTTTACAGCAGCGTGCACGCCGTGCACCCAGACTGCACGCCGTGCACCTTCAGTGCACTTCAGTTCTACTTTTCTGCACCTTTGCACGCCGTGCAAACTGACCTTGCACGCCGTGCAAACTGACCTTGCACGCCGTGCAAACTGATTTGCACGCCGTGCACCTGGGCTGAAACTTGTTCCGCTATCTGTAACTTTGCACGCCGTGCAAACTGACTTTGCACGCCGTGCACCTGCGCAGAAACGGAAATCCCCTAAATCAGCTTTCTGCAATGTTGCACGCCGTGCAAAACGGATTTGCACGCCGTGCAACCTGCGCAGGGGCGGAAATTGCAGAATTAAAAGAGACGATTGGGGTCGATTCGGTGGACGATTCTTACCCGAATCACTCCTATAGCTTCGGATTGACCTAGCAAGCACTTGGCAAGAAGAAAGAACGGAGGGGGAAGCACCGTTCGCTCCCTAGACCATCTCCATGGTCGTCTTCTTCATGGCTGCAGGAGGAAGAAGAAGGTGAAGAAGAAGAAGATGATGCAGCCGGTTGGTTTGGCTGGAGAAGATGAAGAAATCGAAGGAGGACGGAGAAGGAAGGAGCTTGGTTGCCTAGCTTCTCCTCTAGCTTGCTCTTTCTCCCTTTCTCCTTCTCTGTTTCTCCCAAGTGGCAACCGAAGGAAATGAACTATCGTTCATTCCAAAGTCGGTTAAAAGAGTTAAAAAGGAAAAACTGAAGGAAAGGATAAGGAAGGGCGCCCAGGGGGCCGGATGCAAATTGCCCAGAAACTTTCCGAAATTACAAATAGGTCCCTGCACACTAAAAAGCTTATATCTTTTTACTCGTAGGTCGGTTTCGCATGATTTCTTCGGCAACGGATTAAGCACAAACTTGTCCTCAACCTCAGGACAAGAAAACAAGCTAATGATACATTAACACTAGCTCAAAGCTCAAAACACTATTAACAAAAGCAAGTACTCATCTCAACATAACTAGCTCAATTATGAACTAACCAAGGTACTTACTTGCAAAACGAAACATGGGTCATAACAGTCGATGTGGTCAAATCTCTGATGCACATAGCTGTAAAGGTGATGCATGTCTGACATCATCAAACTATACTCTATCTGAGTACTGGTGGATGATGGAAGTGGAGTAGGTGCTGCTGGTGTAGGCGCTGGTGTAGAGCTGATGGCACCTCGAGTGGGTGTCTCCTCATCTGCCTCTGGATTTAACTCCACCTTCCAGGTGTCCTTGTTCTTGATGTCATTTCGAGATGCATCAGGAATGGTTATGAACTGCTTCTTGGTGATAAAAACCTTGAATTTAGATGTGTTGTTTCCATGTCTTGAGATCAGACCACAAGAAATGAGATAGTTGAGATCTATAAGGTTCTTCCCCAGTGCAGGTTCTAAATCACCCACATATAATCCCAACTGCATTGCAAGAATACTTATCAGCCCCCCGCACATAATGTCACCAGCCTCCCTTTGCTTCTTCTTTTTGTGTCTAGAAGCTTATTAACAATGTAGTAGCCAGTACTGATTTGCTCATTATTCACCAAACACCATAAGAAAATGAGACCAGTCTTTCCTACTACACCCTGAGTTTCATTTTTAGCAAAAGGCCCTATGCTAAGAAGACGATGCACAACTCTGAAAACTGGATTATGGATTGCTAAAGCCTGAGCGTTCCTTGCTTTATGCTCCATTTCATAAGTAATTTCAGACCAGAAAGAGTCACTATGGAAGGCGGGAGGATAATCAGCGTAGCTGCCATAATTGCATTTAAGCAAAACACAAAACCACTGAAGATCCATAGAAAATGATTTTTCTAAAAGTCGAAAACTGATTTTCAGATAAGGTGCACTGCGGTTTTATGGGTCATTCTCGGCTTTGAAAGTTGTGAGAAACTCATAAACTAGGCGGGCATAAGTTTTAGCAACTCTGGTGCAAATGTAGTGCATACCCAAAAACTTTAAATGGTCTACTACTTCATTCTTGAAACCCAATTTGTGACGACACCCGCCATCATTTAAGATAACAAGTGTCATTAACAATAATAAAACATGCGGAAGAAAATCAGTTGCAGCGGATTAGCAAAAATCAGTGAAAATTAAAACCATTTGCAAAGAGATCCATTCACAGAAATACTCTTTCATTCAGAACCAAAGTAAAATCTTACATCCTGGTTCATATATACATCTCATGTACTATTACTTCTCGAGGAATACAAACATCAACTACTCTGTCTTAACTGTACACAGGTAGTATAAAACCCTCGAGGCTTAAAGCCAAAATCTCAGATCGATCCATCAAAACATTACTCCTAGGACCCGAGAGTACAGAGACGACTCATAGGACTTTCTATATACAACTTGACAGCTCATATCCCCACCTGGGATTTACTGCTGTCCCTGCTACTGCTGCTGCTGCTCTTCCTCTGTAATAGGTTCCTTGCCTTTTCATCGGCGGTTACCTAAAAATTTAATCCCACGGGGGTGAGACAGTTATAAAAATTGTCCCAGCGAGAGATATAACTCTCCGCCAGAAACATTGTTATTGCCGATAATAGAATAACACTGAGCAGTAGAATTATATTTACTCAACAGCAGGTAAATCATTGAATAAGATATGCAGAGCAGTATTCTCTATGCAATCATTTCAATTATAACTTGATTAAGCAGCAAGTCATTCATTTAAGAAGGAATATGAAGAACATGTATATCATTTATCCAACTATGATATAATAGACCATGTATCATCAACCATTGATTCTCGCAATTCAACCCTAAGCAAATATGCTACATGGATGATTACGTTTTACAATCATACTTATGCCCTGAGGAGATGAGGTATACCGCTCATACTCCAACCGACCACGGTTACGTAAAGCATCGGTACCACACATAGGTCAATGGAAGAGCCGGATTCCCATGACCTTAACTATCTCGGTCAGTACGAGATAACATGCATGACATCTTGTGTCTCTGCTAGATAGCTTTCCAGGGACTGGCAACATCGCTATTAGAGTTATAGCCCATAGCATATACTCTCTTCAGGATATGGCCCGTAGCCAATGCCCAGTATTATTTTGTGGAGTCATGGCCCGTAGCCATGATCTTATTAGGGTATGGTCCATAACCAATCCCGTTCATAGGACATAGCCCGTAGCAATGCCTATGGGGCATAAGGATATAATTGCCCAATTACCCCACATATTCAAAAATATGCATTCCGAGTAAACTCGTTTCACCATTCAGCTAATTCTGACGCTGATGGATATGTGATCAGGGCAACTACATTATATGGTATCACTTGATTAATTAAGTACATTATCATATTCTTTTAGCATCAGCCAAGTTTCCAAACATAACTTAATAAGACAAATGCTATAAAGAAAATATGTACTATTTCAATTAATCACTTCTCAGTCTTTATAAGACATGGGAATCTCAGTCCCTCATTTCAATACTGGGAATTTTCATTCCTTTGCAACTCAATGCCATAATCATATGGTTCTGGGTATTCAAACCCTTAGCTCATCATTGAGCATTATTACCACTTTTTCAGGTAATTATCACCTTCAGGTCACCTGACCAAGGTAAATATGATGCTTATTACATAAACATCTTCTCATGGCACTTAAGGCCCATTACTTCTCTTATTACCTCATACTAGGCAATAAGGTATAGCATGGCACATAAGGCCCAATAAACAATGTCAATACATAAAATGTCATAGCTCATACCTGGCTATGTTCATCATCACATCATACCTGCATGGTTAGTACAGATGATAATACATCAATTTCATATCAGCACCTTGCAAAACAATATATAACATCATTATTCAAGGGTAACACCACTATTCCCTTACCAGGGTTAGGGTTTCCCATTTCTCATTAATTCAGACCCTCTTGAGTTAACCAACTTTATCTTGTATTAAGGTATTTCCCCTCTTAATACATTTCATCACAGAATACTCACCCTTAGCATATAATGCATAGGCCACACATTAGAATTGTCCAGCTATCTCACATGATATGGATTTATCTTAGTTTAAGGCATAACTTTATTATAAAGTTGCCTATAAACAATCGCAATGATACACCCTCAACTAGGGTTTCACAAGGATACACCCTCAACCAGGGTTCACAATGATACACCCTCTACTAGGGTTTCACAAGGTTACACCCTCAACCAGGGTTCACAATGATACACCCTCCACTAGGGTTTCACAAGGATACACCCTCAACTAGGGTTTACTAACATCCTAATTAGTGATTTCACATGTAGACAACCTCTTATTAAGGTTATACATTGAATTAGCCTCAATTAGGGTTTACATCATGTATTGGGTCCATGCATTTGTTATGCATTAATGACTAGTACCATTAAAGGTATCTCCCACCTAATCACATTAGGTTTTCAAAAAGGTTTGATCAATTAGACCTTCAATAACATGAGGTATCCAATTGAATTAACCAAATTGAACCACACTCAATTCTAATCGATGGAACTTCAACCAATTGGATCATCAACTCAATCATTATTTGAATCATGGCTCACCCCTCAATTGGGACTTCAATTATGGTCTGATCTCAATGGGATTAGGGTTTATAAACACCAATTAGAGCTTTGAAGTTGATCATCAATCATGCTACTAATTGTGTTTCAATTGATTGCATTGGACCTTCAACCATTGAATTCATGGAACCAATCATCAATTGGACCTATGCTCATACTTCAATTGAGTTTAATAGGTCAACCTTCAACTAATTTGACCCTCAATTGACCCTCAATTGGTCATCAATTAGGGCTTGATTCAATTGAATTAGGGTTTGGAATTGAAGATCCAACAACACTCATCAATGCAAGATTGGTTACTTTGAAACTATTGAACCATTATCCAAATTGGGTATGACCTGACCCCAAACGGTCTTGAGGTCATTTGGATGACCTCCAAACGGTCTTGAGACCGTTTTCCCATCATATCACTCAAATCCAAGCCATCCAATTAAGGTTTGGATCATTGGATTGATCACCAAATCAGCATTGCATTGTATAACAACTTGGTACCTTTAGACCTTCAAACACCTAACCATACTCAACCCTAGACCTCCAAACGGTCTTGGGTGACCACCAAACGGTCTTGAGACCGTTTGGATGATCTCCAAACGGTCTTGAGACCGTTTGGCCCATCCAACCTTTGGATTCTAGTGAAAAATCATCATGGTTTGGTCTATCGAGTTGATCAACAGATCAGCACTATATTGCAATATGATTAGTACCTTTGGACCTTCAATTGGTCAACTATACTTGACCCCAGACCTCCAAACGGTCTTGGGGTGATCCCCAAATGGTCTTGAGACCGTTTGGGTGATCCCCAAACGGTCTTGAAACCGTTTGGGCTAATCAACCCAAAATCTCAACTTAACTCATTGGAATTTCAGCACTGTTTTCAATTAGGGTTTGCCTAATTGAATAGCCTTCAACTCATGATTCCTTGGGAGTTAATCCCTCAAATTCGGTGAGTCATTAGATCACATCATTCGGAACAGTAATCCCAAACGGTCAACGCTTGGTCAACGCACTCAAACGGTCTTGAGACCGTTTGCCGAAAAAGTTCAATTAAATCAGATTGAAAATCAGCACTTAATCCAATTAGGTTTCCCTAATTGATTAGGCTTCAACTCACGATTCCTTTGGAGTTAATCCCTCAAATTTGTAGGGTTATTAATAAACATAATTATGAACAGGAATCCTAAACGGTCAACGCTTGGTCAACCATCTCAAACGGTATTGAAACCGTTTGCTCAACCAGGTCAAGTTAATCAGGTTGAAAATCAGCACATAATTCAATCCGATTGCCTAATTGATTGGCCTTCAACTCCCGATTACTTAGAAGTTAATCCCTCAAATTTGTAGGGTTATCAGACTACATAATTAGGAATAAAATTCCCAAACGGTCAACGCTTGGTCAATGATGCATGCCATTGTGGCATTAATTTTGGATAATGTTGCAGTCTTGATTTCATAGATTTTCTTTATTAATCGACTGACATGCAATAAAATAACTTCTATCACAAATAAATTGTAAGTTGATCTTATCAATATTATTTTATTGAATTCTTATAATATTTTCCTCAATTTTTAGGAATGAATGAATATAAGAAGAGATGAAGGTAGGAGGCAATTCAGTTTCCCGCAATGCTGACTTAAATGCATACCTTGCACCAAAATTGAGATAACTCTCACATCCTAAGGCGGAATTTAATGTTCAAATATGATTTGGAAAGGGAATTCAAAGGCCTACAGGAAAATCATATTTTCGGGCGCACGTTAAATTCTCTAGAGAACGGAAATTCGCTCGAAATTGCTGCTGCGAGAATCTGTATTAAAGAAAGACAATCAAGAGTTTGTTGACTAGATCTGAAAATTCAAAAGGATGGCTCCCTCTCTTTTTTCCCCCTCTTTTTTTGGATAGCCTACCCCTCCTTCTCCTATAAAAGGAGGGGCACTTCCTCCTCTTAGACCATCTTGGTCTTCTTGTATTTTTCGGAATTCTGCAGCAAGCAATAGTGTAATCCTTTTCTTTTATGCAATAAAATAGTTTTACTTCAAGCACATTCTCCCAACCTTGTTATTGTCTCATCTTCTCGCTTTGCCTTAATCTTCTTTTCTTCGCACTTATTTTTGGAGCAAGGAACAAAGGGCTAAGCCATTTCATTGACTCTAGCATAAGGATTCATCTCCTGATTTTTGGGCTAGACTATGGCTTTTGAACTTTCTTCCTCCGTCTCCTATTTTTCCATGTGTGAGTAGTTTCTTATCGGGGCAAGGGGAATAACCCCTTAGCCATGGTTTTAGCAACTTAATCTCGTACGATTAGATGGTAATCGATTTTACTTGATTGATCTTCTGATCGTATGTTAATCCGGATGGATATGACCATGGAAATCCGGATTTAGAACAATAAAATCGATTACATAGACGTTTTGATATGACCGTGGATTTTCGTCTCTTAGGATGATAAACTAGGAAGCATGAGCACCAGGACCAATGGGCTCATGTGGAGTTTCTCTTTTGTGAGTTTAAAATTCGCAAGCCTTCATCGAATCGTCCGTTAAGATTTAGTTGCTATCACCTAGGCTAAGGTGGTGAAAACCCCTACGAGCCTCGATTCCCTTCTCTTGATTTCAATCACCGAATTCTTGTTTGCCTTTGCTTTCTCTAATTCTTAGTCTTTTCAATTCATATAGTTCTTTTTGTGCTAACAATAGTCAAATTCTCCCTTGTGCATTTTCTTATCTTGTTAAGTGCTTTTGCAATTCTTAGTGTAATCACCAACACCCAAACCCGACTTTTACTTTCTGTTCTAAAAATACAAAAAAAAATATATAACAAAATAATTCTTCAAAAAAATAATTGGGAATAAAGAAACAATCTCTAAAGTTGTCCTGTGGGATCGACCCTTTATACTACCCTTAAAACCGGAAGTAAAAAAGGTTTAAACTCTAGGATTAATCATCTTAGTGATTGATAGTGCAAAACGACGATTATCAATTTGGCGCCGTTGCCGGGGACAACGGATTGTTTTTTTCGAACCCCCAAAAATTTTTGAAAAACTTTTTTTTCTTTTTTTTCATACCTTCCGAGTAACATTCCGGAAGTGTACTCCTCTTTCTGCCGAGTTTCCATTCTGGCAGTCCGTTTTTTCTGCACACGATTAACTGCTTTATTTGTGCATGCGACGCCCGAACGACGATTTCCAACCATTCGATCCGGAAATAGAAAGGACCTTTCATCGTCGAAACCGTCAAAATCTAGCAACAATGAATGAAGACGAGGTCGCCCGTAGAATCGACCAAGCTCTCGCAGCTCAAAGAGAGCTCATCCAAGCCGAACAAGCGGAAAGAGAAGCCGCTTTGCGAGCAGCCTTTAGGGCTGAACAAGAAACCATAGAAGCCAATAGGAGGGAAGCCGAAAGACAGAAACAGTTAAAAGACTTTTCTGTTCCTAAAATGGCCTATGCACAACATCCTGTCATACCCCCTAATATCACGGCTCCACAATTCGAAATCCGAACACAATGGATCACTATGCTGCAAACTCACCCCTTCTCTGGCAACAATGGGGAAAGTTGTCAAGATCACCTTCAGAAGTTCATTGACCTTTGCTCTTTGAACAAAATCCCAGGTGTCTCTGAAGATGCCATCCGCCTTAGGTTGTTTAAGTATTCCCTCTCTGGCCAAGCCAGTAGTTGGTACAACACCATGGAGAGTGAGGAACATGTCACCACTTGGGAGATTCTGCAAAACAAGTTCCTTGAAAAATTCTACCCCCCATCTCTCACCTATGAACTTAGGGGTCAAATAACTCACTTTTCTATGGACCCAGGAGAGACTTTAGGTGAAGCCTGGAAAAGATTCAAGGATTTACTTAGGAAGTGTCCCCACCATGACATCTCTCAAGCCCAACTCATAGAGATTTTCTATCATGGTGTTGATGATGATACCAAATTTTTTCTTGACTCCTCATCTGGAGGGAATTTCATGCATCAAAGTTTAACTAGCGCATGGGAGGTAGTTAAACGGGCTTCCGAAACAAGGGCTAGAAGAGGGATTGGAGGAATCCTTAAGGTAGCCAAGGCAGAAGTTAACAATGATATTCAAAGCATAGCAGAAAGCCTAAAATTAATTGCCTTAAAACAAGATCGGTTAGAGTCATCCTTAGTCACCCTTAGGGAGTCACCCCAACAACTAAAAGCCATGGATTCCCTTTGTGGTATTTGCCAAGGATACGACCATACCACCCTCCACTGTCAATACCTCTACAACATGCCCACGCAACCTGAAGTAGGTCAACAACCAGAAGACCTTAATTCGATCCATACAATACCAGGCCAAGGTTACTACAATCCCAACCAACCTAGAAATCATCCTGGTTTTCAGTATGGGAACCCTTCAGGCGCCGAGAACTCTACCCAACTTCAACAAAGGCCTCCCTACCCTCAAAGTCACAACCGACCACCACCTGGATTCCCATACAACAATCAAAGAAACTTTGGAAATCACCAAAATCGACAACCCTACCAACAATTCCAAAACATAAACCTTCCATCCCAAAACCCAATGCAACCTCAACCTCCCCAACCACCTCAAAATGCCATCCCTCCTCCTCCCCCTAGTCAACCCGACTGGGCAAGCATAACACAAACCCTCGTGTCCATTCAAGCCCATCAAAAGGCAACTGACGCACAGTTAGCCCGTTTGTTTGCCCAACAGAAACCTCCTGCTGGGACTTTTGCAGGACAGCCCGAAAACAACCCCAAACATCCTGAACAACTCAAGGTAGTCTCTACTCGTTCGGGAAAAATGCACACCCCTTCCCCTTCAGAAAAACCTTCAAACCCACCTCTAGAATTCGAGGATGAGGACATGGTGGTTGTCGAACCGGAAGTCACACCTACACCATCCATCCCTGAAACCCCTCAAGTGGAAGATGAAGAACCAGTTTACAAACCCAAACCTCCCTATCAAGACCGCCTCAAACAAACAAGACTTGATGCCCGCTTTATGAAGTTTAGGGAAGCTATGAAAAAAATACATGTCGAAATTCCCTTCCTTGATGCCTTGGCCGACATGCCCGCCTGGTCCAAGTATATGAAATCCCTCTTGACTAGGAAGTATGTTACAAAAGAATACGAGACTGTTAAACTTGCTAGAACTACCTCTGACATTATCCTAAGTAAGATGCCTAAAAAACAGAAGGATCCAGGTTCTTTTGGAATAGGATGTTACTTAGGTGACAATGCTTGTAGGAAAGGCCTAGCAGATTTAGGAGCTAGTATATCCATCATGCCATATAGTCTTTGCAAAAGGTTGGGATTCAACGATATGTTACCCACAGCCATGACCATCCAACTGGCAGACTCATCCACAACCAAGCCCATGGGGATCATAGAAGACATTCCGGTTAAAGTTGGGAATGATGCTTATGTCCCTTGTGATTTTGTGATTATGGATATCAAGGAAGATTTACGCTACCCCCTCATTTTCGGACGTCCCTTCTTAGCCATTGCTCGTGCCTTAATTGATGTTGAGGCTGGTACCATTGTGTTAAGATTAGGGAAGCAAAACCTAGAGTTCAGGGTGTTTGAAAGTATGAAGGGACCTAGCCTTGAGGAAGAAGTCTACCTCCTTGATTGCATCGATGAATTAAACCAGTTAAGGCAAGAATGGGAATTAGTTGATGACCCCCTATGCACTGCTCTCACCATCCCCGCCGAATGTGATTTTAACAATGAACCATCAAATCAACTTAAGATTCACTTGGACAACTATGAGGAAATTCCAGGTGCTGAGATTGAAGACCTTAAGATGATCTCCACCATAGAAGAACAACCTAAATCACCTAAGGCCTCAGAAATGAAGGCTCTTCCCATAGGTCTGAAATATGTGTTTTTGGATGAACAACAATTATGCCCTGTTATTATCAATTCTGATCTTACCATTGAACAGGAAACCATGCTTATGGGAGAACTTAGGAAAAGGAGAACAACCTTAGGGTACAAAATGACGGACTTGGTTGGGATAGATCAATCCATTTGCATTCACAAAATCCCAATGATTGAAAACAGTAAACCTTCCCGAGACCCACAAAGGAAACTCAACCCAAACATGAAGGAAGTCGTCCGTCTTGAAGTGATTAAACTTTTGACTGTAGGAATCATCTACCCCATCTCTGACTCTCCTTGGGTCAGCCCGGTCCAGGTCGTCCCCAAAAAGGGTGGGACCACAGTCGTTAGGAATGAGAAGAATGAGCTTATCCCCACCCGTACAGTCACAGGGTGGAGGATGTGCATTGACTACAGGAAACTCAACAATGAAACTAGGAAAGACCACTTCCCTCTTCCCTTCCTTGATCAAGTTCTTGAACGTTTATCTCATCAACAATACTTTTGTTATTTAGATGGCTACTCAGGTTTTTACCAAATCCCCATTCATCCAGAAGACCAAGAGAAAACCACCTTCATATGTCCTTTTGGCACATACGCTTTTAGACGAATGCCCTTTGGCTTGTGCAATGCACCAGCCACTTTTCAAAGATGTATGTCGGCCATTTTTTCAGGGTTAACTGAGACTGTCATGGAGGTGTTCATGGACGATTTCTCTGTCTATGGAGATAGTTTCACTTCTTGCCTTGGGAACCTCTCCCTTGTTCTTGACAGATGCATCGAGTCACATTTAGTCCTTAATTGGGAAAAATGTCACTTCATGGTCAAAGAGGGTATTGTTCTGGGCCATAAGGTGAGCAACCAAGGCATTGAAGTTGACCAAGCCAAGATTGAGGTCATCACCAAGCTTCCCCCTCCCACCTCAATCAAAGACATCCGAGCCTTCTTAGGACATGCCGGTTTTTATCGGCGATTCATCCGTGACTTTTCCAAAATTACAAAACCTCTCACTAATCTTCTTCAAAAGGAGGTGCCCTTCCATTTTGATACGACATGCATGGAGAGCTTCTTATGTTTAAAAAAGGCTCTCACCACTACCCCCATCATTCGTGCTCCCGACTGGGCCTTACCCTTTGAAGTCATGTGTGATGCTAGTGAGTTTGCTGTAGGTGCCATTTTAGGACAAAGAATTGACAAAAACACCATGTCATTTATTATGCATCCAAGACCTTAGATGAGGCCCAGCGAAATTACACAGTAACCGAAAAAGAAATGCTAGCCATTGTCTATGCATTCGATAAATTTCGCTCATATCTTGTTGGTTCGAAGGTTGTTGTTTACACTGATCATGCAGCTATTCGTTACCTCATGACCAAAAAGGATGCCAAGCCTAGACTCATAAGATGGATTTTGTTGTTGCAGGAATTCGATCTTGAGATCCTAGACAAAAAGGGATCTGAAAATGTTGTGGCTGACCACTTGAGTAGACTTAGCTATAGCCCCATTGATGAAATTCCAATAAATGAATCCTTACCCAATGACCAATTGCTCAAACTTGACTCCCAATTTCCTTGGTTTGCTGATTTTGTAAACTATTTAGCTGCAGGTGTATTGCATCCCGAGTATACGGGACATTCTAAAGCTAAATTTTTACATGATGTTAAAAATTATTATTGGGATGAACCTTATTTGTTTCGTCTTTGCGCCGATGGTCTATATCGTCGTTGTGTGTCCCATGAAGAAAGCATTGCCATTTTGGAACAATGTCACTCTGGCCCCTATGGTGGTCACATGAGTTCCCAAAAGACGGCTAGGAAAGTCCTACAATGCGGATTCTTTTGGCCCACCATCTTCAAAGACTCATATGATTATGTTCTTTCATGTGACCAATGTCAAAGGACGGGTAATATTTCCAAACGTGACCAAATGCCTCTCACCTCTTGGCAAGAATTAGAGATTTTTGATGTTTGGGGGATCGACTATATGGGCCCATTTCCTTCTTCTTATGGGTTTACTTACATTTTAGTCGCAGTCGATTATGTGTCGAAGTGGGTTGAAGCAATACCTACTAAAACATGTGACTCCAAACCCGTTAAGAAACTTTTTAAAGATGTCATTTTTCCTAGATTTGGAGTACCTCGCACCGTCATTTCTGACGGGGGATCCCATTTTTTGGAGAAAAGTTTTGAGGCTCTCTTGAAAAAATACGGGGTTTATCACAAGGTTGCCACTCCTTACCACCCTCAGACCAGTGGGCAGGTAGAAGTATCCAACAGACAAATAAAATCTATCTTGGAAAAAACGGTTGGTCGCACTAGGAAGGATTGGGCGTTAAAAATCAATGACGCCCTGTGGGCATATCGCACTACCTACAAAACACCCATTGGCACCACCCCTTTCAGACTGATCTACGGTAAGTCATGTCACTTACCAATAGAACTAGAGCACAAAGCAAGTTGGGCCATAAAAAGTTTGAATTTTGACCTTTCCATGGCTGGAGAGAAACGTTTTCTCCAAATGAATGAACTTGATGAACTTAGGATGAGTGCCTATGAAAATGCAAGAATCTACAAGGACCGAACTTAAATGTGGCATGATGGTCACATCAAGCGCAAAGACATTAGAGAAGGGGATCAAGTCCTAGTTTTAAATTCTAGATTACGACTTTTCCCTAGGAAACTCAAGTCGCGATGGTACGGCCCTTACATTGTCAAGTGTGCTTATCCACATGGTGCTTTTCTTCTTTGGGATAAAGTTCTGGGCGAGTTTAAAGTCAATGGGCACCGTCTCAAAAGATATATCACTAGTGAAGATGTTCTCACTTCTGACTCAACTAAGTTTCCACCTTTGCAGGATCTGAACCTCACTGACCCTTCACCTCCACCGCTGTGATTCTTCCCTCCATCTCGCTCTTAGAGTTTGCTCGGGTCGAGCAAAATTCTAAGTCCGGGGTGGGGGTGGGTGGTACGTAATCCACCCTTTATCTTCCCTTTTCAACATTTCTTTCTGCATTTTATTTGTTTGTTTTGTTTATTTTCAAACATAAGGCCTTTATTTAGTCGACCGAATGTTGTACTTTATCTCCAAAAATCAATTGCATTATCAATTTTATTTCAAAAAACTTTGCAACATCAAGTTCCTTATGATCACGATAGCAATTCTTGGAAACGGTGGCAAGCCTTAGAGTATCAAATAGAATCAAATGCAGATTTTCTTAATTTTAGCATTAGATTAACTTATTTGTTTTTACTCTTATATAATGTAGCTACATGTTTCTTCTATCTTATGCAACGACATTTCAAGAAAAAAAAGGTTTTTTTTGTTGCACGGAAAAATAAATCGCATGCCAAACCCTAAGTCCGGGGTGGCATACCCTTCTTCCATACACCACAAAGGGGCGTACCATCAAAAGATGCCAAAAAAAAAGAGCACACAAAAAAAAATTGTGGTCAATGTAATCACAAGTCCATGAAAAATTATATCCCAAGTCGAATAGAGGAGGGATTTTTTCCGTCACACCTCAAATTCTCTATCCCCGTGCAGCAATCAACTCCTCAAAAAAAAAAAATTGAATGTCGAAACGCAAGTTAGATCGAAACTGTCTTTACAAAGTATAAATTCAAAAACTTTAAGTTATGAAAAATGTTTTCTTGAGAAACATAGTGCTTGCAATTTGTGGTTCTAGGAGATGGGTCGCTTGGCCATGAAAAGGATAGAAGAACTGCTAATCTAGGGAGGATGAACTTGTTATTTCAAAAATTTTTGAATCATTTTGATTTTTTCAATTGGTTGAGGACAAGCACAACTTTAAGTCCGCGGTATTTTGATGCATGCCATTGTGGCATTAATTTTGGATAATGTTGCAGTCTTGATTTCATAGATTTTCTTTATTAATCGACTGACATGCAATAAAATAACTTCTATCACAAATAAATTGTAAGTTGATCTTATCAATATTATTTTATTGAATTCTTATAATATTTTCCTCAATTTTTAGGAATGAATGAATATAAGAAGAGATGAAGGTAGGAGGCAATTCAGTTTCCCGCAATGCTGACTTAAATGCATACCTTGCACCAAAATTGAGATAACTCTCACATCCTAAGGCGGAATTTAATGTTCAAATATGATTTGGAAAGGGAATTAAAAGGCTTACAGGAAAATCATATTTTCGGGCGCACGTTAAATTCTTTGGAGAACGGAAATTCGCTCGAAATTGCTGCTGCGAGAATCTGCATTAAAGAAAGACAATCAAGAGTTTTTTGACTAGATCTGAAAATTCAAAAGGATGGCTCCCTCTCTTTTTCCCCCTCTTTTTTTGGATAGCCTACCCCTCCTTCTCCTATAAAAGGAGGGGCACTTCCTTTTCTTAGACCATCTTGGTCTTCTTGTATTTTTCGGAATTCTGCAGCAAGCAATAGTGTAATCCTTTTCTTTTATGCAATAAAATAGTTTTACTTCAAGCACATTCTCCCAACCTTGTTATTGTCTCATCTTCTCGCTTTGCCTTAATCTTCTTTTCTTCGCACTTATTTTTGGAGCAAGGAACAAAGGGCTAAGCCATTTCATTGACTCTAGCATAAGGATTCATCTCCTGATTTTTGGGCTAGACTATGGCTTTTGAACTTTCTTCCTCCGTCTCCTATTTTTCCATGTGTGAGTAGTTTCTTATCGGGGCAAGGGGAATAACCCCTTAGCCATGGTTTTAGCAACTTAATCTCGTACGATTAGATGGTAATCGATTTTACTTGATTGATCTTCGGATCGTATGTTAATCCGGATGGATATGACCATGGAAATCCGGATTTAGAACAATAAAATCGATTACATAGACGTTTTGATATGACCGTGGATTTTCGTCTCTTAGGATGATAAACTAGGAAGCATGAGCACCAGGACCAATGGGCTCATGTGGAGTTTCTCTTTTGTGAGTTTAAAATTCGCAAGCCTTCATCGAATCGTCCGTTAAGATTTAGTTGCTATCACCTAGGCTAAGGTGGTGAAAACCCCTACGAGCCTCGATTCCCTTCTCTTGATTTCAATCACCGAATTCTTGTTTGCCTTTGCTTTCTCTAATTCTTAGTCTTTTCAATTCATATAGTTCTTTTTGTGCTAACAATAGTTAAATTCTCCCTTGTGCATTTTCTTATCTTGTTAAGTGCTTTTGCAATTCTTAGTGTAATCACCAACACCCAAACCTGACTTTTACTTTCTGTTCTAAAAATACAAAAAAAAATATATATAACAAAATAATTCTTCAAAAAAATAATTGGGAATAAAGAAACAATCTCTAAAGTTGTCCTGTGGGATCGACCCTTTATACTACCCTTAAAACCGGAAGTAAAAAAGGTTTAAACTCTAGGATTAATCATCTTAGTGATTGATAGTGCAAAACGACGATTATCAGTCAACCATCTCAAACGGTCTTGAAACCGTTTTCTCCCAAACGGTTTCAAACCGTTTGCCCTTAAACGATTTGCTGAAACCGCATAGCCAATCAAATTAAAACGATTTGGAGTAGCTATAGAAACGGTTTTGCTTGGTAATTTTCTTTGGATAAGCATCTAGGATGATGTCATCATCCCCTTCCTTTGAACAACCAAGAACAGCAACCGTTCTTGATGGAAAATGCAGCAAGAAACAAGAGTGCATCAAATTGAAGAAATCAATCAACAAAGCATAGAGAATTGATGCAATAGCAATGTTTAAGGGTTTAAGTCATAAAATCCGCCTCCAATTGAGCTCCAAAGCTCCAAGCTCACACAATTAATGGTGGATGAAGCTCTTGCAACTCCCCCTAGGCTCGTCCTCAAGCTTTTGATTGCAAAAGTTGGCTAGGGTTAAAGAGGAGATCGAAATAAGAAGGAATCCATAATTTATTTTCGATTTCCACCATGAAATCAAGGTGAACGAAGGTCAAGAGCTTACCCACAGGTTGGGGTTCGTCCTCCTGGTCCTCCCTAGCTTCCTTGGTCGGTTTCCAAGCTAAGAGAAGAAGTGGGGTCGAAATAGCCTTTCATTTGGCTAGGAAAAGGCCTTTTTATAAAAATTCACTGAAAGAGAAAATGCATTATTAAAATGCATTTAATTCCAAAATTGGTGCCGCCTCTTCCCCCCCAAATTCTCCTCAAAATCCTTAAGGAAGAGGCTATCTTCATTGCCTCTTATTCCTCTCCATTATCCATGATTTAAAGAAAATCAAATTAAGCACCTTAATGCTTATTATATTAATATCCATATGTGAGTGGGTTTTCTTTTCCTTATAATAATGGTGAGTGGAATTTCACCTACTTAGGTTATTTTCGTTCCTTATCTTGGAAAAGGAACGTCCATACTTATTCAAAATCAACCCAAAACATTTTGGTTAAAAGCCCTTCAATTATTTTTATTCATTTTTGCCCTAAATCGAATTAGGGTTTCAATTAGGCATTAATCTTGATTATTTTAATATCAAGATTCTCTCTCCTCCAACTTAATTCAAATGAAGCACCCCTCTCATTTTATTTGCTCTACATGATGCCAAGAAACATTAGGGACCTTGTTGAAGTGGTAATATGCATATTGAACCCTAGATTTTGGGTAAATTGCACTTTACTCCAAAACTAGGTTTTAATGCACAACATTGTCCAACAAGCTCTATCTTGGTGTCCAGGCTTGTGGAAACCATACTACTACATCATATTCATCCTAATGATGTCTCAACATCAGAGGAACATCTTATCATATGCAATTTGCAAGTTAACCCCTCAACTTGGGTAATTTGCACTTTAGTCCAAAACAAGCAATCATTGCTTTAACATTTTTCAAACAGGACCAAAATTGAAACATAAGTTCCTCATGAGCCCTAATTACTTTTCACAGGATAAGTACAAGCATATAATCAACTTTGTTAAGTAAAACTCCTGGGGTTAGAACATAACCCAGGTCAGGGATGTTACAAATTATCCACCCCTTATAAGGATTTCCTCCCCGAAATCATCAACAAAACATTAAGAGAAAAGAGTAGGATATTTCCTCCTCAACTCCCGGATCTATTAACACAAATACGAAGCAGGATAAAGACATATCATAATTAAAGTAATTCCATCTGACCTGTCACAACCCGAGGGTTGACTACTGCTTTAGATTGGTTCATAGCATAGAGCCTAGCCGTTGCCTGCTGTTGGCTCTGTGCTCTATTATTGGACGCAGAAGATCCCACCTGGGATGCTTGTCCATGTCCTCGGGTACCACTAGAAAACTTCTTTCTCTAAGAACCTTGCTGACTTTGTCTCGTGGGTTGATTCACCACAGCATTCCCCGTTGGGCAATCCCTTGCCAGATGACCTACTAGTCCACATCGATGACAAGTTCTATTCTCTAGGTGTGGTCTAGGGGGTCCAGTTACTGACATAGAAGTTGAACTGTGAGCTTCCTTTGGTGGTGTAGGCACAGAATACCTTGGTTTCTTGAAACTCCCAACACTATGCCCTTGAAATTGTGTGTATTCCTTCTTACCCTTAGTTTTTCGCTTCTCAACTATAGACCTCTCTATGCATCTTACAGACTCCACAAAAGTTACAAACCTCTCCCGGTTCTCCAGAGCAGACACCGGAGTGGTTAATTCAGCGTTCAACCCCTTCTCGAATCACCGAATTCTTTCCTCATCATTGGATGCCATGTGCGGACAAAACCGCAACAACTCCATGAACCTAGCCTCATACTCACTAATGTTCATATGTCCTTGTTTAATTCTCTCAAACTGGGATATCTTCTCATCTAGAAATGTCTTAGGAAAGTATCTAGTGACAAATTCACGCCTGAATTCATCCCATCCAATCACAACTCCAGGTCTTTTTCCCTCCTCAATGGTCCACCAGTGTCCAGCACTCCCTTTCAGGAGATATACAGCATGCCTAACCCTCTCATCATCAGGTATCATGAGGATTCTGAAGGCTTTCTTTAATTCAGTCAAACATAGGTCAGCATCTGCTGGATCAGCTGTACCAGCATACTCTAATGCTCCTACCCTCTTCAGCCTTTCAAAGGTCTTGCCGGCACCATGTCTTTCATCATGGGGTGGTGCCCTGGGTGCAGGTACTGGCATTCTATCCGTCATGTGGGTCATAGCTACCATAAACTGCCCGAACATAGTCTGAAAGGCTGGGTTCCCCATATCAGCTGGGTTGAACTGGGGTTGATCAGGTACAGGTTCCTCCCTGTCCTGGTCTCTTGCACCTCTTCCCGGTGCAGCCACAATGCTCTCAGCAGCGTGTTCATTGTGTGATCCAGACATCTTTAGTTCTTCTTCTCCTATATGAGCAGAAGACACTATCAGATAAACTGGAAGACACTTAAAACAGACTCAACTACCTTAATCCTATGTCTCTGTAGACTCAGCGAACCTAGAGCTATGATACCACTAAACTGTGATGACACCCGCCATCATTTAAGATAACAAGTGTCATTAACAATAATAAAACATGCGGAAGAAAATCAGTTGCAGCGGATTAGCAAAAATCAGTGAAAATTAAGACCATTTGCAAAGAGATCCATTCAAAGGAAAACTCTTTCATTCAGAACCAAAGTAAAACCGTACATCCTGGTTCATATATAAATCTCATGTACTATTACTTCTCGAGGAATACAAACATCAACTACTCTGTCTTAACTGTACACATGTAGTATAAAACCCTCGAGGCTTAAAGCCAAAATCTCAGACCGATCCATCAAAACATTACTCCTAGGACCCGAGAGTACAGAGACGACTCATAGGACTTTCTATATACAACTTGACAACTCATATCCCCACCTGGGATTTACTGTTGTCCCTGCTACTGCTACTGCTGCTCTTCCTCTGTAATAGGTTCCTTGCCTTTTCGTCGACGGTTACCTAAAAATTTAATCCCACGGGGGTGAGACAATTATAAAAATTGTCCCAGCGAGAGATATAACTCTCCGCCAGAAACATTGTTATTGCCGATAATAGAATAACACTGAGAAGTAGAATTATATTTACTCAACAACAGGTAAATCATTGAATAAGATATGCAGAGTAGTATTCTCTATGCAATCATTTCAATTATAACTTGATTAAGCAGCAAGTCATTCATTTAAGAAGGAATATGAAGAACATGTATATCATTTATCGAACTATGATATAATATACCATGTATCATCAACCATTGATTCTCACAATTCAACCCTAAGCAAATATGCTACACCGCTGATTACGTTTTACAATCATACTTATCCCCTGAGGAGATGAGGTATACTGCTCATACTCCAACCGACCACGATTACGTAAAGCATCGGTACCACACATAGGTCAATGTAAGAGCCGGATTCCCATGACCTCAACTATCTCGGTCAGTACGAGATAACATGCAGGACATCTTGTGTCTCTGCTAGATAGCTTTCCAGGGTATACTGGCAACATTGCTATTAGAGTTATAGCCCATAGCATATACTCTCTTCAGGATATGGCCCGTAGCCAATGCCCGGTATTATTTTGTGGAGTCATGGCCCGTAGCCATGCTCTTATTGGGGTATGGTCCGTAACCAATCCCGTTCATAGGACATAGCCCGTAGCAATGCCTATGGGGCATAAGGATATAATTGCCCAATTACCCCCACATATTCAAAAATATGCGTTCCGAGTAAACTCGTTTCACCATTTAGCTAATTCTGACGCTGATGGATCTGTGATCAGGGCAACTACATTATATGGTATCACTTGATTAATTAAGTACATTATCATATTCTTTTAGCATCAGCCAAGTTTCCAAACATAACTTAATAAGACAAATGCTATAAAGAAAACATGTACTATTTCCATTAATCACTTCTCAGTCTTTATAAGACATGGGAATCTCAGTCCCTCATTTCAATATTGGGAATTTTCATTCCTTTGCAACTCAATGCCATAATCATATGGTTCTGGGTATTCAAACCCTTAGCTCATCATTGAGCATTATTACCACTTTTTCAGGTAATTATCACCTTCAGGTCACCTGACTAAGGTAAATATGATGCTTATTACATAAACATCTTCTCATGGCACTTAAGGCCCATTACTTCTCTTATTACCTCATACTAGGCAATAAGGTATAACATGGCACATAAGGCCCAATAAACAATGTCAATACATAAAATGTCATAGCTCATACCTGGCTATGTTCATCATCACATCATACCTGCATGGTTAGTATAGATGATAATACATCAATTTCATATCAGCACCATGCAAAACAATATATAACATCATTATTCAAGGGTAACACCACTATTCCCTTACCAGGGTTAGGGTTTCCCATTTCTCATTAATTCAGACCCTCTTGAGTTAACCAACTTTATCTTGTATTAAGGTATTTCCCATCTTAATACATTCCATCACAGAATACTCACCCTTAGCATATAATGCATAGGCCACACATTAGAAATGTCCAGCTATCTCACATGATATGGACTTATCTTAGTTTAAGGCATAACTTTATTATAAAGTTGCCTATAAACAATCGCAATGATACACCCTCAACTAGGGTTTCACAAGGATACACCCTCAACCAGGGTTCACAATGATACACCCTCCACTAGGGTTTCACAAGGTTACACCCTCAACCAGGGTTCACAATGATACACCCTCCACTAGGGTTTCACAAGGATACACCCTCAACTAGGGTTTACTAACATCCTAATTAGTGATTTCACATGTAGACAACCTCTTATTAAGGTTATACATTGAATCAGCCTCAATTAGGGTTTACATCATGTATTGGGTCCATGCATTTGTTATGCATTAATGACTAGTACCATTAAAGGTATCTCCCACCTAATCACATTAGGTTTTCAAAAAGGTTTGATCAATTAGACCTTCAATAACATGAGGTATCCAATTGAATTAACCAAATTGAACCACACTCAATTCTAATCGATGGAACTTCAACCAATTGGATCATAAACTTAATCATTATTTGAATCATGGCTCACCCCTCAATTGGGACTTCAATTATGGTCTGATCTCAATGGGATTAGGGTTTATAAACACCAATTAGAGCTTTGAAGTTGATCATCAATCATGCTACTAATTGTGTTTCAATTGATTGCATTGGACCTTCAACCATTGAATTCATGGAACCAATCATCAATTGGACCTATGCTCATACTTCAATTGAGTTTAATAGGTCAACCTTCAACTAATTTGACCCTCAATTGACCCTCAATTGGTCATCAATTAGGGCTTGATTCAATTGAATTAGGGTTTGGAATTGAAGATCCAACAACACTCATCAATGCAAGATTGGTTACTTTGAAACTATTGAACCATTATCCAAATTGGGTATGACCTGACCCCAAACGGTCTTGAGGTCGTTTGTATGACCTCCAAACGGTCTTGAGACCGTTTGCCCATCATATCACTCAAATCCAAGCCATCCAATTAAGGTTTGGATCATTGGATTGATCACCAAATCAGCATTGCATTGTATAACAACTTGGTACCTTTAGACCTTCAAACACCTAACGATACTCAACCCTAGACCTCCAAACGGTCTTGGGTGACCACCAAACGGTCTGGAGACCGTTTGGCCCATCCAACCTTTGGATTCTAGTGAAAAATCATCATGGTTTGGTCTATCGAGTTGATCAACAGATCATCACTATATTGCAATATGATTAGTACCTTTGGACCTTCAATTGGTCAACTATACTTGACCCCAGACCTCCAAACGGTCTTGGGGTGATCCCCAAACGGTCTTTAGGCCGTTTGGGTGATCCCCAAACAGTCTTGAAACCGTTTGGGCTAATCAAACCAAAATCTCAACTTAACTCATTGGAATTTCAGCACTGTTTTGAATTAGGGTTTGCCTAATTGAATAGCCTTCAACTCATGATTCCTTGGGAGTTAATCCCTCCAATTCGGTGAGTCATTAGATCACACCATTAGGAACAGTAATCCCAAACGGTCAACGCTTTGTCAACGCACTCAAACGGTCTTCAGACCGTTTGCCCAAAAAGTTCAATTAAATCAGATTGAAAATCAGCACTTAATCCAATTAGGTTTCCCTAATTGATTAGGCTTCAACTCACGATTCCTTTGGAGTTAATACCTCAAATGTGGAGGGTTATTAATAAAAATAATTATGAACAGGAATCCCAAACGGTCAACGCTTGGTCAACCATCTCAAACGGTCTTGAAACCGTTTTCTCAACCAGGTCAAGTTAATCAGGTTGAAAATCAGCACATAATTCAATCCGATTGCCTAATTGATTGGCCTTCAACTCTCGATTCCTTTGGAGTTAATCCCTAAAATTTGGAGGGTTATCAGCCTACATAATTAGGAACGAAATTCCGAAACGGTCAACACTTGGTCAACCATCTCAAATGGTCTTGAAACCGTTTTCTCCCAAACGGTTTCAAACCGTTTGCCCTTAAACGGTTTGCTGAAACCGCATAGCCAATCAAATTAAAACGATTTGGAGTAGCTATCAAAACGGTTTTGCTTGGTAATTTTCTTTGGATAAGCATCTAGGATGATGTCATCATCCCCTTCATTCGAACAACCAAGAACAGCAACCGTTCTTGATGGAAATTGCAGCAAGAAACAAGAGTGCATCAAATTGAAGAAATCAATCAACAAAGCATAGAAAATTGATGCAATAGCAATGTTTAAGGGTTTAAGTTATAAAACCCGCCTCCAATTGAGCTCCAAAGCTCCAAGCTCACGCCATTAATGGTGTATGAAGCTTTTGAAACTCCCCCTAGGCTCGTCCTCAAGCTTTTGATTGCAAAAGTTGGCTAGGGTTGAAGAGGAGATCGAAATAAGAAGGAATCCATAATTTATTTTCGATTTCCACCATGAAATCAAGGAGAACGAAGGTCAAGAGCTTACCCACAGGTTGGGGTTCGTCCTCCTGGTCCTCCCTAGCTTCCTTGGTCGGTTTCCAATCTAAGAGAAGATGTGGGGTCGAAATAGCCTTTCATTTGGCTAGGAAAAGGCCTTTTATAAAAATTCAATGAAAGAGAAAATGCATTATTAAAATGCATTTAATTCCAAAATTGGTGCCGCCTCTTCCCCCCCAAATTCTCCTCAAAATCCTTAAGGAAGAGGCTATCTTCATTTCCTCTTATTCCTCTCCATTATCCATGATTTAAAGAAAATCAAATTAAGCACCTTAATGCTTATTATATTAATATCCATATGTGAGTGGGTTTTCTTTTCCTCATAATAATGGTGAGTGGAATTTCACCTACTTAGGATATTTTCGTTCCTTATCTTGGAAAAGTAACGTCCATCCTTATTCAAAATCAACCCAAAACATTTTGGTTAAAAGCCCTTCAATTATTTTTATTCATTTTTGCCCTAAATCGAATTAGGGTTTCAATTAGGCATTAATCTTGATTATTTTAATATCAAGATTCTCTCTCCTCCAACTTAATTCAAATGAAGCACCCCTCTCATTTTATTTGCTCTACATGATGCCAAGAAACATTAGGGACCTTGTTGAAGTGGTAATTTGCATATTGAACCCTAGATTTTGGGTAAATTGCACTTTACTCCAAAACTAGGTTTTAATGCACAACATTGTCCAACAAGCTCTATCTTGGTGTCCAGGCTTGTGGAAACCATACTACTACATCATATTCATCCTTATGATGTCTCAACATCAGAGGAACATCTTATCATATGCAATTTGCAAGTTAACCCCTCAACTTGGGTAATTTGCACTTTAGTCCAAAACAAGCAATCATTGCTTTAACATTGTTCAAACAGGACCAAAATTGAAACATAAGTTCCTCATGAGCCCTAATTACTTTTCACAGGATAAGTACAAGCATATAATCAACTTTGTTAAGCAAAACTCCTGGGGTTAGAACATAACCCAGGTCAGGGATGTTACAAATTATCCACCCCTTATAAGGATTTCGTCCCCGAAATCATCAACAAAACATTAAGAGAAAAGAGTAGGATATTTCCTCCTCAACTCCCGGATCTATTAACACAAATACGAAGCAGGATAAAGACATATCAGAATTAAACTAATTCCATCTGACCTGTCACAACCCGAGGGTTGACTACTGCTTCAGACTGGTTCATAGCATAGAGCCTAGCCGTTGCCTGCTGTTGGCCCTGTGCTCTATTATTGGACGCAGAAGATCCCGCCTGGGATGCTTGTCCATGTCCTCGGGTACCACTAGAAAACTTCTTTCTCTGAGAACCTTGCTGACTTTGTCTCGGGGGTTGATTCACCACAGCATTCCCCGTTGGGCAATCCCTTGCCAGATGACCTACTAGTCCACATGGATGACAAGTTCTATTCTCTAGGTGTGGTCTAGGGGGTCCAGTTACTGACATAGAAGTTGAACTGTGAGCTTCCTTTGGTGGTGTAGGCACAGAATACCTTGGTTTCTTGAAACTCCCAACACTATGCCCTTGAAATTGTGGGTATTCCTTCTTACCCTTAGTTTGTCGCTTCTCAACTATAGACCTCTCTATGCATCTTACAGACTCCACAAAAGTTGCAAACCTCTCCCGGTTCTCCAGAGCAGACACCGGAGTGGTTAATTCAGCATTCAACCCCTTCTCGAATCGCCGAATTCTTTCCTCATCATTGGATGCCATGTGTGGACAAAACCGCAACAACTCCATGAACCTAGCCTCATACTCACTAATGTTCATATGTCCTTGTTTAATTCTCTCAAACTGGGATATCTTCTCATCTAGAAATGTCTTAGGAAAGTATCTAGTGACAAATTCACTCATGAATTCATCCCATCCAATCACAACTCCAGGTCTTTTGCCCTCCTCAATGGTCCACCAGTGTCCAACACTCCCTTTCAGGAGATATACAACATGCCTAACCCTCTCATCATCAGGTATCATGAGGATTCTGAAGGCTTTCTCTAATTCAGTCAAACATAGGTCAGCATATGCTGGATCAGCTGTACCAGCATACTCTAATGCTCCTACCCTCTTCAGCCTTTCAAAGGTCTTGCCGGCACCATGTCTTTCATCATGGGGTGGTGCCCTGGGTGCAGGTACTGGCATTCTATCCGTCATGTGGGTCATAGCTGCCATAAACTGCCCGACATATTCTGAAAGGCTGGGTTCCCCATATCAGCTGGGTTGAACTGGGGTTGATCAGGTACATGTTCCTCCCTGTCCTGGTCTCTTGCACCTCTTCCCGGTGCAACCACACTGCTCTCAGCAGCGTGTTCATCGTGTGATCCAGACATATTTAGTTCTTCTTCTCCTATATGAGCAGAAGACACTATCAGATAAACTGGAAGACACTTAGAACAGACTCAACTACCTTAATCCTATGTCTCTGTAGACTCAGCGAACCTAGAGCTCTGATACCACTAAACTGTGATGACACCCGCCATCATTTAAGATAACAAGTGTCATTAACAATAATAAAACATGCGGAAGCAAATCAGTTGCAGCGGATTAGCAAAAATCAGTGAAAATTAAAACCATTTGCAAAGAGATCCATTCACAGGAAAACTCTTTCATTCAGAACCAAAGTAAAACCTTACATCCTGGTTCATATATACATCTCATGTACTATTACTTCTCGAGGAATACAAACATCAACTACTCTGTCTTAACTGTACATAGGTAGTATAAAACCCTCGAGGCTTAAAGCCAAAATCTCAGATCGATCCATCAAAACATTACTCCTAGGACCTGAGAGTACAGAGACGACTCATAGGACTTTCTATATACAACCTGACAGCTCATATCCCCACCTGGGATTTAGTGCTGTCCCTGCTACTGCTGCTGCTGCTCTTCCTCTGTAATAGGTTCTTTGCCTTTTCTTCGGCGGTTACCTAAAAATTTAATCCCACGGGGGTGAGACAATTATAAAAATTGTCTCAGCGAGAGATATAACTCTCCGCCAGAAACATTGTTATTGCCGATAATAGAATAACACTGAGCAGTAGAATTATATTTACTCAACAGTAGGTAAATCATTGAATAAGATATGCAGAGCAGTATTCTCTATGCAATCATTTCAATTATAACTTGATTAAGCAGCAAGTCATTCATTTAAGAAGGAATATGAAGAACATGTATATCATTTATCCAACTATGATATAATAGACCATGTATCATCAACCATTGATTCTCGCAATTCAACCCTAAGCAAATATGCTACACGGCTGATTATGTTTTACAATCATACTTATGCCCTGAGGAGATGAGGTATACCGCTCATACTCCAACCGACCACGATTACGTAAAGCATCGGTACCACACATAGGTCAATGGAAGAGCTGGATTCCCATGACCTCAACTATCTCAGTCAGTACGAGATAACATGCAGGACATCTTGTGTCTCTGCTAGATAGCTTTCTAGGGTATACTGGCAACATCACTATTAGAGTTATAGCCCATAGCATATACTCTCTTCAGGATATGGCCCGTAGCCAATGCCCGATATTATTTTGTGGAGTCATGGCCCGTAGCCATGCTCTTATTGGGGTAT
The DNA here is from genome assembly GCA_963693085.1 of Alisma plantago-aquatica. Lineage (NCBI taxonomy): Eukaryota > Viridiplantae > Streptophyta > Magnoliopsida > Alismatales > Alismataceae > Alisma > Alisma plantago-aquatica. The sequence continues at coordinate 1,209,882,605 of OY856410.1, read as the reverse complement.
GGCCCGTAACCAATCCCGTTCATAGAACATAGCCCGTAGCAATGCCTATGGTGCATAAGGATATAATTGCCCAATTACCCCCACATATTCAAAAATATGCGTTCCGAGTAAACTCGTTTCACCATTCAGCTAATTCTGACGCTGATGGATCTGTGATCAGGGCAACTACATTATATGGTATCACTTGATTAATTAAGTACATTATCATATTCTTTTAGCATCAGCCAAGTTTCCAAACATAACTTAATAAGACAAATGCTATAAAGAAAACATGTACTATTTCCATTAATCACTTCTCAGTCTTTATAAGACATGGGAATCTTAGTCCCTAATTTCAATACTGGGAATTTTCATTCCTTTGCAACTCAATGCCATAATCATATGGTTCTGGGTATTCAAACCCTTAGCTCATCATTGAGCATTATTACCACTTTTTCAGGTAATTATCACCTTCAGGTCACCTGACCAAGGTAAATATGATGCTTATTACATAAACATCTTCTCATGGCACTTAAGGCCCATTACTTCTCTTATTACCTCATACTAGGCAATAAGGTATAGCATGGAACATAAGGCCCAATAAACAATGTCAATACATAAAATGGCATAGCTCATACCTGGCTATGTTCATCATCACATCATACCTGCATGGTTAGTATAGATGATAATACATCAATTTCATATCAGCACCATGCAAAACAATATATAACATCATTATTCAAGGGTAACACCACTATTCCCTTACCAGGGTTAGGGTTTCCCATTTCTCATTAATTCAGACCCTCTTGAGTTAACCAACTTTATCTTGTATTAAGGTATTTCCCCTATTAATACATTCCATCACAGAATACTCACCCTTAGCATATAATGCATAGGCCACACATTAGAATTGTCCAGCTATCTCACATGATATGGACTTATCTTAGTTTAAGGCATAACTTTATTATAAAGTTGCCTATAAACAATCGCAATGATACACCCTCAACTAGGGTTTCACAAGGATACACCCTCAACCAGGGTTCACAATGATACACCCTCCACTAGGGTTTCACAAGGTTACACCCTCAACCAGGGTTCACAATGATACACCCTCCACTAGGGTTTCACAAGGATACACCCTCAACTAGGGTTTACTAACATCCTAATTAGTGATTTCACATGTAGACAACCTCTTATTAAGGTTATACATTGAATCAGCCTCAATTAGGGTTTACATCATGTATTGGGTCCATGCATTTGTTATGCATGAATGACTAGTACCATTAAAGGTATCTCCCACCTAATCACATTAGGTTTTCAAAAAGGTTTGATCAATTAGACCTTCAATAACATGAGGTATCCAATTGAATTAACCAAATTGAACTACACTCAATTCTAATCGATGGAACTTCAACCAATTGGATCATCAACCGACGCTCTTGAGCAACTTAATAGAGGCCCGATCACCCGACTCTTCCCCCTTTCTTCTTGTTTCATGATTCTCCTGTGCGCTGCTCGTCGCCGCTCTCCCAAAATCACCGCCTGGTGCCTGCTGCTTCTCGCTCGCCGCCGACGATCCTTGCTGCTGCTCTGCGTCGCCGCCGCCGCCCGCCACCTTCCTCCTTGCGTCGCCGCCGCGCCGCCTTTCCTCATTGCTCACGCCCTACTACGGCGCTGTCTTGCTTGCTGCTCTGCTCGCTGCTTGCTTCTCTGCTCCGCCCCCTGCTTGCTGCTCTGCTCTCCAGGTATTAGCTGTAGCACCTTCTTCCTTGTCTTCTTCCTTGCCGCCCACTGCTCTGCTCTGCTTGCTGCTTTGATTTCAAAACCTAAGCACCTTAGCCACTTGGCTACGGTTACCTGGAAATTCAATGAGATACCTTCGTTAAAGACTAGTTAGTGTTCTACTTCTTTCACTGAGAACTGAGAAGAATGGCCTACCACGGCCGTGCTGGGCAGCACGGCTGTGGTAGGCCAACACAACCACGGCCGTGTTTGTTGTTGGTAAGGATATCAACAAATCTATATGTAATGCTTTATGTAAATTCTAGGATACGAACAAATCTTTTGCTTGCATATATTTGTGCTTCCCTAATTCAATTGTGATGAAAACCTAACATGTACATATCTATTATTGTGTTTGTTGGCCTAGAAACCCGTCCAAGATTTACTCATTAGGAGTAAATCTTGGATAGTCCCCTGTTTGGGACTGTTCTTGAACACCTAATTTCACTTAGGATGTAAGTGTATAATGTGTATTGGGTTTTCGAGAAAATTTCGGTAGCATTTCCTCGTTTGTTCTCTAAGTACATATGTACTTAGAGAACAGTGGGGAAATGCTGCCGAAATTTTCTTGAAAACCCAATACACATTATACACTTACTAGTGAGATTAGGTGTTCAAGGATGGGATAGGTGGTACACATTTATTATATATAAATGACATCACATGTGTTTGTTGGCCTAGAAAGTGAACAATCATTGTTCTTTATATTACTTGTACATTGGTATAGATTAGAATGAACAATCACTAAATTATATACTGTTTGTATGGAGTCCTGCTTCATTGTAGATAATAGGAGTAAATCTTAGATAGGATGTAAGTGTATACCCTAATCTTGTCCTAATATATACTTGTTTTCTCTTTGATCATAGAATGGATAGATCATGGATGTCCATTCGCAATCGCTGCACCCCAGAGTTTATATATGGTCTTGATCAGTTTATTAGATTTGCCGAGGAACATAGGAAAAAACCTACAGATAGGTTCTACTGTCCATGTAGGCATTGCGGTAACAACTTGAAAGTCAACACTGGTGAGGAAATCAAAAGTAATGTCATGTGCAACGAGATTGTACAAGGCTATACAGAATGGAACTGGCATGGAGAGATTTCAAACTCGAAACCAGTAGATGTCGATAGCAGTGCTTGGGTGGAAGAAGAAATTGCCTCCGATGACGTAGATGTGAACGAACCAGTTCTAGTAGACATCGTTGATGCGATGCTAGATAGTTGTAGGGCAGAGAACACCGATCCACCTCCTATCTTTAGAAACATTGTGCATGATGCTGAGATAACGTTATACACAGGCTGCGCTAAGTTTACGAAGCTTAGCACTGTGTTGAGATTGTATAAGTTGAAAGCTAACAATAGATGGAGCGACAAAAGCTTCACTGAATTGTTGACTTTGTTGAAAGAAATGCTTCCTGAAGGAAACAAGCTGCCAATCTCAACATACCGGGTAAAGAAAATGTTGTGCCCAATGGGAATGGAGGCCAAGAATATACACACATGCCTGAATGATTGTGTATTATTTCAAAAGGACTATGTAGATTTGAAAGATTGTCCAAAATGTGGTGTGTCACGGTATAAATTGACGACTTCGGGGGAGTCCAAAACTGGTTCTCCTACCAAGGTGTTGTGGTATCTACCTATAATATCACGGTTTCAACGCTTGTTTGCAAATCCGAAAGATGCAAAGAATTTGAGGTGGCATGCAGATGTTAAGAAAAATAATGATGGGATCCTACGACATGCGTCTGATTCCCCACAGTGGAAGAAGATTGATCTATTGTACCCCAAATTTGGTGAAGAAGATAGGAATCTAAGACTTGGGCTTTGTACAGATGGGATGAATCCGTATGGGACATTGAGCAGCCAACATAGCACTTGGCCAGTCATGCTTGTTATATACAATCTTCCTCCCTGGCTGTGTATGAAAAATAAGTACGTAATGCTGTCGTCGTTGATATCGGGCCCTAAACAACCCAGAAATGATATCGATGTTTATCTTGAACCTCTGATTGATGACTTAAAGAAACTTTGGGCTGAAGGTGTGATGACCTATGATGCTTCAGGAAGAGAGACATTTCGTTTGCACGCTATGTTGTTTTGCACTATTAATGACTTTCCAGCATATGGGAATTTGTCTGGATATAGTATCAAAGGAGCTAAAGCGTGTCCTATATGTGAAGAAAACACTGATTCAATAAGACTAAAACATGGCGGCAAGACTGTATATCTTGGTCATCGAAGGTTTCTTTCAAAATTACATCCGTATCGTAGGAAGCGCAAAGCATTCAATGGATGGAATGATGAACGGAGTGCACCTAAACCTATACCAGGGGATGTTGTTTATGAAAGAGTAAAATACATTGTCAATGAATTTGGTAAGAAATCACAATGTAGTATGGCCACACAGAGTGATAATTCTTCATTCAAGAAGAAGTCAATATTTTGGGATCTTCCTTATTGGAGTTCTTTGACAGTCAGGCATTGTATCGATGTAATGCACGTTGAGAAAAATGTCTGTGATAGCATCATTGGTACTCTATTAAATATACCAGGTAAGACTAAAGATGGGATAAAATCCAGATTGGACCTACGTGAAATGGGAATAAGGTCAGAATTAAGAGAATTACGTGAAATGGGTAATAAAAGAATATACTTACCTCCCGTTTGTTACACGTTGTCTAGAAAGGAGAAGAAAGCTTTTTGTGAATGCTTGGTAAATGTTAAGGTGCCACATGGTTACTCATCCAACATCCGTAGATTGGTATCAATGAAAGATCTGAAGTTGATAGGTCTTAAATCTCATGATTGTCACACTCTAATGCAACAAATATTGCCCGTGGCAATTCGATCTATATTGCCGAAGCATGTAAGGTTTGCAATCACCAGACTTTGTTTCTTTTTCAACAGTCTATGCAGCAAAGTTATTGACCCTGATACTCTCAATAATTTGCAAAGAGAAGTGGTTGTTACCCTATGTCAGCTTGAGATGTATTTCCCTCCTTCGTTCTTTGATATCATGGTACATCTTGTTGTCCACTTGACTAGGGAAGTGAAAATGTTGGGACCAATTTTCTTGCATTGGATGTATCCCTTTGAACGATACATGAGCGTTTTTAAAGGTGATGTTCAAAACCGTTATCGGCCTGAAGGGAGTATTATTGAAGGTTATGTGGCGAGAGAGGTTATGGATTTTTGCAATGACTTTCTGAGTGGTAATACCACTCATGTTAATGACAAGAATATTGAGGAGGGCAAAGGAATTTTGGGATCACGGGTGAAAGTAATCAGCCGTGAGCAGTTGGAACAAGCTCACTTGTATATTTTACACAACATGGATGAAGTGAGTGTTTATATCGAGGAACATACCAATTTCATCAAGAGACAACATCCTCGAGCAAGTTCAATGTGGCTTGCTAGAGAGCATAATAAGACTTTTACTATGTGGTTTGAAGATAAAGTCTTACATCAACTATCTCAAACACCAAATGATATTACAGAAACTATCAAATGCCTCGCCTTTAAACCAAAACCGAATGTTATGTCTTATGAAGGGTTTGACATTAATGGGTTCACATATTACACAAAGCGCCAAGATGATAAGAGTGTCATCCAAAACAGTGGGGTCACTCTTCAAGCGTCGACTATGTATTTTGCAAGTGCAAAGGATAAGAGTCCTCATGAAGCTAAAATGTCATATTATGGTGTCATTGAAGACATATGGGAGTTTGACTACATAGATTTCAGAATTCCGCTCTTTAAATGTAATTGGGTTGATAACACCAAAGGAGTTATAGTGGATGAATTGGGTTTCACTTTGGTGAACTTTGAAAAGATTGGTGAGAAGGGTGAACCATTCATATTGGCATCACAGGTGAAACAAATATTCTATATCGATGATCCTGCAAATGATAAATGGTCGGTTGTTCTTCATGGTAAAAGACAGTTCATTGAAGATCCTATAGATGAAGAAGAGTACTATGATAAGTATGATGACTCCAGTCCATTCTCAGTTGGGTTGCCAAATCCACAAAATATTGAAGCTAATGATGACTTATATGTGCGCGGAGATCACAATGAAGGATTGTTAATTGATAAAAGATCACAATTTTAGAGACATGTATGTTTATATTTTTTTATTGAAGCTAAATGTTTGCTTTTTTAATAGAAATGCTAATTGAGTGTGTTTATTTTTGTCAAATTTTAGGTTGATGATGCACATGTACCCACTGAAGCACTGGAGCAACTTGATGCAGGGAGAGGGACATTCCAACACGAAATATCGTCTACCGTTTCCTCCTCCTCCGCAGAAATATCCTCATCTCTGAACATTTCTTGTAAGATTCTGAACCCCTTCCTTCCCTCTACTACATCGAAGCCATGCCGCAGTTGAACCCTTTCGCCGAGCCCTACCCGGCCAAACAGGCGTTGCCTGAAGCACCACCGCCGTCGTCGCCTCCACCTCCATCGCAACCTGCTGCGCCAGTCCCGACAGTTTATCACCCCACATGCCTTCCTTCCCAATTCCTGCCGCTAGAGGCGCTCCCGCAGCACCCCCATCCTTTCTTCCCACACAAATCCTTGATATGTTCTACGTTTTATGCCAAACCCTGCGAGATGTACCCTCCGATACCCACCGAGCAACTGAGGGTCGACAACTTGGTAGGACAAGCGAACCCGCTACTCTATCCTCCATATCAACCGGGGTCGGCCGTTGAGGTGTACGACGCCTCCATGGGCATCCACCAGCAAGTGGTCATCTCCCGATCATCTGAATGGACGACCACTTGCTGGTGGACGCCCATGGAGGCATCGTACACCTCAACGGTCGACCCTCAGTTGCTCGGTGGGTATCAGAGGGTACATCCCGTAGGGTTTGGCATAAAACGTAGGACATATCAAGGATCTGTGTGGGAAGAAAGGATGGGGGTGCTGCGGGAGCGCATCTACCGGAAGGAACTGGGGAGGAAGGCATGTGGGGTGATAAACTGTCGGGACTGGCGCAGCAGGTTGCGATGGAGGTGGAGACGACGACGACGGTGGTGCTTCAGGCGACGCCTGCTTGGCCGGGTAGGGCTCGGCGAAAGGGTTCAACTGCGGCATGGCTTCGATGTAGTAGAGGGACGGAAGGGTTCAGAATCCTATGAGAAACGTTCAGAGATGAGGATATTGCTGCGGAGGAGGAAACAGAAGATGTTATCTTGAGTTGGAATGTCCCTCTCCGCACACGAGTCTGTGAGGGAATGGTAGTAGGCAGGTGAGGAACAACTTAGTTCATGCCAGGACATATATACTAAAGTAACATGATACACCGCCAGTTTGTGGAGGGACCGAGGGAGATACTGGAGGAGAGTAACACCTGCCACTGTAACAAAACGCCACATAAGCCAAGAAGAAACATGTGAGATCTTGTTTCTACATCCATATACCTTGTGTCAAGTAAGTTTACTTTTTTAAAGTTTTGTATGTTTCAATTTATAGTGCACTACACAAGACAACGGCTGGGCATGCACATACTATGTGATGCTATTTATGAAGATGATTATCCGACATGCCGCATTGGATATTAATACCATACATGAGGTATTATATATAGTCTCATTAGTTAGTATGAAATATATCAATCTTATTTTTATATTATTACTTATATATATACATCATTCTCTTTGCAGGTGTTTAAAACTGACCACACTATAGGTAAATGCTTAAAAAATGTACATGCTCCATATACAATGGAAGCATTAAATGAAATAAGAGAAGAATGGGCAAAAGCCATACAAGCAGTGGCCTGTTTGAATGTTTATACAAGTCTGAATGTTTATACAAGTCTGAATGTTTCTACATGTATTTGAATGTTTCTATATGTGTGAATGTGAGAATTGAATTGATGTATGAATGTATCTACTTGTGTGAAAAAATATTTGTTGATTTTTCAGGTTTGTGGCCTGTTTGTAGGCTGATATCAATGGATGTCATAAACCTGTAGTTCAGGAAACTGAACTGCAGGTTCTCATCCTGCTGACCAGCCACAGCAGGCCTGCAAACTGATAAGAAAAAAAAATTAAAGTATAGGCATCGGTTATTTATAGAACACCGACGCCTCAGGTATACAACGTCAGTTATTGGATAAACACCGACGCCGAATGTGAAAAATAACCCGACCGTGCAGGAAAGCACGGCCGTGGTGGAAAAGGCATCACATATTAGTATAAAACCGACGCCTATAGTACTAAACACGGCCGTGCAGCGAAGCACGGCCGTGTCGTCTGGGAGTATGGCGTCGGTTGTTCAGTTGTTAACCGACGCCGAAAGTGTCCTAGATGGTGCAATTTTTTGTGGCACAAATCCTATAGATGTCGGCCAACTATATATAACCGACGCCTGTATATCAGATAGGCATGGGTTATAAAACCGACGCCGAAGAGTTTGACCTTTAGCGGCACCCACATAGGCGTTGCTTGAAAACCATCGCCAAAGGGGGTTAAAAAACCGACGCCAAAGGCTGTTTCTGTAGTAGTGCGGCGGGAGGTGCGGAAGATGAAGAAGCTACTCCATGGCGTCAACCTACCCTTTGCTTAATTGGTGCCATTAGATCAGCAGCTAGTACACGATGTGTATCTGACGTTCACGGCGTGCAAGTGGCACTATTCTTCTTCTTCATACTGGCTGACGCACGGTGTGCGGAACTGGTGCACGACGTGCACCTACAAATCTGTGGCAGATCTGAATCTACACCGACGGCTGTGATTTTGGGGGTGCACGAACACTGGGCAATGTGCCGCCGTTGTCGCACATTGCTGGCGTGCTGGTGAACAGTGTCGACTGCTTGGGAAGCTTGATTATGGAGGGCGGCGACTTGGAAAGCTACTGGGCGGCTGGTTGTAGGCCCAGCTGGGTTTTCCGCAAGAGGAAGTAGAAGAAGCTAGCGGTGAGGTGAATGACTGGAGTAGCTGCTGCGGTGAGGTGCATGGTTGGAGTAGCTTTTGCAGCGAGGTGCACAATGTTTACGGTGAGCGGTGGTGTCAGAGCTGCTGTGTGAGGAAGAAGAAGAACTAGCGATGGTGGCGGTGAGGGGGTTGGTGCTGGCCAGAGGAAGAAAAAGGTGGGTGAGGTGCATGACTGTTTGAGCGGCAGAACAGCATGCGGGTTCTCAGGCTCCGGTGGATGGCAGCTCGCAGGACTTCTAGGATTGGAGTGCACGACTGCTGGTGTGGGGAGAAATTAGGTCCTACACTCCAGCCCCTTTTGTCTAAACTTTACGAGAAAGTGTACGGTGTGCACTTGGAATGCACGTCGTGTACTTCTCCAAATTTTCATTTTCTGAATTCTCCTTTTACGGCCAGGTGCACGGCGTGCGTTGTTGAATGCACGACGTGTGAGTTTCCAGAACTTTTGCTGCAACTTTCAAATACAAGGTACACGGCGTGCAATTGTGGAATGCACGCCGTGCAAGTTTCCAGAAAGTTTCCGAAATCCCCGGTTCCCAGGTGCACGTCGTGCATATAGATAGTGCACGCCATGTCAGTTTCCAGAACATCTTCTGTTGCAATTTATACTGAGGTGCCCACCGTGTTTTCAAAAGACACGCCGTGTCTTCAAAAGACACACCGTGCACTTTGCAATTTCTATAGAAAATTGCAGTCAGAAAACAGTAAACAAAGACGGATAGAGTGGAAATCAAGTCTAGATTATTACATTCATCCATGATAGTCTTATTAACGAAATTAAAGAGTGTTTTTGACTCGAAAAACTTAAAAGAAATATATCCTAACGTGGGGTCAACTCCCACAAGGTCTTCCATTTAGAGTCTAGAGTAAGACTCTTCTAATCTTTCAAGCATCTTGGAGGGAGCAAGATGCTCCTTTCTCCACTTCATCGCCACAAGAGTAGCATTTGCAACGTTGTCCATTTACTTTGAAGGTTCCATCTTTGCCTTGGAGTTCCATAGATCCATGTGGAAAAATCTTTAGCACTAGGAACGGGCCAAACCACTTTGATTTGAGCTTTCCTGGAAATAGATTTAATCTAGAGTTGAATAACAATACTCTATCTCCTTCTTGGAAGTCATTCCTACAAATTCTTTTATCATGCCAAGCCTTTGTCCTTTCTTTGTACAACTTTTCATTCTCATAAGAATCAAGACGGAGTTCTTCAAGCTCCTGCAGCTACAATAGATGTTTTTCTCCTGCCCTCTTCATATCGAAATTCAAGTAATTAATTGCCCACAAAGCACGGTGCTCCAACTCAAGCGGAAGGTGACATGAAGCCATAGATTAGCTTGAATGGAGTAGTCCCGATGATTGTTTTGTGGGTTGTGCGATATGCCCATAGTGCGTCATCTATCTTTAATGCCCAATCTTTCCTTGAACTAGAGACAGTCTTTTCAAGAATATTCTTTAGTTGCCTATTTGAAACCTCTACTTGTTCAGATGTTTGGGGGTGATAGGGCGTAGAGATCTTATGAGTCACACCATACTTGGAGATAAGATTGTTGAATTGTTTTTCAGCAAAGTGTGTGCCTCCATCAGAAATTACAGCACGTGGAACTCCAAATCGAGGGAAAATAATTTTTTGAAAAAGCTTAATTACAGATTTGGCATCCGGTGCTTGGGTTGGAGTGGCTTCAACCCATTTAGACACATATTCACAAGCAACAAGAATGTATTGATACCCGCAAGAAGATGGGAATGGTCCCATGTAGTCCACTCCCCATACATCGAACACCTCAACCTCTAAGATAGAGTTGAGTGGCATGTCGTCGCGGTGGGATATGCCTCCTGTCCTTTGGCCTCTATCACAAGATTTGACGAATAGATTGACATCTTTGAATAATGTGGGCCAATAGAAACCAGCTTGAAGCATTTTGGTAGCAGTCTTTTCTCCTCCGAAATGTCCTCCATAAGGAGAGGCATGGCATTTAGCAATGATGTTTGGGACCTCCTCCTCAACAACACACCTCCAGATTATCCCATCACTTCCATGCTTGAATAGCAATGGGTCATCCTAGTAATAGAATTTTACATCATGAAAGAATGTCTTCTTTTGTGGATACGTCAAGTCCGGTGGGAGTTGTTCAGTAGCAAGAAAATTGGCTATGTCTGCAAACCATGGTGCTTGAGTGGATGACACTGCGTAGAGCTTTTCAATAGGCAAATGATCCTCAATTGGCAATAGATCTCCAGCCTCTGTGGTCAGTCTAGAAAGGTGATCGGCAACACTATTTTTTGTACCTTTCTTGTCTCGGATTTCAAGATCAAACTCTTATAGAAGTAGTATCTAGCGAATAAGGCGTGGTTTGGTGTCTTTTTTGTGTAGCAAATACTTTATGGCATCATGATCAATATATACAATCACCCTTGATCCTACCAAATACTGTCGGAACTTGTCAAATGCATATACAATTGCAAGCATTTCTTTCTCTGTGGTTGTATAGTTGATTTGTGCTTCATCGAGAGTTTTACTAGCATAATAGATGACATGGAATTTCTTGTCTCTTCGTTGTCCTAAAACAGCTCCCACTGCATAATCGCTTGCATCACACATTAGCTCGAAAGGAGAATCCCAGTCTGTAGGTTGAATAATTGGGGCTGAAATGAGGGCCTCTTTGAGCTTGGAAAAGGCTGCATGGCAATCATCATCAAACACAAATTATGTATCCTTTGCAAGTAGGGAACACAACGACTTTGCAATTTTGGAGAAATCTGTAATGAATCTTCTATAAAAACCTGCATGTCCTAAAAAACTGCGGATGTCTTTAACTGAAGATGGAGTAGACATCTTCTCAATTGCTTTGACCTTTGCCCTGTCCACTTCAATACCCTTGTTAGATACAACATGTCCTAGTACTACACCGGATTGTACCATGAAATGGCATTTCTCCCAGTTTAGCACTAGGTTAACCTTTTTACAGTGGGGTAAGACTGGAGATAGGTTCAATAAACATTGATCAAAAGAGTCACCGCACATGCTAAAATCATCCATAAAAATCTCCATTATATTTTCAATAAAATCAGAGAATATGGCCATCATACACCGCTGAAAAGTAGCAGGAGCGTTGCAAAGACCAAATGACATATGTCGATAAGCATTTGTTCCATATGTACAAGTGAATGTGGTTTTCTCTTGGTCGGGAGGATAGATAGGAATCTGAAAATATCTGGAATACCCATCCAAGTAACAAAAATAAGAGTGCTTGGCAAGACGTTCAAGCATCAAATCAATGAAAGGCAATAGAAAATGATCTTTGCGGGTTGCCTTATTCAAACGTCAATAGTCAATACACATACACCAGTCGGTAATCATGCGTGTTTGTATTAACTCGTTATTGTCTCCTTTAATGACAGTTGCACCCCCCTTTTTAGGTACCACGTGAATGGCACTAACCCAGGGGCTGTCACTTATGAGATAAATGATTCCAACATCAATTAACTTGAAAATTTCTTTCTTCACCACTTCAAGCATATTTTGATTTAGGCGTCTAGGTGGTTCCACTATTGGTTTGGCATCATCTTCCATATTTATTCTATGCATACAAATTGATGGATGAATGCCTTTTAAATCTTCTATGGAATAACCAATGACGTCTTTATACAAACGCAACTCAGCAAGCAATTTGCTTTCTTGGCCATTGGTTAATTCATTATTTATTATAACAGGGGATGTAGAATTTGGGTCAAGAAATGCATACCTTAGCCCGGGTGGAAGGGCTTTTAGTTCTACCTTTTTGCCCGCTATACTTTCATCAACTTTATCTTCAACAAGTGGTGCATCTTCATTGATAGCTGCTTCTTTAGAAATAGATAGTGCTCCAAAAATTTCAGAATTGTTGAGTTCAATTACATCATCATCATAAAGATTAATCATCAAATCAACATCATATTCATTATCATTCTCAATAAGATCAATAGTATCTAGCAAACATATTTCTTCAACACGTTCGGATGCTTTCATGGTTTCATAAATAGAGAATTCCATAGCCTCTTCCCCAACTAGTAGAGTGATCTTTCCTTCCCGAACATCAACAAGACATCCAACAGTCCTCAAGAATGCCTTCCAAAAACAACGGGGTTGGAAGGAGCTTCTGCCATGTCAAGAACAACAAAATCACAGGGTATATAGAATTTCCCGATTTGTACAAGTACATCTTCCACTATACCTTTTGGGTATTTAATAGAAGGATCATCTAATTCGATAACCATCCTTCTGGGCTTCAAATCCCCAAGATCTATTTCTTTCCATAAGGTAAATGGAATGAGACTAATACTGGCACTGAGATCTACTAGAACTTTATCAAAAGTGGTATCATTGATCTTGCATGGCAGTGTAAACGCTCCCAAATCATCAAGCTTTTGTGGAAGATGATTTTGAATAATAGAACTCACTCATTTTGAAAGTATGAATGTTTCTACTTGATCAACTTTTCTTCTTTTAGTCAAAATATCTTTAAGGAATTTAGCATAAGAAGGCATCTCAGCAATAACTTCAGCGAAAGGAAGATTGACATGCAATTTGTTGATTATGTCCATAAACTTCCTGAATTTTTGGTCTTCCTTCTTATTGGCTAACCTTTGAGGAAAAGGTGCAGTGGCTTTGAAAGAAGGTGGTGCTTCAGATTTACCTTTCTCCTTGTTGCAATTAGGAGTGTTAGACTCCTCCTCATCAGCTAACTCCATGTTCTTCTCCTTGGATGGAGAAGATCTTTCAATATCATCTCCACTTCTTAGAATGATTGCATGAGCTTGTTGTCTTGGATTCACTTCCGGTTGGCTTGGAAGAGAACCAGATTGTGGAGTTCTTTGTTGGTTTAGAGCTTGTTGTGCTATTTGGTTCTCTAACATCTTGGTGTGAGTGGAAATACCATCCACCTTTGCAGAATGTTTAGCAATAGCATCTTTCAGAAGCTTTTCATTCCCCCGGAGTTCTTCATTCTGCTGCATTTGTGTAGATATGAATTTTTCCATCATAGCTTCTAGCTAGAGAAGAACTTTGGGGTTGTTGTGGCTGTTGATAACCCCTATGGTTGAAACCCGACGGATTTCCTTGACGGTTGGCATGTTGTTGTTGCAGTTGCTGCTGTCCTAGCTGGAAGTTTTGAGTGTTTTTTGTATTCCAGTAGGAGAAATTAGGACGATCTCTCCATCTTGGATTGTATTGATTAGAATAGGGATTGTATTGTTTATTCCCTTGCATTCCAATAGCATTGACATGTTCAAAGTTTCCTTCCATTGCATTAGGGGCAAAACATGAAGAAGAAGTATGTCCTGCATTACCACAAGCTTCACATGTTGCTTCAGTGGATTTAATTGGCAAAGTGGTCATCTTCTCAAATTTATGTGTAAGCACATCTAGCTTGGCAGCAATTAGGTCAACAACATCAACAATCTATTTTCCTCCTTGTTTTTCGGTTGAAGAACTTGCTGTAGAGGTTGATTTTGCTCCTCTATCTCACTACAAAAAATAGGTTTTTAGTGAAGGATGATTCCTTCACAAATGTACATTAATTCCTTCAAAAAAAAATTCGGTTGAAGGCCATTCCTTCACAAAAAGTCCTACTCTAAAGGCCTCTTCACAAATACTTTGATGAGAGACTCTAGCCTTCACAAATACTATTTTGAAGGACTATTTGACCTTCACAAATAAACTTTCCAGGCCTCCCAAATACATTTTTGAAGGTTAATTTCACAACTTTCAATGAGGTTCTAGGGCCTTCACAAATACTTATTTTGAAGGACTATTTGACCTTCACAAAAAGACTTCCCAGGCCTCCCAAATACATTTTTGAAGGCTAATTTCATAACTTTCAATGATGTTCTAGGGCCTTCACGAATATACTTAATTTCTCATGAATTACAATTGTGATCTACATTTTCCTATTTGTCAATGGGGCTTTAGCTTTCTTATATTTCATGAAGTAATATATTTGTGGCTTCTATCATGCACAAAGAAAATTTTAATAAACTAATTTAGTTAATAAGACACAACAACCATAACAAATCACTCTTTTGAAACATTCCCTTTTATTTCACTTAGAAAAATTGTTCATTACATAGGGGAGGACATGGGCCTTTTCCCCTTAATCGATACAAATTTCAATGTAAATATATATCTACATTTTGACTTTATCACTCATTTAGCCAATGACCAACTTTTTTTTTGTTGTGAACGACATGTTACTCTTTTCATTGCTTAAGTGAAACTGTACAAAACGACCCAAGGCTGAGTGCCAAGGGGGGAATAGAGAAAATTAGGAACAAAAAACTATACAAGGCCTCACGAAAATGGCCAGCCAATCCCAGAAATGAGAGTCAGACAGAACTATCAAATCCCAAAGAAGAGAAAATAGAGCTCCACCCATCTACAAACCACTCCAGCGAGCTAACTCCTAACACCTATACAACTTAACCAGAAACTACAGCAACATCAACATCAGAGTAGCCACACCATACCAACCATCAAGAACATCAACGTGAACAGCAGGAACCAAACAGACGACCAATCAACAAAAGGAGACCAAACCAGCATTGGATAGTCTACTAGACCATCTTAGGGGCAAAGGATCTTAGCATCTACATAGCAGCCCTTCCAGATATCAACAGATCGAGGGTCATAACCCCTGAAAACTTTAGAGTTTCTAGCCATCCAAATCTGGTAAATAACTGAAATTGCAGCAAGCTTCATTTCACCATTCAGATCCAACAAACTCTGAAGATTCCTCGGGCTGTAATTATAGCATTACTCTTTTCATTGCTTAATTCACAACAACCTACAGAGAAAACATATGGGAAATTTGAGTAGATTGTCATAAGTGAAAGAAAGAACACAGGTTACCAGTAAGTTACCTTTGTAGGTACATAATCATCATGGGAAAGGCACTGTAAATTGTCCATAAAGTACTCAGTACAGTCAGGCACTTGCAGCATATTTCCACACGAATAAGTTGCCTGAAATATAATACAGATCAAAAAAGCAATCTAGCCATATAGATATTACATACAATCAAACTGCATTCAAATTGCCGATATGATTAAATAATCATGAATACGTCAATTACAAAACTGATCTCTTCTCCCATATAAACTATCTAATTCATACAAAGAAGGATGACTTTAAACAGCAAGACATGCACTCTAGATGTCAGTTTGTCTGTATTTATAACTTCTTTGTGGCAAAGAAAAATAGGAAGTACGACTACTGTAGTACAGGAATAGAATTATATAATTGCTTATTGTCTTGTGCAGCCGATAAGACTATAGCTGATCACCATTTGTTAATTAATAGTAGCATGGATGTTGTGATATATATAATTTAAATTCCTCTGCGTGGTACTGGTGGGAGACCTAGTAGAACATATAAATGACTTGATCATGGCCACAGGTTGCATCGCTACATATAGAAGTAAAATATAAAAGTAAACCCATAAATATAAGAGAAAGACCTGAATTGCATCATCTTTCCACAGAGTCCCTATGTCTCGAGCAAGTTCCTTGGATAGGTGGGGGTATTCCAATCCACCTCCTATTTTTGATAACTTTTCTCCAATTACCTGATAAAGAAATTGTCCTAATGAGAACTCCTTCAAGACCAGAAACTTTAGATCAAGTCAGAGTGCCCTGACTTGCACCTGGGCTAGCTTTTGCCTGAACCAGACAAGTCCTGACCAACTATATGCAGAAACAGTAGGTAGGCTATGCAGAAATAGTAGAGCGGTACTCCGTCACGCAGCGGCGGCTTAGAGGCCATATTTTCATATGTTGAAGCTGGACAGAAACTTCTGTTCTTCTCTTGAACATGGAAAATGCAACCGAATGTCCTGGTTTTTCAGATATGGCTCATTACTCCAGTCATACACAAATTTATAAGAGCTTCTTATGGTGAAGCATATTATAGTGAGACAAAACAACAGCTATCTTCTAGAAAAGTCAGAAAAAAAGAAAGAACAGCCATCGAGACCCTCCATGAAGAACTCAGAAACAATCATCAAAATCACACCAACCATATTAGTCCACCAACTGACTCAACCATCACTCACACAAATAAGAGGGGATCCCAAAACAAGAACAAAGAGCCCCATCCTACTCAACCATAACTCCATAAGATAGAAGGGAGCAGCAAGCACTTAAAAGAAACCATCAGACCAGAAAAGCAACATATTTGAGCAATCCAGCTGGAACCACCATCGTGTTAAACTAGATAAGGAACATCTACAGATCAAGGATGAGGCATCTTCAGACTCGACCATCACTCCATGAGTGAGAGGGGAGCAACAAGCACAAGTGCGACCATATAACAGCCTATTACAGCCACTCTTAGATTGCCATAAGCACACAGAAAGAGCAGTAGGTCATGAACGAATAAGCCCACAGAAAAAGCACTTTGCAGTAGAAAAAACCAAAAGATTCAGACACCATTTAGGGAATGAGAGGAGAGCGCCAAAACAAGAACAAAGAGCCCCATCCTACTCAACCATAACTCCATAAGATAGAAGGGAGCAGCAAGCACTTAAAAGAAACCATCAGACCAGAAAAGCAATAGATTTGAGCAATCCAGCTGGAACCACCATCGTGTTAAACCAGATAAGGAACATCTACATATCAAGGATGAGGCATCTTCAGACTCGACCATCACTCCACGAGTGAGAGGGGAGCAACAAGCACAAGTGCGACCATATAACAGCCTATTACAACCACTCTTAGATTGCCATAAGCACACAGAAAGAGCAGCAGGTCATGAACGAATAAGCCCACAGAAAAAGCACTTTGCAGCAGCAAAAACTAAAAGATTCAGACACCATTTAGGGAAAGAGAGGAGAGCCAGCAATCTTTCTTAACCAAAAAACTTCCAAGGATGAGCAACACAACCAAACACATCCTCCAACTAAAACAATGCCCAGCAAGCCACAGAGATGATAACTTTAGCAAGAAGCATCTCAAAAAGGCACAGAAGCACGAACAAACTTGGATAGCAGAGAAAGAAGAAGCAGCCGACAAACACAGAGGAATGTTCATGACATGAATCCAGATATGAATCAAACCAGAAACCTAAAAGGAACTCTGCCTCTCCCTAGAGGATCAACTCATCCACTCTTAGGACAAAGAAGAATTTAGATAAGCCACTCCAAGGGGAGCATCAATAAAGAACAAAGAGTCCCATCCTTCTCAACCATCCCTCCATGAGATAGAGGGGAGAAACAAGCACAAACAAGGCATCAGACTTGAGACCATCTTGAGCCTCACACAACCATATTACTGCCACTCATAAGCTGCCCTAGGAAAACTGAACAGAACAGCAGGTCATAAACCAAGCAGCCCACGTGAAACCACATTGCAGCTGCAAAACTCCAGAAAACTCAATCATCACTCAGAGAGTAGAGGGGAGCATCAGACACCTAAGATGATCTCTTTAGAAATCACAAACTATTTAGCCTTGCTACAATTCAGATAAGGTAAATTTTCATTTTCCTACTAGAGCCACAAACTCTCCTACCGATCCTCACTAAGTATGAGTCTAAGGCCTTAGAATCTTCACACACAAGTTCATTATATGTGGTAGTTACCACAGATAGAACATGTATGATGACTTTGTCACCATACTGATCAAAAACATAGTGATTAATGTGATCATCAGATAACAAAGCAATAGACAATGTTACCATTTGGGCATTTGATTCTTCCCCAGAGCAATGACTATCATCAATATGCACCGATGGAATATTACAGGGTTCAATAGAATGACCAATTGGAACATAGTCTGACTCATTTATTGAAGAAGTCTTCTGAGATGGATGTTTTTGTTTCTTGGACCAAACTATAGGTGGTAATACCCTTGTGTTTTTCTAGTTATCTACATGTGCAATGGTAAATCAATAATCTTAGACCAAGTAATTACTTTCAAAGGAAGATTGTTTGTAGGAACAAAATCTTCTGTCCATCGTGAGACAATAAGAGGGAAACCAAAGATTTCCCATGGACCACCCATGAGAGAAGATAGACCTCAACATCTTGATCTTGTACAAGCTATACATGGAGTATATCATATAATTATTAGTGATGTTTCTTCGGCAACAAAATATACAACCAAAGAACCCAGATTTTATGCTCAGTTCTTTTCAATAAAAAGCAAAAGTAAGATCATGAGAAAATATCATATTAAGGTCACTCACAGTTCCTGCTAGAGCATATGCTACTACAAGAGGCGGCGAAGCAAGATAATTGGCTTGAGTCAAGGGATGGACCCTGCCCTCAAAATTCCTATTTCCAGACAGAACGACAGTAGCAATAATGTCTGCACCATGAGAATATACTCAACAAAGGAAAAAGATAGATAGAACCCAAAAAAACAACAATATAAGATACCATTGTCTGCAATTGCAGCAGCAACAGATTCATCAAGATCACCAGAGTTGCCAATGCAAGTAGTGCAACTATAACCAACAATTTGGAATCCTTGTTGGTTTAAATACGGCTGCAGACCACTGAGATAACAAATAAATGTGTTAATGATATATAACATAGATTGTTCGAAGATATCCTCATGTCAGATCTACCTTTTCAACAAATACTTAGTAACAACTCCAGACCCCTGTGCCAGGCTTGTCTTTATCCAGGGTTTGACCTGGACATAGAAGGAAACCCAGCACGGCCAAAATCAAACATCAAGGTAACCATATGACATCATTTTCAAATAATTTAACAGAAAACACGATAAGGATGTATTATGATAATAAACCTACCTCTAGTCCTAATTCGTAGGCCTTGGGATGTCAACTTTCAGAGACTGAAGCTCAGCTCCCTGCACTTTGGTGTTTTCTTGGCCTTGCTGAGAAATGGGTGCATCCGTCTTCTGAGATAACATGCAGTCGAACAAATGGTCTAACCTCATCAAATTGCAGTTAGATGCAATGCTTAGTTTTGCCAGCTCAAACCTGATACTTGTATAATCATACAAGTATTTATAAATACAAAAATTGAATAAAAAATACAATGGCATAAAGTACAAACTTGGAGCCTTTTCTTTACCTATCTACTTTTGATGGACCTCTGTGAGCCTGAGGTCCCAGAGGAACCCCCCACCCCCCATATTCTAACAATCAAATTGTTAGAATATTGGGGGCATAGACTTTCGTTACTATGGCCTTAACTGTATTTTTTACATTATGCATAGTAAGGATAGTATTCTACAAGGCAGGCGGGTAACTAACTTAGCTACATGTGGGGGCATTATATTTGTTCTGTATAAATAGTTATGGTTTTATTATACAATAATAAGATGTAAGAGTAAATAAGTGATAAACGTGTTTATAACTCGATATATATTGAGTTGCGCCCTATTACAACCTAGATTGTCTGAATATGTCAACCCAAAACCTTCCAGGATTGACAACAAAATCCAACCCGGAATTTTTTTGGGCCAGGTTAGCACTTAGCAGGTTTAGAGAAAACTTTGACAGCCCTACTTCAAGTATACCCAATGATTGGTGATCTCAACACCCTCTTTGTGGAACCATGTTGTGGCAGGAGCACTACTTTACTCGTAAATGTTGATGGCAATGTTCTTGCAAGGGGTGATGAAGAATAAATTGTCAAACACAATACGATAGATGTGCAAGAGAGTTTGAATCAAGGACCTTGACCAATTGAATTTCTTGGCTAATATCTCTACTTAAAAATGAGCTTATCTTTCGATGAAGAAAAGGTTGTTTGAAGCCCCTGTTGGACATAATAACAAATTATGTTTCTACTTGTGCTTCTTTTTTCAGAGGAGATAAAGCATATCCAAGAAATTGGTCGGAAGGTTCTCATTTATCTAAAAATTACTTAAGATTCAAGCATTGAAAAAAGTTCTCGTAACCAGAACATCTAAGAGTTGTTGAAAGGATCTTGAAACTATTCATGATATCATCAGGAAAGGATAAACATATGAAAACAATGATCATCTTGGTATGCAAGGCCAGGTGAGCTTCCCTTATAATAAAATGTCAACTAGTGGTTACTATGTCCTAAGGGGAAACATAATCACATAGCTGCAATGTTATTTGGGTACCTACTTGGTTGCCCAGGCACTCACTGCCTCCATAAAAGCTAGGCGTCTAGAAATTTTGGGTGATGGAGTGGGTAGGGTGGTCATCTTGGCGGGAAGAAAAGGGGCACCAGGGCACTAACTGTTTTTATTGTCTGTTTCTGTCCTATCCAGTGATTTTGTCTCATCTTCTCACACAATTGCTTTTGCAAGTTACTTACAAGTTGCAACATACAAAGTGCAACAAATAAGTTAGTCATTCAATCATTCATCCTTATTTGCATGTTCTTTTTACTTGCTTTTTTCATGTGTTTCATTTATTTCTTCCCTCATCTTCACCTTGTTGTTCATCTTTTTATGTTTCTATTCTTTCGCATACAGTCCTCCTACGTCCCCCTCTTCTCCTCTTATCAAGTGGGGCTTAAATCCATAAATTCCAATGTCCTTTTTTAGTTGTTCTTCAATAATTCCACCTCTTGTGTTTGCATTTCTCCTAATGTTTTTCTTTTTTCCCTCTCGTCTCGCTCCTAGTGTTGCTTATTTTTTCCCTCTCCATTCTTACTTCGTCCCCTCTTTTACAAATCAAAGTTGCTTCCTTTTTTACCTTTTAAGCTAGCTCCTTTGTGTCCTCCAACCTACTATTTTTTTAAACATCTTTATCTTGTGTTACTACTTGCATAACTAATTGTCTACAGTTCACACATATAAATATGTAAAACTTGGTTTCCAGAAATATATGTAAAATTTAAAGTTGTACAAAAATGTCTAAAATAAGCCCATGCAAGCTCTTCTATTTCTAATTCATATTCCATCATCAATGAAGGCATTATCGTTTTGATCCAATTTCTGATATTTCTAAGTTAACTTGTTGATTGCTTGTACACAAGCCCAAGGGAAAATGCACTGAACATGATATTGCTTAATACTACAGTTATAACAAGTAGGGACCCACATTTCCTGCTTTCATGCAGTATGCTAATGTACCCAAATCTATTGATGAGGCTCTAGCACATCGCGGATGGCAGACTGTCAAGGATGAAGAGATTTCTATGTTGACAAAGCATAATACCTGAGCTGGGATCTTGTTGCTCCTATTGATGGGCCTACGTGTTTGGATGTTCATGGGGTTTTACTATGAAATGTCGTCATGATGGCACTATTGAGAGACTTAAAGCATGTCTAGTGGCCAAAGCCTATACTTAAGTCTTACGGTATTGATTATTTTGGGACATTCTCTCATGTGGCCCAATCCAATTATTTTTGTATTCTTATTCATGTTGGTGTTAATCTTAGTTGGTCTCTTTTTCAGCTATGGATATCTTAATGAAGAAGTCTATATAGAGCAAGTTTTGTTGCCCGAGGAAGTTCATGGTCTGCAAACTCAAGAGAGCCATCTATGGACTATAATAGAGTTCTAGAACATGGTTTAATAAACTCATTAGTATTCTTGTAGCTTTTAGTTCTCCAGATCACATGATAATTTTGCCTTTCTAAAGAAAACATATACAGAAATTGTTACTCAAATTGTATATGTTGATGATTCTGTTATTCTGGCAGTGATTTCGATGAGATTTGGGCTCTAGAAAAAAAAAACTATCTAGGCACTTTGACACTAATATTTGGGTAAATTATGTTACTTCTTTGCATTGAAGTAGCTAGCTAGGAATCTATTTGTTTGCCACAAAGAATATACGTTCTAAATCTGCTTAAAGAATATACGTTCTAAATCTATTTGTTTGTTAGTCGATACTCCAGAGAGACCAAGAGAATGTCGCTGGGAGGTTGTTTGTCACATCATCATATTCTTAAAAGCTAGTCATGGCAAAGGTTTATTGTATTCCAAACGTGGTCACCTTGATGTTGTTCGGTACTCTTAAAAGCTAGTCCTCCAGTAGCCTCCCTACCTGTAAACACCCCCATCCACCCGCACCACCCCCTCTTCCATGCAAGATGGCTGATATGGATATGTCCTCAGTCGCCGGAGATGCACTGATCAGGGGAAGTTCTACCACCCCCTCTTCCATGCCGGATAGAATACAAGATTGAGTATGAATCTTTGCCTAACATGTGCCTGGAATGTGGTAAACTCAGTCATATGGCAAAAGACTGTAAGAAACAAGATGAAGGAGAAGGAGACCAAGGAGGAACCTTGCCAATAGAATGCAAAGATGATGCAGGTGTGTGATGGATATAAGAGGAGGAGAAATGGCAGGTTTACTATGGCAAAAAGATACTGATGAGCTGACCAATTCGCAATTAAGATGCCAAAAAACCCAAGCAAAAGGGAAAGGGAAGCATGGATAAATACCGATCCTAAATGAGGAGGAAGCCAAGGGAAGAGATTTGGAAAAAGCTCAAGTGCTGGAAGGAAATAATACTAATGGAAATAATATGGGACCAAAGGTGTGAAGGAAGAAATAGAAGGTTAGAAAGGAACTCGATGCGACCGTCAAGGAATAGAAGAACCACAATGATCAAAATAGTCATGACAAACCTATTTATAAACCCACAGAAACTTCTCATAAGACAAACAAAGACACCAATAAGGAGGATAGGCACACAATTGTTAACCCAGTGGGAGATGAGGTCATCCAAGGTCGAGGCAAGGAAAATGAGGAGCCAACTGCATTGGAAATGGTGATAAACGTAAATGAGGACACTTCCAGAAACATAGACACCAATATTAAATTCATCAATTACAGTAGAAATTCCAAGGTGAAATGAGTAAGGAATAACTCATTATCCACCCTAGTTAATCGCCCATATAGCAGAAGTAGTAAAATATTTTACATGTTGATAAATATTTTTATAAAAGTATGCTAAATTGACTTTTTTTCCTAAAACAAGCTACTCGCATCACTCTAACTTGGCTCAGCGGTTTACTACTAGCACCGCTTCTTTTATCCTACATTGTCTTCGTCCAACTTAAAAATAACTAGGCAAGAATAGTAAGAAATCTTGGCAACTTCTGAATTTGACGAGTTGAGAAGATTTTACTGACTCGGCCGTAGATCCTAATATCACATCTTGGAAACTCTCCGAAGTCAGTCCGCTACTGCGGCACATCAACAGAGATACATGCCACGTTCAATGCAATAGGAGCGGCATATTGGAGCTGAAGCGTCACCAGCATTGTTCAAATGAAGAACGCAAGACCATACTTGTTATGCATATTTAGTATTCAGAATATTATTAACTTCTACCTAAGCAGTTGGAACGTATTACCCAAAATTTTGGGTGAGGCCTGTGCCTCAGGCGGCCCATAGGTGGCTCCGCCACTGCGGATGTCCCAGATGGCATTGATAATGCTTTCCTACTGGAAATTGTTGCTTTGTCAGTGTAGGTCAGGGGAAGTCGAAGCAGACCTACCTCACGGTCGAAGTCAAATTAGGGCGAGCTAACACCGGCGGTCGTTGCTTCCGCTGGTACGGGGGGTCCTCACACCGACGACCGTTGCGGAACAGAGGGTCCTCTTCACAAAGCAGGGCGAGCTCACGCAGCGGTCATTGCTTCCGCTGGGACGGGGGCGCTCTTGTAGGCAGTCGGCAGCCGAGGGGCGCCGTCACTCGGGGGTGAAGGTCGTCCGTCGAGGGGGGAAGTCGGCAGCCGAGGGACGCCGTCACTCGCGGGAGGAAGCCGTCCGTCGTCGTCCGTAAGCCGCAAGCAAGAAACGCGGGGGTGGGGGCACAAGGGGAGGAACCGTTTCTACTAATCAACTTCTAATTACTAATTAGTGGGGCGGGAATTTTTGGTGGGAACCCAGGTGAGGGAATTTTTGGATTCCAGAAGGATTTTAGACCTTCACTAATTGTTTTTTCCATAAAAAATTCGGCTGAAGGAAATTAGTCCATTTGTGTAGGATGGTCCTTCACAAAAACTCAATATTTTTGAAGGGTTTTAGTCCTTCACAAATAACCTTCACTAAAAACCTATTTTTTGTAGTGTCTCCTCCCCATTGGTAGTGGTTTAGTGATATATCTTCAATAATATCATAAGCCTCTCTATAAGACTTAGTCATTAATGCACCACCAACTGTGACATCTAAAGTCAACCGGGTATTGTAAAACAATCCATTATAGAAAGTTTGAAGTAGAAGCCAATTTGTCAAACCATGGTGTGGGAAAAGGCATTGAAGATCTTTAAACCGTTCCCATGTGTCATATAGAGTTTCTCCTTCACTCTGAGAGAAATTGGTGAGCTGGTTCCTCAAATGGGATGTCTTTCTTGGCGGAAAATACATTGCAAGGAAAATGTTAAGGAGTTGGTCCCAACTTTTAATTGACTTCTTGGGAAGAGACAAAAGCCACGCCTTGGCTCTATCTCTTAAGGTGAATGGAAATAACATGAGTCTAATTCCATCATTAGACACTCCGTCAATCTTGAAGGTATTCAGATATTCCAAGAACTCGGCAACATGAAGACTTGGTTCTTCATTGGTTGTACCCCTAAAATGATTCTGCTGTATCATTTGCATAATAGAAGGAGCAATTGAGAAGTTGTTCACTTCTACAGAAGGCAAGTCAATGGCTCCACAGATATTTGTGGGAACCAGCATCACGAAATCCTTTAAAGGGCGGTCATCCTCCATGGCTGGATTGCTTGGTGTAGCTACCGCAGAAGGTGAAGAAGACGGTGGTGGTGATGATGGTGATAGTGGAGTACTTCTAGTAGCGGTTGTTCCAATCTTCTTGCTCTTCTCAAGCTTGAAAGAGTACGCTCGATTTCAAGGTCTAACAAAGCAGATGTTTGAAGACCTTGTTGGGAGCAACGCATACAACCTGAAAAATTGCAAAAAGAATTAAGAACACAACTAAAAGGTATATGAAATTTCAAAATATGGAATTGATGATCTAGTCTTGAATACTAATTAGTACTTATTACTCCAATTAAATTTCCGTATCTCCCCGACAATGGTGCCAAAAACTTGTTGCTATTTAGGCTAACGAGTTTCAATGCAAATAAAGGATAGTTTACCCAACTTAACCAATCTCCGCAAGTATACAGAGGTAGTATAGTCAAGGTCGAACACAAGGAGCTTAACTAATTTAATTGAGAGCAACAAAACTAAAGTTCAACAATCTAGATTGGTTTTAAGGAAATGAAAATGTCTATCTAAATGCAGAGAATTCAGATTCTAACAGCAGCAAATTTAGATTTTAACTAGCAAGCAAGAACTACTAAAAGAAGTTTGATTTCAGAAATATTGGGAATCTTGGACATTAGGATTTCATTCACACATCATAGCAATCAAGGAACACAATAATTTAAACATACATAAGTTCTTATTTCAAGGAAAGGTTGTGTTACATTTCACCT
This sequence comes from Alisma plantago-aquatica, assembly GCA_963693085.1. Classification (NCBI taxonomy): domain Eukaryota; kingdom Viridiplantae; phylum Streptophyta; class Magnoliopsida; order Alismatales; family Alismataceae; genus Alisma; species Alisma plantago-aquatica. Next base: position 1,209,856,509 of record OY856410.1, on the reverse strand, counting down.
CCCGGTTTAAATGCAACATTCAAAACTTAAAACAACACTCTCATGTGTGAATTTTGCTTTTGATCACAAATTGTTCCTCAAATCATTCCTATCCTCAACTCATTCCTCTCTACTCTCATATAAGAGGAAGAGTTGCCAAGAAGAGCACCTCCATACGTTCCTACTTATCTTCTCAGATTAAGTAAGAAAGCAGAAAACATGCACATAAAGTGGCCAGCAATACATGCAAGAAAAGGGTAAACCGGTACTTTCATGGTTAAGAAACAAGAAACATAGTATTTAGTAAGAAATTACTTGTTCCATACATGCTATGACATGGGAGCTACTCTCCCATGCCCAAGAAAAAAAGAATTACTCTTCCATAACCATGTCTTGCAGATTTGTTACAGAGATTTCAGTTCTAAACATGATTTAAAAGGGAAAAAACAAAGAGAACTAAAGATGTAACCACAAGAAGGAAGAATTCCATCTTGAGGATGAAATTCTCCTTCTTTAGCTGCTCCAAGATAGACTAGCTCCTTTTCTAAGAAGCTGGTCGAAGTTGGGGAAGCTTGGCTGCACCTTAGAGAAGACAATGGAGAAGTAGAGAAGAAGAAATGGTCTCTTTATGCAAGAAACCACCTTGGATCTCTCCAAAATTGCCCTCCTCTGGTCTCCTCTAGCTCTGGGATGAGAGAAAACTCCTCAAATGACTGAACATAACTGTCCCTTGCCTTCCCTCCTTATTTTAAAATTGAATTCTGAATTTTCATATTTCTGAAACTGCCAGGTGCACGCCGTGCATCTGGGGTGTGGTTTGCATCAGGCTGAACTACGCACGGCGTGCGCTGAGGATATGCACGTTGTGCAACTTTCCAGAACTTTCTTTGGCTATTTACGTTCCAGGTGCACGTCGTGCATCGGTATGCACGATGTGCATTTGCCTTTCTGTGCACTTCTGGAAACTCGCACGCAGTGCGTTCTCCTTGCTGGGCGAACAATACTTTCTCTGGAAAGGTGCACGCCATGCATCTGTGCTGCATGCCGTGCATTCTACTATTTTAGCATAATTAAACTCTGAATTCATCTCTTTTTGGGGCAAATCGGCAATGAAAGTTATGAAATAAGTAGAATAACAAAAAGATTGCAAAAGTAATATGAAAAGAGATTGAATTATATCAGAATGAACCAAATTTGTGTGTGATAGCATGTGAAAAGATGATATATAATTCACACAACAAAACGCAAGGATAACATTTTCAAAAAATGATTGATCGATGTAACCAAACAAGAAAGAGTATTTAACACAATTGTTGATTGATAGTTTGTTACACTAAGTGCAAGAATAAAGACTAAAGTTATAGAAAACATCATTAGTGGATGAAAAACACTAGGGTGAGTGGGTTTCACCATCACTACCTAGGTTCTCTCTCTAACTGTATCACAAATCGGTATGAATAAATAGCATCAATGTTGAGTGAAACCACCCTTTTAGAATTATGATTAAACCCAAATAGATATCACCACAAGCTTGTCATCACGTTACCTATATATCACATGTCCATCACCTTGAAAAATACTTGTTTGTAGTTCTCATCAAGTGTTTAATAAAAAATATTTATATCCTACATTATGGGGGGTTTGAATTTCTCTACACCTAAGGTCTAAATAAATAGAAAAACCTACTAATTACATAAGATTACAAGTGTAAAATGATTGAATAAAGTGTATCATGGTTCACACAAGCTTAGATGTAGTAAAAGAGTAAAAAAAGTTGTGGGGGTACTCCCCACACCCTAACATATGATGCTACTCTCATCATGGCAAGATCATAAAAAATAAGGGAAAAGAAAGAGATAGTTTGTTACTATATTGGTGAGAGTGATTCAACCTTAGTGTATGTGGAAACAGACTCTACACCAACCAAAAGAGATGATCTAATGCAACCGTTGGATACTTCATAGAAGATCACCAGGTGACCTTTTTCTTTGGAAGAGGAGTGTGAAGTCATGGTGGCTGGAGAAGAGATCCTTCATGAGAGAGGTCATATAAGTATATTTATAGGTGGAGGGATTAGGGTTAGAAGTATACATTGCCAACCACTAGTACTGATGGAGGAGGCTGCAACAAATGCCTCAAAAGGAAACGAGAAGATAATGGAGAGATGTAGTGTTTTTTTCGGTTGTGGATTTTTAGTAGTTGACAAACAAAAGGATCTTTATTCATTGAGGGCATGTAGTATTATTTTTGGTTGGTTTCTTTGGTTGGCGAGCTAGAAACTTCATCATTTGTTGGATCCACAAGCCTCATTGGTTGGCTTCCACAAGAGTTTCATCAGTTGGTAGAGGAAGGAGTTATGTCAGTTGAGGATGCCAAATTTCCATCTATTGTCATCTTCCCCATATGGAGGATGGCATCATTGATAGGCTAAGTTATGGCAATTTTGTTGGTTGTTAGGTGGGGTTCAGAGGGTTTTAAGGAAAGGGTAGTAGCAAAAATACAAAAAACTTCCCAAAAAAACTATTGCCAAAAGGATCCATCACAGTGGTAAAATATCAATATATTAGAGACATAGAAGGCATATGGAGTATACTTTGATGCACACTAGTTTTCTAACAATCATGCAAGTTTTGTGTCAATGTAGAACTTACACTTCAAGATCCAGATCTAAAGTGGCTGTTGTTGTCACCTTGTCATCACAACAACACCTTGTCTTCTCTTTGAAGAATTTACTTGTTCTCAAATTTCCTACCAAGGACATCAACCTCTATTACATCCACGTAGATGAAGGAATACATGGTGCACCACCTTGATCATCAAGAGGAAGCATAACTCAAAGTCATCAACGTGCTAACATCATTTTCTTTGCTTCTACTCATATTATAGGTCGTTGTCATTGGGGTTATTCTTCTCTCTCCAAGAAGAAGAACTCTTAGACAACAAGTGTTTCAATTTCTATGTGTACCTTTGGACATCCTCCCTTTTATAGGATAGTAATGGGGTTAGATTTCCCAAAAATCCAATCACATTCCTAGTCACAACTCAAAATAAAATCAAACTAGGAATACTACATGAAACCCCATTCGCATGGTTCATTAACCAATCAACTGATTCGAACCAATTTGATCATCTATCCAACAGGTTGGCATGCCTGATTGATCAATTTTTTTGTCCAAGTATTATTGCAATTAAACAATTTGATTCCAAATTAAACATATCATACATTCCTTATTGATTTTGAACATCAATCCAATCGACCGAATATGATACCTAGTCAACCAACTGGCCAGTTTCCCAAACTATTCATCTATCAATCATTTGATAGTCAACCAACCAATTGAACCAAACTACCTGTTTGACTGTCTAGATTTCCCAACTGACCGATTGGATATGATATCAACATGTGCATGATTTAAAACCACTTTAATCCCACGTTAGACTACAAACTTCAATTCCCTCATGCATCCTTATGTGTATGACTCTGTAGATTACTTATTATGTTGATAGTGATGTTCAATACCTCACAAGAAAACATTGGTATCTACAAACACATAATTACCACCTAAGTAATTGAAATAAGTTGGAGAACAACTTTAACCTATAACGTAACCAATGTTACCATGACTGCATAATCCCTTTGTTATAGAGATATGGATAGAAATTGAGGCATGGAATGTTCATTCTATTAATATATAATATATGTTTCTTGAACTAGGATAGATTATTGAAATCGTGTGAGATCAAAATCATATACTAACACACATGATCATGGCCATGCATATCATAGTCTCACTTATCAAGTGGACAGTTTTCATCTACATCACTCACAATAATAAAAAAGTGTAACTGTGCAGCTAACCACTACTTGTATGTAAACCCTTATTCTGAATCATATCAGTAACATTAAAGTACACATAACTGTATGGATTTTTGGTAGCAAATAAGGAGGAAGAAGAAAAAAATTATGTGCATCCCAAACAATGAAATCACGTCAACAATGATGTATTTAAGAAAGAGGGCTTGCGAGGTACATACATGGTCCTAGAGAAAGTGCAATGACAATCCTTATAGTATGGTACCTCTAGATCTGACAACACTTGAACACCAGTTGGGGCAGTCTCCTGGTTTGACATCGATGGATACTGACATGTTCCTCCTAGCGTGTTGGTGAAGGAATACATGCCTCTATGGTAGTCCATGCAGGCCACGTGAAACTCCTCTTCACACTTGATAGAGCCAACGGAAAGGAGTTTTCCCCTTTCATGTCAGCATGTTGGCACTGACTTGTTCTCCCAATTGTCTCTTCCTTTTATAGTTAAGACTTGCCCAGGCTCTCACATTACCAAAACTATGGGAGGATAGTGTTTGTGAGTATTAGTTGTGTCTTTTGAAAGCCTTGAATACCATTCTATTTATAGGAGGGTTAAGATGGAGGCTTCCAAATCCACTTGGAGACTAAGAGACATATTTTCACATATTGCTAGCTACTACAAACCACGAGTCGATTGAATCAACACTTGAGTCTCTCAACTCACACCCAGTCGATCGACTCAACACTTGAATTGGTCAATTGGAATGCTTTCCTATTCACAAACATATTTTCTTTCAAAGAAACGATCAATGCACAACATGATGTCAACATCAACCTTGATCTAGTCTAACTGATTGTCCAGTCATTCAACTTGAATACACAATTGGTTAACTCATCACTTGACGATTGACTCATGTTCCCATACAACGAATTTTCAACCAATGTTGTTTAAATTTATTAGATAAACACTTTAGTAATCAAGTCAAACCTTATTCATGAGCAAACTCCTATTCTAGGTGTATATTACATGTGTGACCCTATAGGTCCCAAGTTACATTGACAGTAAATATCCATAATTAATCTATGATGTCACAAGAAATGAGTGATATCTAGCAACACATCATTTCTACCTAAGTAATTGGAAAGTTGGAGAACAATTTCAACACAGATCTGTGATCAGTGTTACTTTGATTGTATAATACCTTTGTCTTAGATATCTAGATTGAAATCGAGGAATGGAAACTTCATAGACTTAATCATTCAATCCATGCTCCTTGAATCGGAAAAACTATAGAGATGCATATGAGTTCAATATCATATATTGACTTACATGAGTATGGCCATACATTTTCTGAGTCTCAATTATCAAAGTGGCTAGGATATCAACTCTAGTAGGAGGGACACATCCCATATACATCACTCATAGTCAATTCTAATTTGTCACAATGTACCCAAGCATCACCTTTATTTCATCCCTTACTCAAGATCAAGTTGTATGATGTTAAAATACATTGAACAACATGTGATGAGTGTAGTAACTTTAGGTCTAAGAATCACAATCACCACTATCACATTGAGATGTGATTATGACTATTATCTATGTATCACTTCTTAGGACATGGTTGTCTGGTACACTATCCTCTAACAAGTACCTATATGTTTGATTTGATATCACATATCATGAATAATGAGATTTCGTCATCAACCAACACACACTCTAGTCTTATATATAATTGTTGTCTATTAGATTCCAAAATAATAATTGATTAGGGACATAATCAAGAATACTCTTACCATACATACAATCTCATTTTTCAGGTTATAACCTGATGTTCCCAGGAAATTTCATTTATTAGACATCTATTTGTTATATCATGATCTCATAATTGAATAAACATATATACAAAATTGCCTTTATTATTAGTCAAATCATTTACAAAATATGCCATTATATCATCATATAATTGGCTCTCTGGGCATACATACCAACATAACCCCACATGCACTTAGAGCCAATCACCCATGAACGTAATCCCAAGTGGCCTTACATTCCCATCATGCTTATGCTATAAAAGTGTTTTTGTTAATGGGTCAACTACATTGCTTTTAGTTGGTACTCTAAAAATCTTCACATCTCCTCGATGTATGATCTCTTGTATGAGATGAACCTCTATAGTATGTGCTTAGAATGGTAATACTATATGGGTTCCTTAGATTGTGCAACAGTTCCATTGTCATCACAATACAAATGTACTGCATCACTAATGCTTGGAACCACCCCAAGTCCAGTGATGAACTTCTTGATTGAGATAACTTCATTTGCTACATTGGATGCAAGAATGTACTCATCCTCTATTATAGAGTCAACAATTGTCTCTTGCTTGGAAATCTTCCAGCTCACAACTCCATTGTTAATACAAAACACAAATCTGGATTGCGATCGATAGTCATTTTTGTCAGTATGGAAGCTAGCATCAGTATAATCTTCTACCACAACTCCTCCTCACCACCATAAATAAGGAACTGACTATTAATTATTCTCAAGTACTTAAGTATATTGTATACGGTAGTCCATTGCTTTTCACTAGGATCTGATTGATACCTTCTAGTCATACTCAAGGCATATGATGTTGACCTAAGTGTAATACATTGTCCATATTTTGATGATGACTTAAAAGATTCCATTCATTGTATCTAATATGTCTATTTGAGCTTGATTTTAGGTATTAGTTACATGAAAAGGGTTCACAAGGATCTAACTAATACCTTCTAATCATACTCACGACATATGATGTTGACCTAAGTGTTATACATTGTCCATATTTTGATGATGACTTAAAGATTCCATTCATATGTATATAAAATGTCTATTTGAGATTGATTTTAGGTATTAGGTACATGAAAATGATCAATTCAATCAAGCCCTAGATTTATCTAGTTCAAGTCAAAAGCAATGCAAATGCACTTTTGTGGAAATAGCCCTAAATGACTTAGGACAACTTTGTAATTATTTGTACTAATGCTATGACTTGTAACTTAGATGAAAAAAAATCAGGAGTGCTTAATTCAAACGTTTAGTCACTCTAATGAAGATCTCTAAAATTCATCACAGAGTGCATGTTCGGTCGAGTTTCATCCTTGATAAACTCAACCGACACCCTTGATGGATCTTGGGAATTTCCATGTTCGGCTAAGTTTTTCCCAGAGAAAACTCAACCAACACCCCCGTAGAGAAAAACAAACTTAAGCCATCGTATGAGTTTCATCTAGGATAAACTTGACCGACGCTTCAAATTTGCTTTGTCACATAGTGCAATCAGTCAACTTACCTTTATTGAAACTCGACCAAATGCACTGTACTGAGTATGCAGAAAAAGTGATTCTAGCCATTGGAGTGTTGCAAACATCAAAAATGCATATGTTGCAACACCCCAGATGGCTAGAAATTGTTCCTAAGTACTTCTAGTGGCTAGTGGACATCCCCAACTATAAATAGGACCCCTTGGACTTCATTCTAAGTTTGCTCCTTCATGCTATTCAAGATCCTAGCTAAAGTTGAGTGCATTTTGTCCACTAGAGCCCCTTTCTCTCTCTTTGTTACAAATTCAAACGTCCATATGAGTGAGATAGGATATGTGTAAGAGAGATACCCCATTGTAGTCTTGTAAATCTCTCAAAGATTCTCTTTCCCAATCCCTTTTTCAAAAGAAAAATTGGTGAGAGATTCTCCAAGGTGAAGGAGAAGGTGAAATCTTCTCCATTGAAGGAGAAGGTGAAGGCTGAAGATCCTTGAGAAGAGTAGGTAATTCCTACAAGGAGAAAGATTTATTGCTAGAAGGGGAGATCCTTGGTGATGGTGTCCAGCTCCTTGCAAAATTGGGTAAGCCCTTGTAGAGGTTGAAGACTTCTGCTCCAAGGATAGGTAAGACCTTATATGATTTATTGTCTCCTTTTTATCATTAAAAAGGAAGGCTACATATCCCTACCCTTTAAAAGTAAGGTCTTATTGTATTTCTTATAATGGAATATAAGTATGCCATGGTTGCAAAATCCTAGGCCTTGACCTCTAAAAGTAGTGGACTGACTTTCTCCTAGTTTGGAGATTGGAACCACTCTACATTGACTGTTCTTGTGCTTGTTCAATATTGCTCATCCTTTCTATGTATGCTTAGTTTCACATAAAATTTAATATTTGCAGTCCTACTTATTGAAGTAATTTGAAGGTTCGATTGATTTATTTTAAGTGTTTTTATCTCTATTCACCGCACTCTAGAGCCTTTTGATCCAACAAGTGGTATCTGATCCACATTCTTCTCCGATAATATCTCTCAGAAGATGAGAAGATAGACGACAATATTATAGGATCTATAAACTTGGAGGGAGGGCACTCCATGATATCTCCAATCTTCAATGACACCAACTTTCTCTATTGGAAGAGAAGGATGTAGTTCTACAAGCAAAGATTGAGCTACAATATGTGTATAGTAGTCATCCTTCCATACAAGGAGTTAACCAAAGATGTTTCCACTTGGGATGAAGCTAAACTCAAGAAGGCACATCTGAATGCAAAGGCTATACACATCATTTATGCATCCCTCATCGCCCCTAAATTCAACCGAATCTTCTCATGGGACACAACCCATGAGATATGGAACAAACTTTGCATCACCTATGAAGGTACCAAGAAAGCCAAGGAGTCCAAGGTGTACATGCTCAATGGTCTACTTGAAAACTTCAACATGGGCAAGAAGGAGATAGTGGATGAGATGTTCACAAGACTCAACACCATCATCAATGGTCTTGCTTCTTTGGGTCACCATATGGATAGAGGCACCATCAACTCCAAGATCCTGAGGTCTCTCCCCAAGAGGTGGAAATCCAAGGTGACTTACATTAAAGAAATAAGAAGCCTTGGTGACATTGCTACCAAAGCTTTCATTGGAAATCTTCAAGTCTATGAGACAAGACTTGATGAGCAATAGGAATAGGAGAAGAAAGAAGTCAAGGAGTCAAACAAGATCAAGTACAATGGATTCAAATATCAAGTGTAGGGCATTGTTCTCCAACAAAAAATTGCTTTCCATCCTACACCTCCTTGCTCAAGTGAAGATGATGCCCCAAGTGACCATGAAGATAACTACTCTAAGGGGAAGAACTTCAAGGGAAAGTCAACCTCCTACTCCACTTCAAGGTGCTATGAATGTGGCCAAAAAGTACATTACAAGAATGATTTCCCTAAGGAAAAGAATCCCTACCACAAGAGCTACTCCAAGAAGGAGGAATACAAGAAGGATGGCAAGTACAAGAGGAAGGACAAGAAAGAAAAAAGAAGCACAGATGAAGACCATGCCACATGAGAAGAGTCTTCTTCAAGTGTTTCTAGCTCCAATGAGGGAGAATGCCACCTTGCACTCATGGACTCAACTAGTGAAGATAATGATGAGGTAAGTGAGGTAAGTTTAATTGAATTATCTAAAGAATCCCTCATTGATATGCTTAATTCTTGCCTCTCTTCTTATTCTAAATGCAAATCTAAGAAGAAGAGGTTAGGGAAGATCCTTGATGACTTGTATGCCAAGATTGATTTCCTTGAGAAAAATGAAAAAGTTCATCTTGATAGTATTGATTCTTTGCAAGGGTAGTTTCTTAATCTTGGGATCCAATACAATAGATTTGAAGTAGAGAATGGTATCTACCTTAAGAACATCAACAGTCTGAGGAAAACCAAACCCACCTTGATGAGCTTGTCTTACTTAGAACTAAAAATGATGATCTTAGAAATGCTTGTAATGCTATTAAAGATGAAAATATGATCTATCTTGATGAGATTATCATGCTAAAAACTAAAAATTCTAGATTGCTTGGTCAAATTAATGATCTTTCACCTAGACCTTTGCTACCTAGTAATTAGGTAGCTAGCATTACTCTTGAGATAGATTCTTATCATACTAAATCCCTCTATTTGGTGGTCGATTTTCTTCATGCTCAAGATGATTTAGCTAGTATTTCTTATACCGCTATTACTCTTAGTGATGATAATCACAAACTTCATGCTTCCTTGCAAAAGTTTCTCAAAGGAAAGAAATTCGTCAATGAAGTTCTAGATCACTCCACTAAATAAGTTGGTATTAGTGGTTTGGGATATGTTGGGGGAGCTCCAAAGAGCAAGAGAAAGGGAAAGGGTAAGAAAAAGAGCAAGTAACCTCCTATCTTCCATGGAGAGTCATCCAACTCTAAGAACCCTATGGTTTGTGTGCATTGCAAGAGTGATGACCACTGCTCTTATTGTCCTTACAAGGAAAATGACACCAACCAAAGATGAAATGGGTCCCCAAGCTAACTCTAGATCCCCAAGTTTGAGTTGGAAACCAACATCTTCCTTTATTGTAGGTAAAATGAAAATGGATTGTTGATAGAGGTTTCTAAAATCATAGGATAGGTGAAATCAGCCACTTCAACAAGTTCACTAAATAGAAAAGATGATCAGTGACTTTTGCTGACAACAAAAAAGGTAAAGTGATAGGTGAGGGTGATTTAGGTGATTCACTATGGATCAAGAATGTTCTTCTTGTTCATGGCCTACACCGCAATTTACTGATGTTATCCAATTATATGATAATGATTATCTTGTTCTTTTTACCTCTCTTGAATGCATGCTTCTAGATTCCCTCTCCTACAATGTTACATATAAAGGGGACTAGAAGTGGAAATATTTATGTTCTCATTCTGGATTCTCTTAAGCATGTCCTTGGTATATTCCTTGTTGTTAATTCATATGATATATCTTTGTGGCATAGTAGGCTTGGTCATCTAAATATGCATCATTTGAAGAAGTTGAGAAAAAAAGTAATTGGTCAAGGGACTTGCTAAATTGGATTCTGAGAAGGATGAGGAATGTCAAACTTGTACCTAAGGAAACAAAGCTAAATCCTCCTTTACATACAAAGGAGTCCTCAGTACCAAAAGAGCTCTTGAACTTCTTCATATTGATCTATTGGACAAATGAGAACTCAATCACTTTGTGGTAGCAAGCATTGCCTCGTGATTGTCGATGATTTTTCTCGCTATACTTGGACTTTCCTCTTCATTTCAAAAAGTGATACTCTTGATTTTTTTCTACTTTTTGTAAATGCATTGACAACTAAGCTTCTTGTCAAATTGTTTCTATCTTTAGTGACCATGTGGGAGCATTTGAAAATGATGTGTTTAATTTTTTTTGTGAAGAATATGGCTACATGCATAACTTTTCTTCCCCTCGTACACCTCAACAAAATGGGGTTGTAGAGAGAAAGAATAGGTTTCTATAGGAAATCGTTAGGACCGTGCTTCTAAATTATGATACTCCAAAGAAGTTTAGGATTAAGTTGTTAGCACCTCATGTTTTGTGCAAAATCCGGTTTTCACCCATCCATCTTTAAATAAAACCCCCTATGAGTTATGGCATGGAAGAAAGCCCTTTATTGATTTCTTTTATGTTTCCAGTTTTCCTAATTTTGTTTTTAACACCAATGATTCTCTCAACAAGTTTGATGTGAAATCGTAAAAGGCTTTCTTTTTGGGCTATAACACTACTAGCAAGGCTTATAAAGTGTTTAACATTGAATTATCTAAAGTAGAATAATATATTAATGTTAAAAATTTTGAGACTAACCATTCTATTTCCAAGAATATTGTAAATGATGATGTTTGTAAATTAGGTGATTTCTCACTTGAAAGAGCTCAACATTGTTGACAAAGGAAAAGACGTGATGGTAGATGAAGAAGAGATGGAAATAGAAAAGACGCATCCATCTCCCCGCTTTGCAAAGCATCACCCAAAAGAGCTCATCTTAGGCAATCATTTTGAAAGGGTGAAGATGTGGGCTGCATTCAACAAAGTACAAGCCGACAACGCCTTCATCTCACAACTTGATCCAAAAAACATCAAAGAAGCTATCAACGATGATGAATGGATCGTAGCTATGCAAGAGGAGTTAGAAAAGTTTGAAATGAACAAATTGTGGACATTAGTGTCAAGAGCAAATTATAGGAAGATCATTGGAACCAAGTGGGTGTACCGCAACAAGCTAGATGAAAGCGGCAAAGTGGTAACAAACAAAGCAAGGTTAGTTGATCAAGACTAAAATCAATAAGAACGTATTGATCATGATGAAACTTATGCTCCTGTTATTGGACTTGAATCTATTAGGTTACTTGCCTTTTCTAGATATAAGAATTTCTCGCATTACCAAAAGGATGTTAAAAGTGTGTTTTTGAATGGTACAATAGAGAAGGAAGTCTATGTGGCTCAACCTCCCATCTTTGAACATGATAAGCTTCCTACCCATGTTTATTTGTTGCAAAAATCTCTCTATGGACTCAAACAATCCCCTAGAGCTTGGTATGATAAATTAAACAACTCTTTGCTGGGAAATGGCTATTATGGGCATAGTTGATTCTACCTTTTTTCACAAACACACTTCTAGCAACTTTTTGATATTCAAATTTATGTTGATGATATAATATTTGGCAAAACTGATCATGATCTTTGCAAGGAGATTAGTTCTCTTATGCAGAATAAGTTTGAGATGAGTATGATGGGAGAGCTTAATTTCAACCTTGGATTTCAAATCAAGCAAACAAAGGAAGGAAACTTCATCAACCAAGGCAAGTATACAAGTGAACTCTTGAAGCTCTATGGGATGGAGAACAACAAGACAATGGACTCCCCCATGCCAAACACCACCAAACTTGATAGAGATGTGGAAGGTGAGGAAGTGGATGGGAAGCTCTATATAGGTATGATTGGTAGTGTCACAGAACCATTTTTTACCCAAATTCTAACTCCAAATGACTATAAAGTCAATCATGATAGGGCCTAGGCATCTGTCCCTAGCATGATATTATCAATGTGCAAATGTGGAAGAGTAAATCCTAGGAAGCAATCATCATCTCAACATTTAAAAAGATATATTAAGAAACATTGTTTCATTACAAGCTTTCAATTACATATTTAAGAGTACAATATTACAAGTCTACTCATGTATACTAGCGATCTTACAACAAGTACACCTGACATAGCTCACCAAGCCCATCAACTTCTAGTTATCTATGAACCTATAAAATACATGAAACAAGGTGCATCAAGCACACGAGGTGCTGAGTACATGACTAAAAGATACATATACATAAGCTTTGCCTAATTTGCAAATATTTGTATAAGTAACAAACAAGAATAGACAAGTTAAGTATTTAGAAAAATGAGAGCCCGTGTTTTATATCATTTTACTCAAATTATAACAACAACATCACATATGATAAGGCCTTTGACCAAATTCCCATTGGAAGGGGATGTAAGGATGCATGAAATTAGATAACCCTTTTATACATAAGGGACCCCAAGGCCATTGCCAAGAGATAACCTCTTTATTGACTGGTCCGCCCTAGCTTGACAGCTCAAGTAGGGTGCCCAACCTTGTGTCCTTACTCCGAGAATATTGGCATGTGCATAAGGTTTATATAATGGAGTTTCAATATTATGTTTGCAAGTTATAAGACAACAACATGAGATAAATGTCGCGTAAAATACTAGAGTGCTACATTGCAATATTTGAGCAAGTAAACAAGCATACATATGTATCACATTTCAATCAAGAAAGCCATAATCATAAAATTATTAAAACATATATCTAATTTAGAGATTCATAACCTAACTCATCCTTGACCATCTAGCAACAAGCAACACATGATTAAGAATATCATTACATGCATGTATCAGATTCTCATCATTAACCTTAACTAGCTTCATTTTAGGGTTTTGTCCAAGTTAGGTTTCAAGTTAGTTAATTCAATATTTGATGACCTTTTATTGTTTTAGAGTCCATCAAAATGATGTAGTTCAAGTTTCAAGTCATTTTGATGTTCCATGCATATATATGATCATTACAAGAATCAAGTCACTTACTTGCATTTTAGGGTCAAAAGACCCATAATAGGGCATACAAGGTCATGTTCGACCAAGTCATGAGATCCAAGAAGAAGGTATGATTTATACAAGCAAGATTGGGAAAAAGAATCATGAACAAAGTTGGGTATGTGTACCTTAGGATCTTGGTATCATTGACCAACTTGGTATCATCATATCAACATACATTCTGACATCAACATAGTTTACATGCCATTAGGGGTAAACATAAGACTTAGGTGGACAACAAATTAGGGAACACAAGAATAATAAATTCAACTATAATTAGAGAGGATAGGGCATAATAAGGTTCACATTAAGATTAGGGCATAAGAAAAGAAACCGAGTCATGTACACCACTAGTGGACATAGAGACACGTGTAACATCATGTCAAGACATAGTGTGAACCTTGGCAGTTAGGGCCTCTCAACATCATGGAGCTACTTATTTAAGGAATAGAAAGGCATTTGATGCACAACATAGGCCAAAAAAATCATTGGGTGCAAGGTGTATCATGTGTTTATATAAAGGGGCACAAACATGCACCAGGGTCATATTGAACAAACATAGTCAAGAGTACCTTAGGGATGATCTTAGAGTCATGTATGTCACAAGGCTAATGATTTAATATTATGAGAGACTTTGATGTCATTTAGAAGCATGAAAGCAAGGATGAATGTAGTTCACCATTTATATTCAATTCAAGACACTTTTATGCAATCAGAGTCACTCATGAGAAATAGGGTTTATTAGGAACCTCAAATAGTTCAAAAGTGCATAGAAGGTAATGTATGATCATTAGATAGGTATAGGTGCATTAAAGGTTCAAAATTTATCACAATTATGCATTAAATGAAGTCAACATGGTCAAAGATTGCATATTTAGAAAAACAAGAGAATAGGAAGAGGATCAGAGTCTGGAAATAT